>CM035837.1:279547040-280147040 GCA_020510985.1 Pholidichthys leucotaenia | reverse complement strand
CCTGGCACCTGCTCACACTGCCAAAAGAACCAATACCTGGTTAATGACCATGGTATCACTGTGCTTGACTGGCAATCAAACTCTCCTGACCTAAACTCCATAGAAAATTTATGGGGTATTGTCAAGAGGAAGATGACAGGCACCAGACCCAACAATGCAGACGAGTTGAAGGCCACTATGAAAGGAACCTCAGCTTCCATCACACCTCAGCAGTGCCACAGGCTGATCACCTCCATGCCACACCGCAATGATGCAGTAATTAAAGCAAAAGGAGCCCTGACCAAGTATTGAGTATGTACATGGGCATAATTTTCAGTAAGACATTTCTATTCAAAATACACTTTTTTAAAATCGATCTTATGCAATATTCAAATTTTTTGAGTACCAGAATTTGGGGTATTTAATAGCTATAAGCCTTAACCATCAAAATTAAAAGAAAACATTTGAAACATATCACTGTGTTTCACTTTTTAAATGAATTACTAAAATAAATTAACTTTTGATGATATTCTAATTTATTGAGATGCACCTGTATATGATAGCTTGAATGTAAACTATTTAACTGTCCAAACTGCAGCATAATAAAAATATACTTGGAAACCAACAGTTCCTTCTAAAGCAAAACATTTAAAAATCATTCTTCAAAGTCTCTAAATCCAAAGAGATATTCTCAAATATCTCTGGACAAATAAGAAATAAGCAGAGGAGCAGCATACTCCTGCTCAAATGCGAGGGAAATTTTGTGTGTTTTATCCAAACTAACCATAGTACAAATAAATCGTAGTGACTGTTTTTCCAGTGTTCAGTTCAGCAGTGTTTCCTGTGAAGGTCACATCCTTTTCCATATCTCTTCTTCCTCGGTACTTTTAGCTGTGTTTGGCATTGTAGGATTACAGTTGTTATTTCAGCTATGCTGAAGTATAGAGGTATTTTTAAATTTCATACCATGTGGGAAATTAAGAGCGGTATGCCAGATGAACTGGTACATTACCCAGCACTATCACTTCTCACCTATTTTTTTCGTGACAGAACATTGTTTTGGAGACGTGATAAACTCATCAGGATAAGAGATTGTATAGTGTGTGAACCATGTCACCACTCAGTCATGTAGTATAAATCCTTTATGACCTCCAGACTGCCTATCACAAGCTGGAAAGTTGTGTTGTGTGAACTGTGTACTTAATCTAATTATTTTCCAAGTCATGTACTCTGAAAGGATGGATGAATTAGGTGGTCTACATCAGTGGGTTACCAGAAACAGCAATACAATATTCAATATTTATTATGGTATGAAGGACCCACGCTGTGGTATTCCCTCATTCTGAAAGACATGGAGATGCAGTAATTTACTCTGACGGAAGAGCATGGGGATTAAAGGGCTGGGGGACAAAAGGAATTGTCATGCGGGAATGAATTGTAATGCAGGACCTCGGGTAGTAGGGACGTGTGAGTGTTGTGATATAAAAGGGAGTCCCTGCAATATGAGGTTAATGTTTTCTGATTCTGGAAGATGTGAGAGAGTAAATAAAGTTCATCTGCTCTGAAAGCTCGGCCTGGTTATTCCTCTCTCCACACTGGTGACCTCTGACGAATAATGGAACACGAGGCGAACACCCCGGAGACGACCCGGACGGGAAGCCCCAGCAATGCGTGCGCCGTTTCGGTCAAACTACCAGACTTTTAGCTGCACGATCCACACCGAGGCCCAGTTCGCGCTACGGGGAATAATGGCAGATGACACCAGATATTACTATGTGGTCGCAGCACTGGACGCTCGCATGACTCAGCAAGTAGCGAGCCTGCTCCAACAGCCCCAAGCCCGCGACAAATACGGGGCTCTAAAAACCGCGCTGACACGGCGCTACACACTCTCGGACTGCGAGAGAGTGGAGAGGTTCCTGATGCGCTCCGAGTTGGGAGACAGGTCGGCGGTCGAACTGATGGAGAAGATGTTGGTGTTGATGGGCACGGACGACGGGCATTTTGTATTTGCCCACCTTTTCCTCCGGAACCTTCCAACGGTAGCCAGAGTGGTCCTTGCCAACTCGCAGTTGCTGGCCGCGCGTGACTACTGTACGCTAGCCCAGGAGGCAGATCGGATCATCCTCACCACCAGAGCCCTCACAGTGAACACAGCGACGTCGGAACCCAGTGAGACGGCCAGTGGAAGCGAGGCGCCAGCGATGGTAGCGGCAGCGGGGGCCAGGAAGCGCCAGAGAGACACGCTCTGCTCCTACCACCGCCGTTTTGGAGAGGACGCACGCGATGCGTGCCACCGTGCCAATTCAAGCATTTGGGAAACGCCAGGACTGGCAGTTGGTAGCGGCTGCGACCGCCGGTGAAGAAAAGCAAGCTGCTCTACGTGACAGACTCCCGCTCGGGGAGACGGTTCCTCGTGGACTCCGGCTCCCACAAGAGCCTCATCCTGCCGTCCTACGCCGACCGGCTAGCAGGAGCTAGTGGCCCCAAGCTGACGGTCGCAAACGGCTCAGACATTAAGACTTTTGGTGAGAGGACACTGACTGTATCCCTGCATGGCCGTACATACCAGTGGACATTCGTCATAGCGGCATGCAGTTTCCCAATCTTAGGCGCTGATTTTTTGTGTGCACACGGATTACTAGTCAATGTTGCTAACAGACGCCTGATTAATGCAATGTCTTTTGATTCTCTCCCCTGTACAGCTCGAGGAGCCGGGCCAACAATGCTAGCCAGCGTCACAGCTCCAGGTGGTAAGTTCAACACACTGCTCACCCAGTTCCCAGCACTCACGGTCCAAACGTTTTCGGCGGCCATCACTAAACACAGGGTGGAGCACTTTATTACCACCACCGGGCCGCCCGTTTTCGCACATCGGCGCCTGGACACAGCTAAACTGGCCATAGCGCACGAGGAGTTTGCCAACTTGGAAAGGCTGGGCATCATCAGACGATCAAACAGCCCATGGGCATCCCCACTACATATGGTTCCTAAGGCTGAGGGATCATGGCAACCTTGCAGAGATTTCTGCAGATTTAACAACGCCAAAGTGCACGACCGCTAGCCGATCCCCCATATTCAGGATTTTTCCAATCACCTCGCCGGGGCACGTATTTTTTCAAAGATAGACCTGGTCCGTGGTTACCACCAGGTCCCGGTGCGGGCGGAGGACATACCTAAAACGGCAGTAATAACTCCGTTTGGTCTGTTTGAGTTTTTACGCATGCCTTTCGGGTTAAAAGGCGCGGCACAGACATTCCAACGTATGATGGATGCGGTGTTGCACGATCTGCCGTTTGTGTTCGTCTACCTGGATGACATCCTGGTGGCCAGCATGTCTATGCTGCCTCCATGTATTAAGTTAAGAGTTCCCATTACAGCATTTCATGTAAGGGAGTTTGGCTCCCTCTAGTGGTGTAGTGAAAGCATCGTTTTGAACTGATACACAAAGTGTTGGACATGCGCAGTAATGATATAACCGGAGAACGGAGCAGAACGTCACTCATTGTACGGACGCTGTGGTTGTTGTTTAATTATCGGCGCCTTGGACATCATTAGTCCGTGAGTATCTGCATAGTTTGACAGTGTTAACAGCTACAATGAGAACTGCATGGTTGCATTGGTGTATTTTAAGCGATCTGACTCTAGTCCTACCAGTCATTGTTACCAAGCTAAGCTAGAGCTAACGCTAACATGTGCTAAGCTAAATACGGTGACCATATCATTGACGGCGTGTATATGTTTACTTTGTTGCAGTTTTACACGGATGTAGGAACAAATGTAAACGGATGTAAAACCCAACAGACGAGTGTACATCACGTTGAGTTCCTTGTGGGGTAGCTTCAATAAACGAGATAAAAGGAAACATCTTGTCATCATTGAGGCCTGCACCACACGTGTTAGCTTGCTGCCTACTAGTCGAAAACTGGGAAACTCGATGGGAGGGCAGTAAAGTAAAAGGACTACAGCGCGGCGGGCCCAATAAACAAACAACATGCAGCAAATGAGCCTCAGGGCAGGAGAGCAGCACCAGCCAACTCCCCAACTCAGAAGTGGAGTTATGGAGACGGAACACACAGCTCCCTTGGCTACAGCTGCACGAACTAGCTCATTATACTCACGTAGCTTCAAGTCAAGCAAGGCTTCTTCAGCTACCTCCTCAGCCATAAGAGCTAGAGCCAAAGCAGATGCTGCACGAGCTGAATTAGCTTATTCAGAGAAAGAAGCAGCCCTCATCACGCAGAAAGCTAATCTTGAAGCACAAATGCACATTTTGAACCATCAGAAGGCTGTTGCAGCTGCAGAAGCTGAAGCCGCGGCCTATGAAGGAGCAGAGGAATGTGCAAGAAGTGAATTCAGCCAAGCATTAATGGACTTGCCAGTTGGCTCAGCGCAACACACATCTGAGTATGTACAGAAGCACCTTAATATGCGCTTTGAGGAAACTCCATTTAAAACTGATCCAGCCACCCCCTCTAAGATCCAGTGTGAACAGTTTGAAATGGCCACAAATGTACCATTCATCCCATCTAATGCTGTAGATGGTAAGAGTAGGGTCAGTGTCAACATGAAGGAGGAGCAGGGAGCTGCAGAGACAATTAATCCCCCGACGTTACAACCCTATTATGCCCCCGCAACACATTACGCGGAAGCACAAAGCATTCAGGATCTGACCAAATATCTCACACGCCGGGAGATGTTGAGCACGGGACTCCTACAGTTTGATGACCTCCCAGAGAATTATTGGGCATGGAAAGCATCTTTCCAGAACGCCATTCAAGACCTCAGCCTCTCACACCACGAGCAATTGGATCTGATGATAAAATGGCTCGGCACAGAATCAGCAGAGCAAGCAAAGAGGATCCGCTCTGCGCATGTCTTTAACCCAAAAGCAGCCCTCAACTTAGTCTGGGAAAGGCTAGAAGAGTGTTATGGGTCACCCGAAGCAATAGAAAATGCACTGTTAAAAAAGCTTGATGATTTTCCCAAAATCAGCAACAAAGATGCACTCAAGCTGAGAGAACTTGGTGACGTTCTACAGGAGCTCGAATGTGCAAAGGATGGCGGATACCTACCTGGGCTCGCATACCTGGATACAGCCCGTGGAGTGAATCCTGTTGTCGAGAAACTGCCCTACAGCCTACAGGAGAAGTGGATTGCAGCAGGTGCCAATTACAAAGAAACACACAAAGTCGCCTTTCCTCCTTTCAGCCTTTTTTCCAGCTACGTCAGACGACAAGCCAAAATAAGAAACGACCCAAGTTTCAGTTTCTCTCCAACGGCCCACATGAACACCAGAGTTGAAAAGGCCCCCAAGTTCGCCAGTGAGCACCTCATCAGTGTCCACAAAACAGACATCCCACCAGCTTCACCCGCAGCTACAGGTAACCACACACGTGAAAGAACAGAAAGCCCAGATAAACAATGTCCCATACACAGAAGGCCACACCCATTAAAGAAATGTAAAACGTTTAGAGCCAAACCAATAGAAGAACGCAAACTGTTCTTGAGAGAGAATCACATTTGCTTTAAGTGTTGTGGCTCCACTCAGCATCTGGCAAAAGACTGTAAACAGTCAATCCAGTGCTCTGACTGTGGTAGTGATAGACATGTAGCAGCACTACATCCTGGCCCCCTCCTCCTCCCATGGAGCCTCAGGAAGCTGAGACGGATCATGGCGGGGAGTACCATGATTATGAGGGCACACTAGTCACGTCTAGATGCACAGAAGTTTACGGTAATGCAGAAAAACCCACGATCCTGCTCAAAAATTAGCCCTGTGTTAGTTTATCCTGCAGGACACACAGAAGAAGCCCAGAAAATGTATGCAGTGCTCGATGAACAAAGCAACAGATCACTCGCTAAATCAGAGTTTTTCCAGCTGTTCAACATTAGAGCACCTTCCGACCCTTACACACTGAAAACGTGCTCAGGGGCTACTACGGTTTGGGGGCGGAGAGCTTCAAACTTCATGATAGAATCAATGGATGGAAAAGTACAGCTCCAGCTTCCAAACTTGATCGAGTGTGACATGATCCCCGATGACAGGAGGGAGATCCCATCTCCAAAGGACGCACTTGTGCATCCACACCTGAGAAAAGTCACAGACAAGATTCCACCTGTAGATGAACATGCTCCCATCCTCCTACTGCTGGGAAGAGACGTCCTACAGGTACACAAGGTGAGGGAACAAATAAATGGGCCCCACAGTACTCCCTATGCACAGCGCTTGGACTTGGGATGGGTTATTGTGGGAGAAACGTGTTTAAGGACAACACACAAGCCTTCGACTGTTAACGTGCTAAAGACACAAGTGCTCTACAATGGTCGTGCATCATCCCTCAGCCCATGCCTAAGCACATTTCTTGTCAAAGAGGTTTCAGGTTGCTCCACCTCACGCCCCAACAGCATACTACCATATGCCTTGCAGGGTGAGAGAGACACAGACCACTTAGGAAACACAGTCTTTGATAAAACAAAGGACGACGATAAAACAGTGCTGTCAATAGAAGATCAAGTTTTTATTGACATCACAGACAAAGAAGTAAGAGACTACAGAAAGAAAGTGCATGTGTTCGGAAATAGCCCTTCTCCAGCCGTGGCTGTTTACTGCATGAGATGTGCTGCAGCTGAAGGTGAGAAAGCGCATGGACACGACATAACACAGTTCATAATGAGACATTTCTATGTAGATGATGGATTAGCCTCCACAGCCACACCAGAAGAAGCTGTTGACATCCTGACAAACGCACAAAAGATGTTAGCACAATCCAATCTCAAATTACACAAAATAGCATCTAATGACTGCAGGGTCATGGAAGCCTTTCCGGCGAATGAAAGAACAAAGGACTTAAAAGACTTAGATCTCAAACGTGACGAGCTCCCACTACAATGGAGTTTAGGGGTGCCTTGGAATCTTGAGATTGACAGTTTTATGTCTCAGGTGTCCATCAACAGGAAGCCCTGCACACGAAGGGGAGCCTTAGCGACGGTCAGCAGGCTGTATGATCCCCTAAGGTTTGTGGCGCCTATCACGATGCAGGGAAAGAACCTCCTGCGAGAACTGTCAACAGAACATGGCGACTGGGATGAACCACTTCCCGCTGACAGAGAACAGGTATGGAAGAAATGTAAGGAACTGAGAATTGAGCGCAGTGATGCAGCATTAACGAGTTACCTACAAGAAAAGGGTTGCAAATGGTTTTTTAACCCACCTCATGCATCACACATGGATGGATCCTGGGAAAGACTCATTGGAGTTGCCAGGCGGATTTTAGATGCACTATTTCTCAAGAACAAACTACGGCTCACACATGAGGTACTGAGCACCTTAATGGCGGCGGTTATGGCAGTGATGAATGCAAGACCACTTGTGCCGGTCTCAACAGATCCTGACAATCCAACCATCCTAACCCCAGCAATGCTACTGACGAAAAAAACCAACCCCTTGACCGCACCATCGGGAACTTTCGTTGCACCAGAACTTCACGCATGTCACTGGAAACAAGTGCAGGCTCTCGCGGACAGTTTTTGTAAACAATGGAGACAAGAGTATCTTGTGACTCTTCAGAGCCGAAGAAAATAGTCTGATGAGAAACCGAACATCAATGTTGGAGATGTCGTTTTGCTCAAGGATGGGCAAGCACACAGAAATGACTGGCCCATGGGGCGGATTGTGAAGACATTTCACGGAAGGGACAATCACGTACAAAAAGCGGAGGTGAAGATAATAAGAGATGGGACTGTTAAAGTGTTTCTGAGACCAATTACAGAAATGGTTTTACTGATAGCAGAAGGGGAATAACAGATAATGATATTTATCAACATTGTTATGCACTGTTGTTTGAAATGTTGTAAGGCTAAATAGTGGTACAATGTTATTGCACCAGACGGGGAGTATGCTGCCTCCATGTATTAAGTTAAGAGTTCCCATTACAACATTTCATGTAAGGGAGTTTGGCTCCCTCTAGTGGTGTAGTGAAAGCATCGTTTTGAACTGATACACAAAGTGTTGGACATGCGCAGTAATGATATAACCGGAGAACGGAGCAGAACGTCACTCATTGTACGGACGCTGTGGTTGTTGTTTAATTATCGGCGCCTTGGACATCATTAGTCCGTGAGTATCTGCATGGTTTGACAGTGTTAACAGCTACAATGAGAACTGCATGGTTGCATTGGTGTATTTTAAGCGATCTGACTCTAGTCCTACCAGTCATTGTTACCAAGCTAAGCTAGAGCTAACGCGAACATGTGCTAAGCTAAATACGGTGACCATATCATTGACGGCGTGTATATGTTTACTTTGTTGCAGTTTTACACGGATGTAGGAACAAATGTAAACGGATGTAAAACGCGAAAGACGAGTGTACATCACGTTGAGTTCCTTGTTGGGTAGCTTCAATAAACGAGATAAAAGGAAACATCTTGTAATCCTGCACCACACGTGTTAGCTTGCTGCCTACTAGTCGAAAACTGGGAAACTCGATGGGAGGGCAGTAAAACGTCCGAGGACGAACACGTAACCCACCTCAGGACGGTTTTCTGGAGGTTAGAGGAGCACGGGTTAATAATCAACCCAGCGAAATGCCAGTTCGGCGTGACGGAGATCGATTTTTTGGGACACCGTATCTCACCAGAGGGAGCGATACCCTTGCCAGACAAGGTGCGCGCAGTGGCGAATTTACCCTGGCCTCAGACTGTCAGGGCGCTGCAGGAGTTTTTGGGGATGGTTAACTTTTATAACCTTTTCCTCCCCCGCGCAGCCCAGCTCATGCAGCCGTTGTACGCCGCGCTCAAGAAACGGAAACCGGCGGACAGAGTTGACTGGACTCCAGAGAGGGAGCAGGCATTCTCTGAGGTTAAAACAGCCCTGGTGAACGCCGCACCCAGACCCGGCAGCTCGGATAACGCTCACTACCGACGCCTCAGACGTGGCCATAGGGGCCATCGTGGAGCAATGCGTCGCCGGTTCTTGGCAGCCGCTCGCCTTTTTTAGCAGGTCTTTGCGCAACAGTGAGCGTAAATACAGCGCGTTTGACGGAGAGTTACTGGCTCTCCACCTGGCCATACGCCACTTCCAATTCTGGCTGGAAGGGCGCACCTTCACTGCGTTCGTGGACCACAAGCCGCTAACGTACACGATGACCAAGGTTTCTGAACCATGGTCGGGCCGGCAGCAGAGACAGCTGGCCGCGATCTTGGAGTTTACGACCGACATTCAGCATGTGGCCGGTAAACTCAACGTGGTGGCGGACTGCCTCTCGTGTGCATTAGTGGCCCCATTCTAAATAGGGATAGATTACACGGCCATGGCCGCGGAGCAGATTGACGATGCGGACGTGTGCGCGCTCCAGTCTGGACCAACAGGGTTAAGGCTGGAGAGCAGGGTACTGTAAGACGGGGGGCCCCCCAAATCTGTGACGTCTCCACAGGACGCCCGCGTTTGGCGTCGCCACGTTTTTGAGTCGGTTCACGCCCTGGCGCACCCAGGAGTGCACGCATCAGTCAAAATGGTGGGAGTGAATTTCATCTGGCAGAGCCTGCGCAAACAGGTGAAAGAGTGGGCTGCAGCCTGCGTAGCGTGCCAACGAGCCAAAGTGCACAGGCACACAAAGGCCCCCTTGGAGCTGTTCCATATCCCGGGTAAGAGGTTCGACCACGTTCACGTGGACCTCGTGGGCCCCCTCCCGCCATCGCAGGGGTTCACGCACCTCCTGACAGTGGTGGAAAGCACCATATGATGGCCAGAAGCAGTCCCGCTTGCTTCCACCGCGTCCACAGACGTGGCACGCGCTTTTTGTGACAGCATGGGTGGCACGTTTTGGCACCCCTTCGGACATCACGTCCGATTGGGGCCCTCAGTTTGTTTCCGACCTCTGGTCCACGATGGCCCGGAGCCTGGATGTCTCAATTCATCGCACGACCGCGTACAACCCACAGGGCAATGGGTTATGCGAGCGTTTCAATAGGTCACTGAAAGCAGCGCTCAGGGCTTCGCTTACGGATGCAAGTTGGGTGGACCGGTTGCCATGGGTTCTATTAGGGTTGCGTTCCGCACCGAAAGAGGATTTGGAGGCTTCCCCAGCAGAGCTGGGGATTTTTTCAGCCGCTGCGGCTCCCCGGGGAATTGTTGCCAGATAACCCCACGCCGAACACCCATCCTTCCCCGCGTTCATGGCATAGCGCAGATGCAGGGACGCTACCTGGCCCGGCCCACCACTGTTTTCCCCGCGCTTTTGTGCGAAAAACCTTGAAGGACGCGGCGTTCTTGTTTGTCAGGCACGATGCCCACCGGCCCCCACTGCGCCCACCCTTTGATGGCCTGTTTAGAGTGCTGGAACCCGGGGACAAACATTTTGTGTTAGACTTGGGGGGTCGCCGGGAGAGAATCTGTATAGACAGGCTTAAGCCCGCCTTTGTGGTGGAAGACGAGCAGGTGGTGTTGGCCCGAGCTCCTCGGCGCGGAAGACCCCCCCGAGAACTCCCCAGGTAAACGATTCACCAGAGCAGTCACACGAGCATGCCCCCCCCCATTGTCCACCCAGACGGACACACCCCCAGGAACCCCCCACCGGCACAGAAGCGCCGCAGAGCCGAAGACCCCTCGTTACAGCAGCAATGGGTGGAGGCTGAAGCCGAGAGGACGTGAGGATTAACACGCAGTCTGAGACTGTGTGGGGGGGGGTATGGGGGGCCAATGCTGTGGTATTAATCTCAGACTGAAAGACATGGAGATGCAGTAATTTACTCTGACGGAAGAGCATGGGGATTAAAGTGCTGGGGGACAAAAGGAATTGTCATGTGGGAATGAATTGTAATGCAGGACCTCAGGTAGCAGGGACGTGTGAGGTGATGTAAAAGAGAGTCCCTGCTACATGAGGTTAATGTTTTCTGATTCTGGAAGATGTGAGAGAGTGAATCAAGTTCATCTGCTCTGAACACTCGGCCTGGTTCTTCCTCTCTCCACAATGTATGCAATACATGAGATATGATATATTGTGTGTCCATGTGTCAATGCGACACTAAGCACCTTGCCCGCGTTATTTAAAGAGAAACTAAAGCTGAGTTATTACCTCCAGCAAGGGAGGAGGTAATGATTTTGTCAGCGTTAGTTGGTTGGTTTGTCTGTCTGTTAGCAACATTACGCCAAAAGTTATGAATGAATTTTGATGGAATTTTCAGGAAAGGTGTGTAAATGGTGTTCACTTATATAACGCTTTTCTACTCATCTCTGGATGACCAAAGAGCTTTAAAGATCCTGCTATCCACCCTTTCACATACTGGTGGTGGCGGAGCTGCCACGCACACAGGCACTGGCCTGATCCACCAGGAGCAACTGGGGTTTCAGTGCCTTGCTCAAGGACACTTCATCATGCAGACTGCAGAGTGGGAATCGAACCACTGAACCTCCGACCAGTAGTTGGCCACACTACACCTGCGCCACAGCTGCCCCCAAAGCCATGTAATGGAACGGGGAACAGATGATTAGATTTTGGTTTTGATCCGGATCACAATCTGGATCCAAGAATTTTTTGAAAATTATTTTCTATATTAATATGGCACTTTTCACTTCCCCTTTAAGACATGTCCACTGAGTTAAATGGGTGGCCACGCACCTCCGCAACCCAGAAACCAGATACTGCAGAAAAAGAATAAAATGGCTTGTCATAAAAACAAATGTGGTCTTCATCTACATAGCATGTGATGATTGACATTATTTCATCTGAAGTCGCCAAGAAAAATCAAGCAAAGATGGGGTTTAGAGTGTGTGTGGACGTAACTCCGGTGTCATGCCAAGAATTGCTTGCTTGCTGAGAACTGCATCCCATCCGCCACAAACTATAAAATATAACACTACAGCCAGGCTTGCAACCATTTGTGCATTTTTAGAAGTAAAAATTCTTATTATTTCTTGTAAATTATATTTAAATTATGTTTACTCGCCAGACATTTTTGTCACAATTTGCCCCTCGGGGCAGAGAAGAGAGGCCAAGGCACTGAACTGCAGTTGGTGGTATTTAATAAGAGAAAACACAAAGTCCATACACTGCACAAAAAAAAAACTTACAAATAGACGGGATAAGGAGTAGCTGGCGTTAGAACAGGGACAGGGTTCTAAAAGACCTGGATTCTTGATGATACTCCGACAAGGAGTGATGGCAAAGTCAGACTATAAATAGGGCAGGCAATAATCAAGGTAAATGAAAGCAGGTGTGGAACACATGAGCAGGCAAGATGACCTAATTACAGAACAGGGAAAGACTGAGCTACCAATACAACATGATTACCAGGTGGGAGTGTCTGGAGATCAAGGTGGGGAGCTTGTGTCAAAAAGAGAAACACAATATAAACACTAAGAGCAAGGTAAACAAGGACGCATAAAGGAACTGACAAAATAATACTGAGAACAGGAGTACAAAAACAGAAATAATCAGCAACTCAAAACGCATCATACATCTTGGAACAGTGCACCCTAAAATAATCACACAAGACTGAGGAAACACAAGAAATAACCAGAAATAAAGTGAGAGCATGAGCCCAGTGAAACACTGCACTCAGCTTTACAACATTTTAATGTTTCAAAGAGGGTTAGAAATCAGACTGATCCAACTCCACATTTTACAATCTTCAAAGTCCAGATTTTGTATTTATGCATTGTTGGTAAAAAGGGTGATCACTTTTTCAAAGAATCTTGTTGTATTGACTTTGACTTACAGTGCATCCACAAAGTATTCACAGTGCTTCACTTTTTCCACATTTTGTTATGTTACAGCCTTATTCCAAAAGGGATTAAATTAATTTTTTTCCTCAAAATTCTACACACAATACCACATAATGGCAACGTGAAATAAGTTTGAGATTTTTGCAAATTTATTAAAAATATAAAAAATTAAGAAATCACATGTACGTAAGTGTTCATAGCCTTTGCTCAGTACTTTGTTGATGCACCTTTGGCAGAAATTACAGCCTCAAATCTTTTTGAATATGATGCCACAAGCTTGGCACACTTGTCTTTCGGCAGTTTCACCCATTCCTCTTTGCAGCACCTCTCAAGCTCCATCAGGTTGGATGGGAAGCATTGGTGCACAACCATTTTCAGATTTCTCCAGAGATGTTTAATTGGATTCAAGTCTGGGATCTGGCTGGGCCACTCCAGGACATTCACAGAGTTGTCCTGAAGCCACTCCTTTGATATCTTGGCTGTGTGCTTAGGTTTGTTGTCCTGCTGAAAGATGAACCATCGTCCCAGTCTGAGTTTAAGAGTGCTCTGGAGCAGGTTTTCATCCAGGATGTCTCTGTACATTGTTGCATTCATCTTTCCCTCTATCCTGACTAGTCTCCCAGTCCCTGCTGCTGAAAAATATCCCCACAGCATAATGTTGCCACCACCATTGGCATGGTTATGAGCGGTGCCTGGTTTCCTCCAAACAAACACCTGGCAGTCACGCCAAAGAGTTCAATCTTTGTCTCATCAGCCCAGAGAATTTTGTTTCTCATGGTCTGGGAGTCCTTCAGCTGACTTTTGGCAAACTCAAGGCGGGCTGCCATGTGCCTTTTTCTAAGAAGTGGCTTCCGTCTGGCCACTCTACCATACAGGCCTGATTGGTGGATTGCTGCAGAGATGGTTGTCCTTCTGGAAGGTTCTCCTTTCTCCACAGAAGAATGCTGGAACTCTGACAGAGTGGCAATTGGGTTCTTGGTCACCTCCCTGACCAAGGCCCTTCTCCCCCGATTGCTCAGTTTCGATGGCCGGCCAGCTCTAGGAAGAGTCCTGGTGGTTCTGAACTTCTTCCATTTATGGATGATGGAGGCCATTGTGCTCATCGGGACCTACAAAGCAGCAGAAATTTTTCTGTTCCCTTCCCCAGATTTGTGCCTTGAGACAATCCTGTCTCAGAGGTCTACAGATAATTCTTCTAACTTAATGCTTGGTTTGTCAACTGTGGAACCTTATATAGACAGGTGTGTGCCTTTCCAAATCATGTCCAATCAATTGAATTTACCACAGGTGGACTCCGATTAAGCTGTAGAAAGATCTCAAGGATGATCAGTGGAAACGGGATGCACCTGAACTCAATTTTGAGCTTCTTGGCAAAGGCCGTGAATACTTATGTCCATGTGATTTCTTAGTTTTTTATTTTTAATAAATTTGCAAAAATCTCAAAAAAAAAATTCACATTGTCAATATGGGGTATTGTGTGTAGAATTTTGAGGGAAAAAATGAATTTAATCCCTTTTGGAATAAGGCTGTAACATAAAATATGGAAAAAGTGAAGCGCTGTGAATACTTTCCGGATGCACTGTACACTAAACACCTGCTTGCGATGATGGTATGCAATCCTCTGCAAGCGAGCAGTTCTTGGCATAACCGCCAGTAGACAAGAAGCCACATAGCCCACATGGTATGTAAACACAGTAAACTTCAGCACTGGACATTGTTTCATTTTTTTGGTTTGTGAAATCACAATAGGCCTGTTCTATTATGCTCGTTTACTATGCACCGCAGTGATATGATACCGCACTGTTGTGTAATATTGCTTTATAATTATGAACTACTTGTAAGGGAGAAGAGCGGAGGGGAAAAAAAAAACAAAAACCAGATCTGAAAGCTTCAATAAACCATGATGTTGATTTAAGGTGGAATTGCCCAGCCTCCATGTATGGTCAATACAATTATGAGAGTCTTCTTATTATTATTATAATGTAGTCGTATTGTTTTTGCTGTCGTTTCTCTGTTAGCCGGATCACGCAAAACCTCCTTGATGGATTTGGATGACATTTTCACTAGAGGTGGCCCTTGGCCCAAAGATGAACTCATTAGATGTTGGAGGTGATCCATGAGTGCATACCTCCGCCAAGGCCCTATCTCGCAATGTACAAATGGATGGCAATATGGATGGTCAGAGGGACGGAGGGGAGGGCAAACGGCGGGAGCAACGGAGCCTTGGCGGAAGTATGCGCTCTCTGAGTGCCCTCTAGTTTTAATTCATTCATTCATTCATTCATTCATTCATCTTCTACCGCTTAATCCTTTTCGGGTCATGGGGGGGCTGGAGCCTATCCCACCATCTTTGGGCGAGAGGCAGGGTACACCCTGGACAGATCGCCAGTCCATCGCAGGGCCAACACAGAGAGACAGACAACCTGTGTTCCCCAATTACAGTACAATTCAACATTTTGCAAATATATCACCATACATAGATTTTCCTTTCAAATTTCATGTAGTTTGTATTCAGTTTTAAGACATTTGGACAAACCATCTTCAAAGCACAGCAGCCAAAGACAAAACTGTCAAATACATTCCCAGTCAACGTTACTTTGTTCCACTCCAGTTCTCTGCTAACTACTACAGCACCAGCTGGCAGTGCCCCAACCCCAAGACTATTGATCAAAACTACATGAAGGAGACTGGGTTCAAGGTGTATTATTGAACACATACTTACTCACCTGGCCTGAGACATGCCTGTCACCCTGATTCTCCAGAACTACATCAGAAGACACTGAATAATTTACACTGCTGTCAGACAAATACAGACAGCTGTCAGCTATGGACCCGGATATTCCATATAAGATATGGAATATCCGGAAGATAGATGGTCAAAATTAGTCTCTATGCTTTGTTATTTTCAATGAAGAATCAGAACCATGTAATAAATTATTCGTGTTGTCTTTGGGATGAACAGCACTCACTGACATTGTGGAAGTAACAGAGTGACACAAAGTCAAAGGCTGCCAAATTCCAACTCTCAAGCACTTCTCTTGATTTTCAAGTTGGTTTCAGTCTTAAGAGTACTTCAAAAACAGCCAAGAGAGGTACTGGCACAATAACATGATTATAGTACAAGCTGTCACTCATCACTTGGTAACAGCGCTGACAGTGGAATGGAAAACTTCTAATCATACTGATACCTTGACCACTTATTTTCTTGAATAATCTTCCACCTGTGTCTAGGTTTTCAATGAATTGATAGTCAAAAATGACAGTATGAAGGTCAAGAGAAAAAGACAGTATTCAATTTCTTAAAAAGTGTAAAATAAAAAACATTTCCTTTTAACAAGACTCTTAGATTGATGTGAGCAACCTACAAAACTTCACTGAACTATTCACCTTTTGAGAACCAAGCAATAAATATATAAAAATTACATTTTCAGCTATGTTCTAACTTTTGTTGTGTTTGATAATTTGCAATAAACTTACTATATAAACCTCTAGAGAAGTGAATGTATGCATGTGGAAAGGATATAGCCATTTTGGTGAAAAACATGTCGTTGGGGTCATCGGAGGAGGAGAAAGTCTCCAGGTCTCTCTCCAGCTGCAGCAGCTGCCTCTCCATCTGCCTCAGGCTCTTTTCCAGATTCTCTGCAGACACTGACACACACCCACACAACATTCAGGCACACACACATTCATAAAAGCACACAAAATCGCACCCCCATGCCATGCAAACGTGGAGAAAGAACAGAGGAGAGGGCAACGCAATTAAAACTCCGGAACAAATGTATTATTTTGAGGTACTGGGGAAAAAGAGGTAATGAGCTTTTTTTTAATGAAAAGCCAGATCAAATGCAAACCATACAGGCTATGAGTGTGTGCTGTGCTGAATAAAACATGTAATTCAACAATGACAAAACATAAGTCCATCCATCCATCCATCTATCTTCTACTGCTTTTCCGGAAGTCCGGGTCACGGAGGCAACAGTTCAAGCAGAGAAGCCCAGACTTCACTCTCCCCAGCCACCTGCTCCAGCTCTTCAGAGAGGATACCAAGGCGTTCCCAGACCAGCTAGGAGATGTAGTCTCTCCAGCGAGTCCTGGGTCCGCCCCGGGGTATCCTCCCAGTGGGACATGCCCAAAACACCTCAAGTGGGAGACGTGCAGGAGGCATCCTGATCAGCTGCCCATACCACTTCAACTGGCTCTTTTTGTGTGTGTGTGTGTGTGTGTGTGTGTACTTTATTGATCCCCAGAGGGGAAATTCAGGGCATCCACCTGGACGGATGAAGCAGCCACAGTATGGTGCTATCCCTTCACCATTCACATACACATTCACAGCTAGGGCCACTTTAGAGTCTCCAATTAACCCAACTTGCATGTTTTTGGCCTGTGGGAGGAAACCAGAGAAATCACGGCGTAAACTCACGCAGACACAGGGAGAACATGCAAACTCCACACAGATCACCATTGGCCAGGGGGTGGAATCGAACCCGGGATCCCATGGCCAAAGGTGAGTTGCTGCACTGCCACAGTGATAACCACTGCACCACCGTACTGCCCCCAGTGTAGAGGAGCAGCGGTTCAACTCTGAGCCTCTTCCGAATGACTGAGCTCCACACCCTCTCTCTAAGGGGGTGTCCGACAATCCTACGGAGAAAGCTCATTTCAGCCGTTTGTATCCGCAATCTCATTCTTTCGGTCATTACCCAAAGCTCATGACCATAGGTGAAGGAAGGAACGTAGACTGACCAGTAAATCGACAGCTTTGCCTGAGAGCTTGGCTCCCTCTTCACCACAACAGACCGGTACAATGTCCGCTGCACTGATCCATCTGTCAGTCTCTTGCTCAATTCTCCCCTCACTCGTGAATAAGACCCCGAGATACTTAAACTGCTCCACTTGGGGCAGGAGCTTGTCCCCAACCCGGAGAGGACAATCCACCTTTTTTGGGGGGAGGACCATGGACTCTGATTTGGACTTGCTGATCCTCATCCCAGTCACTTCACACTCTGCAGCAAACCGTCCCAGTAAGGCATGTAGGTCACTGCTGGATAAAGCCAACAGGATAACATCATCTGCAAACAACAGAGATGAAATCCTATGGTGACCAAGCATGACACCCTCCGTTCCCTAGTTGCACCTAGAAATCTTGTCCATAAAAATTATGAACAGGATCAGTGACAAAGGGCAGCCCTGGTGGAATCCAACTCTCACCGGGAATGAGTCCAACCGACTGTTGGCAATACAAACCAAACTCTCACAGCAGTCGTAGCAAGCCCAATACCCCATACTCCCGAAGCACCCCCACAAAAAACCACAAGGGATGCGGTTGAATGCCTTCTCCAAGTCCACAAAACACATGTAAACTGCTTGGACAAAGTCCCATGAACCCTCGAGGATTCTCGAGAGGGTAAAGAGTTGGTCCGATGTGCCACATCCAGGCCGAAAACCACATTGCGCCTCCTGAATCCGAGGTTCGACCAACAGTCAAACTCTCCTCTCCAGTGCCTTGACATAAACCGTCCCAGAGAGGCTGAGGAGTGTGATCCCTCTAAAGGGTGAGGCCTCTAAAGGTGGAGCACAGTCCCCCCTTCTTAAAGAGAGGAACCACCACCCCAGTTTGCCATGCCAAAGGCACTGTCCCCGACCTCCACGCAATGGTGCAGAGGCGTGTCAACCATGACAGCCCGACAACATCCAGGGCCTTGAGGTACATAAGTATCAAGTGATAATGTTCTTAATACATAGGCATTATTCTGTTCTTGCATACTGATGAGTGTGGTGCAAATAATTCAACATAAAAGTACAATGACAAAAATGTAGCCAAAACTATTAATTGTATCACATTTTACACTGTGTGTGGATTTTCTAGCTTGGATAAGCAAAAGTATGACTCTAAACCAACAGCAGTGACAAGTTCAAAGTTGTTTGAGATCATTTTTTTCCCCTGTCATCTTTACTTCATACACTTTGGCTGTTGCCTCACTGTTTCTTTTGAGGCACAAGGCAAATTTGAAGAGTTCCAAGTAATCCGAATGAGCAGTTTTTTTTTAATTTTATCTGTGAGCGATTTTCCATTATGCCTTTTCAAGTGCATTGTCCACATGTTAGTTAAAAACCATTGACAAATTGTTTTCAGACCACACCCACAAGTAAACATTCCAAGTCACTATTTATAAATAAAAACCATAAAACATTTTACCTCAGACAACTTAAGTCAAAGCAACAAACTAATGCAATGTGACACAGGATACAGTGGTGTGAAAAAGTGTTTGCCCCCTTCCTGATTGCTTCTGCTATATGTTTCAGATCATCAAACAAATTTAAATATTAGACAAAGATAACACAAGTAAACACAAAATGCAATTTTTTAATGAAGGTGTTTATTATGAAGGGGAAAATATCCAAACCTACATGGCCCTGTGTGAAAAAGTGATTGCCCCTAAACCTAATAACTGGTTGGCCCATCCTTAGTAGCAACAACTGCAATCAAGCCTTTGCTATAACTGGCAATGAGTCTTTTATAGCGCTGTGGAGGAATTTTGGCTCAATCCTCTTTGCAGAATTGTTCTAATTCAGCCACACTGGAGGGTTTTCGAGAATGAACCGCCTTTTTAAGGTCATGCCACAGCATCTTAATCAGATTAAGGTCAGGACTTTGACTATGCCACTCCAAAGTCTTCATTTTGTTTTTCTTAAGCCATTCAGAGGTGGACTTGCTGGTGTGTTTTGGATCATTGTCCTGCTGCAGAACCCAAGTGCGCTTCAACTTGAGGTCACAAACAGACGGCTGGAAATTCTCCTTCAGGATTTTTTGGTAGACAGCAGAATTCATAGTTCCATTTACCACAGCTACTCTTCCAGGTTCTGAAGCAGTAAAACAGCCCCAGACCTTCACACTACCACCACCATATTTGACCTTTTGGATGAGTTGTCGCTGCGCTCTTGGGGTAATTACTAACTACTAACTAACCTGCACTTATATAGCGCTTTTCTAATTATAATTTTGGTCGGCCAGCCACTCCCGGGAAGGTTCACTACTGTTCCATGTTTTTGCCATTTGTGGATAATGGCTCTCACTGTGGTTAGCTGGAGTCCCAAAGCTTTAGAAATGGCTTTATTTTTTTTACCCTTAATAACAAACACCATTTAAAAACTGCATTTTGTGTTTACTTGTGTTATCTTTGTCTAATATTTAAATTGTTTGATGATCTGAAACATTTAAGTGTGACAAACATACAAACAAATGAGAAATCAGGAAGGGGGCAAACACTTTTTCACACCACTGTTTATCATTTACTTTGTTTGTTTCAATCATCTACAGTTTTGCTTGGGCTCTTTTTAGTGTTAGTTTTGGGTTTTTTTTCTTAGTAGCAAACAAAAGCATTTAGTGAGTATTGTGGTCTATATTAATCATATATCCCATAACCTACATATGTATAAGCATGTGAGAATGTTTGGTGATTACATATGTAAAGCGACTTCACACCTCAGAACAGGACAAAGGGTCTCAACCGCCAGTGAAGATCAAAGAGCATCCGAGGCACTGCGGTGGAGACCAGATAGGTCGCCCTGACCTCCCAGGGCCAGGTGGAGGGGTACGAAGACAAAGGAGGGGGATTAAGATAATGAGGGATGTCAGCTTTGACATGCATGTCTTTTGTTATGTGTGAGTATAAGTACGCAGAGCCGAATGTGTTCGCTCTCTTTCTACTTCTGCTTCTGCACTGAGATGAGACTTGTTAGAGGAGCGAAGCTGTTAATAAACTTTGGTTTATAAGTCGCATCGCCTCGTTATTCCAAGCTCTTCTACACTGGTGACCCTGACGCGAGGATGGACCAGAGGCGTTCCCCCGCGATTGACTCATCTGAGGCGACCCAGGCAGACGCCGGCGCCCATGCAGACAGGGGAACGGATGGAAGACGTTCCCCCACGGCAGAAGAGAGGGCTCAACCGAGCACCAGCCCCGCCGTGAGAGCAGAAGAAAGGCGCTCTCACCCGGCGGACACATCAAGGATGGCCCACACAAGCGCCGTCACCGTCAAGCTGCCAGAATTCTGGCAAGAAGACCCGAGCTCGTGGTTCCAGCAAGCTGAGGCTCAGTTTGCACTGGCGGGCATAACGGCAGACGAGACGAAGTTTTATCACATCGTCGCCAAACTCGACGCAGCCACGTCAAGATGCGCGCGGAGCATAATCCGACAGCCGCCTGCCTATGACAAATACAGAGAGCTGAAGGCGACCATCGTCAAGAACTTCGTCCCCTCAGCCGAGGAGAGAGCAGAGAAGATCCTGGCGATCTACGGCCACAGAGTATGCAGACCCAAGGCCCTCATGGAGGACATGCTGCACCTCAAGGAGGAGGACAACGACAACTTCCTCTTCCAACACATCTTCCTCAGCACTCTGCCGCCACACATGAGAGGGACGCTGAACAACATGCGGTGCAGCACCCAGCAGGACTTCCGCGCGCTGGCCCGAGAAGCGCAGCGACTCACCAACGCCTGCAGGGAACAGGTGGCCACAGCAGCATCCGCAGATGCCCAGAGCAACGGAGAACCACAGACAACCGAGCAGAGCCCGCCCACCATGGCGGCAACACGACCAAGACGCAGCAGGCAGAACGACATCTGCTATTACCACCACCGTTTCGCCGAGGGGGCGTACAAATGCGTTCCCCCCTGCAAGTTCAAAAGTTCAGGAAAGCGTCAAAACCGAGAACCATTAACGGCTGCGGTTCTCGGCGAAAAAAATAAACTTCTTTATGTGACTGACGGACACACCGGCAAACAGTTCCTCATTGACACAGGAGCTCAACTGAGTTTTATCATGCCCTCCCAAGCAGACCGGGCCATGGGCCCCCGGGGAAATGGAGCGGTGGCAGCCAACGGCTCCATCATCGACACTTTTGGCGAAAGGAACCTGCCCCTCCGCATCCATGGCCGCAACTACAGATGGACATTTGTTGTAGCGGCGGTGAGTTTTAACTTGTTGGGCGCAGATTTTTTGTGTGCACATGGGTTATTAGTCGATCTAGCGAACAGACGCTTGGTTAATGCACTGTCCTTTGCTTCTATTCCCTGCTCAGCTCGAGTTTCTCCACCACCCATGCAGGCCAGCGTCACTACAGCAGGAGGTAAGTTTGATCAACTCCTCACCCAATTTCCAGCACTCACAATTCCCAAATTCTCAGCTACAGTGGCTAAGCACGGGGTCGAACACTTTATTCCCACAACGGGCCCACCCGTATTCGCCAAAGCTCGGCGCTTAGACGCGACCAAGCTCGCCATAGCTCGGGACGAGTTTACTACCCTTGAAAAACTAGGCATTATCAGGCGCTCAAAAAGCCCCTGGGCGTCACCGCTTCACATGGTCCCGAAATCGGACGGTTCTTGGAGACCGTGCGGCGATTACCGCAGATTAAACAATTATTCCTCACATCCAAGATTTTTCACTACATCTGGCGGGTGCGCGCTTTTTTTCAAAAATAGACCTGGTCCGCGGCTATCATCAAGTCCCCGTTCGAGCAGAAGACATTCCTAAAAAAGCTGTAATAACCCCCTTCGGTCTTTTTGAATTTTTGCGGATGCCTTTTGGCCTCAAAGGCACTGCTCAAACCTTTCAGCGGATGATGGACGCAGTATTACGCGACCTCCCGTTCGTGTTCGTCTACCTCGACGATATGCTGGTAGCCAGCTCGTCGGAAGAAGAACACGAACAGCATTCTCACTATGGTTTTTCAGAGACTAGAAGAGCATGGGTTAATAATCAATCCAGCCAAATGCAAATTCGGCGTGTCACAAATTGATTTTTTGGGACACAGAGTTTCACCGAAGGGGGCAGTCCCACTGCCAGAGAAAGTTCACGCAGTGAAAAGTTTCCCACGGCCACAAACGGTCAAATCGATGCAAGAATTTTTGGGAATGGTTAATTTTTACAACCGTTTCCTCCCCCGCGCAGCTCGGCTCATGCAGCCCCTATATGACGCGCTCAGAAAACAAAAACCTTCCAACGCGGTCGAATGGACCCCGGAGCGCGAACGCGCCTTCGCGGAAGTAAAAAGTGCCCTAGCTAATGCCACTTTGTTGGTTCACCCTGATCCCTCGGCCCGCATTGCGCTAACCACAGACGCTTCAGACCTGGCCATAGGGGCGGTTGTAGAACAACACGTCGGCGGAACCTGGCAACCTTTGGCATTTTTCAGCAAATCGCTAAACCAAACTGAGCGTAAATACAGCACCTTGGGAGCTTCTAGCGCTTCATTTATCCATCCGCCACTTCCAGTTCTGGTTGGAGGGGCGGCGTTTCACGGCTTTTGTAGACCACAAAAAGCTCACCTTTGCGATGGCTAAAATTTCTGAACCGTGGTAAGGCAGGCAACAAAGACAGCTAGCTACGATTTCAGAGTTCACCACAGACATTCGACATGTGGCAGGCAAACTTAACATGGTAGCAGACTGCCTCTCTCGCGCTGTGACATCGCCAGAGCGCGAGGAGACAGATTATACTGCCTCAGCCGCAGAACTCTTCGCCAACGCGGACACATGCGCGGCCCCAATCCACGTAGGGATAGATTATGCAGCCATGGCGGAGGAGCAAAGTAGTGACGCGGACGTGCGCGCACTCCTGTCTGGACCATCAGGGTTAAGGCTGGAGGAAAGGGGTTTACGCGACGGTTTGCCCCCCCTAATATGCGACATCTCAACCGGCCGACCTCGCCCGGTAGTCCCAGCTGCATGGCGCCGCCGTATTTTCAACTCAATTCACTCCCTCGCGCACCCAGGTGTGCGCGCTTCGGTCAAAATGGTCGCCGAAAAGTTTGTGTGGCCTGGTCTGTGCAAAAACGTAAAAGAATGGGCAAAGACTTGCATTTCTTGTCAGCGCGCCAAAATACACAAACACACAAAAGCCCCTCTAGAGCCTTTTCAGATCCCTGCTAGAAGGTTCGACCACGTTCATGTCGACCTCGTGGGACCACTACCTTCCTCCCAAGGTTTCACACATCTGTTAACAATGATAGACCGTACTACGCGCTGGCCGGAGGCGGTCCCTCTGGCGTCAACCACAGCGGAGGAAGTCGCTCGCGTTTTTTTGACAAACTGGGTGGCACGTTTTGGCGTCCCATCGGACATCACGTCCAATAGGGGGCCTCAATTTGTCTCGGAGCTTTGGTCAGCCATGGCCAGCAGCTTAGGAGCGACAATTCACCGCACCACCGCTTATCACCCTCAGGCTAGGGATGGGCATTCGGTGAAATTTTCTTCACCGATTGTCGGGAGAATTAATGATTAATAATCGGTTAATCATTAACATTTTTAGGTACGTAACAAGGCAGGTAGACTACATTAGAACATCAGGAATCAGCACGGAGAGCCCTCTCTCTGTTCTCGTGTTGGCTCGGCTCGGGAATCTCGCAAGCTGATTGGCCGAGACGTTTCACCCCGCAAGCTGATTGGCCGAGACGTTTTACCCAGCTTCTGTCCCTGCCGAGCGGCCACCCAACAAACGAAGACCGCATTCATTGCTCTATCGCTCGTGTTACTTAGTCTAGCCGCGCAGAACTTTTTGCTGTTCTCTTGTGCCATTTTGTGCGAAATAGTCTTCCCGTCGAGCCACTACGCCGCCTCCTGCAGCTTCCCTCGACGTGTGTACACCGAATCTTCATGACCTTCTCAAAGTTTCTGAAAAAAAAAAAAAAGAATCTTCACGACCGCCATTACTCAGCGCGCAACCACTGTTGGCGGTTTCTTTGCGTAATAAGGGTGTTCCATGGACCCTGTCGATGAGGTATATTTGTATGCTGCATTGCAGTGATTGCAGTACACCTGGTCATTTTTTAAATTGAAATGGTCCCACGCAACACTTCGCCGTAACCGCTTCATGATTTGGCGATTGCCCTACGGAAGCCCGCATGTATCAACTGAGGCACGCCAGGGTACGGCGATGGTGTAATGTTGCCCCCTGGTGTCCAAATTTTGCCATTGCATTGTTTGAGGACCGCCGTGCACTAGGCCTAATAACCTCGGATTGTTTAAAAAAAAAAAAACGGTTTGTTGACGAAAATGAACTTCCTCGGTGAAATTCTTAATGATCAATTATCGGTTAATCGGTAAATTATGCCCATCCCTACCTCAGGCTAATGGGTTATGCGAGCGTTTTCACAGGTCTTTAAAGGCCGCCCTCAGAGCCTCACTAACGGATACAAATTGGGTAAATAAACTTCCTTGGGTTTTATTGGGGTTGCGTGCTGCACCTGAAGAGGATCTAGACGCCTCCCCAGCAGAATTAGTTTTTGCACAACCTCTCAGGCTCCCAGGTGAATTTTTGTCAGAGAACCCAGAGCCAGGGCATCTTCCAGCCCCAAGGTTTTTAGGCAGCAACGGACCGGACTCTCTCCCCGGGCCGGCACATCACTCTTTTCCACGGGTTTTTGTCCCCCAAGCTTTAAAAAACGCTGAATTCGTTTTTGTTAGGCATGAAGCTTTAAAACCAACCTTCCGCCCACCGTACGATGGGCCATTCAGAGTGCTGGAACCTGGTGATAAGCATTTTGTGCTTGATTTTGGGGACAGAAAAGAAACAGTCAGTATTGACAGACTTAAACCTGCCTTCTTGTTGAGAGACGAGCCTGCACGGTTGGCGAGAGCACCTCAGCGGGGTAGACCCCCCAAGAGAAAAGACTCAGCCCCCCTGCAGGGAACAAATAACCACTCTCCTTCCCAAGCTGCAGATTCCTTACAGGAAGGTCCCACCAGGACGCCCAAACAGACCCACAGCAGATTCGGAAGAAGATTAAAGCCCAGACGGCACAGAGACTGATACAAACTATTCAAAAGTTGTTCACTAATTGTGCTGTAACAGTTTAGGACTGACTTGTGATATTACTATGCTGTTATGATTACCACTGAACTCTCTACAGGAGCATAGCTGCTGGAAAGTTTCTTCTTTGTCAAGGGGTGTAGCAGTTAGTATGTCATAATAATTATCTTAAACTGTGAATTTTTCTATTGTCCTTTTCTTAGTCGTTTGGGGGGGGGCTGTGGTCTATATTAATCATATATCCCATAACCTACATATGTATAAGCATGTGAGAATGTTTGGTGATTACATATGTAAAGCAACTTCACACCTCAGAACAGGACAAAGGGTCTCAACTGCCAGTGAAGATCAAAGAGCATCCGAGGCACTGCGGTGGAGACCAGATAGGTCGCCCTGACCTCCCAGGGCCAGGTGGAGGGGTACGAAGACAAAGGAGGGGGATTAAGATAATGAGGGATGTCAGCTTTGATATGCATGTCTTTTGTTATGTGTGAGTATAAGTACGCAGAGCCGAATGTGTTCGCTCTCTTTCTACTTCTGCTTCTGCACTGAGATGAGACTTGTTGGAGGAGCAAAGCTGTTAATAAACTTTGGTTTATAAGTCGCATCGCCTCGTTATTCCAAGCTCTTCTACAAGTATATCCTTATATGTTTGTCCTCAAAATGTTACCAGATATAGACAGCCATGCAGTCTTCAGGTCTGACAATGGCTGATTAAGTAAAAATCGTTCTACCTTTTAATCCCTTGACTTTGGTCTTCTCAACAGGTGTTTTTATTTAAAAAGGAGCACTGGGCCTAACTTTCTGCTAAGTTGGTCACAGCTGACACTTTAAGCTAGTCAGTGAATGTGGCATATGGCTTAAATTACCCCGATTAGACCCAGCTTGACAAAAAGGCTTAAGCTGCTTAATTTTAAGTAGTTTCAAATTTCCCTTAATCTTAATACAGGCTTTATAAAATGCGGAAAAAAGAAAAAACTTCAATGCAGCTAAGCTTTCTGCTGTCTTTATGACATAAAACATTAAGTATTGGGAACATAGTATGATAGAGACACAATTTCATACAGAGATCTCAATTAGTATAAAAACACTGCTGCAGCCAACAAAGTTGTGAAATTTCCTTTTAAATGGTAAGTTTATGGAAGAGTTAGTGAGCTCTTTTCACTGCAGTCTTGGCTGAGCATGTGAATTTAAGATCTTCACAATCAGCTGGTCGAGAGGAAAGGCAGGTGGAATTTTTATTCTGCTGTCACTTAGGATTGAGAAAGAAGGCACACTACACTGCAGTAACAGCAAGGCTTTGGGAGAGGACAATGGATTACACTCACTACAGCTGTTCCTGTCAAATGACAATCACACCAGTCCCTACAACTTATCCACTGTTTTACTTTGTCCTCAATGCATTTCTCTTTATTGGTAATTTGTATAACTTATTTGTTGTTCCTTTTTCCCCAAAAAAACTTTCACTCAATTGCCCCATTCCTTTACACTTAACATTACATAGTTTAGTGGCTTATTTGTAAGAGACCATGTACAGAAAAAAAAACAAACACAGGGTAAAGATGTCCTCTACCAGATTATAGTGTTGTCACTAATTTCCATCTGTAGTCCCTGAGGCAGACAGGAAGACAGTAAAAGAAAACAGCACATATAGAAAGCAATTCAGGTCAGATTTCAGAAATCTGTTGTCCCTGAAACAAGCAGGGAGTAAGTTTAAAAGGTAAAAATAAGAGAACAGCACACATACAAACTATTTAAGAATACAATTTTGAATCTGTTTAAGGGAAAGCGTCAATGCTGACAGGCTTGATTACTTAAAATCCATTTTTTAGTCTCTGTGGAAAAGTCTCTGTAGTTTGTTCTGGTCTTCAAAGCAGTGGGGAGCTTGTTCCACTCTGTTATAGCTTTGTATGAAAAAGATGACTGTCCAAAAGCAGTTTTATGTAGGGGGATGCAACAATGCCACCTGGAGGAAGTCTTCGTTATTCTGGCATTTTGTTCAGAAGTTAAGTACACAAAAGTCTTAAGAGGTGGGGGTGCAGAACCATGGATAATTTTAAAAACCGTGTATTTGCAAACATGATCATATTTTCAAAGCTTACAGTTGCATTCCAAATAAGAGTATAGGTCGGAATAATAGTATAGGGTGGAAAAAACTGAAAATTTTAATAAGAGTATAGGGCGTAATAATAGTATAGGCTGGAAATTTGTTAAAATTTCAATAAAAGTATAGGTGCGCAATAATAGTATAGGGATGCACAATACATACAAAGTTAAATAATGTTCATAATTATGCCTGAGATATTGAAATATCTACAAAATTAAAAGAAACCACCTTCTGAATTGGTTTTATTTCTTTTGAAAATATTGTATGAACAATTTATCAGAGGAACATTAATAGCAATTTAAAATTTACCAAATTTAATGGTCAAGTTTAAACATTTGAAAAAAAAATAATACAACAAATGTACCAGTATACTCATAATATTGCAAATCAGTTTACTAATACTTGCTACCTGCCAAAAGGTTCAGATACATGTATGTTACCAGTAATCTAAGCTAAACATTAACATGAACCTACCTTTAAACAGTTCAATTTGCTTTCCCAACTCCTCTTTCTGTTTCATAGAGTATTTGAATGAATCTTTATTTCGGATAGTACGGGTTAAATGGAACTGAATAGTATAGCAAAAGGGGGAAATAAAATCCAACAAGGTCAAATTAGGCAATAACTCCTCTGATTACACAGTTCAACAAAAGTTATCCGAAATGGGTGATGGCTGAAGCCACAGCTTATATTGCCCACCCATATTCCATCTAAGAATTCAAAAGAAAAAAAGAAAAAAAAAAAACAAGAGCGATTACAATTCAGAACAAAGCTAAGACCAAGTGTGACAGAAAAAAGTAAAAAAAAAAACCAAAAAAAAAAAAACTAGGCAACAACACAGCACAGGCTGGATATGACAATCCTTATGTGATTTTACATGTCATCTTGTATATATGTTTGGAGTATTTCTTCCTTTAGTTTTTGCTTAAATTGTCCAAGCGTTGTACATGATTTTAATTCAGGTCCAAAATCGTTCCATAATCTGACTCCTTGCACTGAAACACAGTGTTGCTTGGTGGTAGTTCTCACTGTAGGCTTTTGAAATATACATGTTCCTCTTCCATTTCTTCAACTTTAAATCAAAAGCGTCAGACACCGGGTCAGACACTTCAGAAGCCATCGTCTGCTGCTCCGCGCATGGCCCCGGGCACATGGCATGACGACATGTAGACTGTTTTGTAAACAACCGGCACGTGTATCCCGAACACAGCCGACATAATACGGAAATAAAGGAAGTGCCTCCGACAGCTTTTTCAGCCAATTACGAGGAGTGATTTAGTGGCTGCGGGCCTGCTGCTTAGTACACACATACTTGAAAAAATATATACATACGAGTGCCACACTTCAATCGGTAAAGCTTTGAATAAATCTCGAAAAAATGTCCTTCATGTCAAAGCTGGCGCGGACGCCGAAAATGCACACGCTTTGTGCAACGCAACCTTCTGGTTTGGACAGCCACGCTGGTGTCCTGATGGCAACGAACGCAGCACCCGTCGGTGATTCTCCAACGACAAGCGAACGCAGCAGCCTGACTGATCTGCCCTCCCTTCTGCTTCAGGGAGACTTCGACGCAGAGTTTCCAGGCGAAACTCTCCGGAGAACACCCACGACTGGGACAGCTGCGGAAAATTTCATGGTGCGTTCAGGTCCACGCGTTCTGTTTAGCTATAAGTGTATAGACCCAAATAAAACCGTATAGGGTGACATAGGGCATATCCCAATAAGCGTATACTGTAGACCCAAATAAGACCGTACAGGGCTGTATTTTTGGGCGAAATAAATACCCGTACATGTACGGTTATTTGGAATGCAACTGTAACATCTTGTGTTTGGCAAGTATACCACATTGGTGATACTGTCATGTCTTCTTATCCAGAATTGGGATGGTGGGTGGGTGGATGGATGGATGGACTTTATTAATCCCAAACTGGGAAATTACAGGAATTATATACAGGGATTCTAAGGGTTTCAGAGTTGTGCTGTTGGCTTGTGACCGGCATGAGATGCAATTGGAGAAATATGTCAAAACCATGACATTAAGAAAGGTTTTTCTGACATCACAAGTAAAAATACCCGAAGGAAAACCGTGTTCACCAAGCACCAGTTGAATCTAATGTTAGATAAGACATCATCCTTGAAAGCCAAAAGTATGCACATTATGGTAGGTTAAATATTTAATCATCTTTCAAACATTTTAGTTTCACTTAGAGGTGGGAATCACTAGAGATTGCATGACAAGATATCACGATTCTTGGGCCACAATGCAATATCAGAATCTTGAGATACGTTGACTATTACAATATCATAAATTGTGATTTCCTATCCCATCTTTGTCTTGATCAACTCCCAGCTAGATCTCATGAGTCACTCCTCTGCTGTGCTGACCTAAACAGACATTGAACATTTAGTACTCTAGTGGACTTAAAAAAATAATTATTTTTTAATCTGATGCCAAAATAGATGTCTGTATTTGCAACATTTATTGATAATAATAATAATATTAAAATATCACGATACTGGTGACTCTGAATCAGTACAGTATCACTGCCACAAAGAATCATGATATTACTATGTATTGATTTTTCCCCCACCCAATTTCAACTGACAGTTTATTTCAGGAATCACCAAGGCACTGCGGATAAAACACTAATAGCTGAGTACTGTTTATGTGCAAGTCAAAGCTACAGTACTTGAGGACTTAGGGTTTAAATAGTTAATAATATTCTGAATGATCAATAACAGCAGAATAAACAGATTTTTGTTAAGATCACCTAATAATTATCATCTTAACCAGCTGTCTTTACAATGCACAGCCATGAGCCTCAAAGGCCATTTTGGGCAAGGAAAGAAAAACATTCTTTCTACCGTGCCTTTTTTTTATCCAATAACATATGAAGCATAATAATAATACGCTTGCAACAATTTGAGCCACCCTTTTGGCTGCAAATTTTAAAAAAATGCAGCTTTTATTATTTTTTTTTAAGTAAACATTTTAAATGTGTTTTTAGTCAGTCCATAAAATCCTAAAGATAAATATAGGCTTTGCTAATTTAGCACCAAGAATAAAGATGAAATTTTATTTTCAACAATGCTTCATCCTTTTATTTTCACTGATACCGACTGTATTTCCATCTCACTACAAGTATGCCTATTTTAAGATACTCCTATAACATGCCCCAACACATGATAATTGAGTAAACTCCAAAATGTACATGAAGAATTCATACACTTGACAGAGCTGGATTAACTTGTGACTTGCTTAGATAAAAGGTGCATAAATCTTGTGTAAACTATTAATTCACAGTGGTGATGTTTATGTTTCAGCACTAACAGGCAGACAAACTCCTTGGTCCTGGGGGGTACGGTGCTCATCAGCAAGATCGGGAACTCAGTGGCACAGAATAAGCAACTCTGGAGAGGTCCAATCATGGCATGTGGCTTCCCAAGAGTTGCTTTGGACCTTTGCAAGGCTAACTAAAAAAGGCTTATCTGGACTTCCGGTTATGGCGGCCGCCTAGAAGGACACGTATCACTCTGCTCTGCTCCTGGAAATAAAAATTCGGCAAATAACTCTCTCATTTGGAACAGAACTTTTCCCAGCGTTTGGGTGAGGATATGCCGGTGAAGACTAAGGCTGGGAAATCAGGAGGGGGAAAAATTGAATCGCCGAAGCAGTCCAAATTAACGGACTTTAAAGTTTGTGGCGCAGTAGAAAAAGCTGCGGATATGGCGGATGAAACTAGCGGTGGTGCGGTAACTGCTGCTGCTGACGATGGCGGCACAGGTGCAGTGCTGGCTGCCATTAGCTCAATGAGAGCAGACTTTTCCGCTAAACTTGATGGGATTATGGCAGCGTTGGATGCAATGAGAAAGGAGTCGGGTGACTGCGTGGAGCGAGTGACGCAGGCGGAGATTCGTGTTTCAAGTGCGGAGGATGAAATCAGCGGACTTCAAATAAAGGTGCGCACTTTGGAAAAAAAAATAAAGATCTGGAAAATAGTGTTCTGGACTTGGAATCTCGGTCCAGACGGAACAACCTGAGGCTGGTGGGTTTACCGGAGGGAGCCGAAGGTCGTGATTCATGCTCCTTTTTGGAGGGGTGGATCCCGGAGGCGCTGAACAATGCGGAGCTAAAATCATCAGTCGTCTTGGAAAGCTCCCACCGAATTGGCCCACCAAGAGGTAACAAGGCAGCACCGAGGACGTTAATTATGAAGTTTCTCAGCTACAGAGAAAGGATGACGATCTCCAACGCGGTGCGGGCCAAACGAGAAATTAAATACCAAGATCAGCAGGTGCGGTTCTACCCAGATTTGGCCTCAGGAATCCAACAATCAAGGAAGCAGTTTGACCCCATCCGCAAAGAACTGCGCAACCTTGAGATTCGTCATGGAGTGATTCACCCTGCAAGACTTCTGGTCACATATGAGGGCAGAACACGCATCTTCAAGACCCCCGAGGAGGCGCAGGAGCTCATCAAGAAGATCCAGGAAGAGACTGATGGGAGCTAAGCATGAACAGAATATAGGGTAGAATATTTGAGCATTTAACTGATTAGAAGCATATAACAAGATTACAAAATATAGAATGTATTACATATTAAAAAAAAAAAAAGTACAATTACAGAAGAGAGTTAATGTTACGTTATTAAAAGCAGTAGAGTTAGGGTGATTGGGAGGATGAAGAAGGAGTGGCTTTGGCTGTTCCTCGTGGGTGTGGAACGGTCGATGGCTATATCGGGAGACGGAATTTTTCTTTTGTTTTTGGGGGGATTGCCACAAATGTGGGAAGGGGGAATTTGTTTGTGTGTAGTTTGTAGGGTGAAAGTTCAACCACTCATTTTTTTGCTTTTCTGTTTGAGCATGTTTACACTGCAAGGTAATCCCAAACTCCCTATTGATTATAAATCAAAGCGTTAATCTTAATTTAACTTCATGGAATTGCAGAGGTCTACAAAATTTAAAAAAACTTAAACAAGTTATGAATAAAATAAAAGACATGGGTTCAAAAATTGTGTTTTTACAAGAAACTCATCTAATAGAGGAAGATGTAAAAAGAATTAGGAGTAGATGGCAAGGAAATGTTTTCACCTCATCATTTTCATCCCGAGCCAGGGGAGTTATGACTCTCATACATAAATCAGTCCCATTTCAAGTGAAAAATGTAATTGGAGACAAATTTGGAAGATATGTAATCATTCAAGGATCTTTGCTATTAGAAAACATAAATTTGGTGAACTTATATGGTCCCAATATAGATGATCAAAAGTTCTTTGCTAATTTATTTCTTATCTTATCATCACTTACAGGGCAACATATAATAGCAGGGGATTTTAATTGTACATTGAATCCCGGTATAGATAGATCAACAGGACTGGACTGTACGCACAATGGATGTAGGATGACTATTAATCATTTTATGAAAGAATTGAAATTGATAGATATATGGAGAGAAATGAAACCACAAGTTAAAGCATACTCTTGTTATTCCAATACCTACAAGACATTCTCACGTATAGATTATTTTTTGATCTCCACAGAATTAAGGTCCAAGATTCAAAACTGTTTTTATGATAACATCGTGATCTCTGATCATGCACCCTGCTGTCTAATGTATGTAGATAAGAAATTGACAAAGGAACCAGGTAGATGGCAATTTCAGCATAAATGGCTTCAGGATGAGGAATTTGTTAAGTATATAGAAAAACAGATAGATGACTTCTTTGATATCAATACTACACAAACATCAGCATGTGTAAAGTGGGAGGCTTTCAAAGCTTTTATTAGGGGACATATTATTAGTTATACAGGTTCAAAATCTAAGAAGACTCGAGAGGAGAGAGTCCAATTGGAACATAAAATAAAAATTCTTCAAGAAAGAGTATATGCAGGAAGAGATCCAAGGTTGGAGAACGAATTACTGATTTTGAGAGCTGAATATGACAAAAAATCAGCGAATAGAGCTGCCTCGAGTCTTCTAAGATTGAAACAATCTTTTTATGAACAAGGTGAAAAATCAGGAAAGTTATTGGCATGGCAGATTAAACAATTAGAATCTAAAACACCAATTACCAGTATTATAAGTAACGGACAGGTAGTTATAGATCCTTCAGAAATTAATAGAGCCTTTAGAGATTACTATGAAAAATTATATGATACCAAAAATGAATCTGACTTAACAAAACTACATGGGTTTTTGAATGAACTATTTATACCGTGTATTCCAAATGAAAATAGGGAGATACTGGAGTCTAAAATTAGTCAAGAAGAAGTTGGACTAGCCATTGATAATATGAAATCAGGAAAAAGAGCAGGACCAGATGGTCTTCCAGTTGACCTTTATAAAAAATTTAAGAATAAATTAACAAAACCTTTTTTGGAAATGGTTTTAGAAGCATTTCAAAATAGTAATTTACCATCATATATGAATAATGCCTTAATTATACTGTTGCCAAAACCAGGTAAGCCCTCTAATAAATGTGAAAATATGAGACCAATAAGCCTATTGAATGCCGACCTTAAGATAATCTGTAAAATTTTAGCAAGACGAATACAAGAAATTTTACCAAATATTATTAATCGAGATCAGAATGGCTTTATAAAGGGAAGACAAGGCTCCCATAATGTAAGAAGACTATTTAATATTATTTATTCTAATAAAGAAGCACCGGATACAGCTCTCTTATCACTGGATGCCGAAAAAGCCTTTGATAGAGTTGAATGGCCCTTTCTTTTTGAAGTCTTACAAAGGTTTGGACTTGGAAATAATTTCATAAAATGGGTTCAGATAATATATAAAAATGCTACTGCAGAAATTCTAACAAATAACAATATTTCAAAATCAATAAAAATCAATAGAGGATGTCGACAAGGCTGTCCACTTTCACCTTTACTGTTTACTATGGCAATTGAACCTTTAGCGATGGCGATACGTCTACAGTCACAAATATATGGAATTAAAGTTGGACCAACAGAACATAAAATCTCCCTGTATGCCGATGACATAATTTTGTTTATGTCGAATCTTAAAAAATCAATTCCGACCTTGTTGAATTTAATAAAGAATTTCGGGGAAATATCAGGATATAAAATAAATAAAACTAAATCTTCAATATTAATGCTAAATGAGACCCAGAGAAATTACCCAGCCCCTGAGGTAAATCAATTCAATGTTGTAAATCAGTTTAAATATTTAGGAATCCAAATTGTGCCTAAGCTAGAATCAATCGCCAGCATCAATTATGAAGCCTTAATGACAGATATTGATGAGTTACTTCAGAGATGGATGTCACTACCAATGTCGATGATCGGGAGAATTAATATACTTAAAAGTAATATCTTACCTAAAAAACTTTATTTATTTCAATACATTCCCTTACCACCACCTTTAGATTTATTCTCAAGAATTAAAAAAAAGTTAGTGGAATTTATATGGAACAACAGGAGGGCTAGATTACGTCTGTCTTTATTATATTTACCATTTGATCGTGGAGGTTTGAAATGTCCAAATTTTATGTTGTATTATTGGTCGGCACAACTGAGGTCTATGACATATTATGTTTCATCAAATGATCTCCCTCACTGGACTGAAATGGAATCATACAATTTACCTTTACCTCTTCCCATATTCATATACTCAGATTCGGCAAAAAAATTACAAAAACAAGTTAAAAATCCATTTGTAAAGCATATGATCAAAATATGGTGTGAAGCTAAAAACTATTTAAAAGAACCACAGTTATTGTCACAATTTAGTCCAATATGGGGTAATCAATATTTTAAACCAGGGAGAGCGGACGCTGTATTTAAAGTATGGAATTTAAAAAGGATACAAAAGATTCAGGATTTATATTTGCCATGTGCAGAAAACATAATGTCTTTTGAAGAGTTGAGGATCAAATTTAATCTCAATAGAACACATTTTTTTAAATATCTTCAACTTAGAAACTTTATTCGATCAAATCAAAATAAAGCTCTCACTCGACCTATCTATTCATCCTTGGAAAAAATGTTGATGAAAGATAGTAAAAGAAAGGGTATTATTTCAGAGTTTTATAACTCATTGACACTATTTTCAAGTGAAAATTCACTGAAAAGATTAAACTACTGGAAAGAAGATCTGCAAACTGAAATTTCAGAGGAACAATGGGAATTGGCTTGTACAGAAGCTCAAACCAAATCAATAAATGTACGCCTTAAATTGATACATTTCAAATGGTTAATGCGGATGTATGTTACACCGGAGGAGTTAAATAGATATAACAAAAATATACCAGATACATGCACAAAGTGCATGGAAAGTAAAGGAACTCTATTTCATTGTGTATGGGAATGTAGATTAATAAGAATGTTTTGGGAAGAGGTGAGGGTAACAATTGAAAAAATAATCTCAAAACAAATCATATTGAATCCTAAACTGTTTTTGTTGGGTCTGTATCCAGAAGAGCATAATTTTAATAAAAGTGAAAGAACATTCATAGACCTCAGTTTGCTTAATGCCAAAAAATGTATTGCACTATTATGGAAAAAGACTCATAGACCAGATGTGACTCAGTGGTTAAGACAGATGTTAACAAACCTTCCATTAGAAAGAATAACATATACTGAAATCAAAGGAAATTGTGTTTGAGAATATATGGAGACCTTTTATTGATTATGTAAAAAATTTAAACATAACTCTTGAAGAAGAAGGTGAATGATATGTGTGGACCTTGTAAATTCCAAACTGGTGAACATAATATGTATACTTATGTGTTGGATTGTCTAGACTAAACAGAGGAGCATTGTTGAAGATTTGATTTTGTTGGTGGTGGTTGGTGTTTTTTAGTGCATTTTTTTTTTTTGTAGTACTTTAGTGTTAGTGTTTGATTGTTTGTATCATGTTTGTTTAAAAAAAAAAAAAAAGAAGGTTCAATAAAGATATTGTGGAAAAAAAAAAAAGGCTTATCTTATCTTAACCACCACTTCTCAAAATCCACACAGATGACCTACAATGGCAGTTATGGTCACATATGCGTGAGGTTCAAAGTGGCCAATCTTGTCAATATACCAGGACTCAATCACAAAGAAGTTATTATGGTGTTGATGGAAATGGAGATCATTTTATAATCTAAGCTAATTATAAAAAAAAATTATAAAAATCTGAAAAAGTTGGAAGAAACCCAGTAACTAATAGGAGTGAGACAAAACATTGATACAGTGATGAATCGCAATACTTGACACTACCAATGATGCACCGATCTCTAAATGCATGGATCGAGCTTTTATTAATTATATACAGTATACAATGGTGTGAAAAAATGTTTTCCCCCTTCCTGATTTCTCATTCTTTGTATGTTTGTCGAACTTAAATGTTTCAGATCATCAAACAAATTTAAATATTAGACAAAGATAACACAAGTAAACACAAAATGCAGTTTTCAAATGAAGATGTTGATTATTAAGGGTAAAAAAAAAAAAATATCCAAACCTACATGGCCCTGTGTGAAAAAGTGATTGCCCCCTAAACCTAATAACTGGTTGGGTCACCCTTAGCAGCAACAACAGCAATCAAGGGTTTGCGATAACTGCCAATGAGTTTTTTACAGTGCTGTGGAGAAATTTTGGCCCACTCATCTTTGCACAATTGTTCTAATTCAGCAACATTGGAGGGTTTTCGAGCATGAACCGCCTTTTTAAGGTCATGCAACAGTATCCCAATCTGATTCAGGTCAGGACTTTCAATAGGCCACTCCAAAGTCTTAATTTTGTTTTTTCTTAAGCCATTCAGAGGTGGACTTGCTGGTATGTTTTGGATCATTGTCCTGCTGAAGAACCCAAGTGTGCTTCAGCTTGAGGTCACGAACAGATGGCCGGACATTCTCCCTTCAGGATTTTTTGGTAGACAGCCGAATTCATGGTTCCATTTACCACGGCAAGTCTTCCAGGTCCTGAAACAGCAAAACAGCCCCAGACAATCACAGTACCACCACCATATTTTACTGTTGGTATGATGTTCCTTTTCTGAAATGCTGTGTTACTTTTACGCCAGATGTAATGGGACACACACCTTCCAAAAAGTTCAACTTTTGTCTCGTCAGTCCACAGAGTTTTTTCCCAAAAGTCTTGGGGATCATCAAAATATTTTCTGGCAAAGCTGAGACGGGCCTTTACATTCTTTTTGCTAAGCAGTGGTTTTCGTCTTGGAACTCTGCCATGCAGGCCATTTTTGCCCGTCTCTTTCTTATGGTGGAGTCATGAACACTGACCTTAACTGAGGCAAGTGAGGCCTGCAGTTCTTTGGATGTTGTTGTGGGGTCTTTTGTGACATCTTGGATGAGTCATCATTGCGCTCTTGGGGTAATTTCGGTTGGCCAGCCACTCCTGGGAAGGTCCACCACTGTTCTATGTTTTTGCCATTTGTGGATAATGGTTCTCACTGTGGTTTGCTAGAGTCCCAAAGCTTTAGAAATAGCTTTATAACCTTTTCCAGACTGATAGATCTCAATTACTTTGTTTCTCATTTGTTCCTGAACATCTTTGGATCAGAGCATGATGTCTAGCTTTTGAGGATTTCTTGGTCTACTTCACTTTGTCAGGCAGGTCTTATTTAAGTGATTTCTTGATTGACAATAGGTGTGGCAGTAATCAGGCCTGGGTGTGGCTAGAGAAAGTGAACTCAGCTTTCCAAAGATGTGATAAACCACAGTTAATTTATGTTTTAATGGGGGGGTCACTTTTTCCACACAGGGCCATGTAGGTTTGGATTTTTTACCCTTAATAATAAACTCTTTCATTTAAAAACTGCATTTTGTGTTTACTTGTGTTATCTTTGTCTAATACTTAAATTTGTTTGCTGATCTGAAACATTTAAGTGTGACAAACATACAAAAAAATGAGAAATCAGGAAGGGGGAAAACACTTTTTCACACCACTGTATATTCATGTAAACATTGCATTCTCTCTTGGGTATTCAACCAGTTGCGTTTTTAGTCTACTAGATGGTGCCAAGCAAGCACCCAGTCAAGTGAAATCATATCTTGTCTTGGAGACTTGCAGCCAGTTTTGAAAGTTAGGAAGCCATTAGCTCAAAGTTAGCTGAAATATCTAGCCTTTTTTGGATTTTATAACAAAGATGGAAGGAAAGACCTTGACATGGCACACAACCCACAAGAAGCACTGCAAAGGAAAAAAAAATACTTGGAACAAGCAGGCCAGCACACGTTTCAGAGCAGCATTAGCAATGGCTAAGCTAAAGAGACACCAGCATGGAGCTTGTCTTTTATCCAAGTGCCAAGTAAGTAAAGTTTATTTATGAAGCGCTTTTCACAGACATATAAACACAAAGCGCTGTACAATAAAATGAAATAAAAGGAAGTAAACAAGTTAAAACACAAGATTAAAATATTTTAAAAATATCAGACTTACCATTAAAAAGTAGTTGAATTGAAACTCAACGGAAACCCTCGCTAAACAAAAAAGTTTTCAGCTGCTTTTTAAAAGAGTCCACAGAGTCAGCTAAATGTAGCTGAAGTGGGAGTCAATTCCAAACAACACTGTCCACCACCCTCCCTGTGAGCAGAGACGCGTCTCCATGGAAAATGAAGCCCCGAGAATATTTTACTATGTGAAAGAGATGTCAACAGTTTTACTTTGGGACATGATTCAAGGTTTAATAAAGCAAAAAAAAAAATAAAAAATCAAAATATAAGATAAGATAAGATAACCCTTTATTAGTCACACAATGGGGAAATTCCAGGATTGCAAAAGCACAGGGATAGCAACACTCAGAGCAATAATTAAGAAGATACGAAAAATATAAATAAGAGCAGTGAATATACATACGTGCACATAAAAATATAAATATATATACAAAGTGCGGAGCATTGTAGCTAGATGGAATAAACAGCATAACCGTCTACTTAGTTATCCTAAATAGTATGAATATGTACCCATACATATTGTCACCCTCCGTAGCGACTGATGTTGTCCTAGTTGTATACTGGAGGGGACCATTTGTGTAAGTCTGTTGCATCTTTTGTATTCAATACTATTAGGTCGTCGCTTTTTTTTTTTTACTATCTCTGCGAGAAGCCCTGCTTAGGTTATAAAGTCTGACAGCTGTAGGTAGGAAGGACCTGCGAAACCTCTCGGTCGTGCACCTAGGATGATGTAGTCTACTGCTAAATGAGCTCCTCAGTGCATTCAGTATGTCCTGCATAGGGTGGGACTCGGACTCCAGCAGAGATGACAGCTTAGCCACCATCCTTCTCTCTCCCATCTCCTCCACTGGGTCAAGGCGTTGCCGCAGGACAGATCTAGCTTTCTTGATCAGTTTGTTCAGTCTCTTCCTGTCAGCTGCTGTAATGCCGTTGCCCCAGCAGACCACTCCAAAAGTGATGGCTGATGCCACCACCGTGTCGCAGAATGTCTTCAGCAGCGTCCCTTGTACACCAAAAGACCTGAGCCTCCTCAGTAGGAACAGCCTGCACGGTCCCTTCTTGTAGAGTGCGTCAGTATTGTGTGACCAGTCTAGTTTATTGTTCAGATGAACACCCAGGTACTTGTAGGATGTCACCATCTCAATGTCCGTTCCCTGTATGTTTACTGGTGCTGTGAGGAGTTGTCCTTGCCTGCGGCAGTCCACCACCAGCTCCTTAGTTTTCCTTGCGTTGATCTGGAGGCAGTTCCGATGGCACCAGTCCACGAAGTCCTAGATAAGTCCTCTGTACTCAGCTTCATCTCCGTTGGAGATGAGGCTGACGATTGCAGAGTCGTCAGAGAACTTCTGTAGATGGCAGTGTGCTGTGTTGTGTGAGAAGTCCACAGTATCAAGGGTGAACAGGAAGGGAGCCAAAACCGTTCCCTGGGGGGGCCCCCGTGCTACCGATGATTGTGTCGGACACACAATCCCGGGTTCTCATAAACTGTGGCTGGTTAGTGAGGTAGTCCAGGATCCATGATGACAGGTGCTGGTCCACCCCTGCGCACAGCAGCTTGTCCCTCAGGATCATCGGTTGGATGGTGTTGAAAGCACTGGAGAAGTCAAAGAACACGATCCTCACCGCATTCCCGGGCTTCTCCAAGTGGGACAGAGAACAGTGAAGGAGGAAGATCACTGCATCCTCCACCCCAATGCCATGCTGGTAGGCGAACTGGAGTGGATCTATCGCTGGTCCCACCAGGGGGCAGAGGTGAGCAAGGAGCAGTCTCTCCAGGGTCTGAGATGTCAGGGCCACTGGTCTGTAGCTGTTCAGATCTTTGGGGTGGGAAGTCTTTGGTACAGGTACCACACAAGATGTTTTCCACAACTGTGGTACCCTCTCCAGCTTCAGCTTGAAGATGTGCTCCACAAACCCACACAGCTGGTCTGCGCAGGTCTTGAGAAGCGTCGTGCTGATGCCGTCCGGTCCCGAGGCCTTCCTCGCCTTGATCTTCCTCAGCTCCGTCCTCACCTGGGTCTTAGTGAGGGTCAGGTTGGGGGGCTGTGTGCTGGGAGTGGGGGGGTGTTGGTGGAGTGGGGTGTGGACAGCAGGTCTCGATGACTTTAGAGGCAGCAGTGGTTGTTGTGCAGTCGGTGGGGAGGGCGATTGGTCAAACCTATTAAAAAACAGGTTCAGATTGTTTGCCCACTCCCTGCCTCCCGTGGCCTGGGGGGAGGTATTCTGGAGCCCAGAGATGGTTTTAATGTTTCTCCAGACCCTGCCGATGTCGCTCTGTTGCAGCTTGTCCTCCATCATCTTCCTGAAGCTGTCCTTGCCTTCTCTGATCTTCCTCCTCAGCTCACTCTGTACGGACTTCAGCATCTCCCTGTTCCCCGACCTGAAGATCCTCTTCTTCTCTCTCAGAAGAGTTTTTTTTATCTCAGGGTTGATCTAAGGTTTGTTGTTCAAGCAACACCGTATGGTCTTGGTGGGTACGGTGTTGTCCACATAAAAGCCGATGTAGTCCGTGATGGTGTGAGTGAGGGCATCGATGTCCTCACCATGTGGATCGCAGAGCTGCTCCCAGGCAGTGGTATATATAGGACCGTGACACCTGATTTCGCGATTAGCATTGTATCATGATAGGATCATATCATGACCCAAGTACCGCGATCCGAATCGAAAGGTCCCTCGTGATTCCCACCCATAGTAACTAATGTTTAAGCTGTAGCTGTTTCACCAAGCTAGTTTTAATATTTCACTTCCCATTTTGTTTACACAAATATTGGCATACTCATTCCGTTTTTATCATGAGAAGTCATGATAAAAACCACCTGTGTTGAAGAAAAGGGGAATGGTAACAATGGTGAACAGCGTTCACTCATCCCTGACCAAAGAGCTTTAAAGATTTCACAATATACCCATTCACATACTGATGGCGGCTAAACCGCCATGCAAGGTGCTAGCCTGGCCCACCAGGAGCATCTTGGGGTTCAGTGTCCTGCTCAAGCACACTTCAATATGGTCACACAATACTGACGCACTCTACAAGAAGGGACAGCGCAGGCTGTTCCTACTGAGGAGACTCGGGTCTTTTGGTGTACAAGGGGCGCTGCTGAAGACATTCTATGACACGGTGGTGGCATCAGCCATCACTTTTGGAGTGGTCTGCTGGGGCAGTTGCATTACTGCAGCCGATAAGAAGAGACTGAACAAACTGATCAAGAAAGCTAGCTCCGTCCTGGGGCAGCGCCTTGACCCGGTGGAGGAGATAGGAGAGAGAAGGACGGTGGCTAAACTGTCATCTCTGCTGGAGTCCGAGTTCCACCCTATGCAGGACATACTGAATGCACTGAGGAGCTCATTTAGCAGCAGACTACATCATCCCAGGTGCACAACCGAGAGGTTTCGCAGGTCCTTCCTACCAACGGCTGTCAGACTGTACAACCTAAGCAGGGCTGCTCGCAGAGATAGCAAAAAGACGTAACAACCTAATAGTTTTTTGAATGCAAAAGATGCAATAGACTTACACAATGGTCCCCTCCGGCATACAACTAGGAAAATACCGGTCGCTATGGAGGGTGAGAATATGTATGGGCACATAATCATACCATGTAGGATAACCAAGTAGACGGTTGTGCTGTTTCATCCCATCTAGCAACAATGCTCTGCACTGTGTATGTTTATACATTTACATATTTATTCCATCTAGCTACAATGCTCCGCACTGGGTGTGTTTATGTTTATGTTTATATTTATATATCTATATATTCATTCCATCTAGCAACAATGCTCCGCACTGTGTGTTTATATATCTACATACTATTCCATCTAGCTACATTGCTCCGCACTGTGTGTTTATATATTTACATATTTATTCCACCTAGCTGCAATGCTCCGTACTGTGGGTGTTTATATATCTACATATTTATCCCATCTAGCTACAATGCTCCGCACTGTGTGTTTATATACTCATATATTTATCCCATCCAGCTACAATGCTCTGCACTGTGTGTCTGTGTGTATATATATATATTTATAGTAATATGTACATATGTATATTAGCTGCTCTTGCTTGCTTGCTTTTTTTTTCTTGCCTTCTGATTGTTGCTCTGAGTGTTGCTATCCCTGTGCTGTTGCAATCCTGGAATTTCCCCGTTGTGGGACTAATAAAGGCTTATCTTATCTTATCTAATATGCAGACTGCAGAGAGAGAAGGAATCGAACCACCGACCCTCGCCACAGCCACAGCCGGAAAATAATGTTTACAAACACCCAATATGGATTTTCATTTTGTCATTATGTATTTCCTTTAATGTAGGTTTTAAGAGGGTTATACTGCAGACTTCAAAATGTTAATTTAGATAAAAGGAAAATTTCCTTCAAAACCAATATTGGTGAAGATTTTATTCTTATCAAAAACTGAATTTACCAATAAGGCAGACATGCAACTCCACTGCATTAGTTTAATGTAATAAAATACAATAAAAACAATAGTAGTGTCAACAATGTTCTGCCCTAGAGCTCTTTGTTTATTGATTGATTGATTCAGAAGCTGATTGAGGAATATTACAAATACATAAAAGTGTTCCGTACCCAGTGTGATTAGATGAAACTGTACAAAAGATGCCTAAAAACTATAACCTGACTCTTCACTTGCTGTATCATTTTTTATTTTTGTCTTTTTTCCGAGTAATCCCTCTCCAACACCAGGCAACCAAAATCGACTGAATAAGGTGTGGGCAGCAGAAATGGAAGGAGAGTAGACAGGCAGTCTGTTAACAGACATGATTAAAGCCCCATGACAATGCACTGAAAGAACAGAACAAGGCAGGGCAAGACAAAAACAAAACAGAGAGAACTGACGGTTCATAGTATCGTAGTCTGCAGGCTTTAGTGATGAGGGTTTCTTTGCCGGAAAAACATAAAAGACTGGATAAACCACCAAGTCTGGGATACTGTGACCATTTGCGAACTGACTGAAGACACATTTATTTGAGCCGTGAGGCAGTGAAGCAGCAATGTCATATCTTATTTCATTTAAAAAGAACATAAGTGGTAACTTTTTCATTATCAAATGAGACATAAGCCCTTTCAAGCCAGCCAAACCCACTTAGACCTCCCAACACACAAGCTTTGTTGGCAGTGGGAACACATTTACTGCCAGGTCAAATGACTCCAGAATGGTCATGGGTATTTATCTGCTTGACCTCCAACTGGAACCGATGCGAACAGCAAACCCAGATGAAAATAAACTTAAGTGACAACATAGGCATCATCTTCACCATGTCACAGCACCAGTAACTGATGACCAAAACACTCGAGCTGGGGCCAAAGAACAAACGCTGTTTTGGGAATCAGTGTGCAACAGTGTTTTTGTGCTATGGGTATGTATTTATTCAGCTAAGTACAAAGCATGGATAAACTGTGTTTGTTTGTGGCAGCGCCTTGCATGGCAGTGGCCCCTCTGAATCTAGATGTGATTAACATTGTAGATAGGAGAAACGTAATTTCGTTCTGCTGTATATGATTGGCTGTATGGACTGAACGACAATAAAGTTGGCTTCTTCTAAACAGCAGGGGTCACCAAGTGGCAGACTCCAGTCTGGATCCAGATCCAGAGAATCCTCCATTTGGACCCCAAAGCTTTATGATATAATTCAGGTAAAAAAAAAAAAAAAAGAAAAAAAAAAAGATGCTGTTTTATTTTGACAGAATGCAAAAAGCAGAACTGAAATGCTATATCGGTGGCTGCCTGAATATTTTATGGTGTGACACCTTGGGCACTCTCTTTAGCGGGGATGCAGCAGGACGTGAATCACCGTTTGCTGCAGCAGACAGTCAGGATATCCACCACGGACAGACACGCTTCATTTCGCGTGTGTGCCTGCGGAATGAAGCGCTGTTGTGAAAATGACAGTATCTATCTACCGCCACTCTGGCAGCCTTCGATGGTACGTATCTACCTTGGCGTCTGCTGACAGAAGGTCCCTGCACTGCCTCCGAGAGTAGTCTGTGCTGTGACGCAGGGGTGAGGCTGCTTCCCCTGGGACTACGTATGGGTTGGGCCCACATGACACATGAGTATGGAGGTCTTTTTTATGAACCTCTGATATAATGTAAAAATAATAATGTGCTCTGTGTGTGACTGAACATGAAAAGTGCCACACACCTCCACCTTCTCTCCCCCTGTGACAGTGTTACCCAAACAGACACAAACGAGGTTAAAAAGATAAGAACATTGTTGAAATAAAAAGAATAAATAAATGAAAATAATTTTCCAAGGGATTCTGTAGTGTGGAATTTTATTTTTTGTCCTCTTTTTTTAGGCTGACAGTTGGAAATTGTTTTTCTATACTGAAAATACTGTATAGAGGTGGAGTTTCTGAGAGTTTTAAAATATTTTTAAATGTATGTTGAACTAAAAGTAGCTAAAACATCAGCTTCATAAAACAATGTATAAAAACAAATGATATTGGCCTAGCTGGAGACAGTTGCAGACTTCTGAAAGAATGTCCATGAAAGGATGGCAGTTCTTAAAAAAACATTGTGAGATAAATTTGTCTCTGTGATCTGCCACATTTTTCTTCCATTTGTTTTATTGATAGAAGTAAATTCATGGGTCACTGCAAAAACTTTGATTTAAAAGTACCAAGTTGTCACACAGTGGGAGGAAGAACATTGTGAATAGAAAAAAAGATAACACAAGAATCATTTTACAATCAAATCGGAGACCCTGAATCATAATCAAATCATGGTCCCTAAAGATTCCCACCTCTAATTCAGACCTCAGCTGGGGAGGAGGGCTGACTTATCCAACCACTTGCAGTTTTAGTTGGTGACCCCTGAACCAGAGGGTGCATACCTCCATCAAATCTATGAAATAAAAATGATCCACAACGCACATACTGATTCAGTAGTGGGTTCATCGCTGGGTCAAGGGCCACCTGTGATGGAAATTCCATCAAAATTTGTCCAAGTAGTTTTTTGAAAAATCCTGCTAACAAGCAGATTCGGTTGATAAAAGCATAACCTTCTCGGCGAAGGTAATAACACTGATTACTGTCTATTGACTTCAATGCTCCTTTCTTTTGTTTACAGCACTGCTTTCAGGTACATTCATGACATAATCGACATGATGACGTCAAACATGTTGCACCAAAAGGAAGAAAAAAAAATACAAGATTGTCTGCTGGCAATGTGAATAGAGTCTGCACATAGTGGGAAAAGAGTCCAAGGACAATTAATGGCCTGTAAACTAATTTGGAAAACCAGCAAATACATTGTTATTTGGCTATGAAGTTAGTTAAGTTAATGTGATTCCACAGCATGTGGGACGCCATGTGGTGTATGTGGCAGCGCCTATCTCAGTTTCACCGAACCTAGGCCACACAGCTATTGTGAGTAGTGAAAGCTACAGTGGGGGTCAGTCCTCTGTGCATTAACTTTCCTTTCCCCACTCTATTATGTTGACCATCAAGCAAGAAGGCAGAAAGTACCATTTTTATACGGTCGTTGGTATGACCCGGCCGGGATTTGAACCCATGACCTCCCAGTTGTGGGGCGAATGCTCTGCCAACTAGGCCACCACTTAGGTATTCTGCTATGAAAGCAGCTATGTATTCATATCTTTTTGAGTAAGAACCACACCAAGGACACAAGGTTACATTACAATTGGTTGAAAACCAAACAAAAGATTAAGGTGAGGACAAACTCCATTGAGCTGGGGAAGAAACAAAACTGTTTTAGCACCTTGGGGGAGCCAGATTATTTAGCATCTCAGACAGTGGATAAACATGGGAGAACAATACTCAGGAGGTTCCTGGCGAGATAGCAGGAAGGAGTCAAGGACGAAGGGGGTTGAATGCAGTGTGATGCAAATGTCATGTTGTGTGTGGAGAAATACCATGAAACTTAAGAGGAGAGTGCCTGCTCAAATGTTCAGTCTGTTCTGTGCAAGAGAGATGTGAAGTGTGTAATAAACTGTGTGCCATGAACCCGACTCTTATTTCACACACTTCACACTGGTGACCCAAGACGTATTATGGAACACGAGGCAAGATCCCCGGAGCCGGCCCAGTCAGGAAGCTACAGCGAGGCGGCAGCCATCCCACAGACAGCCCGGACTGGAACCTCCAGCCATGCGTGTGCGTTTTCAGTCAAGCTACCGGATTTCTGGCAGCACAACCCTCTTGGTTCCACCTCAACGAGGCCCAATTCGCCCTCTGGGGAGTCACGGCAGACGACACCAGATTCTACCATGTGGTCGCAGCGCTGGACGCCCGCACAGCTCAGCAGGTAGCGAGCCGGCTCAATCAGCCACCAGCCAGTATCAAATATGAGGCGCTCAAGGCTGTGCTCATCCAGCGCTACACGCTCTCGGACTGTGAGAGAGCGGAGAGGCTCCTGACGCGGACAGAGTTAGGAGATGGTTCGGCCGTAGACCTGATTGAGAAGATGCTGGCGTTAATGGGGACGGATGACGGGCACTTTCTCTTTGGCCACCTCTTCCTCCGGAACTTTCCGACAGTGGCGAGAGTGGTTCTGGCCAATTCGCCGTTGCTGGCTGCGCACGACTACCATGCGCTAGCCCAGGAGGCAGACGGGATCATCCTCACCACCAGGGCGATCACATTCAACGCAGCAGCGGCAGAGCCCAGCGAGACGACCAGAGGAGGCGAGGAGCCACCGACGGTAGCAGCAGCGGGGGCCAAGGAGCGTCAGAAAGACACGCTCTGTTTCTACCACCGCCGCTTCGGAGAGAAGGCATGCAGATGTGCGCCCCCGTGCCAATTCAAGCGCTCGGGAAACGCCAAGGCCGGGGGTCGGTAGCAGCTGCGACCCTCGGTGAAGAGAACAAGCTGCTCTACTTAACGGATGCACGCTCAGGGAGGCGTTTCCTCGTGGACACCAGAGCCCAGAAGAGTTTCATCCTGCCAACCTACACTGACCGGCTGGCAGGACCGAGCGGCCCCGAGATGTTGGCAGCAAACGGCTCGGATATTAAGACCTTTGGTGAGAGGACTCTGCTCTTATCTCTACACGGCTGTACATATGAGTGGACTTTTGTCATAGCAGCACTGAATTACCATATCCTGGGGGCTGATTTTCTGTGTGCACATGGTTTACTGGTTGATGTTGCTAACAGGCGCCTGGTTAATGCACTGTCCTTTGACCGTCTTCACTGTATAGCTCGAGTGACCCGGCCAACAGCACAAGCCAACGTCACTCAGTTCCCAGCACTAACGGTCCCGATGTTTTCCGCGGCAATCGCTAAACACGGGGTGGAGCACTTTATCACCACCACCGGGCCGCGCGTTTTTGCAAGACCTCGGCGCTTGGACGCAGCTAAACTGGCCATAGCGCGTGAGGAGTTCACCAACCTGGAAAGGTTGGGCATCATCAGGCGCTCGAACAGCCCATGGGCGTCCCCGCTACACATGGTCCCTAAGGCTGAGGGCTCGTGGCGACCATGCGGGGATTTCCGCAGGTTGAACAACGCCACAGCACACAACCGCTACCCAATTCCCCACATACAGGATTTTTTCCTTCACCTTGCCGGAGCATGCATTTTTTCCAAAATAGACCTGGTCCGCAGTTACCACCAAGTCCCAGTGTGCGCTGAGGACATACCCAAAACAGCGGTAATAACGCCGCTCGGTCTATTCGAGTTCCTGCGCATGCCATTCGGATTAAAAGGAGAAGCACAGACGTTCCAGCGCATGATGGATGCAGTGCTGCGCGATCTCCCGTTCGTATTCGTCTACCTGGACGATATCCTGGTAGCCAGTGCGTCCGAAGGTGAACACGAAACCCACCTCACGACGGTTTTCCGGAGGTTGGAGGAGCACGGGTTAATAATCAACCCGGTGAAATGCCTGTTCGGCGTGACGGAGATTGATTTTTTGGGGCACCGCGTCTCTCCGGAAGGAGCGATCCCGCTGCCCGACAAAGTGTGCGCCGTGGCGGATTTTCCCCGGCCTCAAACGGTCAGGGCGCTGCAGGAATTTTTGGGGATGGTGAACTTTTATAACCGTTTCCTTCCCCGTGCGGCGCAGCTCATGCAACCATTGTACGCCGCGCTCAAGAAACAGAAACCCGCCGATAGGGTCGAATGGACCCCGGGGAGAGAGCGGGCGTTCTCGGAAGTTAAAGCAGCCCTGGCAAACGCCGCACTGCTGGCGCATCCGACCCGGTGGCCCGGATAGCGCTCACCACCGACGCTTCAGACGTGGCCATAGGGGCTGTCGTGGAGCAGCGCATCGCCGGGGCTTGGAAGACGCTCGCCTTTTTCAGTAGAACTTTGCGCAACAGCGAACATAATTACAGCGCGTTCGACAGAGAGTTGCTGGCTCTCCAACTGGCCATACACTACTTCAAGTTCTGGCTGGAAGGGCGCAGCTTCACCGCGTTCGCGGACCACAAGCCGCTAACATTCACTATGGCCAAGGTTTCAGAACAATGGTCGGGCCGGCAGCAGAGACAGCTGGCCGCAATCTCAGAGTTTACTACCGATATTCAACATGTGTAAGGTAAACTGAATGTGGTGACGGACTGCCTCTCGCGCGCCATGGTGGCAACGGTCTGTGTGGGGATAGATTACGCAGCCATGGCCGCGGAGCAAATTAGCGATGCAGACGTGCGCGCGCTCCAGTCTGGACCAACAGGGTTAAGGCTGGAGAGCAGGGTGCTGCAAGATGGCGCCCCCCCCCCCCAATCTGCGATGTCTCCACGGGTCGCCCGCGTCCGGTGGTCCGGGTCGCCGCCGCGTGTTTAAGTCGGTTAACACTCTGGCGTACCCAGGAGTGCGCACGTCGGTCAAAATGGTGGGAGAGAAGTTTGTGTGGCTGAGCCTACGCAAACAAGTGAAAGAGTGGGCTGCAGCCTGCGTGGCATGCCAACGAGCCAAGGTACACAGACACACGAAGGCTCCATTGGAGCCGTTTCGTATCCTGACTAAGAGGTTCGACCATGTTCACGTGGACCTCGTGGGCCCCCTCCCGCCATCACAGGGGTGCACGCACCTCCTGACAGTGGTGGACCGCACCATGCGCTGGCCAGAAGCAGTCCCGCTGGCGGCAACCACGTCCGCAGACGTAGCGCGCGCTTTTTTAACAGCATGGGTGGCACGTTTTGGAGTCCCGTTGGACATTACGTCCGACAGGGGCCTTCAATTTGTTTCCGAACTCTGGTCCGCGATGGCCCACAGCCTGGGTGTTACAATTCACCGCACAACCGCGTACAACCCACAGGCCAATGGGTTATGCGAGCGTTTTCATAGATCACTGAAAGCAGCGCTCAGGGCTTCATTGACAGATGCAAATTGGGTAGACAGGCTGCCGTGGGTTTTATTGGGGTTGCGCTCCGCGCCGAAAGAGGATCTGGAAGCTTCCCCGGCAGAGCTCGTTTTTGCGCAGCCCCTATGGCTGCCCGGGGAATTTCTGCCAGATAATCCCGTGCCGGGCAGCTGCCCGTCTCAGCTTTTACAGCGTAGTGCAAACACAGGCACGCTGCCGAGCCCTGCCCACCACAGTTTTCCGCGTGTTTTCGTGCCTAAAACTTTGAAAAGCGCGGAGTTCATGTTCGTCAGACACGACGCCCACCGCCCTCCATTGCGCCCACCCTATGATGGACCGTTCAGAGTGTTGGAAACAGGGGATAAGCATTTTTTGCTAGACTTGGGGGGTAGGCGGGAAAAAATTGGCATAGACAGACTCAAACCCGCTTTCGTTGTGGCGGACGAGCAAGTGCTGTTGGCTAGGGCCCCTCGGTGTGGAAGACCCCCACGGAAAGCTCCCCAGGGAAACGATTCACAAGAGCAGCCACACGGACAGACCGAAGTGCCCCGCGCCCCCTCGTCACAGCCCACCCGCAGTCAGACACACTCCCAGCAGCCCCCCACCGGCACAGCAGCGCCACGGAGGCGGTAAACCCCAGTTACAGCAGATACGGGAGGAGACGGAAGCCCAAACAGCATGTGGACTGATATTCTATTGTTCTATCACAGCATGTGGACTGTTATTCTATTGTTCTATCTAAGATGCTGGGGGGGGGGGAGTTTAGCACCTTGGGGGAGTCAGATTATTTAGCATCTCAGACAAGAGACAGTGGATAAACATGGGAGAACAATAATCAGGAGGTTCCTGGCGAGATAGCAGGAAGGAGTCAAGGACGAAGGGGGTTGAATGCAGTGTGATGCAAATGTCATGTTGTGTGTGGAGAAATGCCATGAAACTTAAGAGGAGAGTGCCTGCTGAAATGTTCAGTCTGTTCTGTGCTAGAGAGATGTGAAGTGTGTAATAAACTGTGTGCCATGAACCCGACTCTTATTTCATACACTCCACACTGTAAAAGAATGTTTCAGGTTTACAAAACAAAAGAGGTTCCTTAGATTTGATAGGAGTCGGTGTCCATCTGCGCTTCTGCTTTCAGTAATATAATGTTAAGTGGCGCATGGACACGCAGCGGTCTCCCATCTCTCTATGTGTTTTGTGCCATTTAGTGTTTAAATTATGTCTAAGTGTATATTAATGTGTTTAATGTCTGTATGTGATGCTACGCACAAGCTAAAGCCACCACAGCCGTCTGGAGATAAGGAATATGTCCAAACATTACATCTTGGATCACAGCGTTACAGAGGAACTCCGTGGCCTAGGTCTTCTCCACCAGACCTCCATACCCCCAGACTCGACTGTTGCATCTCATCCCAAATGGAAACGCCGTAGATGGTGTGAGCGGTGACAAAAGAGAGGTAAACGCGGAGGTATCTGAACAAAGCTAACCGCTAGCTTGCACAGACCCCCAATTCCTTCCCTCATTCTGGACAAAGTACACTCACTAGACAACAAAATAGACGGTACACAGCTTCTGAGAACTACACAATGTGATGCGCAGAACCGCTGTGTTTTTGTCTTTACGAAAATGCAGTTAAATGACAATATACTGGACCCTGCCATTCAGTGAGCAAGGCTAACATGCTACCGGGCTGATAGGCTGCTCATGGAAGGAGGGAAAGCCCGAGGTGGAGGCATCTGCGTTTACATCAGTGACACTTGGTGCTGAGATTCAACTGTTTTGCATAAACACTGTTTTCCATTGGTGGAGTTTATGATTATCAAGTGAAGACCCTTTTACATTCCGAGAAAATTTTCATCTGTCCTACAAATCGCCATGTATGTCCCGCCCACTGGCATCAGCAAGAGGAGCAAAGCACTAAAAGAACTCTATCAGGTCATCACTGAGACACAAACAGCACATCCAGATGGATTCCTCATCACAGCAGGAGACTTCAGCCATGCAGATTTAAAGGCCCTCCTACCAAAACTACACCAACATGTAGACTTTCCAACAAGAGGAGATAATTTGCTGGACCTGGTGTGCAAAACTCACAAGAAAGCATGCAGAGCCTCCCCCTTCCCCACCTGGGTCTCTCTGACCACAACACCATTTTGTTAAGGCCGCTATACAAACCCAGAGTGAAAACAATCAGATCAACAAAAAAGCAGGTACGTGTGTGGCCAGAGGGGGCCTCTGATGCTCTGAAAGACTGCTTCAGCACTACAGACTGGGACACTTTCAAGCATGCCACCAGTCACAATGGACACACAAACCTAAAGGAGTACATTGAGGTTGTTGTAGCAGAAATAGCTAAATGCATTGATGATGTCACTAACTGCAAAACCATCACTGCTCATGCTAACCCAAAGCCATGGATGACAGCAGAGGTCCACAGGCTCCTGAGGGCTCAAGACGCAGCCTTCAGGGCCGGCGACACTGCAGGACTAACAACAGCTAGGGCCAACCTGTCCTGCGGCATCAAGGGTGCAAAACGACACTACAGCAAGAAAATATCCGGCCACTTCAGCAACAACAGAGATGCACGCTCCCTCTGGTCTGGCATACTGAACCTCACTAACTACAAACCTCCACCTCAGACCTGTGTGGGTAACATCACACTGCTTAACAACCTAAATGACTTCTTTGACCGCTTTCAAGCACAAAACAGCACATGAGCACAGAACACCACTCCTCCTCCAGATGAGCTGGCCATAAGGCTGGACCCGGCAAGCGTGAAGAGGACCCTCTCCAGGATCAACCCACACAAGGCAGCTGGACCAGACAACATGCCGTGTTGCGTCCTGAAGGACTGTGCAGAGGAGCTCAAGAATGTCCTGGCCGACATCTTCAACATCTCCCTGAGTCAAGTTGTTATCCACACGTTTCAAAACTGCTACCATAATACCAGTCCAAAGGAGCCCGTCCCATCCAGCTACAATGATTACCAGCCCGTAGCACTGACCCCCATCATAATGAAGTGCTTTGAGCGGCTGGTCATGCCGAACATTAAGTTCATCCTCTGTCCCTCTCACAACCCATTTCAGTTTGCATACAAGTCGAACAGAACCACAGAAGATGCCATCGTTGCTGCTCTCCATCCAGCCCTCACTCATCTGGACTCAAAGAACTCCTACGTGCAAATACTGTTCTTGAACTTCAGTTCAGCATTCAACACAATCATCCCCCAGCACCTAATACAAACACTCAGACACTTGGGTCTTAAAGCCTCTATCTGTAACTGGGTGCTGGACTTTCTCACAGGGAGGCAACACAGAACGTGCGGGTCGGCAGCAACACATCCAAAACTATCACACTGAGCACAGGGGCCCCACAAGGGTGCATGCTAATCCCACTGCTCTTCATCCTACTGATCCATGACTGTGTACCAGCCGACAGGACATACCACATCATTAAGTTTGCAGACAACACGACAGTGGTGGGCCTCCTCACCAACAACGAGTAGACCAACTACAGAAATGAGGTGAGCCGACTGGTCAAGTGATGTAATGACAATAATCTCTTCCAGAACGTGTAAAAAGCCAAAGAGACCGTGGTCGAATTAAGGAGGGGACACACACAGCATCCCCCTCTGACAAATCGATGGAGCAGCTGTGGAGAGGGTGAGCAGCACCAAGTTCCTGGGAGTGCATCTCTGAGGACCTCTCCTGATCCAACACCACATCACTGGCCAAGAAGGCTCAAACTCGCCTCAAATTCCTCTGCAAACTGAGGAGAGCACAAGTCCTACCCCCCATCATGTGCTCATTCTACCAGGGCACCATTGAGAGCATCCTCACCAACTGAATCACAGTGTGGTATGGAAGCTGCACCGCCTCCTGCTGGAAGACACGAAACATCACACAGTGAAAGCAGCCAACAAGATCATCGGTGCCCCTCTGCCCGCTGTCTCAGACATCTACTTCACCTGCCTCACCCACAGAGTCATCAACATTGCAGGCGACACCTCCAACCACTCACACTCCCTCGTCAGCCCCCTGCCCTCGGGGAAAAGGTACTGGAGCCTCAAGGCCCGCTCCACAAGACTACTTAACAGCTTTGTTCATCAGGCCATCAGGACCCTGAAGTGTGTCCACTCCCCCCCCCCACCCTTCCGGGGGCTGTAATGCACTCACCCGCACAATAACGACCTCAGCTGTTGGCACTGAAAGACTGGCACAACAACAGTAAGACATCTGCTGCTGTATGTTTCTACACTTTACCGCAACCATTTGCACAAATGCCATATCTGCTGCTGTCTGTTTTGCAATACTGTTCATGTGCAGTCGCATCTGTCACTGTCTGCACCTACACTACCGCATCAAACTTGCAACTACGAGGATTAAAAGTCTGCTTTTTTTGTATATAGGATTGCTGGGTTTTATCGTTTATCTTTATTTGCACGATGGGATGTGTTGGTCTATCTTTTGTTGCTATTTGCACTATGGGTAGCATTACTGGATATAGACTGCTGTTGTTGTTTTTCCAATCTCATCATTTTGTTGTTTTATATTGCGCACACCAATGAAGAGAGAGAGAAAAACGCCATTTCAATTCTCCTGTATGTCCTGTACATACAGTAGTATTGGCAAATAAAAATCTTGAATCTTCTGCTGGCCTTGCAAATTAGAAGTAGGTGTGGGGAAGAAGATAGAGTCAGCATAGCATTGTGATACCTGGCACTCGCAGTGATGCATCGACCCCTAAATACAGGTATCATTCTTTTATTAACTGTACACATACACACACTACTCACAAAAAGTTAGGGATATTCAGCTTTTGGGTGAAATTTCAGGATGAACTTAAAATGCACTACAGACGTGGACAAAATTGTTGGTACCCCTCTGTTAATGAAAGAAAAACCCACAATGGTTACAGAAATAGCTTGAATATGACAAAAGTGGTAATAAATAAAAATTCTATGAAAATTAACCAATGAACATTTGACCATGCTTTTGAATTGTGGTTCAACAATTATTTTAAAAACAAACTCATGAAACAGGCCTGGACAAAAATGATGGTACCCCTAGAAAACATTGAAAATAATGTGACCATAGGGACATGTTCAACCAAGATGTGTCCTCTAATTAACATCACAGGTGTCTACAAACTTGTATTCAGTCAGTCGGCCTATTTAAAGGGTGACAAGTAGTCACTGTGCTGTTTGGTGACATGGTGTGTACCACATTAAACATGGACCAGAGGAAGCAAAGGAGAGAGTTGTCTCAGGAGATTAGAAAGAAAATTATAGACAAGCATGTTAAAGGTAAAGGCTATAAGACCATCTCCAAGCAGCCTGATGTTCCTGTGACTAAAGTTGCACATATTATTCAGAAATTTAAGATCCACGGGACTGTAGCCAGCCTCCCTGGACATGGCCGCAGGAGGAAAATTGGAAGAGACGGATAATACAAATGGTAACAAAAGAGCCCAGAACAACCTCTAAACACATTAATGGTGAACTCCAATTTCAAGGTACATCATTGTCAGATCGCACCATCCGTCGTTGTTTGAGCCTAAGTGGACTTCATGGGAGACGACCAAGGAGGACACCACTGTTGAAAACAAATCATAAAAAAGCCAGACTGGAATTTGCCAAACTGCATGTTGACAAGCCACAAAGCTTCTGGGAGAATGTCCTATGGACAGACTAGACAAAACTGGAACTTTTTGGCAAGGCACATCAGCGCTATGTTCACAGACGCAAAAATGAAGCATACCAAGAAAAAAAAACACTGTCCCTACTGTGAAACATGGAGGAGGTTCTGTTATGTTGTGGGGCTGCTTTGCTGCATCTGGTACAGGGTGTCTTGAATCTGTGCAGGGTACAATGAAATCTCAAGACTATCAAGGTATTCTAGAGAGAAATGTGCTGCCCAGTGTCAGACAGCTTGGTCTCAGTCGCAGGTCATGGGTCTTGCAACAGGAAAATGACCCAAAACACACAGCTAAAAACACCCAAGAATGGCTAAGAGCCAAACATTGGACTATTCTAAAGTGGCCTTCTATGAGCCCTGATCTAAATCCTATTGAACATCTGTGGAAGGAGCTGAAACATGCCGTCTGGAGAAGGCACCCTTCAAACCTGAGACAACTGGAGCAGTTTGCTCATGAGGAGTGGGCCAAAATACCTGCTGAGAGGAGCAGAAGTCTCATTGACAGTTACAGAAATCGTTTGATTGCAGTGATTGCCTCAAAAGGTTGTGCAACAAAATATTAAGTTAAGGGTACCATCATTTTTGTCCAGGCCTGTTTCATGAGTTTGATTTTTAAAATAATTCTGTTGAACCACAATTCAAAAGCATTGTCTGATTTTCATTGGTTAATTTTCATAGAATTTTTATTTATTACCACTTTTGTCAGATTCAAGCTATTTCTGTGGCCATTGTGTGTTTTTCTTTCATTAACAGAGGGGTACCAACAATTTTGTCCACGTCTGTATAACCTTTACAGGTGAACTTAATTTGACCTTCTCTAACCTTTTGAATGCACATGTCCAACTATTCAATGTTTCTGTACCTTTTGCATAATTTGCTGTTGTCTAACAAGGCAAAATTCACAACACGTGTTTGATCCATGAATCAACCAAAAAATTTTCTGGTTCAATTAGAATTTGTACTTAAACAGTTCTCTTCATCATGCTGTTCACAATTTGACATCATGAGAACAAGACGACACCTAACAATTGATCAACAGTACCTCACCATTGCAAGGCTTCAAACAGGATGTTCCCAGAAAGAAGTGGCCACCAAGCTTAGAGTGTCACAGAGTGTCATCAGCAGGTTGCAACAGAGATACAGAGAGACTTGAAGAGTCACAGAAGGCATAGAAGTGGACGTCCTTTGCCCACATCCCATACTGATGACCGCTCCATTGTGAACAGTGCCCTGCGGAACCGGATGATGAATGAGACTCAACTCCAGGCACATTTAAGGGAAGTGAGAGGCACCAAAGTGTCATGTCAGACCATTCGAAACATTTACGACAGCGTGGTCTGCATGCTAGATGACCTGCAAGGGTACCTGACCAAAGCATCAGACACAGGCATCATTGTCCGGCATGGGCCAGGCAGCATTTTTGCTGGATAAGGGACCAGTGGGCAGTGCAGTTCTCTGATGAAAGTTGATTCATGCGGAGCAGAAATGATGGCTGCCAACAATGTTGGAGACATTAAGGAGAGCGCTATGCATCAGCAACTGTTGTCACCATGTTACAGTCTGGGGAGGTGTGTCTAGTCAATACAGAACTGCCCTACACCTTGTGAATGGTACAGTGACAAGCCAATACTCCCTCAATAACATCATTAATCCAGTCATTGTGCCTCTGCATGAACAACACAAACCTAATTTCATCTTCACGGAAGACAATACTCCAGCTCATCGAGGTGGCATCATCAGGAAACAGCTGCTGGAGGCTGGGGTACCTCAAATGGTGTGGCCCACACTTTCTCCAGACCTGAATCCCATAGAAAACTTATGGGATCAACTGTGTTGCCGTGTAGAGGCTCGTAACCCTGCTCCCCACAACCTCAGTGACCTGAGAGCCACCCTTCAAGAAGAGTGGAATGCCATGTCTCAGCAGACAATAAGTCAACTTGTGAACAGCAGGAGATGTCGTTGTCAAGCTGTAATTGATGCTCAAGGGCGCATGACAAGTCTTTGAAACACTGACATTTTTTGTTGTGGTATACCCACCACTGTTGTTGGCTTTTGTTTCAATAAATTGCTTGAGATGAGGAAATCACCATTGCATGCTTTTACTTAAATGCCCTACTTTCATGATATAATATCACTGTAGAGTGAACTTTTTACATTCTCCATAAATTTCACCCAAAAGCCAAATATCCCTAACTTTTTGTAAGTAGTGTCTATAGCTCCAAGGGCTCTGCAGAGGTAGCACCTTTCATGGGTGGATGCGTATCACAAAGCCTCTCCCCTGACACTGGTCCTCGCATCCCAGGCACAGTGATGCAGAAGTCAAGGCTTTCCATGTCCTACAGCCTCTCACTGCTGCAAGACCGTCCTAGTAACCTGCGAGAAGACGGACTGCTACGCTGATCTGGGCTGACCTGGAGGAGCAAACCATGATAAAAAATGCCCACAAGACCGCAAAACTCAAGCTTTGTATCTGATGCGGAAAAGTCTGAGTGGTCGGGTAGGTGGGGCTCGACAACCTGGGTAGGCAGCTCACCTAGGGGAAGGAAAACCCTAATTGTGTACCACTGCTGCTGTTCTTGGGAAAGGCTTCGGGAGTAAACCCTGAGGAAAAATTTGGAGCTGGAGTCCCTAAGGCAATTTGCAGCAGTCTCCAACTACTCTCCGACAACTCCTGCGACAACACTGGTGCCAAGCTGTACTGGTGTCTGCCTTTCCCTTGGACTACATTGGTGGAGTGGAGAGGGGGGATCTGCTGCATGGGCAACAGCCGATTCTCCATTACCTAAACCCAGGCTCGTGCCCTGGAGAGGAAACTCCAGCGTCGCTCATAGCGTCGACACAACACGGGAAGCAACAGTCACCAACGATAAGCCTGCTACTCAATTGGCATAGAGTGAGGCACCAGGGGTTGCTTCTGATGGTGGGAGAAGTCTTAGGATTTCACTAGACAGCTACAGTGTATCTGGAAAGTATTCACAGCGCTTCACTTATTTCACATTTTGTTATGTTACAGCCTTATTCCAAAATGTAATACATTCATTTTTTCCTCACAGTTCTACACACCACACACCATAATGACAACATGAAAAAAGATTTTTTTGAGATTTTTGCAAATTTATTAAAAATAAAAAAAATTAACAAATCACATGTACATAAGTATTCACAACCTTTGCTCAGTACTTTGTTGATGCACCTTTGGCAGAAATTACAGCCTCAAATCTTTTTGAATATGATGCCACAAGTTTGGCACCCTTGTCTTTGGGCAGCTTCGCCCATTCCTCTTTGCAGCACCTCTCAAGCTCCATCAGGTTGGATGGGAAGCGTTGGTACAGCCATTTTCTGATCTCTCCAGAGATGTTCAATTGGATTCAAGTCTGGGCTCTGGCTGGGCCATTCAAGGACATTCACAGAGTTGTCCTGAAGCCACTCCTTTGATATCTTGGTTGTGCTTAGGTTTGTTGTCCTGCTGAAAGATGAACCATCGTCCCAGTCTGAGTTTAAGAGTGCTCTGGAGCAGGTTTTCATCCAGGATGTCTCTGTACATTGTTGCATTCATCTTTCCCTCTATCCTGACTAGTCTCCCAGTTCGTCTGCTGAAAAATATCCCCACAGCATGATGTTGCCACCACCATTGGCATGGTTATGAGCGATGCCTTGTTTCCTCCAAATATGACACCTGGCATTCACGCCAAAAAGTCAATCTTTGTCTCATCAGACCACAGAATTTTGTTTCTCATGGTCTGAGAGTCCTTCAGCTGACTTTTACTATGGAGTGGCTTCCGTCTGGCCACTCTGCCATACAGGCCTGATTGGTGGATTGCTGCAGAGATGATTGTCCTTCTGGAAGGTTCTCCTCTCTCCACAGAGGAACACTAGAGCTCTGACAGAGTGACCATCAGCTTCTTGGTCACCTCCCTGACCAAGGCCCTTCTCCCCCGATCGCTCAGTTTAGACGGCCGGCCAGCTCTTGGAATAGTCCTGGTAGTTCTGAACTTCTTCTATTTACAGATGATGGAGGCCACTGTCATCACTGGGACCTTCAAAGCAGCATAATTTTTTCTGTACCCTTCCCCAGATTTGTGCCTTGAGACAATCCTGTCTCGGAGGTCTACAGACAATTCCTTTGACTTCATGCTTGGCTTGTGCTCTGACATGCGCTGTCAACTGTGGGACATTACATAGACAGGTGTGGGCCTTTCCAAATCATGTCCAATCAACTGAATTAACCACAGGTGGACTTTGATTAAGCTGTAGAAACATCTCAAGTACGATCAGTGGAAACAGGATGCACCTGAGCTCAATTTTGAGCTTCATGACAAAGGCTGTGAATACTTATGTACATTTGATTTCTTAGTTTTTTATTTTTAATAAAATTTGCAAAAATCTCAAAAAACTTTTGTCATGTCATTATGGGGTGTTGTGTGTAGAATTTTGAGGAAAAAAATGAATTTAATCCATTTTGGAAAAAGGCTGTAACTGTGGTATATATCACTCAGATATTCCATACCTACATTGGTTAGAGCATGTGGAAATGTTTGGGACAACATATACAAAGGAACTTCACACCTCTGAAAGAACAAAGGAATCTCACCGCCGTGTGAAGACCCATGACGTCACAGGACGCCATGGCAACAGACTCGACACCCTTCACCCCTGAGAGAGGAGAAGGTCTTCCCATCACCCCCCAAGGTGAAGGGAGGAGTTAACAGGACTAATGGGGGGATTTAGATAATGGGGAGATGTTACCTTTTTCAATGAGTGGACTCTAACTGTTTCAATGAGTGGTGCCATGTATGCTTGTATTTAACCAGCGAGCAAAGCAGAGATCTCTCTCTTGCCTTCTGCTAAGCTCTGCACCTGTTGAGATTTGATAGAGGAGCTATTCATTAAAAACCCTGTTTTTAATTCAAAGCCGCCTCGTTATTTCAGCTCCACTACACTGGTGACCCTTACGCGAGAATATGGACCGGAGGCGCTCTTCAAGCTGTTCATCCATGGTGGCTCTGGCACACGCCAGCGACGACGCAGACGAGGGAACAAGCAGACAGCTGTTCCCCGCGGCAGAGGGCACTGAGAGAGCTCAACCGAGCTCCAACACCGCCGCGAGAGCCGTAGAAACGCACTCTCACCCGGCGAACACGACAATGATGGTGTGCACGAACGCCGTCGCTGTCAAGCTGCCAGACTTCTGGAGAGAAGACCCTGCATCTTGGTTCCAGCAAGCCGAAGCCCAGTTTATACTGGCGGGTATCACAGCAGATGATACCAAATTTTATCACATCATCTCCAAGCTCGACTCCGCAACTTCGAAGTGTGTGCGGAGCTTGGTCCAGCAACCACCAACCCGGGACAAATATGAGACACTCAAGGCGACCATCGTGGCGAATTATGTCCCGTCAGCGGAGGAGAGAGCCGAGAGAATCCTGGCGATCTACGGCCACAGAGGGGACAATCCAAAGAGGGCCGAGGACCGTGGGCCGCACGGTGGCGCAGTGGTTTAGCACTGTGGCAGCACAGTTTACTCTTGGCCGGGGGATCACGGGGATCATGAGATCGTGGGTTCGATCCCAGCCCCCGACCAACAGTGAGCTGTGTGGAGTTTGCATGTTCTCCCCGTGTTGCGTGGGTTTACTCCGGGATTTCTCCGGTTTCCTCCCGCATACCAAAAACATGTAGGTTTAGGGCGCTCGCGCACGCAGCGACCGGCAGCCGGTGGCTTGTCACCAGACTGCAAACCAAATCTACCTACGGGTACAAATAAGTAACAAAAAAAAAAAAAAAAAAAAAAAAAAGACCCTCATGGAGGATTTGCTACAACTCAAGGAGGAGGATAATGATAATTTCCTTCTCCAATTCATTTTCCTCAGCACGCTACCACGGCATTTGAGAGGGACACTCGCCAGGATGAAGTGCAATAACCATCAGGATTTCCGCACACTGGCCAATGAGGCTTACCGGCTCGTCAACGCCTGCAGAGAACGGACACCCACAGCGGCATCCGCAGATCTGAGAACTGACACCCCGAGCCTTGGAGAGACTCAACCCACGGTGACAGCGGCGCGGCCCAAGCGCAACGAGCAGAACGACGTCTGCTATTATCACCACCGCTTCGCAGAGAAAGCCCGCAAATGCGTTCCACCCTGCAAGTTTACGAGGTCGGGGAAACGCCAAAGCCGAGGGCCATTAACAGCAGCAGTTCTCAGCGAGAAGAATAAGCTGTTATACATGACGGATAGATACACAGGCAAGCAGTTCCTCATCGACACGGGAGCTCAGCTGAGTTTCGTCATGCCCTCCTACGCAGAGCGAACCATGGGCACCCAGGGCAACGGAGCAGTGGCAGCCAACGGCTCTGACATCGACACGTTCGGGGAAAAGAGCCTGCACCTCCTCATCCACGGCCGCAGCTACAGATGGACATTTGTTGTAGCAGCGGTGAGCTTTAACTTGTTAGGCGCAGATTTTCTGTGTGCACATGAGTTATTAGTGGATCTTGCAAATAGGCGCCTGGTTAATGCACTCTCTTTTGATTCTATTCCATGCTCAGCTCGAGTTTCTCCACCACCTGTGCAGGCCAACGTCACCACGGCAGGAGGTAAGTTTGAGCAACTCCTCACCCAATTTCCAGAATCACAACCCCCAAATTCTCAGCCACTGTAGCCAAACACGGGGTTAAACACTTCATTCCAACAAACGGACCTCCCGTTTTTGCCAAAGCTCGCCGCTTAGACGCGGCCAAGCTCAACATAGCAAGGGACGAATTTGCAGCTCTTGAAAAATTAGACATTTGCCGACGTTCAAAGAGCCCTTGGGCCTCACCACTTCATATGGTCCCGAAATCCGACGGTTCTTGGAGACCGTGCGGAGATTACCGCAGGCTAAACAACGCTACAGCGCATGACCGCTACCCCATTCCTCACATTCAGGATTTTTCATTGCATTTAGCAGGTGCGCGCATTTTTTCAAAAATAGACTTAGTCCGCGGTTATCACCAGGTCCCAGTCCGAGCTGAAGATATTCCTAAAACAGCGGTTATAACCCCTTTCGGCCTTTTTGAATTTCTAAGAATGCCATTCGGCCTCAAAGGCGCGGCTCAAACTTTTCAACGGATGATGGACGCAGTCCTACGCGACCTACCCTTTGTTTTTGTCTACCTCGATGACATGCTTGTAGCCAGTTCATCCGAGGAAGAACATGAACAGCACCTCACTACCGTTTTTCAGAGGCTGGAAGAGCACGGACTTATAATCAATCCAGCCAAATGCAAATTCGGCGTATCACAAATTGATTTTTTGGGACATAGGGTCTCCCCGGCAGGGGCAATTCCACTTCCAGACAAAGTTCGTGCGATAGAAAGTTTTCCACGGCCTCAAACAGTTAAGTCGCTACAGGAATTTTTGGGGATGGTTAATTTTTACAACCGTTTCCTCCCCCACGCAGCTCAGCTCATGCAACCCCTATATGACGCGCTCAGAAAAAAGAAAGCTTCCAACGCGGTCGAATAAACCCCGGAGCGCGAACGCGCTTTCGCGGAAGTAAAAAGCGCCCTAGCTAACGCCACAATGTTAGTCCACCCAGATTCCTCAGCCCGCATTGCTCTAACCACAGATGCTTCAGACCTGGCTATAGGGGCAGTTGTAGAACAACTTGTCAGTGGGGTCTGGCAACCTTTAGCATTCTTTAGCAAATCGCTAAACCCAACTGAACGCAAATACAGCACTTTTGACAGAGAGCTGCTGGCGCTTCATTTGTCCATCCGCCACTTCCAGTTTTGGTTAGAAGGGCGGAGTTTCACGGCTTTTGTGGACCATAAGCCGCTCACTTTTGCTATGGCTAAAATTTCAGAACCATGGTCAGGCAGACAGCAAAGCCAGCTAGCTGCGATTTCAGAGTTCACCACAGACATTCGACACGTAGCAGGCAAACTTAACGTAGTAGCGGACTGTCTCTCCCGTGCTGTGGCACCGCCAGAGCACGAGGAGACAGATTACACTGCTTCAGCAGCTGAGCTTTTCTCTAACGCAAACACATATGCAGCACCTATCCATGAAGGGATAGATTATGCAGCCATGGCGGAAGAGCAAGGTAGTGATGCGGACGTGCGCGCGCTCCTGTCTGGACCAACAGGGTTAAGGCTGGAGGAAAAAGGGTTGCGCGACGGCGTGCCCCCCCAATATGCGATGTTTCAACCGGCCGACCTCGCCCGTTAGTACCAGCTGCTTGGCGCCGCCGCATTTTCGACGCAATTCACTCCCTCGCGCACCCAGGTGTGCGCGCCTCGGTCAAAATGGTTGCCGAAAAGTTTGTGTGGCCAGGCCTACGCAAAAACGTAAAAGAATGGGCAAAAACTTGCATTCCTTGTCAGCGCGCCAAAGTACACAAACACACTAAAGCCCCTCTGGAGCCTTTTCCAATCCCTGCTAGAAGGTTCGACCACATTCATGTCGACCTCGTGGGGCCGCTGCCTTCCTCCCAAGGTTTCACACACCTGCTAACAATGATAGACCGCACCACGCGCTGGCCAGAGGCAGTCCCGCTAGCGGTAACCACAGCGGAGGAAGTCGCTCGCGTTTTTCTAACAAATTGGGTGGCACGTTTCGGCGTCCCATCAGACATCACGTCAGATAGGGGGCCTCAATTTGTCTCAGAGCTCTGGTCAGCCATGTCCAACAGTTTAGGGGCAACAATTCACCGCACCACCGCTTATCACCCTCAGGCTAATGGGTTATGCGAGCGTTTTCACAGGTCCTTAAAGGCCGCCCTCAGGGCCTCATTAACGGACACAAATTGGGTAAATAAACTTCCCTGGGTTTTATTAGGGTTGCGTGCGGCACCTAAAGAGGATTTAGACGCTTCCCCTGCAGAATTAGTCTTCGCTCAGCCCATCAGACTACCAGGTGAATTTTTACCAGAAAACCCGGAACCAGGGCACCTCCCGGTCCCAAGGTTTTTAGGCAGTAACAGTCCGGACTTTCTCCACGGTCCAGCTCATCACTCCTTTCCACGAGTTTTTGTTCCTCAAACTTTAAAAAACGCTGAGTTTGTTTTTGTTAAGCATGAAGCTCTAAAACCAACATTACGCCCAGTATACGATGGCCCGTATAGAGTGCTGGAAAATGGTGACAAGCACTTTGTGGTTGATTATGGGGATAGAAATGAAACGGTCAGCATTGACAGACTCAAACCTGCCTTCTTGTTGAGAGACGGACCTGCACAGCTGGCCCGAGCACCTCGGCGAGGTAGACCCCCCAAGGAGAAAGTCTCAGCCCCCAGGCAGGGAACAGATAATCTCTCTCCTTCCCACACTGCAGATTCCTCACAACAAGGTCCCAGCAGGACGCCTAAACCAACCTACAGCAGCTTTGGGAGAAGATTGAAACCCAGACTGCACAGGGACTGATTACATCACTCTGCAAATTTTCGCTAATTGTGCCGCAACAGTTTAGGACTGATTTATGATTATACTATGCCGTTATGTTTTCACTGAACTCTCTTAGGAGCATGGCTGCTTGAAAGTTTCTTCTGTGGCAACAGCTGTAACACGTAGTATGTCTTAGTAATTACCCTAGACTGTGAATCTTTCTGTGTTCCTTCATAGTTGTTTGGGGGGCCTGTGGTATATATCACTCAGATATTCCATACCTACATTGGTTAGAGCATGTGGAAATGTTTGGGACAACATATACAAAGGAACTTCACACCTCTGAAAGAACAAAGGAATCTCACCGCCATGTGAAGACCCATGACGTCACAGGACGCCATGGCAACAGACTCGACACCCTTCACCCCTGAGAGAGGAGAAGGTCTTCCCATCACCCCCCAAGGCGAAGGGAGGAGTTAACAGGACTAATGGGGGGATTTAGATAATGGGGAGATGTTACCTTTTTCAATGAGTGGACTCTAACTGTTTCAATGAGTGGTGCCATGTATGCTTGTATTTAACCAGCGAGCAAAGCAGAGATCTCTCTCTTGCCTTCTGCTAAGCTCTGCACCTATTGAGATTTGATAGAGGAGCTATTCATTAAAAACCCTGTTTTTAATTCAAAGCCGCCTCGTTATTTCAGCTCCACTACAGTAACATAAAATGTGGAAAAGGTGAAGCGCTGTGAATACTTTCCAAATACACTGTCCCGCCTGCCTCAAGCTGGGCAGCCCCCAGCCAAATAGGTGCTGTCCCACCACGGTTCAACTCTGTCATCAGAGAGGAACCTGCAGGCCCTCTGTTCTGCCTGCAACAGAGTTCAACAGACCACAAGGCGCTGTGCCAACTCTATTCCAATATACAGACCACCACCAATGTGGGAAATATATTAGAGGCATGTATGAAGGGATCAAGCAGGCAATTGGCCCCACACAGACCAAGATGGTTCCTCTGAAGTCAGCTGCTGGGCAGATTATCAAGGACCGTGAACAGTAAATGAAACGCTGGATGGAGCACCACTCAGTTCTCTACTCCCGAGAAAACATGGTCAGCACAGAAGCCCTGGATGCAGTACAGTGCCTGTCCATTTTGGAAGAACTCGATCACGTGCCAACTGTGGAAGAAGCTGTGAAAGCACAGGATGCATTTTCCCCTGGGAAGGCTCCGAGAGGTGACGGTATCCCACCTGAAGTTCACAAGTGTGTCAAGGGGTCACTCGTTACAGAGCTCCACGGACTTCTGTGTCAGTGCTGGAGGGAGGGTTCAGTGCTCCAAGACATGAGAGATGCAAACATTATCACTCTCTGCAAAAACAAAGGGGACAAAAGTGATTGCAACAACTATCGTGGCATCTCGCTCCTCAGCACTGTTAGCAAGCTTTTCGCCAGAGTGATTTTGGACAGGCTCTGGACTCTTGCCGAAAGAGTGTACCCGGAGTCACAGTGCAGGGTGCGAGCCAAGAGGTCAACCATTGACATGGTGTTCTCCCTGAGACAACTTCAAGAAAAGTACAGGGAGCAGAGAAAGGCCTTGTATATCGTCTTCATTGACTCAACGAAGGCATCTGATCTTGCCAGCAGGGATGGACTTCTTAAGATCCAGGCCAAGATTGGTTGCCCATCTACACTGCTCAGCCTGGTAGGATCATTCCACGATGGCATGAGGGGCACCGTCATATACGATGGCACAACATCCAAGCCATTTAACACCGTCAGCATTGTAAAACAAGACTGTGTCCTTGCACCGACCCTATTCAATATTTTCTTTTTTGTTGTGCTGAAATACGCCTTTGGGACAGCCACAGAGGGCATCTATCTTGATACTAGGCCTGACAGGAAGCTCTTTATTCTCTCCCAACTCTAAGCCAAGATGAAAGTGCAGATGAGACTCCTCAGTGATTTCTTTTTTGCCGATGATGCTGTGATCACCACGCACACGGAAGCGGATCTGCAGCAGCTGCTAAACCGCTTCGCCACAGTTTGCAATGCCTTTGGCCTCACAGTCAGCCTGAAGAAGACGTAGGTGATGGGACAGGATGTTGATGAACCGCGCTCTGTAATTGTCACAGACTATGAGCTAGAAGCAGTCCATGAGTTTGTCCAACTGGGCTCTACAATTTCCAACAACCTCTCCGTTGACACTGAACTCAACAGACGCATCAGCAAGGGAGTAACAACACTGGCAAGGTTGACAAAGCATGCTTGGGAAACCAGAAAGCTGACAGAGCACTCAGGTGCAGGTCTACATAGCGTGTGTTGTGAGCACGCTCCTTTATGGCAGCGAAAAATGGACGCTGCATTTTCACCAGGAGAGGCAGCTTATCACCTTCCACATGTGTTGTCTGCGGCACATCCTGGGTATTTCGTGGAGAGACCGTGTTACCAACAGCACAGTGCTTGAGAGGGAAGGAGTTCCCTCCATGTTTGTCCTCCTGAAGCAGAGATGCTTGCGCTGGCTGGGCCATGTCACTCGCATGGAGGACAGACGCATCCCTAAGGATCTCATTTACAGAGAACTGGTGTCTGAAAAGAGGCCAACCAGAAGACCCCAGCTGCGCTTCAAAGACACCTTCAAACAGGACCTCAAGGCACTTGCCATTGACACCAAAACCTGACAGGCAGTAGCTGAAAACAAATCTACCTGGAGGCACCAAGTGCAGATAGGACTCTAGCAGTTCGAGCGCAAACTGATGCAGCAGACAGAAAAGAAGAGACTCCAGAGAAAGACTGAGCTACCAGTGGACAGACCCACCTCACTGCTCATTTGCGTGTGCTGCAGCCGGGATTGTCATTCCTGTATCAGACTCTACAGTCACAGCAGAGGCTGTACTCACCCAGATATACAGGGCACTACTCCATGATTGTACAGAATCAACAAATGCCTACTACTTAGCTTTTATATATACAGTATACATATATATTGTATATATATACAGTATATATATACTGTATATATACGTATATATATATATACATACATACACACACACACACACAGAGTGGTGAAAATTAGTATTTTACACGTCAACATTTTTCTCATTAAACATATTTCTGATGGAGCCATTGACCTGAGATTTTCACCAGATATCAGTAACAACCCAAGTAATCCATACATACAAAGAAATCAAGGCAACTGTGTTCACAAAACAAGTTATATTTAATAAAGTGGAATGACACAAGGAATAAGTATTGAACAGACTTGGTGAAATTCATTTAATATTGAGTAGAAAAGCCTTTGTTGGTAATAACAGCTTCCAGACGCCTTCTATATGGAGAACCTCAGTGCAGGCATTGCTCAGGAGTGATTTTTTTTTTTTTTTATTAAAGTTTTTGTAAAGGGTATACAGGACATTGCATTGCATTGTTTACATTTTCATCACATGTTCCCTTATTTTTTGCTATTTGACAACATTGGTAGGATAGTTATTACAACACCCCCCCCTTTTTTTTTTAAAGTGAAAGAAAAAGTGAAATTAAGGAGAATTAAATAAAAACAAAACAAAACAAACAAAAAAACGAATAAACAAACAAACAGAAAATTAAGTAAATAAAAGTAAAAGAGCATCAGAGTAGCGTTGGAACAAAGAGCGGGACCATTATTGAAATGGTATTTGTCAAAGATTAGATCTAATGGAAGACACATATGCGATCCAGGGTTGCCAAAAGTTCATGAACCCATCCATGTCCTGTCTCAGTGCGAATGTCAACTTTTCCATCGAGTAAATGTCTTGAATCACGTTAATCCAATCTTCAGGTGTAGGACAGTCCTTCAACATCCATTTTTTAGTTAGAGCTTTTTTGCTTGCCAATATTAAAACATTGAATAAGTATTTTTCTCCTCGTCTTTCCAGTGAGTCCGGTAGTAAACCCAAATACAAAGTTACAAAAGAAAAGGGAACTGTTATTTTGAATATTTTCCCCAATATTGTCTGTACGTTGGTCCAATATTGGTGGATAATTGGGCATGACCAAAACACATGAAAATGATTTGCAGTCTTTTCGCCACACAAGCGCCAACAGTTCAACCCCTTATGGGTAAATTTGTTTTGTACAGGTGTTCTGAAAAATCTTACCAAATTTTTCCATCCAAATTCTCTCCACTGCAGGGAAGAGGTACTTTTCCATTACTGTTTATTTAGCTTTTCCCATATTTCCAATTGTAAAGTGAAATTCCCCTCTTTTTCCCATCTCTCTTTTATATATGATGTGTTGTCTCCTTTTAAGTCTTGAAGACCTTGATATATTTTAGAAATGTATCTGATCCCTGGGATCCCTTTATATGCCATTAAGAAGACCTTCAGAACACCTGACTGGGCCCTTTCCAAATCCTCCTTTTTAAGTATATTGTTTATGTGGTGTCTAAGCTGAAAGAACCTGTAAAGATCTTGATTTATTAGACCTTGTTTTTTCAAATCTTCAAAACTTCTTAAAGTTTGCCCCTTAAAAAAATCGTAATATTTTATCAGCCCTTTCTCTTTCCACTCTTTAAATCTAGTGTCTGTTTTATTGGGGGTAAAGTCTTGATCATAGGCAATCCATTGCAGAAGTCGATAGGGCTCTTTAGCTTGATTCTCTCGGACTATCTTAAACCAATTTTTTAGCGGGGTCTCTATCCACGGGTTGGTGTTATTCAAGAGTTTAGTTAAGGCATTGTTCCCTATTATTGCCTGTAGGGGGATGTCACTTGTTATTTGGCATTCCATCTCCTTCCATTGTGCAGTGTGGACTGGGTTACATATCTCTACTAAAGTTTTAATTTGTGCAGCTATAAAATAGTCCCTGATATTTGGCAGCGCGAGCCCACCTTTGTCTTTGTTTAGCTGTAGGGTTCTATATCTGATTCTAGGTCTCTTACCCTGCCATATGAATCTTGAGATCCTTCTGTCCAGCTCCTGCCATATTTTTTTGGGAGGTTCTACCGGTATTGTTTGGAAAAGGTATAGAAGACGTGGAAGTATATTCATTTTGACTGCTTCAATTTTTTGTGCAGTACCTAAGAATGGTATCATATTCCATCTTGCTAGGTCAGATTTTATTTTAGTCACCAGTGGATCATAGTTTAGTGTTATAATTTTGTCGAGTTGTTTCGGGATATTGACCCCCAGATATTTCATAGATTCCAACTCCCAGTTAGTTTTGAGTTCATTTAGTGAAAAATGATTTGGGTCATAGTTGAATGTTAAGACTTGGGTTTTATGCATGTTTAATTTGTACCCCGATAAATCTCCATAGTCTGAAAAAACTGAGATTAGTTCTGGTAGAGAAGTGTCTGGCTGCCCCAGGTATATTAAAATGTCATCAGCAAAGAGTGCTATTTTATGTTCCTTCTGACCAAGTGTAATACCTTGAATTTCTTGATTTTGTCTTATCCATTGGCTCAGAGGTTCTATGAAGATTGCAAAGAGCAGTGGAGACAGGGGGCAGCCTTGACGACATCCTCTTTCCAGCTCAAAAGATGATGATAAATTACCGTTAATCCTTATTTTAGCTGTTGGTTTTTTATATAATGCCTGTATAGTTCTAATGAAGTTGTTATGAAAATTGAAACTGGATAAGATTCTATATAGGAAAGACCAGTCAACCGAATCGAATGCTTTTTCAGCATCTAATCCCAATATGACTGCATTTAAGTTATATTTTTTTATATGATGAATTATGTGTAAAGTGCGTCGAATGTTGTCTTGTGTCTGTCTTTGTCTTATAAAACCTGTTTGGTCTAAGTGAACTAAGTCTGTCAGTATGTTTTCTAACCTTTTGGCAAGGATAGTGGTAAAAAGCTTATAGTCCTGATTTAATACACTGATTGGTCTGTAGTTGGAGCATTCTAGTTTATCCTTTTCAGGTTTGGGTATAACTGCAATGACCCCTTCTCTCCAGGAGGGGGGGGATTCCCCCTGTGTGGAGGACGTAGTTAAATGTTTTCAGGAGGAGAGGAGATAGTTGCTGTTTAAAGGTTTTGTACCATTCTGCTGTATAGCCATCTGCTCCTGGGGATTTGTTAGCTTTAAGTTTCATAATTGCTTTTTCCAATTCTTTAGGTTGTATTTCTGACAGTAGGGTTTTATTTTGTGAATCCGTAAGTTGGGGAAGGTTTAATGTGTTTAGTAATGTCTCGGATGCGTTTTTATGTTTTTTTGTGGGAGTATAAGTTCTTGTAGTAATTCTCGAAGCTTTTAAGAATATCCTGAATTCTGAGTTTTATTTCCTTTGATACTGGGTCTCTGATTTTGTAGATTGCTCTTTCCGTTTGTTGTTTCCTCAATTTATAGGCTAGTAATTTTGCCGATTTACTGCCTGCTTCATAGTGTTTTTGTTTCAGAAATGTAAGTTTCTTCTGGATTTCTATTGTGTAGATCTCATTTATTTGATTTTTAATTTCTTTAATCTTGAGCGAGCCATTAGACTGAGTGTTGTCTTTGTGTTCTTTTTCTAGGTTCTTGAGTTCTGACTCTAGTGTGATTAGTTTTTCTTGTCTCAGTTTCTTTTGGGTTGCCAGTTTTGCAATAATTTTTCCCCTTATTACAGCTTTGCACGCATCCCACAGTATTAAAGGAGATACTTCTCCATTATCGTTTTCTTCCAAATATCTGAGAATATCTGATTCCAATTCATCTTTCAGTGGTCCTTTCAGGACACTTGAATTCAACCTCCAGGAAAATGTATTATTTGTGTATTTTTGGATGTTTAAGTCCATATAGATCGGACTGTGGTCGGAGAGATCCATCAGTCCTATTTTACATGTTTTTACTCTTCCAATGTCTCTATTAAACATAAAAAAGTAATCAATCCTTGAGTAAGATGAATGTGGCGTTGAATAAAAAGTATAATCTTTTACATTGGGGTTGAATTCCCTCCATACGTCACAGATTCCCATTTCTTTTAGTAGCATCCGAGTATTCTTACTTTGGGTGTTATTTTGATGTGAAGAATTACCTGTCGCATCCCAGTATGGATTCAGTCTTAGATTGAAGTCTCCACCACATATCACTAAACCTTGGGCTTTAGTTATCATTAGGTCGAATACATTTTTATAAAATTTCCATTTAGCCCCTGGTGGTGCATATACATTCAGCAGGGTGATATCTTCTCCCTCTAGCCGCCCAGTTACCAAACTGTACCTCCCTTCTTTATCTTTGTGTTCTGATTTTTTTTCAAATGTAATTTTGGTTGATATCAATGTCGCTACTCCCCTCCTCCTCCCTGATTTATATGAAGATGAAGAGATCATTTTAAACCCTTGTCTATTGAGTTTAGTGTGTTCCACGTCTGTTAGGTGGGTTCCTTGTAAAAATATTATTTCTGCTTTGTCTTTTTTCATTTTGCGTAGAATCTTGGATCTTTTAACTGGATTCAGGATCCCTTTTACATTATATGAGGCTATTTTGGTTACACCCTGTTTCTTCATTGTATTTTCTTATTTAGTATAACAGTGTGGTGGCCCTCTTTTTTGCTACTCAGAAACTGAAAGAACATTAAGAACATAAAAAACATTAAGAACATAGTGTACGAAACTTTAAAACAAAAAACTGTCAAAAAAACTTCCTGAGCTGGGGTCTCTTTAAAGACCCTGTAAGAGCCCTGATGGAGTGTAGGCTCTGAGGGAAATTCCTCAAACTCTGTTACGTGTTGAGGGCCCTCTCTTACCCCTGTAAGTTGTCACATGTTTTTAACGTGAATTTCAGATCCCAATCCGAATTTGTAATGATTTTTTTTTTTTTTTATGCCTATAACCTATGAGATTGTGTGCACCCTCCCACCCCCATCACAGCAAACATTCACTCTAATACAGTATTTGTTAGTATGGAGAGAACATGTGGGTCATTGTTACATTTCTATTTTAACATGATTTTTTTTTCCCTCTTTAAATTAAGAAGACATTTGTTTCTAATGCTATAACTGCTCCATGAAAGGTTTTACCACATGCTGATTCTGCATCTCCTTTAATGTTTGTTACCTTGTAGGAGGGGGGGTGGGGGGTGGAAGTGCAGAGTGACTGAAAAGAAAAAAAAACAAACAAAAAGGTCGCTATTCCTTCCTGGAACTGGAAAGCTTATCTTTGTAGCTCTGGGGCTGGGTTTCCCGCTGCTGGCCCGTGGATTTTGAAGGTCTCTGAGTGGACCACGTTTGAGCTCTGATTTTCTCGCTCAGATCCACTGCGGGTTTAAACACCGTTACCGGGAGTCCTCTCCTTGCCATGTCAGTTGTTGCTTCTTCCGCTGAATTATAGAGACATGACTCTTCACCGTAAAAGACCCTTAGCTTCGCCGGAAATGGCATCTGAAAGCGTAGATTCTGTTCCCGTAAAACCTTTTTGGCGTCGTTATATTCCCGTCGTTTTTTAAGAACCTCAGGGGCGTAATCGTGCTCCACGAAGACTTTTCTCTCATGATGCATAAATCCTTTTTTCTGCCAAGCCCGTCTTACAACCTCTTGTTTTATTTTGAAATTGGCGAATCTTACCACCACAGAACGTGGGGGCGCTTCCGGGGCTGGCTTTGCGGCTAATGTACGATGGGCTTTTTCTATCTTCAAATCGGTGGTTTGTGGAATATCCAACTTCTCTCTCAATAAGGATTCCACGCATTCCGCCACTGTGTTGAAACCATCTTCAGCTCCTTCTTTCAGACCGTGAATTCTGATGTTATCTCGTCTCTGTCTTCCTTCTTGGTCGGTTAGCTTAGCCTCCAGCCATGACTGTTTTCTGTGTAAATCCAGCACAGAATCTTCAAGCACTTTTACTCTTTCTTCATCTTCCAAGATTCGGTTTTCGGCCTGGTCCATTCTGCTGTTCGCCTTTTTTAGATCCTCTCTGAATTCAAGAAATCCGGCCCGAAATCGTCGTATTTCGTCAAATAGCGATTTCAAGCTAATCCTTTTGTTAGCTAGGCCCAGGTCCTCGTCTTCTGAACGGAGGTCCTCCGGTTCAGATTCTGCAGCCGCTGTGCGTCCTGACCTGGGGAATGTCAGTTTCCTCTGCTTGTGGTTAGGCATGGTGTTACTGTCTTTTGATTTTTAATCTTCCAAAAATCCGTTAGGTCTGATTTTGAGGATGTTTTCCTTGGATTGAGTCTGGGAGTTTCAGCGTTAGGTTGCTATCACCATGGCGTCCAGACCGGAAGTCGCTCAGGAGTGATTTTAGCCCCTTCTTCCACACAAACTGTCTTCAAATCCTGAAGGTTCCACGGGTGTCTTATATGAACTCTGATCTTCAGTTCGTTCCATAGATTTTCAATTGGATTCAGGCCAGGTGACTGACTGGGCCATTCTAGCAGCTTTATTTTCCTTCTCTGGAGCCAGTTGAGAGTATCCTTGACTGTGTGTTTGGGATCATTGCCTTGCTGAAATGTCCACCCTCGTTTCATCTTCAGCATCTTGGCAGATGACAACAGGTTCTTATCAAGGATGTCTCTGGACATTTGTCCATTCATCTTTCCTTCAATTACATGAAGTCTGACTGCAACATGGGCTGAAAAACACCCTCACACCATGATGGGATGTGCAGTGCCATTTCTCCTCCAAACATGCTGTGTGTTCTGGCATCCAAAAAGTTCAATTTTGGTCTCATCTGACCAGACTACAATCTCACAGTATTTTACTGGCTTGCCCAAATGTTGTGCAGCAAACTTTAAATGAGCTTCGACATGCTTTTTCTTCAGCAATGGAGTCTTGTGAGGTGAGCAGGTATAGATCCCATGTCGGCTGAATGTATTATTGTTTTCTTTGAAACAGCAGTGCCTGCTAACTCCAGGTCGTTCTGAAGTTCTCCACAAGTGGCCTTTGGCTCTTGGATAACTTCTAATAATTCTTTTGACTCCTGTCAGAAATCTTGCAAGAGCTCCTGGTCGTGACCGGTTTATGGTAAAATGATGTTCCTTCCGCTTCCGAATGATGGCTCCAACAGTGCTCACTGGAACATTCAGCAGTTTAGAAAAGCACCTGAAACCAATGCCATCATTATGTTTTGCAACAATAAGGTTGCAAAGGTCTAGAAAGTGCTCTTTGCTTCTACCCATCACGAGTTCTTTGTGGTGTGACAATCGGATATTCACAGACCTTTTTAAAAGGCTACCAGTCAGGACTTAACCAGCTGAAATTAACTTGCACTGATGGGGGATGGGATGGCTTCCTAAATTCTGATGGATTTCAGCTGGTTTCTTGGCTTTCTATGCCTTTTTGCACCTCTTTTGTCACGTGTTCACTATTTATTCCTTGTGTCATTCCACTTTATTAAATATAACTTGCTTTGTGAACATACAGTAGCTGCCTTGATTTCTTTGCATGTATGGATTACTTGGGTTGTTACTGATATCTGGTGAAAATCTCAGGTCATTGTCTCCATCAGAAATATGTTTAATGAGAAAAATGTTGACGTGTTCAATACTTATTTTCCCTACTGTATATCAGAATCAGAATCAGCTTTATTGGCCAAGTATGCACAACACATACAAGGAATTTGACTTTGGCTAAAAACTTGCTCTCATTGTTCAGGTGGAGGATTTAAATAAGGATTCAATGACAACAGAGTATGTACAGTAAATTACAGTCTGTCCACGTTTCTATTAAAGGATGCAAATATATACAGGAATATATGCAGTTATTTACTCAGACTAACCACACTTTGCAGAAATATATGAAAAAATATATTTATGTAATTAACCAACATTACAAACACGAGGGCCACTGCCCACCACTCTCAGCATCATTCATTAGCAGCACGGTTACAGGACAACAGTCAAACCAAAACACTCGGGGAACACTACTAACACACAGGCCCATCGCACACCTCTTGCGACAATCCAGTGACAGCAGCATTAAGCGGGCAGTAGTCCAGCCAAAAGATTGACAGGTAAAAATCAACCAACTCCGGACACACCCATCCTGACAAGGCCACCTCCAAACTCAGAGTGAGGAAACAAGATAACACAGTCCACCGCCCTTCTCATGTTTAGAGACCAGTGTTGTCACAAGAAATGAAAGCCCTCGCGACATGATTAAGTAGCTGAAGCCCAGGCATGTGACCTTGTCCTGCTGCCATGGTGGTCCTAAAATTCCACCAAGAAGTGAAGCCCAAAGCCAAAGAATTCGAGCACACCAGAAAAGACCACACAACCGCACACCATCCCATGTAGGACTGAGAGCCTCCAGTCTCTGAAACACAAGGGACTGCAGTGAGTTGATTAGATTGAAAACTTATATGAAACAGATGTTGACAGTTTTCGTTTGGGGACACAATTTGATGTTGAATGATGGTAAGCATCCACGAGAGCCGTTGTTTCTCCATTTCCTATTCACTGTCTATCTGAAAAGCAATGCAAATGCATTTGGTTCTGGTTCAGTGAGATTCGGGCTGTGGTGTGTGAGTTGCTTGTACTTCACATTTACACAAAGTTGAAATTTTTTAACTTTACACAAAAGGGGATGGGTGTTGGTTTCACAATACTCAATTTATTATAAAAAATTATAGTATCATGATAGTTTTGCATCGTGACCCAATCAAATCATGAGGTCTCTGGCGATTCACACCCCTAAGTGGGAGGACAACTTTGTATCAGCTTACATTTGGTGGTCATTCTAAAACATAAACCTCATGGACAAAACAAAAAATAGTCACCAACTGAGACAACAGTGACTAACACCAGCAGGTACCATTACAGCAACTTGAAGCAGCAATAACTGTTTAGTGGCCCACTGACAGAGTGGGGAAAAACACAGTGTTTCTGTCTTCCTTGTTAGCCCTGACTACCATCGTGCTACTGTCCTATAGTGGTGCACTGAAGTGTAAGTCATTTTTACGAGGAGTGGGGCCTGAATGCCTCTGTGGTCAACTGAGATTGCAGACAAAAGATATAGGATGTTTTAAAAAATAATAATAATTGGAGTATTTGTGGAGGTCAAATCCCACTGACATACAGAACTTTTATTACTCTGCTAACCTGCTGTGCTATAAATGAGGGTGAGCAGACCACAAAGCACAACTTCCACACTCACAAACAACCCCTCAAGAGACCATCATAGTGTGTACTGAAATTAAAAAAAACTGAAAAACAAGAGACGCCAGGAATGGGAGACTGGTAGTGAATCCTGGTGCACATGCTCAACATGCTGAACTAATACATTCTACTATGATTACATTCAACACTCTGCCAGTGTCATGATTGACTATTCATCCTTTGTACATTCAACACAAGGCTCGTCCTTCAAAATGGTTGCAAAGAGGGAGGAAAAAAAGCTGGAACAACAGAATATAAATATGAAGCCAAATCCTTGGGGATCCTACAGGGTCACAAGCCAGGGGAAGAAACTCGACCAAAAAAAGCTTTAACATCATGTGGCAAATAAGCAGTGTTTCTTATGCAACATTTTAAATTACAATAAGAAGTAGATGAGTTGAGGACATTAATGTAGTATGTCTGTATTTGCTTGAAACTAGTGCTGCAGTTGACAAGACCAAAGTCCCTTTCAATCTACCCCAGCATTTCATAAAAAACCCAGGGTTTCCGCTGGTAACATTTCTGTGTGGCGGCCCACCACGCCAGAAACTGAACTGCTACGCTAAGAAAAATAAATGAAGGAAGGATGCTCCGCAAGCGCGCACGTGAACAACGCACAAGACAGTCATCCACACGTTGGAGTTTGGAAGCGCACCTATCTAGTGCCTATCTAGCAACGCTGTCCGAGAGAAGCATGAGCTTATAAAAAGTACTTAAAATGAGGAAAAAAAGCAGAAGAGGCATGTAAGGAGTGGAAGCATTTATCGTGGTTTTAACCCGCTGGTAACGGCAACAATACTGAGTTCTTAGCTAACAGGTTTAAGCTTCATATGCAGGCTAACTGAGGGAAAGGCAAGGGTGACTGAATTGCTGAGGGTTTACTTCACCAGCCACTCCAATAATAACTAATTTATGTTCATTATTACGTATCTGGCAAATTAAAATGATCGAAATTCGCAAAGTCAGTGACTTTAATCAATCAACATACTCCAGCCTTCAGACAAACTAAACGTGCCAACATTTGGATTTCAAAATATGGGAGGTTTCTCCTGTTGTCTGGTTGGTGATTAAAGTTCTAAAAAACTATAAATAGATAGAAATCTTATACCAGAAATAACGGCATCTTTGGTAATTTTAGTTAATTTATTTCATAAAAAATAATTTGATTAATACTTTTTTCTTTGAAATAAGAGTTAAAATTATTGTTCTGTTCTGGCTCTACAAAATTATGGTCAAAAGTGTAAATTGCATGAGGAAAAAAAGTCAAAATTTTACCACAATCTGTTTCAAATTTATTTAAAAAAAACAGTATTTTTATAAAAAATAGACAAATTAGCTATAAAATAATCCACAAGTTTATAATAAAGTCTCAAATGTACAAGAAAAGTCATAATTTTACAAGAAGAAATTACAAATTTGAGGAAAATGGTTTGAAATTTATGTAAAAAAAATTACAGAGGAAAAAAGTAAAAAACTATAAGAAAATTGTTACAAATTTAGCAGAAAAAAACCTCAAACCATCAAGACGAAAGTCATTACTCAAGTATTTTTAAATGGGTGCTTTTGTACTCTTACACAACGCAACTAGTAATTGGATGTAATTTGAGTGTCTACTTTTAATTAATAATTTTATAAGACAACACTGCTTTTACTTTTTTTAATGTTCTCTTTATTGACATTCATTGATAGACAGATTTAAACCTTCATTTCATTTAATAATTACATCTGAATGTCCTTTTTTTGTTAGAGAGTGACAAAGGAAATAAGGAAGAAAAAAAGGGGGGGAGGGAGTCAACATAAACATCTCCATATACGGAGTGGTTGTTAATGTACACACACTTGTATATATATTAACAAATAGTCTGCTATATCAATTCTGCAAAGTGAAAGTCCGGCCTGAGTGGTGTTACATATTTAGCCCATTTTTCTCATCGTGACATAAACAAATCTTTTTTGTAGTTGACACAAGCAGTTATTTTCTCCATCTTATACTGTAAATGTCCATTGTAATGTCCATCCACATACCGAGAGATGGGCTCTCCTGTGAAAGCCATTTTTTGGTAATTGCCTTTCTGCTTGCAGTCAGTAGAATACATAGTAAATACTTGTCCTTCTTTGATCACTGTGGGCATAAGTCCGAAGAATAGAGTTTTGCTTTCCAGAGTCAGATGACATCCAAAAATATCTTGTATAGCTTTATGAATTTCCTTCCAATAATTTTGAATAACATGGCAGAGCCAAAATATATGATAATGATTTGCATTTGTACTACCACATTTTCTCCAACAAGTTGGGGAGTTACCTTTGTACTGAGCCTTCTGGGAAGGTGAGATGAAGTATCTAATTAGGCTTTTCCAGCCAAACTCCCTCCAGCTCTGTGAACTGCTGCATTTCCATTGATATGACCCTATTAATGTCTATTCCTCTTCCAATATTTCTATTCCTTCTTCTGTTTCCCATTTTGTTTTAATATACAGGGTTGAGTGTCTTTTCAAGTTTATAAGACCTTTATATAGACCTGAGATTAAGCTTTTATCTTTATTTGAATTATATGCCCTTTTAAACAAGTTTAGCAATGGTTTACATGATTCTGCTATACATTTTAACTTGTTATTGATAAAATGTCTCATCTTCAAGTAGCGATAAAAGTCTTATGATTCTAACTGATACTTCCCTTTAAGTATTTTGAAGCTAAATAGTGCGTCATCTTTCATTATCTTACATAAGGCTGTTATCCCTCTATTTGCCCAGACTTTAAATCTTGTGTCCGACTTATTTGGAGTGAAATGTGAATCATATGCGCACCACTTTAAAATTACTATGTTCTCTTCTAAATTATATTTTGATACTACTCTTTTCCAGATTTTAAGAGTCCACTTAACCCATGGATTTTCTGTCTTCTTGATAATGTCCTGTAGGTTACCATCAGCTATAGTCGCTTGTATAGGAGCGGGAGTCATTCCCTCTTCAATACACTTCCACTGGGCATTATATGATGGGTTACACCAGCAAATTATGGGTCTAAGTTGTGTTGTCCAATAGTAGTCTCTCAGGGAAGGAAGGCCCCACCCCCCTTTTTGTTTTGACAATTGTAGGGTTTTAAATCGGACTCTAGGTTTCTTACCTTGCCATATGTATCTGGATAGCATTTTGTCCCATTCATTAAATTGTTTTCCACTTATCTTTATTGGCAAAGTTTGAAATAAGTATAATAATTTGGGGAGTATATTCATTTTAATTGAATCAATTCTTGAGTTTAAGTTTAGATATGGAACCAGATGCCATCTTGCAATGTCCTCTGATTTTTCTTTGTATTGGTGAATAATTGCGTTCTAGTAGTTCAGAGAGGTCTTTTGGTATTATGACTCCGAAGTACTTTAAAAATTCTCTTTGCCAAGCTAGTTGATAATTGTTTTTGATTTCTTCTGGTGGGCTGTAATTGTATTTAAGCAACTGTGTTTTACTTATGTTAGGATGGATTCAAGGTGGGGGGGATTACATCAGGGATTGGTCCTGAGCCCCTTCTTGTTTGTCATTGTGATGGACAGGCTGACAGACAAGATCAAGTAGGAGTCTTCATGGACCATGATAATTGCAGACAACATTGGAGAGGTGGAGGTATGCTCTGGAGAGAAGAGGAATGAAAGTCAGTAGAAGCAAGACAGAATACGTGAGTGTGAATGACAGGAAGGCAGGTACAACGGTGAAGATAGAAGGAATAGTGATAGTGAAAGTAGATGAGTTTAAATACCTGGGGTCAACTGTCCAAAGCAATGGAAAATGCACAAGAGAGGTGAAGAAGAGAGTGCAGGCAGGGTGAAGTGGGTGGAGACGAGTGTCAGGGGTGATTTGTGATAAAAGGGTAGCAGCTAGAGTGAAAGGGGAGATTTACAAGACGGTAGTTAGACCTGCTATGATGTATGGTTTAGAGATGGTGGTGCTGGGAAAAAGACAGAAGGTGAAGCTGGAGGTGGCAAAGTTGAAGATGCTAAGATTTTCATTGGGAGTGGCTAGGAAGGATAGGATTAGAAATGAGTATATCGAGGGACAGCTCAGGTTAAGCGGTTTGGAGACAAAGTAAGAGAGGCAAGGCTGAGATGATTTGGACATGTGCAGGGATAGTGGATATATTGGAAAAGGGATGTTGAAGATGGAGCTGCCAGACAGGAGGAAAGGTGGAAGACCACAGAGAAAATTCATGGATGTCGTGAGGGAGGACATGGTTGGTGTTACAAAGAAAGATGCAAGGGATAGGGTGAGATGGAGGCAGATGAGGGAGCAGCCAGAAGAAGTAGTGTGGCACTGGATATGAAAAACGACAAACACATGGCCCCACCAATAAAAGTGCAAGCAAACACACACAAACGAATGCACGTGCACGCACACACACGCACACACACACACAGAGTGTCTCTTCTTATAAATAGGAAAGTGCCGATATGAAAAAAAGGAATGTAATTATGTAAAGTGTTGGGTGCATTTTGCAACCCTGTCCGTTAAAACAGAGGACAAAAACCAGCAACCACAGAACTATTTAAATTGGTGTATTCCAATCAACCACTGATCTCTGGTGAGTTTGACATGAGGCAGCAAAACTAAGACTTGTAAAAATGCTGGTGACCCTCAAGTAATCAGTCACGGCCAGCATCCCCAACTTCAAGGCTGACCAGTGCATTTGTGTGGCATCAATGATGTGAGGACATGAAAATTGATACCCTGGAGAAATGCACAGTTATCGGCTGGCAATCAGACCTGCATCTCCCTGAAGTCTGAAAAAGCCATGAAAAATTGTTGAGGTGTTGACTTATGCTAATGGAACTTGAGACTGCGGCTCGCCAACTATAGTTTGAAAGTAGCACAAGACCACTGTTTATGTAGGTCTTGGTTATGACTTGGTTTTGGGAGACTCTGGTCTTGACAAGGTCTCAACTACAACACTATTTGAACCATTAAACTGAGGGGTGGAATTTGCGAGGGACCTCACAATGTGATACGTATCATGATACTTGAGTCACGATGCAATAATATCACAACACTACAAGTTCTTAAGTATTGCAATACTGTATTTGACATAGACATCCATCCATCCATGTTCTACCGCTTAATCCTTTCGGGTCGCGGGGGGGCTGGAGCCTATCCCAGCATCTTTGGGCGAGAGGCAGGGTACACCCTGGACAGATCGCCAGTCCATCGCAGGGCCAACACAGAGAGACAGACAATCATTCACTCTCACATCCATACCTAAGGACAATTTAGAATCCCCAGTTTTGATGCCAATTAACCTAACTTGCATGTTTTTGGCATGTGGGAGGAAACCGGAGTGCCCAGAGTAAACCCACGCAGACATGGGGAGAACATGCAAACTCCACACAGAAGGGTCACCAATGGTCTGGGGGTGGGATCGAACCCACGATGGTCAAGGGTGGAATCAATCCCATGACCTTCTTGCTGTACATACATACAATCAATGGATTTAACAACACACCAATACATTTATTTGTAAATTCACCAGTGTAGTCTGTGTTGTAAGCAAATGACCACTCATATACTGCTTCTCATTATCTTTTAATGAATATCCCAAGTTAATCAATGACAAAACAAAAACAAAAAAATTGCCAATAAACACAAGCACCATACATTGGGGTAATGTGACTTCTTCCCCAACATTGTGTTTTGAAATACAGAACTACTCAATAAGGTAGTATCTATATATCTATAGTATCTATCTAATATTCGGTCAGGTGTGACCACATCCCAAATGTTGGGAATTAGCCTACATGCATTTGTACAACTTGTTTTCTTAATAGAGAAAAGCTCTTCCCAAACTGCGGCCAAAAATTGAGTGGTCCATTATTAAATCCCTGAAATGTATGTGTATATAAATAAGAAAAGACTGGTACGTGACTTTAGGGACTGGTATATCTTTGCAAGTGTCAAATATTGTGATATTACACCGACTCAGTCTTTGGCCCCAGCCGTAGCACCATTCAGTGGACTGAAAAGTCAAATGGTTTTTACTACTCTGGTCCCTAAATAAGCAAGTTTGTATTCGTAATATTAATAATATTACAAATATCACGATACTGTGTCTCTGAATCAATACAGTATCACCACCAGAAAGTATCACAATACAATGCATACATTTTTAACTCCACCCCTAATTAAACAACCAAGAACATTAAAAAAATTTTTAAAAAAATCACTAAAACCTCATTTCCGCCCACAGAACTATGGGTATAACATAGGGGAAAGGCTATTTGGTAGGGGCTGTTTTTATAGCTGCGTCCTCAAAGTGTTGTGTCTTCATTGTGTCGGAAGGACTCATCAGTCTCTAGAGGTTTTCATTTTGCTCTTCACCTGAAAATTTTTCTCATGGCTTTTAAAAATGTCACTTGTTGATGGCTTCCCTTTGGTTTAGTTGGCACTTTCATGATGCTGAGCTATATCCAATCAGTGTCAAAGCAATCCCAAGCCAAACCAAGCAGTTTCCGGGCTGCACTGAAGGACCTATCCATAGGGAGGGACTTATTTTGACCCGTACAAGTTCTTAAAAATTTTGCAATCGAGGGCACTTCCTTCAGAGGAGACAAATACCATGGGTTGAGTTCTAGTGAAATTGGTTACAAGTTCTTTTGGGGGAAATGAGGCAAATCTGTCCTACCAACATATCAGACAATAGCTATAAACAGGCACAAAGCATAACAGTCAGCATGCCAGTCAATGGCATACATCTACAATATCAACCTAGAGACCTACACTAGACACAGATATAGAGGGAAACCTTTTAATATCTGAAGAAATCATGACTGCGAGAGAAGGGGCACAAAATAAAAAGGCTGGCACCAAGGAGTACTGAATTGTTTTGCCTCCATAAGAAAAAGGATTGACAGAGTGGGAAACAGACTGTGCCAAGACAGCAGTTTTTACAACAAAAGCACATATTTTTTCTATCTCTACCCAACTTTGTTTTCATCCTCAAGTATGCACTTTGGTTGGTCTCTGAATGTAATGCAGCCTTTTAGTTTGTTTGCAGGCCTCTCAAATGATTGTCAGAACTGATGAAAAGGAAAGTTACTCACCAGCATGGTTCACAAAGAAAAGCAGGATGTGTATGTCTGACTACTACATATGGTGAGATAAGACAATATGCATCTCTCAATGATACCAACAAACAAAGAAACACAGAGGCAATACAAAAGCACTGCTATCTTGATGGGTATAAATATACTAAGCTTGTGTCACTGAAGTAACAAAGTGGACAAAACCAAAAAGAAAGATCCAAGAACTTTACTCTCCATTACAAGGTCTTTCAAGTCTTGCTTGATCAGTGGTGGATGTAGCACAGCTGAAAGAGCCAACTCCCTTCTTTTAAGATTGTCATATAAACACAGTTAAAAATAAATTACTGGTGGCTGCCAGTGGTACCCCTCAGCCTCTGACTGCTGTTGAGATATAGTTTAAATGGCATTTTAACCTTGACCTTTCACCTTGCAATCCCAAAACCATAGGCAGATGTCATGATGACAGGTTGAACCTGTGTACAAAGTTTGGTGACTCTAGCTTTATTCGTTCTGTAGCGGCATACGGTACATGCACTGCAGGCACCAACTGAGCTGATCAGAACAGACAGCAAGTGGATCAAGTCAGCTCCTAATTAGTAAAGGTGTCACCCAGTCTACACAGAGACCATCACACAATAAAAACATGTCAAGGTATGAAACATCTCTTTACTTTGTCTGAATAGAAGAACAAGACCAATTTGACATGGATAACTGCTCATTATGGAGTACTGATGAGTTTCTCCTGTGAACCAACGCTGTCAATACGCCATTACACTGTAGCTGTAAGTTAGAAATGTGTTTAGTAAGTTAGAAACACGTTCAGTAAGTTACACATAGGTTCAAAGGACGTTACTCAAATGTTAGAAGTAAGTTCTGGGTATGCTAGACATTTATCTCGACGTATTTCAGCTTATGAGTAACTTATGAGTCACTTACAAGTAATGTGTCTGAATGATTGAATAACTTACCTACAACTTATGCCCCGTGTATGCGGGACGTTTCAGCCATACATCGGAAAATTTTCAGCATGCTGAAAATTTTCAGAGGGCCTCGGCGTACAATGACATGTACCAGCGTGCTTCAGCATGATCTTAACTTATACAAAACTTACCCATAACTTATTCGATGTACGCCAGCATATTCTCCAAATTTTTTCATACGTCCGGGATACACTGCCTAAATCGTCAAGGTGTGACAGGGGCTTTAGGCATGATTGCATCGATTTGAAAAGGCTACATCATTCCTTTGTGTAGTTATCATGTCAGAAGATTTAGGGAAAACTGACCTCTGAGGTCAGAGGTCACCCAAATTCAAACTCATCTGAGATTTTTCAGAGATACAACTATGATATCAATTTGAAAAGCGCACATTTCTTTCTCTAGTTATTGTGTCCACAAGGTAGGTGTGGACAGTGTTGACGCTACCACCACCACCCATCCACCCAGCAAGGTGATGATAACACCGTTTCAGCCTTTAAAGGCAGAGAGGGTAACAGGTTAGAAGTCCTTAAAAAGAGAAGAAACCAAAGAGAAAAGTTACACATTTTATTCTCTATTCTGTCTCTGCTTCACAACTTCCTGCATTCCCTCCTGCTGGGAATGTAGCAGTGGGTGAAATTTTCTTTGGAGCAGAGGGAAACATGCTGTGATGGTATGACCTCACAAACAGATGCCAACACACACTACACACAAACTGAGTTGCCCATCGCAACATGAACAAAGACCATGGGGGGGTCTCCTCTGACCCTGCTTGGCTGCAACCTTCACCATACTGTGGACCTATAGGCCAAACTCAAATGGATTTAAGGGCCTTTGTGTGTCTTTGTGTGTAGCTACACTTGTGTACACACCTGTGGAAAACCAGTAGTGAGTTCAGATATATTCAGCTAGACTATTTTTCTTTATCTCAGTAGTAGACATGACCTGAAAAATAACATGTAGATGTGCCAGAGCAGAAGATTAATGTTTGTATCAAACAGCAGTGCCAATGAGCTGTGTGTAGAATAGATCAAACAATAAAATGATAGAATGAAAGTGTGTTTACAAAACCAACAAGAATCTAATATCAGGGTAATCCCGAGAGAGTTACAAAGGTAGAAAGAGTAAAGCATAAAGTGAAACAAAGGAATGCAAACTGATACTTCATTTTTCCTTAGGTAGGCCATACTGTTAAAGCATCAAGTATCATGTCCACTGATAATAGAAGCTGTATTGTTGATGGCACTTGAGAGGCAAGTAATGTTCTCAATCACAGCAATGTCTTGGGAAAAGATAAAATGCTGTATATAGAACACAGCTTATACTTTCAGCTGAATTTATGTTATGTTAAATGATCATTCAGGATATTAAAAGGGGCAAACATTTTTTTTTCTCTCAACCAGCTTAAATAGCTGTAAAACTACCTTGTTCATGGCTGGTATGCTGCCCTTTGTCACTCATCGAACAGAGTAAATAGACAAATGTGTGCCTTTAGAGAAAGACCAAAACCTTCCCCCAAGAGAAGAAATGCCAAGTGATTTGATGTTAGCCTCTTACCGGTGCTACACTAAAATGAAAGTTGCTAGATCTGGTGACAAATTTAAAATGTGTTTAAATCAGAAATCACGTTAGTGAAAAGATCTACATCATCTGAACTGTCTTTTCATCAGACTTGGCGCTCCTATCATATCCTACGGCTATGGATCATAGTGACACAATTTCAGTTGTTTTAATACTAGGAAATGGCTACAGCTGAACATGTGGATCCTTCTGAATAATAAAACTGCATTTATTTTAGAGACGCAGTGATGCCGTCAGCTGCTGAAACAAGAACCTGTTCTCATTTAATTTGAAACTGAGGAAAAGGCGTTTTCCCACACTGAGCTGCAAAACAGAGGAAAGGAAAAAAAAAAATGCTTTTGTCTGTATGTCTTGTTTTCAGAACGTTTGTCTTATCTGATCAGTAATTTCACATTTGTAAGACCAGCTGACAAAGCTCTGTTGTTAAACATCACCCAGGATGTTGATTTGTTTGGAAAGATGAAACTATGTGCACAGGGAGAGCTAAAGAACTTAAGCTGACACCAGCAGGGGACCAAAATAACAGCAATAATCACACTGCGATATCACCTCAGAGAGTGGAAGGTAGACACAGTGTTAAAATTATCAATAGCACTGTGCAGGAACAGTGTGAACAGTGATTCTTTCATGTTTAAAAGAGTAGCTGCTTAGGTAGAATGTAAAGGCTTTTGATTCCAATTGGAACATCACATATATATTGATGATGGCGGCGCGCATGGACACAGCAGCCCCTCTTGGCATCAGCGAGTGTGAGAGTTTTGATCATCCCAGACGTACATTCTGTAAAACTTACAACCGTGAGACCTCATTAAATATCAAGGTACTGTACGCTGCAAGAATCGCAGCACTCGGTTGTGACTTGGACATTCTACGCCAACATGGAATTCTGTCGGAGTTTCCGCTGGGAGCTACCTGGGAAAGGAGGAGGCGTAAGCGGAGCAAACGCAAGCAAAAGCGAGGAAAAAGGGCCGGGATTCATGCTAGGCTAAAGGCTAACCCCTCCAGACCAGCAGTACCGTCGCTCCTTCTCTCTAATGTCCGCTCCCTCGACAACAAGCTGGACGAGCTGCATCTGCAGAGAGAAACCCGGAGAGAGTGGAGGGACTGCTGTGTGCTTGCGTTCATGGAGATATGGCTCCACGACAACATCCCTGAGGCGGCCATTCAGCTGGAGGGTACGACATCGTTCTGGGCGGACAGAGAAACTGCGAGCTCCGGTGACAGCCGTGTGTGTGTGGGGGGGGGGAGCTATGCATCTATGTTAACAAGAACTGGTGCGTTAACGCCACGTTAGTATCTAAACACTGCTCTCCGTTGGTGGAGTTCCTTATTGTAAATTGTCGGCCATTTAATCTGCCGAGGGAATTCACCAACGTGTTTGTAGCTGCTGTTTACATAGCGCCGAGTGCTAATGCTAAAGCTAATGCTAAAGAGGCACTTGAAGAGCTGCACAATGCTATTAGTGAAATTCAAACTTCACACCCAAACAGCTTTGTGGTGGTTGCGGAGGATTTTAACCACACCAGTTTAAAGACTGTGCTCCCCAAGTTTAAACAATGTGTAGACTTTAAGACCAGAGGAGAGAATATGTTGGACTTGGTGTATACAAACACAGATGCTTATAAGGCAACACCTTGCCCCAACCTCGGCCTTTCTGACCACCTATCCGTGATGCTGGTGCCTGCCTACAAACCTTAACTGAAGCGCAGCAGGCCAGTAGTGAAACAAACCAGGATTTGGTCAGAGAGTGCAACCTCAGCACTGAAAGACTGTTTTCTGCACACAGACTGGGAAGTTTTCAAAATAGCAGCCTCCCAGGAAGACAAGACAGATGTGGAGGAGTATGCTGAAACGGTCACCAGCTACATCGCAAAGTGCACAGAGGATGTCACTATAGTGAAGACTATCACTGCACGGGGCAACCATAAGCCCTGGATGACTGCAGAGGTGCGCTCGCTGATCACAGCCAGAGATGCAAACTTCAGAGCGAAGGACAGGATCGCCCTCCGCTCAGCCAGGTCTGCGCTCTCAAAGGGAATTATGACGGCGAAGCGCGCCTATGCAGAGAAAATCCAGGGACACCTCTGTGACACTAGGAACACCAAGCGGATGTGGCAGGGAGTTCGGGCGCTGACGAACTATAAGTCTAGGCAGGGGGTCGATGATGACGATGCTTCACTTCCAGACAGGCTCAACAACTTCTTTTCACGTTTTGAAGCATCAAACCCGACAATCAGAGGGAGGGCTGGCCCATCTCCACCATCGGATGGGCCAGCTATCACCATCAACACAGCGGACACACGGAGGACCCTAACCAAGGTCAACCCATGTAAAGCTGCAGGTATGGACAACATCCCGGGACATGTGCTCCGAGACTGCGCGGGCGAGTTGGCGGATGTCCTGACTGACATTTATAACATCTCCCTGAGTCAGGCCATTGTTCCCAGATGCTTTAAGACCTCTACCATAGTATCGGTGGCAAAGAAACCAGTTGTGTCCTGTCTGAATGACTATCGTCCTGTTGCACTGACACCAATTGTGATGAAGTGTTTTGAACGGCTTGTCAAACAACACATCACAGCCTGCCTCCCTGCATCACATGACCCGCTCCAGTTTGCATCTCATTCAAACCGCTCCACAGAGGATGCTATAGTCACCACCCTGCACTCTGTCATCACCCACCTGGATCAGAAAGACACCTACACCAGACTCCTGTACATTGATTTCAGTTCAGCATTCAACACCATTATTCCCCAGAGACTGATGGGGAAATTACTCCTTCTTGGTCTGAACACCCCCACATGTCTCTGGATCCTGAATTTCCTGACCGAGAGACCTCAGTCTGTCCGGGTTGGAAATAACATCTCCAACTCTATCACGCTGAGCACTGGATCCCCTCAAGGCTGCGTACTCAGTCCACTGTTGTTTACACTTCTAACACATGACTGTGTATCCAGACACGAGGGGAACCAGATTTTTAAGTTTGCAGACGACACCACGGTGGTGGGACTTATTCAGAGGGATGAGGAATCAATGTACAGGAAAGAAGTGAGAGACCTGGAGGGCTGGTACAGGGAGAACAATCTGGTGCACAACGTGGACAAAACGAAGGAGATGATTATCGACTTCCGGCGGTCACAGCCTGAACACGTCCCTCTCAGCATCGGCGGCTGTTTAGTGGAGAGAGTGGAGAACATCAAGTTCCTCGGAGTGCAGATCTCGCAGGACCTGACCTGGAGCTAGAATTCCTTGGGGATCAGGAAGCTGGCCCAGCAGAGACTGCACTTCTTGAGGAAACTCAAACAGGCCTCTCTCCCCATCTGCATCCTCAGGACCTTCTACAGAGGTGTGGTGGAGAGTGTTCTGACGTACTGCATTGCAACATGGTACTCCAGCTGCAGTATGTCAGACAAAAAAGCCCTGCAGAGGATAGTTAAGGGAGCTGAGAGGGTAATTGGAGTTTCCCTCCCCTCTGTCCAAGAACTTTTTCAGAACCATTGTAGAAGCAGGGCACTGAACATTGTCAAGGACCATTCTCACCCTCTGCATAAACACTTTGAACTTCTGCCATCTGGCAAACGATTCCGGAGCATCACAGGCAGAACCACCAGACTGATTAACAGCTTCCTTCCACAAGCTGTTAGGATGCTGAACAGTTGATCCGAAATCTCTCATACATACTACTGCACCTATGGACATTATGTATATTATTTGTATATTATAGTTCTGGTTAGTTTTCAAGTATGTCTCAGGGAAGTGTGAATGGCTGTGTTGGGGTGGGGGGTGAGGGTGTGTGTGAGTGTGTCTTAAATTATGTTCTTTTTACTTATATGGATGCCGAGAAAAACGCAATTTCATCTTGCCTGCACTACAGTTGTATGTACAGCAACATGACAATAAAGGATGATTTGATTTGATGTGTCTTATAACACCAAGAGAAAATTAACAAAGGTAAGTCTTGTTTTTCTTTTAATTACCTCTGCTAGCTCGATCCACATGTTCCAGGTCGTCAACAAACTTGAGGACGTCTGGAAATTCCTCTTCACATATTTGTGCCAGAAAGTGAAGCAAAGTGGTCTTCTGGTCGGCTGACTTGGTGTCCTTCAGCTGATGAGACACAAGCAATGCACAATTTTTTAATATAATCTGTGGGTCTGGCAACAGAATCTGTCTGAAGCAGCGTGACAGCAACAGATTTTTTTTCCACATAGTAGTAGTTCAATTGTCTATATACTTTCTTAAACTTGTCTTTAATCCAAGGTTCTATACAGGACAGCAATTTCTATGCTCTGTTGGGATGTAAAGGAAGTGCAAGTGTCATTATTATTGGGAATTTAATAGAAGGATACAATGTAATCATGTCAGGGATATAGTCAGCATAGTTCATGTGGAACTGTGTTGTCAAATTTTCTGATGTCACTGTAGGAGGAATTCCAGCACTAAAGTCAAAGCCAACTTCAAAGCAGGTTACTGCAGGGCACAAGAAGGAACACATTCATCAAATCTATTGCAAGAATTAGTTTAGAGGAACAGAAGATGTGGTGGGTGATTTTTTTTTTTTTTATGGAAGTGTTCAGGAAACAGGTGTATATTAACAAGGCAAATGGAGATATGTCAAAACTGCAACATCGAACGGACATTTCCAATGTCAAATGATCAACTGATATTTCAATAAATGAATCAATAAGATTTCACATTGCTTTTGGTGCTGTGGTGCAACTTAAACTTAGCAGGTGCTGTTGGTATTCTTCAAATTAATAATGTACACTGCTGAAACAAGATTCAAGATTCAAAGGCTTTATTACTACATTTCCTGAGCAATGAAATTCTTACTTTGCTCTCCGAACGAATGCCAAGGTGATGGGTACAGAAACAACAATTCTAAGGTCATGACACAGGAACTTACAGTAAGCCAATCCTAACACTAATGGATGCTTATAGCACACACACAAACACAGTTAGGCAGTTAGGACTCCTTAAGCACACCTTAATACTAAATACTAAAGACTAAAACTAATGAGTACTAATAACACTATGTACAGTGTGCAAGTAAGCATTGTGCAATGAGCAGTGTATAACTGCAAATTACAAATTAGTACCCGGTGCTAATTTCTGTAACAGTAGTACCAGTAGACTGTGCACGATAAGTAGCAGCAGAGATGATAATTGGCAGCAGAGATGATATGGACATCAGACGGGTGAGACTATATCTACTGTACAGGTGAGCAGTGTGAAAATTTAGCAGCCAGTGTGTGAGTTCCTATATGCAAAGCTGTGTTATGGAGTTTTGGGAGGTGTTATCTGTTCAGGAGTCTGATGGCAGTGGGAAAGAATGAGTTCTTCAGTCTGGTTATCCTGCATTTCACATTTCTGTACCTCCGGCCTGAGGGGAGAAGTGTGAACAGTCTGTGCTGGGGGTGGGTGGAGTCCCGGAAGATGGCGACAGCTCTGCTTTGGACTCTGCGGTGGTAGATGCTCTGCAGAGAGGGGAGTGGAGTCCTGATGATCTTCTCCACTGTCTTCACCACTCTCTGCAGGTGTTTGAGCTCCAGCGCAGTGGTGCTGCCGTACCACGCAGTGATGCAGTTGGTCAGGATGCTCTCGATGATACCACTGTAGAAATTGTTGAGGATCCTGGAGGACATGCCAAACTTCTTCAGCCTCCTCAGAAAGTACAGCCACTGTTGAGCTCTCTTAACCAGCTCTGTGGTGTTGTGTGTCCACTTAAGGTCCGCGCTGATGTAGATGCCCAGGTATTTAAAGCTGCTCACCCTCTCCACCTCAGGCTTCCGGATGAACAGCAGCCGATGGGGTCTCCTCCTCCCTATCCGCATGTCCACGATCATCTCCTTTGTCTTGTCCGTGCTGAGGTTGAGGTTGTTGTCCTCACACCATGACACCAGGTTGGCCACCTCCCTCTTGTAGGATGCTTCATCATCACCAGTAATGCGTCCTATCACTGCTGTGTCATCCGCAAACTTTAGGATGATATTGTCCTTGGGGGAGGCAACACAGTCATGGGTGAAGAGGCTGTAGAGGATGGGGCTGATAACACAACCCTGTGGGACACCTGTGTTTGTGATGATGCCGACTGAGGTCCTGTTACCCATCCTGACAGACTGGGGCCTGCCAGTTGGAAAGTCCAGTAGCCAGTCACAGAGGGTGGGGTGCAAGCCAAGTGAAGACAGTTTGTCGGTGAGTTTGTGAGGGATGACCGTGTTGAAGGCGGAGCTGTAGTCAACAAAGAGCATCCCAATATAGGAGTCTTTATCTTCCAGGTGGGAGAGAGAATAATGGAGTACTGCAGCGATGGCATCCGAGGTGGACCTGTTGGGCCAGTAATGGCCCTTTTCCACTAGCCCCACATGGCCCTACACGGTACGCCTCGGCCCGCTTTTGTAGCCTTTTTCATTATACCCAGCACCGGTTAACAGGTCCTATTTTCGTACCTATTTGAGGCCAGGGTACAACCGTGCTGAGTCGAGCCGTGATGTGACGTCAACAGACTGCGAGCCACTGATTGGTAAGGGCGTAACGTCACGAAAGCGTCCATCTTCTGTGGAATCTACACGACCGCCATTTGCAATATTTCACGGACTAACTCGGTCACCGAGTAAATACGATATTAATACAGATGGCGTTGTAGGTTTTGCGGAAATCTACACCGTGGTCCAACGAAGAGGTGCGGAGTTTTCTGTGCTTGGTGGCAGATCCACAGTGAGAGGAGCGACCCGCCCCGTTACAGATGCAGCCCAGCATAGAACCGGACTACGGACAAGCTGAAGACGAACGTGAGAGAACCATCGATGGTGAGTGATTTGTAATATTGTGCATCTGTTCGCTTATTTATCCTGTTGGTGGTAAGCGCACTTTTTTTGAGCGATACAGCGCCGTCCTGTCCTGGCTAACGAGTGTTAGCTAGTAGCTACCTAGCTAGTAGCCAACTCTGCTGACTCACGCTTGTTTTGTCCTAAGTATTCGCTTGTGAGAGCAAAACGATGAAATATGTTAATCCTGGTTAAAGTCCTGGTTTGTGTACGTGTTGCACCTTGGTGCTGTGCATTAAGTTGTGTGTAATTTCTTCCTAGAATCTGTTTCCACATGCCAGGGGTTAGCCACCCTCAGCATGTTGTGTTTATATTGTGGACAGGTCAAGTGGACCCCAGGATCAAAAATCTCAACATATTCAGGTGCATTTTCAAACCAGTGATTTATAAAGTGATTCATATAATTTTCTAAAGCGTCAGAATAGACCCAAACACCTATTCTGTGGATTTTCCAAAAAAAAAAGTGTTGGAACAGTGTTTTCGTGCCGTTTCTGTTCCACCATAAATCCCTGGATTGATAATGTACTTGTACATGTACAGAGTGGATCCTGGGGTTCTCATTGGTCAGGGAAACAAAGCATTTTTGTCACATCCCACCACTGACTTTCATAAGTGTATTTCCCTAATACAGGTGCAGCTCCCAAAATTAGAATGTCATCAAAAAGTCCAATATTTTTTGTCACTCATTTCAGAAAGTGAAATCCGTATATTATATAGATTCATTACACAGACAGTGATATATTTCAAGCGTTTATTTATTTTAATTTGGATGATTGTGGCTTACAGCCCCTGAAAACCCCAAATTCAATTTGGCAAAAAATTAGAATATTACATAAAATTAATTTTAAAAAATAGTTTTTACTGTAAATAGAAATATTGGCTGCTGAAGTGTTGGTTAATATGGGCTGTAGCCATAATCATCAAAATTAAAATAAACACTTGCAATATATGGGTGGGGTTTTTTTTGGGGGGGGGGGGGGTCCAATGCACTATATCAGGGGTATCCGACTTTCAAGCGCTCGCTCTTTTTCTGTAATTTGCAGATGTCGGTTTCATTTTTATAATATGCAAGGGAACATAAAAGAGTTTCAGACTTGCATTGCAATTTTTTAAAAAAAATCATTGATTTTGCCGTTAGAATCGAAACTATTGGTCGTGTCCCCTCATTTTTCCCAGTTTTTGTGTGACATGAAAATCGCATTAATTTCAAAGTACTGTAAAGTGATCTCTGAGTAACTCTTTCTACTCATTTATGCAAGAGATAACAGAGTTGTAATGCAAATTCAAAATAAAACATTCCCCAATGTGATCGGATCTATGGTTTTTTTACAGCGACCCCTGCAAATTTACTCGTACGACGTAAATTTCCGTGTCCCCGAATTTACGCAGCAACATGCAAGTTATTTGGTAAAGTAACCAGAAAACAGGAAGTGCTGATGCTTTTCACGTTGCACCTTTCAAATTCCAAACCATACACGTAAAAAGGAGATCAGTCTTTGTGAAGCTCAGATGTAGAATATTTCAATAAAATCTCAAACATTTATGACACATCGAATATGGTGTCCTTTAAAAAATTTACGTCTTCGGTCTTGGTCGGCCGCGCGCAGCCCCGTCTGGCGAGGTGAGCGCCCTGGGAAAGCACTTTTATTTTCTCTACCCCGGATGTGCTCAACCCATGTGGAGAGGATTAACCGTGGTCACTTTATATTGAAGTTATCGAAGGTCCAAACTTCCGTGTCCCGCATTTACGCCTTTTGTGATTTTACGTCTTATCCAACAAACAGGGAGAATTTGAAGGTATGTATACACGTTATCACATCTTAATATGTCATGAAAATGTAGCTGTTGATGAGTTTTGATGCGTGAAAAATACTGGAAGTGTTGAAGTTGTTTCGTGTAAAACATGTGCCATTGCAAAGTGCATTGGCACACGGGGAAACAAAAGCCCGAGTGTCCCGTTTATGTCTCCATTTACAAGTAGTTGAAGTGAGCGCTCATCCTCAAGAGTTCCTGAATGCGAATGCCGTTACGAAAATAGTTAGTTTCATAAACCTGACACAACTGGATAGTGATTAGTCAATTTCATGTGCAGATTTGATCAATTTTAAATTTTGCCACCAATGTCACACATTGGACCCCTAATAAATACCCATATCACTGTCCCTGTAATGAATCTATATATGGGTTTCACTTTCTGAAATGAGTGACAAAAATATTGAACTTTTTCATGATATTCTAATTTTTGATATGTGCCTGTATATGTTTTGAACTTGCTTTAACTAACCACCATCCATTTCTGTCTTTGGTCTAGGCAAGAGGAAAGGAAAAGCAGCCACCCCACAACGGACCTTGCCATTGTGGAAAGTACTGAAATCCTTTGCTTTTATAGGTAAAGTGCCAAAACCAAAGTAGCACAATTCCCACTTAATATAAAAGGGACTGAACTGAGATTTATTTGATTGTGTGAATATTAATTACAGAATAATTGAAAATGACTGGCACATCAACTGTAAAATAAATCGCTTGTTAATGTATTTATTTTTTTGTCAGATCACTTGTGTGATCCTTTGTGAGGTATATTCATAACTGTATGTTGCACTTTTGGGGAATGGGAGTTGTCCAGTCATCAATATAATTTAGTTTATATACGTATATATATATGTAGTTTATAGTCTATCATCAATAAACTCATGCAGTAACAGGACACATTACAAATATTTGAGACCCATTGTAGTGCTTCCTTTTATATTTTAGCAATAAAAGTACAAAACACCGCCCACACTTGAAGCCAGGCCAAGAAGAAACACAGCGGTGACAAAGCGGTGGCTAAATTTTTATTGATAAAAACTCCATATTTTGACTGAGCAACTCCATACTCGGTGATGCACACCTTCAGTTAAAGTACTAGATTCCATTCAAGTGAAGGTATTAATTCATTCTGATTGCTGAGGCCACAGTAAAAACAGATGATTTTAAATGTAACCCAGCCCTTGTAAAATCTACTTTACTGAAGCGCAACTACATGAAAATTGTGGTTAAATACAACAACGGAGTACTTTATTGTCACATTCAAATTGTAATCACTCCTGTTTTGTTTTTCTTTTGAATTCTTGGATGGAATATGGTGGGCAATATAAGCTGCGGCTTAAGCCATCACCCATTTCGGATAACCTATGTTGAACTGTATAATCAGAGGGGTTATTGTTTAATTTGACCTTGTTAGATTTTTTTCCCCTTTGTTATATTATTCTATTTTCTTTTAATCTTTACTTTTAATCTATCCGAAATAAAGATTCATTCATTCATTTACATTCCACCACTGGCTTTTAGCAACAAGTGTATTTCCCAAATACACTTAGGACACCTGCGTTACAGTTTGACAGGTGTACCGCCCCAGTCAAACTCCCCACCTGCCACTGTCCCCGGAGCGGGTCATGCCCGGCGGGCACCGGGCACTTGACGCCAGAAGCGAGAGCCCGCTCGGGGCTCGCCTCCCCGCCTCACCGGGTAAGTGAAAAAACGATAAGAGTAGTGGTATTTCACCGACGGCCGAGGCCTCCCACTTATTCTACACCTCTCATGTCTCTTCACAGTGCCAGACTAGAGTCAAGCTCAACAGGGTCTTCTTTCCCAATGTTTTAAACTTGCTTTAATTAACCACCACCCATTTCTGTCTTTTGTCTAGGCAAGAGGGAAACGATCCACCCAAACCGGACCTTGCCTCACTATTTACAGAGATGCAGGCCTAAGATTTGCTGAACCGGATCCAGCTTGAGTGGCACATCCCAGCTGCTTCTCAGTGAGGCAGCGTGGCCGGCGTGTGTGACCCATTCTAAGTTTTTTTTTTTTTTTTTTACAGTTTGAATTTTGCATATTCTGAATAATCTGGAATTTGCTGCTGATTGTAATAAACAATTTAGTGACTTATGTGTTTGCATCATGATTTTCTATTTTGTCCGTTAAGACACCGGTGGGAAAAGAGTCAACAGTACAAACGCCGTACCGTGGCTGCTTCATCCATCCAGGTGGATGCCCTCAGTTTCCCCTCTGGAGATCAATAAAGTATACAAAATCAAACCATTTATCGGTGACTTTGAAAATAATGGCTCATTTTTAAGAAAAAAGTAACCAAAACAATTATTTTAACTGAAGACTGTATTGTTGGATGTGCCACCGCAGAAGACCCTGCACATTTTAGTGACAGTACCAGTATATGGAGGAATTCTGGGCCATATTAGCATCTGTTCTTCATCATAATGGGTTTGGGAAGGGGTGTCCAATCATGTGCTATGGAGGGCCAAGACCCTGCAGGCTTTACCTCCAAACAGTGTCTTCAGCAGCAGATTCCACTGAATTTCTTCCACTGACTGCTGATCAGTGAGAACACCTGCTGAAGAGACTGGGTAGAAGAGAGAACCTGCAGGGTCTTGGCCCCCCATGACACATGATTGGAGACCCCTGGGTTAGGGTTTAATGGGATTTAACATTTTAACACAAACTGTTTTATGGTTCATAATTCTGTTGACAGACTTGCACCAAACCAAAAGTTATTTCTCAAACTGCTGGATTGTTCTTAGACAGCTTTTCCTATCTGTTAGTATTTAATTTGTGCCACATGGTGATAATCTTCACATATAAAAAAGAGACATCTGCAAAAACTTCAAAGGTTTATTGTCAGTGCAATTCCCAGTGCAATACTACATGAATGCATGTATAGTACATTGTTGATGCAGAGAATATATATTTCTACAGTACATGTATCTAGTAAATCAAGTATTTTCCATGTAACCTTGTGACTGCATTATTTTAATTGCTTTTAATCCTAGATCAAGTTTGTTTTGGCCTAAAATGCATCATAATTGTCAAATATATCTTATTATACCCAACTCAGTACTGTTTACTTTTTGAATATATATTTTGTGGCTAATATAGTTATTAACCTGGCGATCAAGTTGTGTCAGCTGATCATTTTTTGCCATGATACCACCTCAGACTCAGTGCTGCTGGAGCAGCTACATCCATGATGTCTCAACAGTCTGTCAATGATTTTCACGCAGATCAGAGTAATTTGTTGCACAGGTAATAAACGTTTCTACAGACATTCTTAAGCTCTATAACCACTGATCGTTTGTGAAGCTGGGGTGACCTCAGTGACGGGCTGTGTTGACATCAGTGACAGGCTGTGCTGAACGCCAGACCGACCGTTTGAAGCGGTAATTTTCCCACAACAGAGCCATCTGAAACACACACACACAGCGTACATATTTTAGTACTTAACAGCGATAACTTGAAGACATTACAGTGTAGTACGACGTATTTATAGCAAACTAGCATTAGCAACCATTAGCTTACTGTTATATATGATTGAGTTTGTATCCTCACGTCTTCAGCTCTCCCAGAAGCTGCAGTACTATTCCAGAGTGTTTCGTCTCGCTGCCTGTACCCTTGTCTGGTGGTCCTTTTTGGCATTTACGGTGACAAAAAGCCACAGACTGAGGAGTCGCCTTGTACAGCCCCCATGTTATGTTTTGCTTGGGTTGCGTGTTTTACGTCACGGGAGTGTGGCGCCGCCTTGCTGTAAAAAAAAATCCCACCCACCCCAGGCGTACCCTGCTGTAATGGAAACACAATCGAGGCCGAAACGAGTAATGGCGAGTAGAGTAAGGCTGACTGGGGCTAGTGGAAAAGGGCCATAAGCATACTGCAGGGGATCCAGGGTGCCTGGTATGCTGTCCTGAATGAGGGGCAGCACCACTTTCTTGAAGCGCTTCATGATCATTGGAGTGAGTGCTACCAGTCTGTAATCATTCAGACAGGTCAGCGGGCTCCTTTTGGGGAGCAGGATGATGGTTGTAGTTTTGAAGCAGGAGGGGACTATGTTCTGGTTGAGGGAGAGGTTGAAGATTGCTGTGAGAATGTCAGTCAGCTCGGCAGCGCATGTTCTGAGGGCCCGCCCAGGTATGTTGTCTGGTCCTGCTGCCTTGCGGGGGTTGATATTCCTCAGTGCTTTGTTTACCTGGCCTGGTGAGACTCTTAGTGGAGGGGGGGGGGAAGTGCGTGAGCGTGTGTCTCTTCTCTGTGCTGTAGCTGGTGGTCTCAACAATCAAAGGTAGATTTGAGTGTTGTGGCTTTCTGATCAACCAATTTTGTCAATTAAATTGATTACTGTTACTACTGCCAGTCTTGTCAAAACTACACCACTACAGACAAGGTACAGTCTCGTCAGTTGTGGTTTAGTTTGGACCTTGAACAAACCACGGTGTGCTGTTGCCGCTAAGCAGCAGCATGACCAATTTATTTCAGCATCTCAGAGACATGCAGCTGAGTGGGAAAAATTTTGTTCAATACAAAATCTACAAGACCACATCAGTCCACAAACACCCACTAAAAAAAAACAGTCAAAATTGGCAGGATCATTTCCGCATTGTAAGACAGTGGCCCGCTTGACAAACCATTACAGATGCAATGATACAGTGACAATTTATGCAGTGGAAAAGACAGAACACACTGAAAACTTTGGACCCCATGTGAGTGCTACTGTAACCAAGCATTATAACGTGTGCCTATAATTATGATGTTTATTAAACTAAAATATGGGAGGTCCATAACTCAAACTGGGGGACCATATTACCATGCCAAAAGCAAAACCAGCTGTCTTCTTTCACAAAAAAAACTAGATTTATACACTACATGACATAAACTGTAAATGATGACACTGTAAATGATGAGTTTTCTCTCAGCTCAAAGCTTAGTCATGGAGTTCCACAGGGATCTGTGCTTGGCCCTACTCTTTTTAGTTTATATATGCTTCCGTTAGGCAACATTATTAGAAAGCACTGTATACATTTTCACTGTTATGCAGATGACACACAATTATACCTGTCAATGAAGCCAGATGATACTAATCAATTAGCCAAGTTAGAAGCCTGTCTTAAGGAAATCAAAGTTTGGATGACTTGTAATTTCCTGCTATTAAATTCAGATAAGACTGAAGTCATTCTTGTTGGTCCAAAAAACCTTAGAAATTCCTTTCCAAATCAAACTTTCAGTTTGGATGCAGTTACTCTTTCTCTTAATAGCTCTGTGAGGAACCTTGGAGTTATTTTTGATCAGGATTTGTCCTTCAATTCACATATTAAATTTGTTTCTAAGACTGCCTTCTATCATTTGCGTAATATTGCCAAGATTAGGAGCATCTTGTCTCAGAGTGATGCTGAGAAGCTGATCCACGCTTTTGTTAGCTCGAGATTAGATTATTGTAATTCTTTATTATCAGGCTGTCCTAAAACATCTTTAAAAAGTCTTCAGCTGATCCAAAATGCTGCAGCAAGAGTTTTAACAGGTACTAGAAAGAGAGATCATATCTCTCCGGTTCTGGCCTCCCTTCATTGGCTTCCCATAGAGTTTAGAATTAAGTTTAAAATCCTTCTTCTTACTTACAAAGCTCTAAACAATCAGGCTCCTTTTTATTTAAAAGATCTGATACTACCGTATCATCCTAACAGAGCACTACGCTCCCAAAATGCAGGTTTACTTGTAATACCTAGAATCTCCAAAAGTACAATGGGAGGCAGAGCCTTCAGTTATCAAGCTCCTCTCCTGTGGAATCAGCTGCCAATCTGGATTCGGGAGTCAGACTCGATCTCTGTTTTTAAGAATAGGGCTAAAACCTACCTTTTTGATATAGCCTACAATTAGGGAGGGATCATGTGTTTCTGAACCCTCCCTTAGTTATGCTGCTAATAGGTTTAGTCAGCCGGGGGACCTCCAGTAATGCACTGGGCCTCACTCCTTTCCTCACTCTCTATGAAATATTTTTTTTTTGCTGGTCATTAACATTTGTTTGTTCTCTCCCATAGATTGAGTCCCCATCGTGCTGTTTGCTCTCTACATGTCTGTTCTTTTCTTCTTCTCTGTCCCCTCACCCCCCAGCCAGTCGCAGCAGATGACTGCCCCTCCCTGAGCCTGGTTCTGCTGGAGGTTTCTTCCTGTTAAAAGGGAGTTTTTCCTCTCCACCGTCGCCAAGTGCTTGCTCACAGGGGATCGCCTGATTGCTGGGGTCTTTCTGCAACTGTGGGGGTCCTCCCTACAGTTGATAGTGCTATGAGATGACTGTTGTTGTGAAATGGCGCTATATAAATAAAGTTGAATTGAATTGAATTGAATAATATAATCTTTGTGAAATAAAGAAAAAAAAAAAAAAGATTTTTTTCTTAATCCAAATCAACATGCCCTAATTCACAGAATTGCCATGTTTTAACTGAGTTCCATTGCAATAGCAGAAAATCCAGAGTAAAAGCATAGGGAAAATGACCTGCACAGTATTTTACAATGACGTAAAGACTTTCTGATAAAAACTGATACTTTTATTTACAGTGCAGTTACATCTTAAAAGGGAGTCTACAGCGTCTTTCAATCTTTTTTGAGCCAAGGAACCATTTTTACGTCGAAAAAGTCTCTGTGAGCCCCACCAACCAAAAATGTTACAAAATGGAAAAAAGCTCCAAAACACCCATCAAACCTCCGCATGGAGCAACAAGGTTTTACGCTCCTTTCACATTTCCTCATATAAAGATACAAATATACGGCTTTTCAGAGGTCTCGTCTTTACAAGGTTTACCACCTGTACAAGATTATCCAACACAGGAACGTCTACTGGTAAATGTTTGGCAACGAACGCCTTGCGATTCATAAAAAACAGTATGTAACAACAACATCTGGGTCTTTTTCACTCTGCTAATGAAGTCTTTGGTGCTCCAGACAATGGTGGCTGCTCCATCAGTACAGGGCTCAATTCAGCATCTGAATGTTTCCTCTTCAAATATTTATCCATTGCTTTTTTTAATCTAGTCACCCCAACCTCTTAACAAGGTCATTAACCTCCTTAAAACACATGAAGAACAGAAAGGGGAAGAAGACAGTAGCCATTATTATTGCATCCATAGTGCCACCTACTGACATGGAAGAGCTACGACAGGCACACATGCACAACAACGGCAAATTATGTGCATTTTTTTTTTTTTTTTTTTACCAATTAAGAAGTGAAATTAAACAATTTCCTGAGAACCCCTAAATGTAGTCTCAGGGACCCCCTGGGTCCTATGATCCCTGGTTGAAAAACAAAGGGCTAATGTAATACAAATTTGGTGCTTGATTAAATAGCAGATATAAGATAAGATAAGATAAGCCTTTATTAGTCCCACAACGGGGAAATTCCAGCATTGCAACAGCACAGGGATAGCAACACTCAGAGCAACAATCAGAAGGCAAGAAAAAAAAGCAAGAGCAGCTAATATACATATGTACATATTACTATAAATATACACACACACACACACACACACACACACACACACACACACACACACACACACACACAGTGCAGAGCATTGTAGCTGGATGGAATAAATATGTAGATATATAAACACCCACAGTACGGAGCATTGCAGCTAGGTGGAATAAATATGTAAATATATAAACACACACAGTGCAGATATACTGATTTCAAGGTTGCACAGAATAGCCATCAAATCAAATCTAAGAAATATTTGCTGAACAGTTAACAATATAACACAGAATTTCCAAATCTCACTTTAATTTCTTTTACAGTCCAATTCTAAGATGTCTCTCAGTATTCCTGCCAAACATCCCTCCTGTTGAGTGTTGCTGCGTATCTCTCTAGGTGATCTATTGGAAGACGGCAGTGTACTCAGACCCGCTGGGCTTAATCATGTTTGTATTATCCCCTTTAATCAAACATTCTCATCTCGCTTTTCATTTCTGTATTCCTCCTCTTCTTTTATTAATCGAACACTTTAAGTGCTCACTCACAAAAAGAGCCCTTTTGGAATTTAGATGGATGGTAATCACAGAATGACAATGTAAACATTTTCCTTTTTACAGTTAGGCTGGGTGCAATTTTCTTGTGCTGTGGAGTATGTTGTGGAATTAAGTTGTCAAACTTGGGGGCAGGCATGAAGGTGATGTCTTCCTCTGTATATCCTGCCTGTGACATCGACTCCAACCTTGAGCACAAACATAAGCAACCATTGTGGAAAACACAAAGCATAATCCTTAACAGTCCTTTATTAATTGATTTTATTATTGCCACACTAATGCACCTAATCCATCATGAATGTGTAAATCCATGTCTGTTTTTGTACATTTGCTCATGTGTATGTGAACATAAGCATTTAAGTCTAGCTGGGTAAAGGAGATGGCAGTGACAAATGGCAGCATTAGTCGTTACTGTGGAAACTGTGGCGTGTCTGTTGGCACAGCTATAATAATATGACCACTGAACGAGTCAGCTCTTGCCTCTTACCATCGCAATAACACTTAGGTACAAGTATATGCCGTCTCTGTCCATGAGGTATATGTATTCCTGCTGTGTGTTTAAATTTCCAGAGGAACCGTGTTTGTAGTCTGTTTTATTTGAGGAATGAGGAAAAAGTACTCTATGGGACTGGTTGATTTCATGGTAGGTAACTGAAAGAGAAAACTAATTTGGCTGAACACCATCAGCCCCAAAAGAGAAATACTTTAAAACATCAAAGCACAGCAGCCTCCTTGGATCAGCACAATTACAAGGCTACGCAGTAAATACAGGCAATGTGACTAAAATGGCCACTCCACATTAATATTAATGAATACTCTACCTAACTTGATGCTTTTACATTTCATTTTTGAGTTGTTGGTTAGACAAAAGAAAAGATTTAATGCTGCACTTTCATCCAATTGAACCCAAGCATGGGTCAATTCAGATTCCCAAGATTTTTAGCTAAAGCCTCAGAAGTTTATATATTTTAAATCTACTTCGTCCATTGGGCCTTTAAGCTAAAATTTTACTGACCAAGCAACAAACAATACGCTACAACTAAATAAGATTTACTTTCAAATGTTTGTTAATAGGTTGACAAATTTTGTTAGGTTCACAGATGGACATCAGTGCGGTCCATTGCTAAATGCCTAAAGTGAGAACTAAACTGGTTATGGTCACTCTCACACATTTTCAAACCTAGCAATAGGCAAACAACATCTACATCATGTTTCCCAAGTCTATGGAACAAATGGATGTTATAGTCAAGTTGCTGAAGGAAAAGCAGAACATGAGTACAACTTTGTCCTTGGGACGGACTGGGTGTTGAGAAATAAAACAACAATAATTGCTACTTTAAAAAATGATTAATAGGACTTCCGGTCTGGACGCCATGGCGACTGCAGCTTAACACTGAAGCTCTCAGACCCAATCCAGGAAAACACCTTGAAAATCAAACTTAACGGATTTTTGGAGGAGTGAAAATCAAAAGACAAAATCATCATGTCTAAAGGAAAACAGAAGAAACTGAAATTCTCCAGGCCAGGACACGTATCGGCCGGAGAATCTGAACTGGAAGATCTCCGTTCAGAAGACGAGGAACTGGTGATAGCTAACAAAAGGGTTAGCCTGAAATCACTATTTGAGGAGCTACGATGATTTCGCCGAGAAGTTACGGCCGAATTTCGGGAATTCAGAGAAGAATTGAAAAGGACAAACAGCAGAGTGGACCAGGCCGAGAACCGAATCTTGGAAACAGAGGATCGAATAAAAGTGCTCGAAGATTCTGTGCTAGACCTACGCAAAAGACAAGCAGCTATAGAGGCTAAGCTAACCGACCAAGAAGGAAAACAAAGAAGAGACAACATAAGAATTCATGGTCTGATAGAAGGAACCGAAAATGGTTTTAACTCAATGGCAGAATGCGTGGAATCCTTACTAAGAGAGAAATTGGATATTCCACAAACCACCGACTTGAAGATAGAAAAGGCACATCGTTCATTAGCCGCTAGGCCGGCGGCGGAAGCGCCCCCACGTTCGGTGTTGGTAAGATTTTCCAATTTCAAAATAAAACAAAAGGTTGTAAGACTGGCCTGGCAGAAAAAAGGATTTATGCACCAGGAGAGAAAAGTCTACGTGGAACACGATTACGCCCCGGAGGTCCTTAAAAAGCGCAGGGAATACAATGACGCGAAAAAGGTGTTAAGAGAGAAGAAATTGCGCTTTCAGACTCCATTTCCTGCGAAGTTAAGGGTCTTCTACGGCGATGAAACGTGTCTCTATAATTCGGCGGAAGAAGCAACAGCTGACATGGCGAAAAGAGGGCTCCCGGTAACGGTATTTAAACCCGCAGCAGACCCGAGTGAGAAGATCAAAGCGCAAACATGGACAAAACAAAGACCCTCAAAATCCACGGACCAGCAGCGGGAAACCCAGCGCCAGAGCGTCTCGGATAAACTATCCGTTTTCAGGTTGGAATAGCGACCTTTTTTTTTTTTTCCTTTCTCTTGAATCAATCCGCACATCCAACCCCCCTCATACAAGGTAACAAACATTAAAGGAGATGCATATTCAGCATGTGGTAAAACATTTCATGGAACAATCATATTATTTGAAACAAATAAGTCTTTGTAATAAAAAAAAAAAAAAAAAAACTTGTTAAAATAGAAATGTGACAATAATCCACATGTTCTCCTCATACTAACAAATACTGTTTTTGCGTGAATGTTTGATGTGATGGGGGTGGGAGGGTGCACACAATTTCACAGGGTTTAGGCATAAAAGGAAAAAAAAAAAATCATTACAAGTTTGGATTGGGTTCTGAAACTCACGTTAAAAGCATGGGACTACTTTCAGTGGTAACAGAGGGCCCTCAACACGTAACAGAGTTTGAGGAATTTCCCTCAGGGCCTTCACTCCATCAAGGCTCTTACAGGGTCTTTAAAAAGACCTCAGCTCAGGAAGTTCTTATGACAGCTTTTTGTTTTAAAGTTTTTTACACTATGTTCTTAATGTTTTTCTTGTTTTTAATGTTCTTTCAGTTTCTGAGTAGCACAAATGAGGGCCACCACACAGTTATACTAAACAAAACAACACAATGGAGAAACAGGGTGTAACCAAAATAATTTCATATAATGTAAAAGGAATCCTGAATCCAGTTAAAAGATCCAAGATTCTAGGCAAAATGAAAAAAGACAAAGCAGGAATAATATTTTTACAAGAAACCCACCTAACAGACGTGGAACACAATAAACTCAGTAGACAAGGGTTTAAAATGATCTCTTCATCTTCATATAAATCAGGGAGGAGGAGGGGAGTAGCGACATTGATATCAACCAAAATTACATTTGAAAAAAAATCAGAACACAAAGATAAAGAAGGGAGGTATAGTTTGGTAACTGGGCGGCTAGAGGGAGAAGATATCACCCTGCTGAATGTGTATGCTCCCCCAGGGGCTAACTGGAAATTTTATAAAAATGTATTCGACCTAATGATAACTAAAGCTCAAGGTTTAGTGATATGTGGTGGGGACTTCAATCTTAGACTGAATCCATACTGGGATGCTTCTGGTAATTCCCCACATCAAAATAACACCCAAAACAGGAAGACTCGGATGCTACTAAAAGAAATGGGAATCTGTGACGTGTGGAGGGAACTCAACCCCAGTGTAAAAGACTATACATTTTACTGAACTCCACATTCATCTTACTCAAGGATTGACTATTTTTTTATGTTTAATAGAGACATTGGAAGAGTAAAAACATGTAAAATAGGACTGATGGATCTCTCTGACCACAGTCCGATCTACATGGACTTAAATATCCAAAAATACACAAATAATACATTTTCTTGGAGGTTAAATTCAAATGTCCTGAAAGGACCATTGAAAGATGAATTGGAATCAGATATTCTCAGATATTTGGAAGATAACGATAATGGAGAAGTATCCCCTTTAATACTGTGGGATGCATGCAAAGCTGTAATAAGAGGAAAGACTATTGCAAAACTGGCAACCAAAAAGAAACTAAGACAAGAAAAACTATCCACATTAGAGTCAGAACTTAGGAACCTAGAAAAAGAACACAAAGGCAACACTCATTCTACTGACTCGCTCAAGATTAAGGAAATTAAAAACCAAATTAATGAGATCTACACAATAGAAATCCAAAAGAAACTTACATTTCTGAAACAAAAATACTATGAAGCAGGCAGTAAATCGGCAAAATTGCTAGCCTATAAATTGAGGAAACATCAAACAGAAAGAGCAATCTACAAAATCAGAGACCCAGTATCAAAGGAAATAAAATTCAGAATTCAGGATATTCTTAAAAGCTTCGAGAATTACTATAAGAACTTATACTCCCACAAAAAACATAAAAACGCATCCGAGGCATTCCTAAACACATTAAACCTTCCCCAACTTACGGAGTCACAAAATAAAACACTACTGTCAGAAATACATCCTAAAGAATTGGAAAAAGCAATTATGAAACTTAAAGCTAACAAATCCCCAGGAGCTGATGGCTATACAGCAGAGTGGTACAAAACCTTTAAACAGCAACTATCTCCTCTCCTCCTGAAAACATTTAATTATGTCTTCCACACAGGGGAAATCCCCCCCTCCTGGAGAGAAGGGGTCATTGCAGTTATACCTAAACCTGAAAAGGATAAACTAGAGTGCTCCAACTACTGACCAATCAGTGTACTAAATCAGGACTATAAGCTTTTTACCATTATCCTTGCCAAAAGGTTAGAAAATATACTGACAGACCTAATTCATTTAGACCAAACAGGTTTTATAAGACAAAGACAGACACAAGACAACATTCGACGCACTTTACACATAATTCATCATATAAAAAAATATAACTTAATTGCAGTCATATTGGGATTAGATGCTGAAAAAGCATTCGATTCGGTTGACTGGTCTTTTCTATATAGAATCTTATCCAGTTTCAATTTTCAAAACAACTTCATTAGAACTATACAGGCATTATATAAAAAACCAACAGCTAAAATAAGGATTAACGGTAATTTATCATCATCTTTTGAACTGGAAAGAGGATGTCGTCAGGGCTGCCCCCTGTCTCCACTGCTCTTTGCAATCTTCATAGAACCTCTGAGCCATTGGATAAGACAAAACCAAAAAATTCAAGGTATTACACTTGGTCAGAAGGAACATAAAATAGCACTCTTTGCTGATGACATTTTAATATACCTAGGGCAGCCGAACACTTCTTTACCAGAACTAACCTCAGTTTTTTCAGAGTATGGAGATTTATCGGGGTACAAATTAAACATGCATAAAACCCAAGTTTTAACATTCAACTATGACCCAAATCATTATTCACTAAGCAAACTCAAAACTAACTGGGAGTCGGAATCTATGAAATATCTGGGGGTCAATATCCCGAAACAACTCAACAAAATTATATCACTAAACTATGATCCACTGGTGACAAAAATAAAATCTGACCTAGCAAGATGGAATATGATACCATTCTTGGGTACTGCACAAAGAATTGAAGCAGTCAAAATGAATATACTTCCACGTCTTCTATACCTTTTCCAAACAATACCGGTAGAACCTCCCAAAAAAACATGGCAGGAGCTGGACAGAAGGATCTCAAGATTCATATGGCAGGGCAAGAGACCTAGAATCAGATATAGAACCCTACAGCTAAACAAAGACAAAGGTGGGCTCGCGCTGCCAAATATCAGGGACTACTTTAAAGCCGCACAAATTAAAACTTTAGTAGAGATATGTAACCCACTCTACACTGCACAATGGAAGGAGATCGAATGCCAAATAACAAGTGACATCCCGCTACAGGCGATTATAGGGAACAATGCCTTACCTAAGCTTTTGAATAACACTAACCCGTGGATAGAGACCCCGCTAAAAATTTGGTTTAAGATAGTCAGAGAGAATCAAACTAAAGAGCCCTATCGACTTCTGCAATGGATTGCCTATGATCAGGACTTTACTCCTAATAAAACAGACACCAGATTTAAAAAGTGGAAGGAGAAAGGGCTGATAAAATATTACGATTTTTTTAAAGGGCAAATCTTAAGAAGTTTTGAAGATTTGAAAAAACAAGGCCTAATAAATCAAGACCTTTACAGGTTCTTCCAGCTTAGACACCACATAAACAATATACTTAAAAAGGAGGTTTTGGAAAGGGCCCAGTCAGGTGTTCTGAAGGTCTTCTTAATGGCATATAAAGGGATCCCAGGGATCAGATACATTTCTAAAATATACCAAGGTCTTCAAGACTTAAAAGGAGACAACACATCTTATATAAAAGAGAGATGGGAAAAAGAGGGGAATTTCACTTTACAACTGGAAATATGGGAAAAGCTAAATAAACAGCAATGGAAAAGTACCTCATCCCTGCAGTGGAGAGAATTTGGATGGAAAAACTTGGCAAGATTTTTCAGAACACCTGCACAAAACAAATTTACCCATAAGGGGTTGAACTGTTGGCGCTTGTGTGGTGAAAAGACTGCAAATCATTTTCATGTGTTTTGGTCATGCCCAGTTATCCACCAATATTGGACCAAGGTACAGACAATATTGGGGAAAATATTCAAAATTACAGTTCCCTTTTCTTTTGTAACTTTGTATTTGGGTTTACTACCGGACTCACTGGAAAGACGAGGAGAAAAATACTTATTCAATGTTTTAATATTGGCAAGCAAAAAAGCTCTAACTAAAAAATGGATGTTGAAGGACTGTCCTACACCTGAAGATTGGACTAACGTGATCCAAGACATTTACTCGATGGAAAAGTTGACATTCGCACTGAGAAAGGACATGGATGGGTTCATGAACGTTTGGCAACCCTGGACCGCATATGTGTCTTCCATTAGATCTAATCTTTGACAAATACCATTTCAATAATGGTTCCGCTCTTTGTTCCATCGCTACTCAGATGCTCTTTTATCTTTATTTACTTACTTTTTCTTTTTGTTTGTTTTTTTACTGGTTTGTTTTTTTGTTATTTGTTTTTTGTTTTTTTTTCTCTTTAATTTCACTTTTTCTTTCACTTTAAAAAAAAAAGGGGTGTTGTAAGAATTAATCTTCCAGTGTTGTCAGATATCAGAAAATAAGGGAACATGTGATGAAAATGTAAACGATGCATTGCTGTAACGACCTGTATACCCTTTACAAAAACTTAAAAAAAAAAAAAAAAAGATTAATAAAATAATCAACATTAATTACACTGGCTATTTCTATGATATTGAAACTTTTTTGATGGGATCATAATTTCAAAGCTTTAAATTGTAGAATACTTTATGCTACACAAATGTTTTAAAGAGCAGTCTTTCATCATTCCAGCAACTATGAAGTGCTTTAGGCAGTCGTGGGCCATCAGAACCAGCAAAGTCTGCTCTGCTAGCCTAAACACTATCAGAATCACTGAGCAACATTTTCTTCATTTGTTCCATGAGGATGCATTAAATGATTCCCAATAATCTATTCTCTTGGTTGCTTTGCTTCCAGTAGTGTGTATATGCTGGAGTTTTTGTCCAATCATATTTTAGCCATCATCTGTTGCCGGGTTCAAGGAGATCTCCCTTGAGGCCTTCAGAGTCCAACAATGCAGGCATCTGTAGCTTAACATACAGTGGTGTGAAAAAGTGTTTGCACCCTTCCTGATTTCTCTCTTCTTTTTTTTTTTTGTATGTTTGTCACACTTAAATGTTTCAGATGAAACAAATTTAAATACCAAACAAAATAACACAGGTAAACACAAAATGCAGTTTTTAAATGAAGGTGTTTATTGTTCAGGGGTGGGGGGAATCCAAAACTACAATTTAAATAAATTTAAATATTTGACAAAGATAACACAAGTAATCACAAAATGCAGTTTTCAAATGAAAGTGTTTATTGTCAAGGGTAAAAAAAAATCCAAAACTACATGGCCCTGTGTGAAAAAATGATTGCCCCCTAAACCTAATAACTGGTTGGGCCACCCTTAGCAGCAAAAACTGCAATCAAGTGTTTGCCATAACTGGCAATGAGTCTTTTACAGCGCTGTGGAGGAATTTTGGCCCTCTCATCTTTGCAGAATTGTTGTAATTCAGCAACACTGGAGGGTTTTTGAGCATGAACCACCTTTTAAAGATCATGCTATAGAATATCAATTGGATTCGGGTCAAGACTTTGACTAGACCACTCCAAAGTCTTCATTTTGTTTTTCTTAAGCCATTCAGAGGTGGACTTGCTGGTGTGTTTTGGATCATTGTCCTGCTGTAGAACCCAAGTGCGCTTCAGCTTGAGGTCACTAACAGATGGCCAGACATTCTCCTTCAGGATATTTTGGTCGACAAAAGAATTCATGGTTCCATTTACCACAGCAAGTCTTACAGGTCCTGAAGCAGCAAAACAGCCCCAGACCATCACACTACCAACACCATATTTTACTGTTGGTATGATGTTCCTTTTCTGAAATAGTGTGTTACTTTTACACCAGATGTAATGGGACACACACCTTCCAAAAAGTTCAACTTTTGTCTCGTCAGTCCACACAGTATTTTCCCAAAAGTACTGGCGATCATCAAGATGCTTTGTGGCAAAACTGAGATGAGCCTTTATGTTCGTTTTGCTAAGCAGTGGTTTTCGTCTTGGAACTCTGCCATGCAGGCCATTTTTGCCCAGTCTCTTTCTTATGGTGAAGTCATGAACACTGACCTTAACTGAGGCAAGTGAGGCCTGCAGTTCTTTGGATGTTGTTGCTGGGTCTTTTGTGACCTCTTTGAAGAGTCGTCACTGCGCTCTTAGGGTAATTTTGGTCGTCCGACCACTCCTGGGAAGGTTCACCACTGTTCCATGTTTTCACCATTTGTGAATAATGGCTCTCACTGTGGTTCACTGGAGTCCCAAAGCTTCAGAAATGGCTTAATAACCTTTTCCAGACTGATAGATCTTAATTACTTTGTTTCTCATTTGTTCCTGAATTTTGATGGATCGCAACATGATGTCTAGCTTTTGGTCTACTTCACTTCTTCAGGCAGGTCCTATTTAAGTGATTTCTTGATTGAGAACAGGTGTGGTAGTAATTAGACCTGGGTGTGGCTAGAGAAACTGAACTCAGCTTTCTAACTTTTTCCACACAGGGCCATGTAGGTTTGGATTTTTTTTTACCCTTAACAATAAACACTTTAATTTGAAAATTACATTTTGTGGTGACTTCCGGTCTGGACGCCATGGCGATAGCAGCTTAGCGTTGAAACTCCCAGACCCAATCCAAGAAAATATCCTGAAAATCAAACCTAACGGATTTTTGGAGGAGTGAAAATCAAAAGACAAAATCATCATGTCTAAAGGAAAACAGAGGAAACTGAAATTTTCCAGACCAGGACACATATCGGCCGGAGAATCTGATCCGGATGATTTCCGTTCAGAAGACGAGGAGCTGAATGTAGCTAACAAGAAGGTTAGCTTGAAAACGCTATTTGAAGAACTACGACGATTTCGCCGAGAGGTTTGGGCCGAATTTCGTGAATTCAGAGACGAATTAAAAAGGACAAACAGCAGAGTGGACCAGGCTGAGAACCGAATCTTGGAAGCAGAGGAACGAATAAAAGTGCTTGAAGATTCTGTCCTGGACCTACGCAAAAGATAAGCATCAATAGAGGCTAAGCTAACCGACCAAGAAGGAAGACAGAGAAGAGAAAATATAAGAATTCATGGTCTGATAGAAGGAGCCAAAAACGGTTTTAACTCAATGGCAGAATGCGTGGAATCTTTACTAAGAGAGAAATTGGATATTCCACAAACCACAGGCACATCGTTCATTAGCCGCTAAGCCAGCGGCAGAAGCGCCCCCACGTTCGGTGTTGGTAAGATTTTCCTATTTCAAAATAAAACAAGAGGTTGTAAGACGGGCTTGGCAGAAAAAAGGATTTATGCACCAAGGGAGAAAAGTATTCGTGGAACACGATTACGCCCCGGAGGTCCTTAAAAAGCGCAGGGAATATAATGACGCCAAAAAGGCGCTACGTGAGAAGAAACTGCGCCTTCAGACACCATTTCCTGCAAAGTTAAGGGTCTTCTACGGTGAAGAAACATGTCTCTATAATTCGGCGGAAGAAGCAACAGCTGACATGGCGAGAAGAGGGCTCCAGGTAACGGTGTTTAAACCCGCAGCTGACCCGAGCGAAAGGATTAAGGCTCAAACGTGGACCACACAGAAACCCTCAAAATCCACGGGCCAGCAGCGGGAAACCCAGCGCCAGAGCATCACGGATAAACTGGCCGTTTTCAGGTTGGAATAGCGACATTTTTTTTTTTTTTTTTAGTCAATCTGCACATCCAACCCCCCTCATACAAGGTAACAAACATTAAAGGAGATGCATATTCAGCATGTGGTAAAACATTTCATGGAACAGTCATAATATTAGAAACAAATAAGTTTAAAAAAAAAAAAACTTGTTAAAATAGAAATGTGACAATGATCCACATGTTCTCCCCACACTAACAAATACTGTCCTAGCGTGAATGTTTGTTGTGATGGGGATGGGGAGGGTGCACACAATTTCACAGGGCATAAAGGGAAAAAAAAAAAAAATCATTACAAGTTCGGATTGGGTTCCGAAACTCACGTTAAAAGCATGAGACAACTTACAGGGGTAAGAGAGGGCCCTCAACACCTAACAGAGTTTGAGGAATTTCCCTCAGAGCCTACACTCCATCAAGGCTCTTCCAGGGTCTCTAAAAAGACCTCAGCTAAGGAAGTTCTTTTGACAGTTTTTTGTTTTAAAGTTTTATACACTATGTTCTTAATGTTTTTCTTGTTCTTAATGTTCTTTCAGTTTCTGAGTAGCACAAAAGAGGGCCACCACACTGTTATACTAAATAAAACAACACAATGGAGAAACAGGGTGTAACCGAAATAATTTCATATAATGTAAAAGGAATCCTGAATCCAGTTAAAAGATCCAAGATTCTAGGCAAAATGAAGAAAGACAAAGCAGGAATAATGTTCTTACAAGAAACCCACCTAACAGACGTGGAGCACACTAAACTCAGTAGACAAGGGTTTAAAATGATCTCTTCATCTTCATATAAGTCAGGGAGGAGGAGGGGAGTAGCGACATTGATATCAACCAAAATTACATTTGAAAAAAAATCAGAACACAAAGATAAAGAAGGGAGATACAGTTTGGTAATTGGGCGGCTAGAGGGAGAAGATATCACCCTGCTGAATGTATATGCACCCTCAGGGGCTAACTGGAAATTTTATAAAAATGTATTTGACCTAATGATAACTAAAGCTCAAGGTTTAGTGTTATGTGGTGGGGACTTCAATCGAAGACTGAATCCATACTGGGATGCTTCTGGAAATTCTCCACATCAAAATAATACCAAAAGCAGGAAGACTCAGATGCTACTAAAAGAAATGGGAATTTGTGATGTGTGGAGGGAACTCAACCCCAGTGTAAAAGATTATACATTTTACTCAACGCCACATTCATCTTACTCAAGGATTGACTATTTTTTTTATGTTTAATAGAGACATTGGAAGAGTAGAAACATGTAAAATAGGACTGATGGATCTCTCTGACCACAGTCCGATCTATACGGACTTAAATATCCAAAAATACACAAGTAATACATTTTCTTGGAGGTTGAATTCAAATGTCCTGAAAGGACCACTGAAAGATGAGTTGGAATCAGACATTCTCAGATATTTGGAAGAAAACGATAATGGAGAGGTATCCCCTTTAATACTGTGGGATGCATGCAAAGCTGTAATAAGGGGGAAGATTATTGCAAAACTGGCAACCCAAAAGAAACTGAGACAAGAAAAACTAACCGCATTAGAGTCAGAACTTAAGAACCTAGAAAAAGAACACAAAGGCAACACTCATTCTATTGACTCGCTCAAGATTAAGGAAATTAAAAACCAAATAAATGAGATCTACACAATAGAAATCCAGAAGAAACTTACATTTTTGAAACAAAAATACTATGAAGCAGGCAGTAAATCGGCAAAATTGCTAGCCTATAAATTGAGGAAACAACAAACAGAAAGAGCAATCTACAAAATCAGAGACCCAGTATCAAAGGAAATAAAATTCAGAATTCAGGATATTCTTAAAAGCTTCGAGAATTACTACAAGAACTTATACTCCCACAAAAAACATAAAAACGAATCCGAGGCATTCCTAAACACATTAAACCTTCCCCAACTTACGGAATCACAAAATAAAACACTACTGTCAGAAATACAACCTAAAGAATTGGAAAAAGCAATTATGAAACTTAAAGCTAACAAATCCCCAGGAGCAGATGGCTATACAGCAGAGTGGTACAAAACCTTTAAACAGCAACTATCTCCTCTCCTCCTGAAAACATTTAACTATGTCCTCCACACAGGGGAAATCCCCCCCTCCTGGAGAGAAGGGGTCATTGCAGTTATACCTAAACCTGAAAAGGATAAACTAGAATGCTCCAACTACAGACCAATCAGTGTATTAAATCAGGACTATAAGCTTTTTACCATTATCATTGCCAAAAGGTTAGAAAATATACTGACAGACTTAATTCACTTAGACCAAACAGGTTTTATAAGACAAAGACAGACACAAGACAACATTAGACGCACTTTACACATAATTCATCATATAAAAAAATATAACTTAAATGCAGTCATATTGGGATTAGATGCTGAAAAAGCATTTGATTCGGTTGACTGGTCTTTCCTATATAGAACCTTATCCAGTTTCAATTTTCATAACAACTTCATTAGAACTATACAGGCATTATATAAAAAACCAACAGCTAAAGCAAGGATTAACGGTAATTTATCATCATCTTTTGAGCTGGAAAGAGGATGTCGTCAAGGCTGCCCCCTGTCTCCACTGCTCTTTGCAATCTTCATAGAACTTCTGAGCCAATGGATAAGAAAAAATCAAGAAATTCAAGGTATTACACTTGGTCAGAAGGAACATAAAATAGCACTCTTTGCTGATGACATTTTAATATACCTAGGGAAGCCGGACACTTCTTTACCAGAACTAATCTCAGTTTTTTCAGAGTATGGAGATTTATCGGGGTACAAATTAAACATGCATAAAACCCAAGTTTTAACATTCAACTATGACACAAATCATTATTCACTAAGCAAACTCAAAACTAACTGGGAGATGGAATCTATGAAATATCTGGGGGTCAATATCCCGAAACAACTCGACAAAATTATAACACTAAACTATGATCCACTGGTGACAAAAATAAAATCTGACCTAGCAAGACGGAATATGATACCATTCTTGGGTACTGCACAAAGAACTGAAGCAGTCAAAATGAATATACTCCCACGTCTTCTATACCTTTTCCAAACAATACCGGTAGAACCTCCCAAAAAAACATGGCAGGAGCTGGACAGAAGGATCTCAAGATTCATATGGCAAGGCAAGAGACCTAGAATCAGATATAGAACCTTACAGCTAAACAAAGACAAAGGTGGGCTCGCGCTGCCAAATATCAGGGACTATTTTATAGCTGCACAAATTAAAACTTTAGTAGAGATATGTAACCCAGTCTACACTGCACAATGGAAGGAGAGCGAATGCCAAATAACAAGTGACATCCCCCTACAGGCGATAATAGGGAACAATGCCTTACCTAAACTTTTGAATAACACTAACCCGTGGATAGAGACCCCGCTAAAAATTTGGTTTAACATAGTCAGAGAGAATCAAACTAAAGAGCCCTATCGACTTCTGCAATGGATTGCCTATGATCAAGACTCTACTCCTGATAAAACAGACACTAGATTTAAAAAGTGGAAAGAGAAAGGGCTGATAAAATATTACGATTTTTTTAAGGGGCAAACTTTAAGAAGTTTTGAAGATTTGAAAAAACAAGGTCTAATAAACCAAGATCTTTACAGGTTCTTTCAGCTTAGACACCACATAAACAATATACTGAAAAAGGAGGATTTGGAAAGGGCCCAGTCAGGTGTTCTGAAGGTCTTCTTAACGGCATATAAAGGGATCCCAGGGATCAGATACATTTCTAAAATATACCATGGTCTTCAAGACTTAAAAGGAGACAACACATCATATATAAAAGAAAGATGGGAAAAAGAGGGGAATTTCACTTTACAACTGGAGATATGGGAAAAGCTAAATAAACAGCAATGGAAAAGTACCTCATCCCTGCAGTGGAGAGAATTTGGATGGAAAAATTTGGTAAGATTTTTCAGAACACCTGCACAAAACAAATTTACCCATAAGGGGTTGAACTGTTGGCGCTTGTGTGGTGAAAAGACTGCAAATCATTTTCATGTGTTTTGGTCATGCCCAGTTATCCACCAATATTGGACCAATGTACAGACAATATTGGGGAAAATATTCAAAATAACAGTTCCCTTTTCTTTTGTAACTTTGTATTTGGGTTTACTACCGGACTCACTGGAAAGACGAGGAGAAAAATACTTATTCAATGTTTTAATATTGGCAAGTAAAAAAGCCCTCACTAAAAATTGGATGTTGAAGGACTGTCCTACACCTGAAGATTGGTCTAACGAGATCCAAGACATTTACTCGATGGAAAAGTTGACATTCGCACTGAGACAGGACATGGATGGGTTCATGAACTTTTGGCAACCCTGGAATGCATATGTGTCTTCCATTAGATCTAATCTTTGACAAATACCATTTCAATAATGGTTCCGCTCTTTGTTCCATCGCTACTCAGATGCTCTTTTACTTTTAATTACCTATTTTTCTTTTTGTTTGTTTTTTGCTGTTTTGTTTGTTTGTTTTTTATTTTATTTTATTTAATTTCACTTTTTCTTTCACTTTAAAAAAAAAGGGGTGTTGTAATATTTATTCTTCCAATGTTGTCAAATAGCAAAAAAATAAGGGAACGTGATGAAAATGTAAACAATGCAATGCTGTAATGACCTGTATACCCTTTACAAAAACTTAAATTAAAAAAAACAAACTACATTTTGTATTTACTTGTGTTATCTTTGTCAAATATTTAAATTTGTTTGATGATCTGAAACATTTCAGTGTGACAAATATACAAAAAATGAGAAATCAGGAAGGGGCAAATACTTTTTCACACCACTGTAACTACTAATGAAACTGTTGCTTTAGCCAATCATATTCCAAATTTGCCATATGGGGCTATCTTGTAGGTATACCTTTAAATTAATTTACAGCTTCTTTTTTTGTCAGACAAAAAAGTAGGTTTGTTTTTTACCTTAACATGTCCCACATGCCAAAAACATGCAAGTTAGGTTAACTGGTATCAACTGGGGATTCTAAAATTGTCCTTAGGTATGGATGTGAGAGTGAATGGTTGTTTGTCTCTCTGTGTTGGCCCTACAATAGACTGGCGATCTGTCCAGGGTGTAAACTGCCTCTCGCCCAAAGATGTTGGGATAGGCTCCACCACCCCCCACCCCCCAAACCCCAACCCCACCACTTGAACAGGATTAAGCGGAAGAAGATGGCTGGATGGATGGATGTTTTGACCGACACCTGCAGTCATCTTCAGAAGCATCAGCTGATCGCTGTGACATGTCGTTTATCAGCCGTTTTCCATAGGCATGGCCAGCCTGATTGACTTGACAGATCCATCACGCCGGCCACACGTGACGTTGCCAGGTAGTCTCTGGAGGATGGAATCCCAGGTGTGGGAGTGCATGACTGTTCCCTCATCCCAGTTCATGGTGTCCTTAGCATGTTTTCTGTTTTCTATGACTTCCTTGATCCAGCGTTTGTTTATTATCCTCCAATCCAATGATTCTTGTGTTGTCCTAGTCCATGATGTGATTGTTCCTTTTGCAGTGAGTCAATATTGCTGATTTCAGGGTTTCTTGTTCTGCCTTTTCTTTTTGTGATCTTGTAAGTCGTCCTTGTGTTTCCTTTTCAAATTCCTTCTGGTGTTCTTTCTTTCTTGTGTTGAGTGTTCTTCCCGTTTTCCCGATGTATGTTTTATATATATGAGTTTCATATATTATGTTGCATTTTTTGTCCTGTTCTATTTTATCTTTGGGGTATACTAGTAGCGGTCTTATTTTTATGTGTGGTTTCACTGCTGTGCTGATTTTGTGTTTTCTCATGATCCTTTGTATTGGTTCTGTTATCCCTCAGCTGTGTGTTATGGTCATCATGTCCATGTTTTTCGTTTCAGCTTTTGGTGTTTGTTTTGTTTTCCGTTTATCTTCTTTGTTCTTGACCTGCTTTTTTCCTTTGTTTATGGCCCATATTGGATATTGGCAGTGTGTGAGTGCATGTCATATGTGTTCCTCTTCCTCCCGTCTCTCTTCTTCATCTGTGATCATCTGTGATATAGCTGGCCTGTTTGTAAAGAGTTCTGACAACTGATAGTTTGTGTGCTGTGGGATGTTCAGATGACCAGAGTAGGTACTGAGCTGTGTGAGTTGGTTTTCTGTATACTGTAATTTTAACCCTCCAGTTATTGGACAACCCACTCTACCTCCAGAGCCACTGCCACCCCATCAGCAATATCAGATCACTGCAAAAGGAACAATCACATCATAGACTGGGACAAAACAAGAATCATTGTGTTTATTACCCTCCGATCCAAACGCTAGATCAAGGAAGCCATAGAAATCAGAAAACGTGCAAAGGACACCATGAACCGGGATGACGGAGCATTCATGCTCTCCCACACATGGGATTCCATCTTCCAGAGACCACCTGGCGACGGGAGACATGGGCGGTTTGGTGGAACTGTCAGGTCCATCAGGCTGGCCACGCTTAAGGAAAACAGCTGATGAATGACATGTCACAGCGATCAGCTGACTCCTTCTGAAGATGACTGTAGGTGTCAGTCAAAGCAAGTTAAGGTAAAAAACAAACATCTTCAAGGTTTTCATCTGACAAAAAAAATAAAACTGTAAATTAATTATGGGAAAAAAGACAAAATTAACATACTTGAGTATATAGTAGATATACCGTGAGCATTTTCACTTCCTTTAATTGGTTGGTCATGGCACATGTCCACTGGTCTGTTTTTTTTTGATGGAAGCAATCACATAAACATAAATCACATAAACATATTCCTAAACTGAAGCAGCTACGTCAGACCAAGGAGGAGGCCTACAGGACTGGTGACTGGACTCTGTACAAGCGGGCCAGAAACATGCTGACGAAGGAGACCAGGCTTGCTAAGAGGAGCTATAGTGTGAAGTTACAAAAAAACATCTCAGCCAACAACTCTGCTTCTGTCTGGAGAGGCCTGCAGAATATCACCAACTACAGGAGACCATCCCCCCACCATGTGGAAAACCTCCAGCTGGCTAACGACCTAAACAGCTTTTACTGCAGGTTTGAAAAGAACCTACAGTTCTCACCTCCCACCCACACAAAAGGATTATCTGCAGCCCCAGGAACTCCATCCCTCCTCCACTCCGACCTCCCACCAGCACTAACGATCTGTGAAGAGGAGGTGCGCTGGGTCTTTCAGAGATAAAAGATCAAGAAGGCTGAAGGACCTGATGGTGTGTCTCCGTCCTGCCTGAGAGTCTGCTCCAACTAGTTGGCCCCCATCTTCACTCGGATCTTTAACAGATCACTGGAGCTGCGTGAAGTGCCTTCCTGCTTCAAACGCTCCATCATCATTCCAGTTCCCAAGAAACCCTCTGTTACAGGATTAAACGACTACAGACCTGTTGCCCTGACCTCTGTGGTCATGAAATCCTTGGAGAGATTGGTGCCGAACCACCTGAAGGTCATCACAGGCCCCCTGATGGACTTACTGCAGTTTGCCTACCGGTCAAACAGGTCAGTGGATGATGCAGTGAATATGGGACTACACTGCATCCTGCAACACCTCGACTCCCCAGGGACATACGCCAGGATCCTGTTTGTCGACTTCTACTGATGATGAGTCTGCATACAGGCGGGAGGTGGAGCAGCTGATCCTCTGGTGCAGCCAGAACCATCTTGAACTTAACCCAGCCAAAACGGTGGAGATGACTGTGGATTTCAGGCGACACCCCCCTTCATTCCCCCCACTCACCATCCTCAACAGCACAGTGTCCACTGTGGACTCCTTCAAGTTTCTGGGTACCACAATCTCCCGGAACCTGAAGTGGTCCTCCCATATAGACACTGTCCGGAAAAAGGCTCAGCAGAGGTTGTTTTTTCTGCGTCAGCTCAAGAAGTTTGATTTGCCTCAGGAGCTGCTGGTTGTCTTCTACACCGCCATCATCCAATCTGTCCTCTGCTTTTCCATCACTGTCTGGTTTGGATCTGCCACTAAACAGGACAAGACCAGACTGCAGCGGATCATTAAGTCTGCGGAGAGGATCATTGGTACGACCTACCCTCCATTGAGAACTTATATCGGTCCATAACCAGGAAACGGGTGGGAAACATCTGTGCTGACCCATCACACCCCGGCCACAAACTGTTTGAACTTCTATCTTCTGGTGGTCGTTACAGATCACTGAAGGTCAAAACCACCCGTCACAGGAACAGTTTCTTTCCTCAAGCCATCACTGTGATGATCTCCTAACATTTACCTAGTCCTACCTGTTGCTGTACTCAAGACTTTTCATCCATTATTACATTGCACATAACTCTCACACTGCTTTTTACTTCATTCACATTACATCACTGAATCTGAGTTCACATTGAAATACTGTGTGACTGTATATTTTTTCATATATTTCTGCAAAGTGTGGTTAGTCTGAGTAAATAACTGCATATATTCCTGTATATATTTGCATCCTTTTATAGAAACGTGGACAGACTGTAATTTACTGTACATACTCTGTTGTCATTGAATCCTTATTTAAATCCTCCACCTGAACAACGAGAGCAAGTATTTAGCCAAAGTCAAATTCCTTGTATGTGTTGTGCATACTTGGCCAATAAAGCTGATTCTGATTCTGATAACCACATAAAAAGATAGAGTGACAGAAAATGATTGGCACTGGAAAACCAACAGACAAAGAAAAGAAATGATTGTCATTGGTCCTGCTGCTGAGAACACAAAGGCTGCACCTGACTGGTCAACGCAACCAGCCATGGGTGGATTTTCACCGGATTTTAGCTGCAAAACAAGACCTTGTCTGATATCTTTAAAACAAACCAGCAAAAGTGTTTCAGCAACATTTGAAGTGAGAAATAGTAGGTGCAGTTAATTAATCCGCTGCTATTTGACATCAACAAATGTTGGTTTAAATATTTGGCAAAATATCCCCTCATGGATCGTCACCTTATCGTGGTGGGGGGGTTTGCGTGCCCCAGTGATCCCAGGAGCTATGTTGTCCGGGGCAATTTGCCTCTGATAGGGTCTCCCAAGACAAACTGGTCCTGGGTGAAGGGCCAGACTAAGAACGATCCAACAGACTCTCATGATAAATTGCATATCAAGGATTCAGTGTACCCCGCCCGGTATGGGGTTACCGGGGCCCCACCCTGGAGCCAGGCCTGGGGGAGGGGCTCGAAGGCTAGCGTCTGGTGGCCGGGTTTCCACCCATGGGACCCGGCCGGGCTCAGCCCGAAGGAGTTACATGGGTCTGCCCTCCAGTGGGTTCACCACCTGCAGGAGGGATCATGGGGGTCCGGTGCTATGTAGATCAGGTGGCGGTCAAAGGCGGAGACCTTGGCGGACTGATCCCAAGCTTTCTAAACTGGCTTTTGGTACGAGGAATGTCACCTCTCTGGTGGGGAAGGAGCCTGAGCTGGTGTACGAGGTTGAGCGATACCGGCTAGATATAGTCGGCCTCACCTCAACACGCAGCTCCGGTTCCGGAACTAGTCTCCTGGAGAGGGGCTGGAGCTTGGCCTTTTCTGGAGTTGCCCCGGGCGAGAGGCGACGAGCAGGGGTGGGTATTATTGTATCACCCCACCTTGCTGCCTCTATATTGGAGTTTTCCCCGGTGGACGAAAGGGTTGCTTCCCTGCGCCTTCGGGTTGGGAAACGGGTCCTGACCATCATTTGTGCCTATGCACCAAATGATGTTTCAGAGTACCCACCCTTTTTGGAGTCTGTGACTGGGGTGCTGGAGGGTGCTCCTCCTGGAGATTCCATTGTCCTACTGGGGGACTTCAATGCGCACGTGGGCAACGACAGTGAAACCTGGAGGGGGGTGATTGGGAGGAACGGCCTGCCCCATCTGAACCCGAGTGGTGTTCAGTTATTGGACTTCTGTGCTAACCACAGTCTGTCCATAACGAACACCATGTTCAAGCATAAGGGTGTCCATATGTGCACCTGGCACCAGGACACCCTAGGTCGCAGGTCAATGATCGATTTTGTTATCGTATCATCAGACCTGCGACCGTATGTCTTGGACACCTGAGTAAAGAGAGGTGCAGAACTGTCAACTGATCACCACCTGGTGGTGAGTTGGATCCGATGGCGGGGGAGGAAGCCATTCAGACCTGGTAGACCCAAACGTATAGTGAGGGTGTGCTGGGAGTGTCTGGCTGAGGCCCCTGTCCGGGAGGTCTTCAACTCCCACCTCCGGAAGAACTTCAACCACATTCCGAGGGAGTCTGGAGACATGGAGTCTGAATGGGCCATGTTCTCCAGCTCTGTTGTTGAAGCGGCGGCCCAGAGCTGCGGTCGCAAGGTGGTCGGTGCATCTCGTGGTGGCAACTCCCGAACCAAGTGGTGGACACCAGTGGTGAGGGGGGACATTAAGCTGAAGAAGGAGTCCTATCAAGCTTGGTTGGCTTGTGGGACTCCCGAAGCAGCTGAGGTGTACCGGCAGGCCAAGCGGAGTGCAGCTCGGGTGGTTGCTGAAGCAAAAACCCGGGTATGGGAGGAGTTCGGTGAGGCCATGGAACAAGACTTTCGGTCGCCCTCGAAGAGATTCTGGCAAACTGTTCGGCGGCTCAGGAAGGGAAAGCAGCTCCCCGTCCACACTGTGTATGGTGCGGATGGGACACTGTTGACGTCAACTGGGGATATCGTCGGGCGGTGGAAGGAATACTTCGAGGATCTCATCAATCCCACTGATACGCCTTCCACAGAGGAAGCAGGGTTTGGGGACGAGGGGGATGACTCGCCTATCACAGGGGCTGAGGTCGCCAAGGTGGTTAAAAATCTCCTAGGTGGCCGGGCGAGGACGAGATTCGCCCCGAGTACCTCAAGGCCCTGGATGTTGTTGGGTTGTCATGGTTGACACGCCTCTGCAACATTGCGTGGAGGTCGGGGGCAGTGCCTTTGGCATGGCAAACCGGGGTGGTGGTTCCTCTCTTCAAAAAAGGGGACCGGAGGGTGTGCTCCAACTTTAGAGGGATCACACTCCTCAGCCTCCCTGGGAAGGTCTATGCCAAGGTACTGGAGAGGAGAGTCCAGCCATTGGTCGAACCTCGGATTCAGGAGGAGCAATGTGGTTTTCGTCCTGGCCGTGGCACATCGGAACAGCTCTTTACCCTCTCGAGAATTCTTGAGGGTTCGTGGGAGTTTGCCCAACCAGTTTACATGTGTTTTGTGAACTTGGAGAAGGCATTTGACCGCGTCCCTCGTGGATTTTTGTGGAGGGTGCTTCGGGAGTATGGGGTATCGGGCTTGTTGTTACGAGCTATTCGGTCTCTGTACGACTGTTGTGAGAGTTTAGTTCGTATTGCCAACATTCGGTCGGAGTCATTCCCAGTGAGAGTTGGACTCCGCCAGGGCTGCCCTTTGTCACCGATCCTGTTCATAATTTTTATGGACAGGATTTCTAGGCGCAGCCAGGGAATGGAGGGTGTCATGCTTGGTGACCACAGGATCTCATCTCTGTTGTTTGCAGATGATGTTGTCCTGTTGGCTTCATCCAGCAATGACCTACAGCTCTTGCTGGGATGGTTTGCCGCTGAGTGTGAAGCGGCTGGGATGAGAATCAGCACCTCCAAGTCCGAGTCCATGGTCCTCAGCCGGAAAAAAGGTGGATTGTCCTCTCCGGGTTGGGGACAGGCTCCTGCCCCAAGTGGAGGAGTTTAAGTATCTTGGGGTCTTGTTCACAAGTGAGGGGAAAATGGAGCGAGAGATCGACAGACGGATTGGAGCAGCATCTGCAGTGATGCGGACGTTGTACTGGTCTGTTGTGGTGAAGAGGGAGCTTAGTTCTAAGGCAAAGCTGTCGATTTACCAGACAATCTACGTTCCTACTCTCACCTATGGTCACGAGCTTTGGGTAATGACCGAAAGAACGAGCTCGCGGATATAAGCGGCTGAAATGAGCTTTCTCCGTAGGATTGCTGGACTCACCCTCAGAGATAGGGTGAGGAGCTCAGTCATCCGGGAGAGGTTCAGAGTAGAACCGCTGCTCCTCCACATTGAAAGGAGTCAGTTGAGGTGGTATGGGAATCTGATTAGGATGCCTCCTGGACGCCTCCCACTTGAGGTGTTTCAGGCACGTCCCACTGGGAGGAGACCCCGGGGCAGACCCAGGACTCGGTGGAGAGACTATGTCTCCCAGCTGGTCTGGGAACGCCTTGGTATCCCCTCTGAAGAGCTGGAGCAGGTGGCTGGGGAGAGGGAAGTCTGGGCTTCTCTGCTTGAACTGCTGCCTCCGCAACCCGGACCTCCGGAAAAGCGGTAGAAGATGGATGGATGGATGGATGGATCCCGAGTGGCTTGATGGTATGTGTCCACCTAATCGTGCATTTTTTAGAGTCCAATTCATTGTCTATGTAGGACGCCTTCCAATGCATTATGGTAGCGTCGCAGGCGCATGGAGGTGTTGTGCTGAACTTCCCTGTGGCTCGCAGACTCAGCAAGTCATACCCCTCACCCTCCAGATCCCTTTTTTTAAATAAACTTTATTGAAGAAAAGAAAGTGCAAATACTGCTGTTGTTGCAGTATGAAGTGATCAAGAATCCATTAAAAAGACTTCCAGTCTGGACACCATGGTGGTAGCAGCTTAACGCTGAAGCTCCAAGATCCCATTCGTGAAAATACCATGAAAATCAGATTTAACGGATTTTTGGAAGAGTGAAAATCAAAAGACAAAGTTATTATGCCTAAAGGAAAACAGAAGAGATCAACATTTACCAGGCCAAGACACACATCGGCCAGAGAAACTGACCTTGAAGACAATAACCTCTCGGAAATGGAGGAGCAAAATGAGGCTAGCAACACGGCTAGCTTAAAAATGATACTTCAAGAATTAAGAGAATTTCGCCGAGAGTGTGGGGCCGAATTTCGTCAACTTAAAGACGAAATAAAAAAGACAAACAACAGAGTGGACCAGGCTGAGGCTCGAATCATGGAAGTTGAGAAAAGGATAAAAGGGCTGGAAGGAACCACGCTGGAATTACTTAATTGACAGATAAGACTCGAGGCTAAGCTAACCGACCTGGAAGGAAGACTAATAAGGGACAACATAAGAATTCATGGTCTGAAAGAAGGAGTCGAGGATGGTTTCACTACAATGGCTGCATGCGTGGAAACCATACTGAGAGAAAAGTTGGAAATTCCCCAATCCACCGACTTGAAGATAGAAACGGCACACCGTTCATTACCCCAAGGCCGTCAGCGGAAGCTCCCCCGCGATCGGTGGTTGTGAAGTTTTCCAACTTCAGAATAAAAGCAGAGGTTTTGAGACTGGCTTGGAAGAAAAAAGGATTTATGCACAAAGAAAGAAATGTTTTTGTGGAGCATCACTACGCCCCGGAGGTCCTTAAAATACGTCAGGAATACAATGACGCTAAAAAGGTACTAAGAGGGAAGAAACTGCACTTTCAAACTCCATTCCCGGCAAAGCTGAAGGGTTTTTACGGGGAAGAGACGTGTCTTTACAATTTGGCAGAAGAAGCAACCAGGGATATGGCGAGAAGAGGGCTCGCGGTACCGGTGTATAAACCCGCAGCAGACCCGATTGAAAGAATCAAGGCTCAAACGTGGTGCACACAGAGACCCTCAAAATCCACGGGCCAGCAGGCGGGAAACCCAGCGCCAGGGCTATAAGGAAAAACTGGACGAAGTTTCAGGAGGGAATAACGATATTTTTAGTCAATATGCACATCCAACCCTCCTCCTACAAGGTAACAAACATTAAAGGAGATGCAGAATCAGCAAATATGAAGTGGTAAAACATTTCATGGAACAATCATAATATTAGAAACAAATATGTCTTAAAAAAAAAATTTGTTAAAATAGAAATGTGACAATGAACCACATGAACTCTCCACACTAACAAATACTGTATTACCGTGATTGTTTGCTGTGATGGTGGTGGGAGGTAGCGCATAATTTCATAGGGTATAGGCATTTTAAAAAAAAAAAAAATCTATACAAGTTCGGATTGGGATCTGAAAATCACGTTAAAAACATCGGACAACTTACAGGGGTAAGAGAGGGCCCTCAACATGTAACAAAGTTTGAGGAACTTCCCTCAGAGCCAACACACCATCAAGGCTCCTCTAAGGTCGCTAAAAAGATCTAAGTTCAGGAAGATCTTTTGACAGTTTTATGTTTTAAAGTTTTATATACTATGTTCTTTATGTTTTTTATGTTCTTAATGTTCTTTCAGTTTTTGAGTAGCATAAAAAAGGGCCACTATACTATTATACTAAATAAGACAATACAATGGAGAAACAGGGTTCAACCAAAATAATCTCATATAATGTAAAAGGGATCCTGAATCCAGTTAAAAGATCCAAGATTCTAGGCAAAATAAAAAAAGAAAAAGCAGGAATAATATTTTTACAGGAGACCCACCTAACAGACTAACAGACTTGGAACACACTAAACTTAATAGACAAGGGTTTAAACTGATCTCTTCATCTTCATATAAGTCAGGGAGGAGGAGGGGGGTAGCGACATTGATCTCAACCAAAATTATATTTGAAAAAAAAATCAGAACACAAAGATAAAGAAGGGAGATTTAGCATGGTACTTGGTCGCTAGAGGGAGAAGATATCCACCCTGCTGAATGTATATGCACCTCCAGGGGCTAACTGGAAATTTTATGAAAATGTATTTGACCTAATGATAACTAAAGCCCAAGGTTTAGTGATATGTGGTGGAGACTTCAATCTAAGACTGAACCCGTACTGGGATGCATCAGGTAATTCTCCACATCAAAATAACACTCAAAGTAGAAAAACTCAGATGCTACTAAAAGAAATGGGAATCTGTGACGTGTGGAGGGAATTCAATCCCAGTGTAAAAGATTATACATTTTACTCAGCACCACATTCATCATATTCAAGGATTAACTATTTTTTTGTGTTTAATAGAGACATTGGAAGAGTAAAAACGTAAAATAGGACTGATGGATCTCTCTGACCACAGTCCAATCTATATGGACTTAAATATCCAAAAATACACAAATAATACATTTTCTTGGAGGTTAAATTCAAATGTGCTGAAAGGACCACTGAAAGATGAATTGGAGTCTGATATTCTCAGATATTTGGAAGAAAATAATAATGGAGAAGTATCCCCTTTAATACTGTGGGATGCATGCAAAGCTGTAATAAGGGGAAAGATTATTGCAAAAATGGCACTCCAAAAGAAACTGAGACAAGAAAAACTAACCACACTAGAGTCAGAACTTAAGAAACTAGAAAAAGAGCAAAAAAACAACACTCATTCTAATGACTCGCACAAAATTAAGGAAATAAAAAAACAAATAAACGAGGTCTGCACAACAGAAATCCAGAAGAAACTTACATTTCTCAACCAAAAATATCATGAAACAGGTAGCAAATCGGCAAAATTACTAACCTATAAATTGAGGAAACAACAAACAGAGAGAGCAGTCTACAAAATCAGAGACCCAGTATCAAAGGAAATAAAAATTAGAATTCAGGAAATTCATAAAAGCTTCGAGAATTACTACAAGAACTTGTACTCCCTCAAAAAACATAAAAAAAGACACATCCGAAGCCTTCCTAATTACATTAAATCTTCCCCAACTTACTGAGTCACAAAATAAAAAACTATTGGCAGAAATACAACCTAAAGAATTAGAAAAAGATATTATGAAACTTAAACCTAACAAATCCCCAGGAGCAGATGGTTATACAGCAGAGTGGTACAAAACTTTTAAACAGCAACTATCTCCTCTCCTTCTGAAAACATTTAACTATGTCCTCCTGTGTCCTGGTGCAGCCACAACAACCTGCAGCTGAATGCTCTGAAGACAGCAGAGATGATTGTGGACTTCAGGAAAGTCACATCCCCCCTGCCCCCCCTCACCATCACAGGCTCTCCCATCACCTTTGCAGATTCCTTCCGCTTCTTGGGCACCACCATCACCCGTGACCTCAAATGGGAGCCAACCATCAGCTCCCTCATCAAAAAGGCCCAGCAGAGGATGTTCTTTCTGCGGCAGCTGAGGAAGCTCAAGCTACCCACCAAGATGTTGGTGCAGTTCTGCACGGCCGTCGTCGAGTCCATCCTCACCACCTCCATAACTGTGTGGTACGCAGGAGCCACTGCCAGGGACAGACTAAGGCTGCAGCGCGTCGTGCGCACTGCTGAGAAGGTGATAGGCTGCAAACTCCCATCTCTCCAGGACCTGTACATCTCCAGGACTCGGAGGCGTGCTGGCCGGATCATGGCCGATCCTTCGCATCCTGGTCGCGTGCTGTTTGCCCCCCTCCCCTCAGGTAGAGGGCTTCGGTCCATTCGGACTAAAGCCTCCCGGCACATGAACAGCTTCTTCCCCTCTGCCATCAGACTGCTGAACACTAGGTGACTTTTGACTCTCGTGCACTATGTGCAGCAGCTCAACCAGACTCATGTCGATAACCACTGTTTTTCTGTTGCATTATTGACTGCACTATGTGGTACTTCACATTATCTGCTACATGCTAATTTTTTAAACTGCCTTGACTAGTACTACTCATTATTACTAGTATTATTATTATTATTACTACTTATTATTACTTATTTTTCTACACTTATTGCACGTTTCTAGTCCTTTAGTTTTTTATTTTATCCCTTTTTCTCATTATGTTTTTAATGTTGCAGCATGGCACCGAGACAAATTCCTAGTTTGTGTATCACATGAACAATGGCAATAAATCTGATTCTGATTCTGATTCACACAGGGGAAATCCCCCCCCTCCTGGAGAAAAGGGATCATTGCAGTCATACCTAAACCTGAAAAGGATAAATTAGACTGCTCCAACTACAGACCAATCAGTGTGTTAAATCAGGACTATAAACTTTTTACCGCTATCCTTGCCAAAAGGTTAGAAAATGTACTGACAGACTTAATTCATTTAGACCAAACAGGTTTTATAAGACAAAGACAGACACAAGATAACATTAGACGCACTTTACACATAATTCATCATATAAAAAAATATAATTTAAATGCAGCCATGCTGGGATTAGATGCTGAAAAAGCATTTGATTCGGTTGACTGGTCTTTCCTATGTATATAGAATCTTGTCCAGTTTCAATTTTCATAACAACTTCATTAGAACTATCCAGGCATTATGCCAACAGCTAAAATAAGGATTAACGGTAAATTATCATCTTTTGAACTGGAGAAAGGATGTCGTCAGAGCTGCCCCTTGTTTCCACTGCTCTTTGCAATCTTCATAGAACCTCTGAGCCAATGGATAAGACAGAATCAAAAAATTCAAGTTATTACACTTGGTCAGAAGGAACATAAAATAGCACTCTTTGCTGATGATATATTAATATACCTGGGACAGCCGGACACCTCTTTTCCAGAACTAATTTCAGTTTTTTCAGAGTATGGAGAGTTTTCGGGGTACGAATTGAACATGCATAAAACCCAAATTTTAACATTCAACTATAACCCAAATCAATATTTACTAAGCAAATTCAAAACTAACTGGGAGATGGAATCTATAAAATATCTAGGGGTCAATATTGCGAAACAACTCAACAAAATTATAACACTAAACTATGATCCACTAATGGCAAAAACAAAATCTGATCTAGCAAGATAGAATATGATACCATTCTTGGGTACTGCACAAAGAATTGAAGCAGTCAAAATGAATATACTTCCACGTCTTCTATACCTTTTCCAAACAATACCGGTAGAATCTCCCCAAAAAAACATGGCAAGAACTGGACAGAAGGATCTCAAGATTTATATGGCAGGGGAAGAGACCAAGAATCGGGTATAGAACCCTACAGCTAAACAAAGACAAGGGTAGGCTCGCGCTGCCAAATATCAGGGACTATTTTAAAGCCGCGCAAATAAAAACTTTAGTAGAGATATGTAATCCATTCTACATTGCACAATGGAAGGAGATAGAATGCCAAATAACAAGTGACATTCCGCTACAGGCGATAATAGGGAATAATGCCTTACCTAAACATTTGAATAACACTAACCCGTGGTTAGAGACCCCGCTAAAAATTTGGTTTAACATAGTCAGAGAGAATCAAACTAATGAACCCTGTCGATTATTGCAATGGATTTCCTATGATCAGGATTTTACTCCTAATAAAACAGACACTAGATTTAAAAAGTGGAAAGAGAATTGACTGATAAAATACTACAATTTTTTTAAAGGACAAACTTTAAAAAGTTTTGAAGATTTGAAAAAAACAAGGTCTAATAAATCAAGACCTTTACAGCTTATTTCAGCTTAGACACCACATAAACAAAATACTTAAAAAGGAGGATTTGGAAAGGGCCCAGTCAGGTGTTCTGAAGGTCTTCTTAATGGCATATAAAGAGATCCCAGGGATCAGATACATCTCTAAAATATACCATGGTCTTCAAGATTTAAAAGGAGACAACACATCATATAAAAAAGAGAAATGGGAAAAAGAGAGGAATTTCACTTTACAACTGGAATTATGGGAAAAATGAAATAACAGTGGAAAAGTACCTCATCCCTGCTGTGGAGAGAATTTGGATGGAAAAATTTGGTAAGATTTTTCAGAACACCTGCACAAAACAAATTTACTTGTAAGGGGTTGAATTGCTGGCACTTGTGTGGTGAAAAGACTGCAAATCATTTTCATGTGTTTTGGTCATGCCCAGTTATCCACCAATATTGGACTAATGTACAGACAATATTGGAGAAAATATTCAAAGTAACAGTTCCCTTTTCTTTTGTAACTTTGTATTTGGGTTTACTACCGGAATCACTGGAAAGGCGAGGAGAAAAATATTTATTCAATGTTTTAATATTGGCAAGTAAAAAAGCACTAACAAAAAAATGGATGTCGAGAGACTATCCTGCACCTGAAGATTGGATTAACGTGATTCAGGACATTTATTTGATGGAAAAGTCGACATTTGCATTGAGACAGGACATGGATGGGTTCTTGAACTTTTGGCAACCCTGGAACACATGTGTGTCTTCCATCAGATCTAATCTTTGACAAACACCATTTCAATAATGGCACCTCTCTTTGTTCCAATGCTACTCAGATGTTCTTTTATTTTTCTTCTCTTTTGTTTGTTTTTTTTATTTTTATTTTCTTTCACTTAAAAAAGGGTGTTGTAATAATTTTTTTTTTCAATCTTGTCAAAAGAACAAAAAAGGGAATATGTGATGAAAATGTAAACAATGCAATGCTGTAATGACATGTATACCCTTTACAAAAACTTTAAAAAAAAAAAAAAGAATCAATTAAAATGATGTGGCCTCCAGATCTTTGAAGCGGAGGCGGCGTGGGGATCTCGCATCAGAAAACAACTAGATGGACACCAGAGGTTGCACAAGATTTTTTTGTAATCTGTCATTTTGATAGACAGGGTTGTAAAAATCTGTCACAATCTATTATTACCTATTATTTTAAATGACTTGCTCTTTCGTCGTGGAGCCACCTGGCATACAGGTGAGTGTCGTAAGCCTTTGTGTATACTGTAGTTTGTGTTATCCTGAATAAACCTTGTTAACCGAGTCTTGACTTGCTCGTCATTCTCATAATTATGGACACAAAAGGTATGTCTACTTACCAAAACTATAAACTTTTATTTAGTATTAAATGTCATTTGCTTAAATACAAAGTTTATGTGAACTTGCGGAAACTACGCAAATTTGCATCCAAGAGAGTATTTTAGCTAATCAGCCTCGGAGCACAAGTCTCAACACTGGAATGAAACTAGTTTAAAAATGAGACTGCCACTCACCTGCCTATAGACAGATGGACCGGAGCTCTGTAGCACTGAAACGAAGAGTCAGGGAGTTTATCCACACACCCTTTGGATGTGTTAACAAGAGCTAGCACTGGGATAGCAGTGTAAATTAACAAACAGCGGTCACCCGTCTTTGTGGAGGCAGTGATAATTCTCAGGTGTGAGCTCCGCTGGCCGGATAAGTTAAAAACCTAAACATGACAGCTTTTGGGGGATTTCCACAGTAGGTACAATTTACTGTATTTTCTATTATTAGAGTGTTCTGCCAATGCACATCGAAGCTGGCACATTTATCAGGTGGTTACAATTAAGACAGCTTTGTTTAAAACTATTTTCCTTCTTGCAATACTCTTAACTTTAGTGTTACGTGTGTTTTAAACTTGCTCGTTTGCAATAACTTGCTGCCACCCGTTTCAAAGTGAAATGTCAGTTCCACATTGTCGAAGCCATGCAGGGCTTAAATGACACTAACAGCCGGTTTAACCTTTGGATTATCTTAGCGACTTTGAGCCTTTTGTGGTATACTGACGTGGGCGTTTTATACAAAGGTGGACTCTTCAACACTTGAGACTTCTAACTAGAACAGCAACCCCTTAAAGACGAAGCCAAAGTAAAATTTTAACATTTTTGTATGGAATCTGGTCCGTCCCATGAGTGGAACTTGGAATGCTTGAGTGCAGGTAATCTGCAGGCAGAACTTCATTAAGGAATCCAAAGATTTTTATTCTTAAACAATCCCAGCTGTATTCAGATTGATTGTTTTTAGTTCAAGTCTTAAGTTGGTTGCAAATACTCTGCTTGTTTGAATTAAGATCTAAATGTGATCAAATGAAATTGTATGTTAAACGGCATATTGTACGATATACGTTAACATTATTCTTAAAATGATGTTTTAAAAACTCAAAGCAATCAGAAAGTGGCCATAAGGACTGGAAGAGAAGCGAAAACAAAAAAAATCAGCAAAATTTAAAACAATGTGTCATGGGTTTAAGTGTCCCCTGAAGCTACTGTTTCCTGAAATTGTGACTTAGATTTACCATTAATAAGTGACTCCGTGAAACACTCATGGCTGCTCTGTTCATTCACAGAACAGAAAATTCACGCTGTTATCCTGTTAAATCAAAGGGAATCTTCATTCTTTTGCATGTCCTTTTGTTGTTAAAATTGTGTTAACAGGTCTGAGGAGTTGGTAGTTCCTGTCCAGCAGGTCAGTTGTGGGGGGAGGGGGGTATCAGTGCTGCTGTTAAAGCCACATCACCCTTTAATCCTTTGGTTTCCATCTCAGCAACAGCTTTGTATGAATTGTCCTCTGAAGGGAACATGTAAAACGACAGAGGTGTGAAGTTTGCCCCCGCTGTTCCCACTGATGTCATGGGGGGGGGGGGGTGATCTGTTAGGTGTCACGGGGTGTCATGTGTTTACTCCTCCTGGGTTAACTGGATTATTTCTGCTGCTGTGGATCACCTATTCCTCTTCTTCTTCTCCTTTTCCCTGCTGATTAGTGCAGATCTGCAGGATTTAACACCACCGTTTAGTTCCTACTCATGGCTGTCATTTTAAAAAATGGCCAACACACGCCAATTTATCACATCCTTTTTCATGTAAATTAGAAACATTCTTTTTGTAAATGTGAGGATTTATTTCACAAAGTTGCAGGATTTTCTTGCAGAGTTATAGCCATTTTACTCAGAAATGTGCAGCTTCTTACTTGGAAATTTGCAGCTTTTTATTATTCATAATTTTTGCAGCTTTTTCCTCATGAAATTAGAACTTTTCTTACTCTTGAAATTGCAGTTTTAAAAAAAGCTTAAATTTGCAGCATTTTACTCAAATCTTATATTTGCAGCATTTTAGGTTGTAAACAGTTGGAAATTTACATCATTTTTGTCTTTTTGCTAAAGTTGCAGCTTCTTACGCAAAAAATTCCACTTTTTTTGGTCAGAAATTGGCAGCTTTTAACTGAGACTTACATCCCCCTTTTTTTTTGGTCAGGTCAGGCATTGGCTTGCTTGCTACCAGATAACCATGAAAACCGGTACTACCTGTCTCACGGGTCGGGCCGTCGGCAACTCAACCAGCATCCCCGCCATTCCAAGGGCGTGGAGGGTGAAACAGGGCATCCTGGCAGAACTAAAAACAATATCTGCCACAGGTCTGCGGTGGACCACTTCCAGTTACATGGGGTGAGACTGGAATCCTGGCAGATAAACAGATCTGCCACAAGGTCTGTGGTGGACTGTGCCAGTCGGTGCATCGTGACATGCACTACACAAAACATGTGATCAGTCACTGCAACAGATACTGGAGTCAGTTTGTCTTGGCTTGTCCTTGCCACTGATAATACCTTTATCTGCCAAGAATGTGCTGCTTGTCCAGCAAACGCTAGCACTACTCAAATACTTTGCAAGCAGTTTCATGAAATCGTCAATCAGAAAGCAACTCAGACCAGCTCAGACATCGCCCGGGCTAACAAGGTCCACACTGATCTGTTCAAACTCCGACAGGCAGCTAAAAGTAAGCTAGGAGTAGGAAGACTAAAGAAGAGGAAAACAGCAGCCTTGTGTGTAGCAGAATGGAATGTATGCACTCTGTTGGACAGAACAACATCACAGCGCCCAGAAAGACAGATCACGCTTGTGGCCCTGGAAATGAACAGGTACAATGTAGAAATAGCTGCACTTAGTGAAACAAGATTGCCTGGATGTGACAGCTTGGAAGACCATGGGTACATCTTCTTTTGAAGTGGGAGATCAACTCAAGAAAGGAGAGAAGCAGGAGTGGGCTTTGCAGTTAGAAAGGAGATAGCAGCTTGATGAGGAACCGGTGCTAATCAACGACAGGATAATGAATATGAGACTCCCACTACAGCGGAAGATGTATGCCACACATCATTGTATATGCCCCAACAATGACCAACACAGAGGAGGAGAAGGAAGAGTTCTACAGTGATTTACGTGAGACTATCAGGCATGTACCGACTGATGACAGGCTGATACTCGGAGATTTTTTTTTTTTAATTTAAGTTTTTGTAAAGGGTATACAGGTCATTACAGTATTGCATTGTTTACATTTTCATCACATGTTCCCTTATTTTTTGCTATTTGACAACATTGGTAGGATAGTTATTACAACACCCCCTTTTTTTTAAAGTGAAAGAAAAAGTGAAATTAAGGACAATTAAATAAAAAAAAACGAATAAACAAACAAACAGAACAGCAAAAAACAAACAAACAGAAAATTAAGTAATTAAAAGTAAAAGAGCAACTGAGTAGTGTTGGAACAAAGAGCAGGACCATTATTGAAATGGTATTTGTCAAAGATTAGATCTAATGGAAGACACATATGCGATCCAGGGTTGCCAAAAGTTCATGAACCCATCCATGTCCTGTCTCAGTGCGAATGTCAACTTTTCCATCGAGTAAATGTCTTGAATCACGTTAATCCAATCTTCAGGTGTAGGACAGTCCTTCAACATCCATTTTTTAGTTAGGGCTTTTTTACTTGCCAATATTAAAACATTGAATAAGTATTTATCTCCTCGTCTTTCCAGTGAGTCCGGTAATAAACCCAAATACAAAGTTACAAAAGAAAAGGGAACTGATATTTTCCCCAATATTGTCTGTACGTTGGTCCAATATTGGTGGATAACTGGGCATGACCAAAACACATGAAAATGATTTGCAGTCTTTTCACCACACAAGTGCCAACAGTTCAACCCCTTATGGGTAAATTTGTTTTGTGCAGGTGTTCTGAAAAATCTTACCAAGTTTTTCCATCCAAATTCTCTCCACTGCAGGGATGAGGTACTTTTCCATTGCTGTTTATTTAGCTTTTCCCATATTTCCAATTTTAAAGTGAAATTCCCCTCTTTTTCCCATTTCTCTTTTATATATGATGTGTTGTCTCCTTTTAAGTCTTGAAGACCTTGGTATATTTTAGAAATGTATCTGATCCCTGGGATCCTTAAAAAAAAATCATAATATTTTATCAGCCCTTTCTCTTTCCACTCTTTAAATCTAGTGTCTGTTTAATTGGGGGTAAAGTCTTGATCATAGGCAATCCATTGCAGAAGTCGATAGGGCTCTTTGGCTTGATTCTCTCTGACTATCTTAAACCAAATTTTTAGCGGGGTCTCTATCCACGGGTTAGTGTTATTCAAGAGTTTAGTTAAGGCATTGTTCCCTACTATCGTCTGTAGGGGGATGTCACTTGTTATTTGGCATTCCATCTCCTTCCATTGTGCAGTGTAGACTGGGTTACATATCTCTACTAAAGTTTTAATTTGTGCAGCTATAAAATAGTCCCTGATATTTGGCAGCGCGAGCCCACCTTTGTCTTTGTTTAGCTGTAGGGTTCTATATCTGATTCTAGGTCTCTTACCCTGCCATATGAATCTTGAGATCCTTCTGTCCAGCTCCTGCCATGTTTTTTTGGGAGGTTCTACCGGTATTGTTTGGAAAAGGTATAGAAGACGTGGAAGTATATTCATTTTGACTGCTTCAATTCTTTGTGCAGTACCTAAGAATGGTATCATATTCCATCTTGCTAGGTCAGATTTTATTTTTGTCACCAGTGGATCATAGTTTAGTGTTATAATTTTGTCGAGTTGTTTCGGGATATTGACCCCCAGATATTTCATAGATTCCAACTCCCAGTTAGTTTTGAGTTCACTTAGTGAAAAATGATTTGGGTCATAGTTGAATGTTAAAACTTGGGTTTTATGCATGTTTAATTTGTACCCCGATACATCTCCATAGTCTGAAAAAACTGAGATTAGTTCTGGTAGAGAAGTGTCTTGCTGCCCTAGGTATATTAAAATGTCATCAGCAAAGAGTGCTATTTTATGTTCCTTCTGACCAAGTGTAATACCTTGAATTTCTTGATTTTGTCTTATCCATTGGCTCAGAGGTTCTATGAAGATTGCAAAGAGCAGTGGAGACAGGGGGCAGCCTTGACGACATCCTCTTTCCAGCTCAAAAGATGATGATAAATTACCGTTAATCCTTATTTTAGCTCTTGGTTTTTTATATAATGCCTGTATAGTTCTAATGAAGTTGTTATGAAAATTGAAACTGGATAAGATTCTATATAGGAAAGACCAGTCAACCGAATCAAATGCTTTTTCAGCATCTAATCCCAATATGACTGCATTTAAGTTATATTTTTTTATATGATGAATTATGTGTAAAGTGCGTTGAATGTTGTCTTGTGTCTGTCTTTGTCTTATAAAACCTGTTTGGTCTAAGTGAATTAAGTCTGTCAGTATGTTTTCTAACCTTTTGGCAAGGATAGTGGTAAAAAGCTTATAGTCCTGATTTAATACACTGATTGGTCTGTAGTTGGAGCATTCTAGTTTATCCTTCTCAGGTTTAGGTATAACTGCAATGACCCCTTCTCTCCAGGAGGGGGGGATTTCCCCTGTGTGGAGGACGTAGTTAAATGTTTTCAGGAGGAGAGGAGATAGTTGCTGTTTAAAGGTTTTGTACCATTCTGCTGTATAGCCATCTGCTCCTGGGGATTTGTTAGCTTTAAGTTTCATAATTGCTTTTTCCAATTCTTTAGGTTGTATTTCTGACAGTAGGGTTTTATTTTGTGATTCCGTAAGTTGGGGAAGGTTTAATGTGTTTAGGAATGTCTCGGATGTGTTTTTATGTTTTTTGTGGGAGTATAAGTTCTTGTAGTAATTCTCGAAGCTTTTAAGAATATCCTGAATTCTGAATTTTATTTCCTTTGATACTGGGTCTCTGATTTTGTAGATTGCTCTTTCTGTTTGTTGTTTCCTCAATTTATAGGCTAGTAATTTTGCCGATTTACTGCCTGCTTCATAGTGTTTTTGTTTCAGAAATGTAAGTTTCTTCTGGATTTCTATTGTGTAGATCTCATTTATTTGATTTTTAATTTCTTTAATCTTGAGCGAGCCATTAGAATGAGTGTTGTCTTTGTGTTCTTTTTCTAGGTTCTTGAGTTCTGACTCTAGTGTGATTAGTTTTTCTTGTCTCAGTTTCTTTTGGGTTGCCAGTTTTGCAATAATTTTTCCCCTTATTACAGCTTTGCACGCATCCCACAGTATTAAAGGGGATACTTCTCCATTATCGTTTTCTTCCAAATATCTGAGAATATCTGATTCCAATTCATCTTTCAGTGGTCCTTTCAGGACATTTGAATTCAACCTCCAGGAAAATGTATTATTTGTGTATTTTTGGATGTTTAAATCCATATAGATCGGACTGTGGTCAGAGAGATCCATCAGTCCTATTTTACATGTTTTTACTCTTCCAATGTCTCTATTAAACATAAAAAAGTAATCAATCCTTGAGTAAGATGAATGTGGCGTTGAATAAAAATTATAATCTTTTACATTGGGGTTGAATTCCCTCCATACGTCACAGATTCCCATTTCTTTTAGTAGCATCCGAGTATTCCTATTTTGGGTGTTATTTTGATGTGAAGAATTACCTGTTGCATCCCAGTATGGATTCAGTCTTAGATTGAAGTCTCCACCACATATCACTAAACCTTGGGCTTTAGTTATCATTAGGTCGAATACATTTTTATAAAATTTCCATTTAGCCCCTGGTGGTGCATATACATTCAGCAGGGCGATATCTTCTCCCTCTAGCCGCCCAGTTACCAAACTGTACCTCCCTTCTTTATCTTTGTGTTCTGATTTTTTTTCAAATGTAATTTTGGTTGATATCAATGTCGCTACTCCCCTCCTCCTCCCTGATTTATATGAAGACGAAGAGATCATTTTAAACCCTTGTCTATTGAGTTTAGTGTGTTCCACGTCTGTTAGGTGGGTTTCTTGTAAAAATATTATTTCTGCTTTGTCTTTTTTCATTTTGCGTAGAATCTTGGATCTTTTAACTGGATTCAGGATCCCTTTTACATTATATGAGGCTATTTTGGTTACACCCTGTTTCTCCATTGTATTTTCTTATTTAGGATAACAGTGTGGTGGCCCTCTTTTTTGCTACTCAGAAACTGAAAGAACATTAAGAACATAAAAAAACATTAAGAACATAGTGTACGAAACTTTAAAACAAAAAACTGTCAAAAAAAAACTTCCTGAGCTGGGGTCTCTTTAAAGACCCTGTAAGAGCCCTGATGGAGTGTAGGCTCTGAGGGAAATTCCTCAAACTCTGTTACGTGTTGAGGGCCCTCTCTTACCCCTGTAAGTTGTCCCATGATTTTAACGTGAATTTCAGATCCCAATCCGAATTTGTAATGATTTTTTTTTTTTTTTATGCCTATACCCTATGAGATTGTGTGCACCCTCCCACCCCCATCACAGCAAACATTCACTCTAATACAGTATTTGTTAGTGTGGAGAGAACATGTGGGTCATTGTTACGTTTCTATTTTAACATGATTTTTTTTCCCCTTTAAATTAAGAAGACATTTGTTTCTAATGCTATAACTGCTCCATGAAAGGTTTTACCACATGCTGCTTCTGCATCTCCTTTAATGTTTGTTACCTTGTAGGAGGGGGGGGTGGAAGTGCAGAGTGACTGAAAAGAAAAAAAAACAAAACAAAAAGGTCGCTATTCCTTCCTGGAACTGGAAAGCTTATCTTTGTAGCTCTGGGGCTGGGTTTCCTGCTGCTGGCCCGTGGTTTTTGAAGGTCTCTGAGTGGACCACGTTTGAGCTCTGATCTTTTTCGCTCAGATTCGCTGCGGGTTTAAACACCGTTACCGGGAGTCCTCTTCTCGCCATGTCAATTGTTGCTTCTTCCGCTGAATTATAAAGACATGACTCTTCACCGTAAAAGACCCTTAGCTTCGCCGGAAATGGCGTCTGAAAGCGTAGATTCTGTTCCCGTAGAACCTTTTTGGCGTCGTTATATTCCCGTCGCTTTTTAAGAACCTCCAGGGCATAATCATGCTCCACGAAGACTTTTCTCTCATGATGCATAAATCCTTTTTTCTGCCAAGCCCGTCTTACAACCTCTTGTTTTATTTTGAAATTGGCGAATCTCACCACCACAGAACGTGGGGGGCGTTTCCGGCGGTGGCTTTGCGGCTAATGTACGATGGGCCTTTTCTATCTTCAAATCGGTGGTTTGTGGAATATCCAACTTCTCTCTCAATAAGGATTCCACGCATTCCGCCACTGTGTTGAAACTATCTTCAGCTCCTTCTTTCAGACCGTGAATTCTGATGTTATCTCGTCTCTGTCTTCTTTCTTGGTCGGTTAGCTTAGCCTCCAGCCTTGACTGTTTTCTGTGTAAATCCAGCACAGAATCTTGAAGCACTTTTACTCTTTCTTCAGCTTCCAAGATTCGGTTTTCGGCCTGGTCCATTCTGCTGTTCGTCCTTTTTAGATCCTCTCTGAATTCAAGAAATTCGGCCCGAAATCGTCGTAATTCGTCAAATAGCGATTTCAAGCTAATCCTTTTGTTAGCTAGGCCCAGGTCCTCGTCTTCTGAACGGAGGTCCTCCGGTTCAGATTCTGCGGCCGCTGCGCGTCCTGACCTGGGGAATGTCAGTTTCTTCTGCTTTTGGTTAGGCATGGTGTTATTGTCTTTTGATTTTTAATCTTCCAAAAATCCGTTAGGTCTGATTTTGAGGATGTTTTCCTTGGATTGGGTCTGGGAGTTTCAGCGTTAGGTTGCTCTCACCATGGCGTCCAGACCGGAAGTCCGATACTCGGAGATTTTAAAGCTAGAGTTGGTTCGGACACTGAGAAATGGAAAGGAATGCTAGGCAGTCATGGAGTAGGCGAGAGCAATGCTAATGGAGAAATTCTACTTGCACTATGTTCAGAGTGCAACCTTGTCATAACCAACACTCTATTTAAGCACAAGGACACACACAAGAAGACATGGATGCACCCAAGATCCAAGCACTGGCACTTGTTAGACTACATCAAAGTCAGGCAGAGAGACATAAGGGATGTATTGGACACCAGAGCAATGAGAAGCGTGGACTGTGGTACTGATCATGTTATGCTGAGATCTAGATTAAGGATTTGGAGACGAAAACAGCACTGCAGGACGGGTGCAAAGCCACCACGGAAGCTAAACACTAGTGCACTGAAAGGCCAAAAGAAGCAGGAAGAACTTACACAAGAAATGGATGAAAACTTGAAAGACTGGGACAGCAACAACTCAGAGAATGACATAGAAGAGAAATGGGCAACACTGAAGGATATGGTGTATCAGACTGCGAGTGATGTATTAGGCCACCCTGAGAGGAAACATCAAGATTGGTTTGATAAGTATGATGAACACCTGAAGAAACCACTAGAAGCGAGGAATACAGCTAGGCAGGCAGGAAAACCTACAGTGTAACACAAGGTCGAAGAAGAAGAAATACTCAAAGGCTCAGAGTGCGCTACAGAAAGTACACCAGAGAGATGAAGTCCAACTGGCGGGATGAAAAAGCGGAGGAACTTCAAACTGCAGCAGACAGGAAGGACATGAAAACATTCTTCACAGGTTTGAGAAAAATCTACGGCCCTAAACCAAGAGGATCGATCCAACTAAAGGCTATGGATGGTGAAATGGTTCTGCAGAAGAAAAACAAGATCCTGGACAGATTTGCAGACCACTTTGACCAACTACTAAACAACCCTGGAGATCTCACTGAAGAGGCTAAAGAAGCTCTAGTGCAGCGACCAGTTGTATCAAGTCTGGATGAACCACCAAATTTTGATGAACTAATGGCAGCTATAAGGACAACACAGGATGGTAAAGCTCCAGGAGGGGATGGAATTCCAGCAGAAGTGTGGGAATTTGGTGGTGTTCAGCTGACCAACTGCGTGCACAAGCTCATCCAAGAGATATAGGATGCCCAGAAAGTACCTCAAGACTGGAAGGATGCAAGTATTGTGCCATTGTTCAAGAAAGGTGACAGGAAAGATTGTGGAAATTACCGAGGTATATCACTGCTAGCCACTGTTGGTAAGATTCTCTCAAGTGTACTACTGAACAGACTCAATGAACACATCTCGCAGAATGTACTACCAGAAACCCAGTGTGGCTTTCGAAGTGGAAGAAGCACAATGGACATGATTTTCTGCTTGAAACAGGTTCAAGAAGTGTATTGAACAGAACATGCCGATTTATGTAGTCTTCATAGGCTTCAGTAAAGCCTTTGATACTGTTTCACGACAAGGACTTTGGCAGGTACTCAAGAAATATGGCTGTACAGAGAAGTTTGTCAGCCTGATCGAGGCACTCCATACAGGTATGCAAGCAAACGTGGCAATGAGTGGTTCAGTGTCTAAAGACTTTTCAGTAAGCAGTGGGGTGAAACAAGGGGGTGTGCTGGAACCTACACTCTTCTCGCTATATCTGGCGGCCATGCTTGAGGTGGTCTTCAAAGGCACTGAATGAGTATACATTCAAACAAGGAAAGAAGCAGACTTGTTCAGTGTGGCACAGTTTAAAGCCAAGTGTAAGACATTGATAAAGGTAGTAAGAGAAATGCTCTTTGCCGACGACAGTGCTCTAGTTGCACACAGTGTGGAAGATATGCAATCTTTAGTGGAGAAATTTGCAAGAGCAGCTAGCCAATTCAGCCTCCAAATCAACATCAAGAAGACAGAGTGCCTTTATCAACCACCAAAGTTCCAATTATCAACATCACTACCAGAAGAGATCAGCATTGGTACAGAACCACTAGTCACGTGAAAGACTTTCAAGTATCTAGGGAGTACTGTTTCAGAGAATGCTAGGCTGGAGGATGACTTATCTCTCAGAATGGGAAGAGCGAGCGCTGTGTTTGGAAACTTGAGGGAGAGACTGTGGAACAATCGAAATGTGTCTATCCGTGTGAAATGCAAAGTGTACAGAGTGACAGTACTGGCTACTCTATTGAACGGTGCTGAAACTTGGACTGTCTACAGAGTGCAGGTGAAGAAACTCCACACATACATGAGACACCTTCGAGCCATAATGAACATCTCATGGAAAAACAAGATAACCAACATAGAAGTGTTGAAACGAGCTGGTCTACCATCAGTGGAGGACATGCTAATACAGATGAACCTGAGATGGCTCGGACATGTTGAGAGGATGGACCACCAGCGTCTCCCTCGGCAGTTACTCTACTCACAGTTATGCGAGGGCAAATGCAATCAGGGTAGACCAAAGCTCAGATTTAAAGACACTGTAAAAAGAAACTTGAAGAAGTTGGATATAGACAGGAGTTCCTGGCAGCGGAAGGCTAAGGACAGAGCTGTGTGGAGGAATCTGATCAGACCTAAATGAAACAGTCATTGTCGCCCACGACAGACTGCTATGATGATGAATTAGATCACCCTCAGTGTAATCTGCCAAAATGACAGCCAGCTTTCAGATTTGTTTTGTCACTGCTGAAAAAAAAAATTTGTCAGTGAAGGACAATCTTCAGTTAATGCAACCTGTGGTGGACACATACAGGTTGAACATCACTGTAGGCCCAGGTGTAAAATACATAGCCCAACACTGGTTTTAGATAATGAGTGTACATTTTACTTAGAACAGGAGGGAAGTTGCTGAAAACATGAAAATGACATAATTTAAGCAGACACATTCAAGTTAGATTTAAACAACAGTTCTGATTAGGTCACTAGCACAATGACACGTCTGCTCCAAAACTCCACTTGATAACCCAGCTGGGTAAAATCTACTGCACAGGAAATGTTTATGTCGTGAGCCTCACTGAGTTTTAACAGTGCTGAATCAGTGCCACTAGAGGGATAAATGACCATATGACTGTTTGTGAACAGCTTATAACAAGGTCAGCATATCAGCCCTCACCTTGCAAAGGGAACTGAGGTCAAAGCCATATGACTGGGCATTTCGAGAGCCTGCATTCATGTAATTCCCAAGCAGCAGCACCAGTTCCAGTAGGCGGCCGAAGGCACAGCTCTTCCTGACCTCATCGCACGCAGCATTTACAGCCAGAATATCTGGACGCAGATTGTTTATCTGCTCCTCAAACTGAAGCCGGAAGAGGAGATGGCTGAGACGAGGACGCAGCCGCTTCACGTTACTCATCTGTGATGGGACAAAAACAATGGGAGTATCAAGGAAACAATCGAGTATAGATGTGAAAAGATAAGAAAAAGGGTAGTTACAGAAAAGATAATCAGCAATGTCATGAGAAAAGAGAAGGAAATGATTTCAAAGCCAGAACTACATCAAAGAACATTATGAAACTTAAAATAACTATAATCACACATATAGCAAACTCTAACATTTATTTGATCTAATTTAAATGACATTTATGCAACCTGCATGTTGGAAGGTGTTGCTAGGCATTAATAATAGATGCTGACAGTGATTTGATTTGGAGCCCATATCTGGTAAGTTAATTGTAGAGTTAGTGTCCATATAGGGCAGGCAGTGGAGGGGGTGGAAAATACAACAGGCTGCCTTGGATTACCACTCTCACGCAATTAGAGAAAATTGGAAAATATTGCATTGGGCCTAGGACCTGACCGCATCAGTAATTGTGTATGTGTGTGCACAGGTTGGGGAGGGGTGCAGGTTCCAATTGTCTGTTTCACACAACAGCTGGCTGTGCAGTTTGATGTCCTCCATCAAGGGTTTAATTATAGCTACTATAATGTTATCAAATGACTATTTCAGTCTGTGAGGGTACTTGGGTGCGTGTACCATTTCTGTTTGGACCTCTTGCAGAGAAAATGAGAATGAGGAAACTGAGAAAGGGAATTAAATGACCAAACTGAGAAAGAGCAAGGCCCAAAAGAACCAAACATGAAGTTGGAATCGACCTTGGAATTATGTGATGACGATATTGTATTGGGAAGGAAAAAATATTCAGAAAAACAAAGAAAGCAAGAACACCATCGTACCCTCTGACTGAACATGAGGTGATGTTTGCATAAAGTCTACATGAGACATCAGAGGTCATAAACATGACAGAAGCTGTTTTTTAACACATTAAATGAAGTGAAAGTTTTGGAAAAGGTAACATGAGTATTTGCCAAGTCCCAGTGTAATGATGTAATGGGACAGTGACAAGAAAAAAATGTTTCTCTTGATACGGTTTACAGTTCTCCCATACTTTGAAAGGGTGTATGATGTACCAACAATTTTCGAAAAAATTCAACATACAGTGTAAAAACAAATGTGGGTAAATATTTTGAAAACTAGTAACTGAATTCACACAAAGTCAACATAAATTAAAATCCAAGATGATAAATTGAGGGCAAGCGCTGAGCGACCGGGTTTCTGCCCATAGAACACAACCAGGCTCAGTCACGTGGGTCCAACTTCCAGTAGGCTCAACACCTGCAGAAGGGATCATGGTGCGATGTGAACCGTGCAGCAGTCTAGCCTTCTCTGCTTGGACTGCTGCCCGTGACCCAGACCTCTCGATAAGCGGTAGGTGGGTGCATGGATGGACTTTTTTTTATTTTTAGAAAGAATATTTATTTGTATAACTGCAGAGAAAACCAAACAGTGACACCCTTGTCCAAGGTGGTATTTTCACAAAGTAATCAGATCTATTTACAATAAATCAATACAGCATAGAGTGGAACAAAAGATCTCGCAACACTTGGCACTCGAAATGATGCACCAATTTCTAAATGCACATACCAATCTTTTTTATATATATCTTCTTGTTTCGGCTGCTCCCTTTAAGAGTCACTACAGCAGATCATCTGCCTCCATCTCACCCTATCCCTTGCATCTTCCTCAGTAACACCAACCCCCTCCACGTCCTCCTTCACTACATCCATGAATCTTCCCTGTGGTCTTCCTCTTTTCCTCCTACCTGGCACCTCCATCTTCAACATCCTTTGTCAAGTATATCCACTATCCATCCTCTGCACATGTCCAAACTACCTCAGCCTTGCCTCTCTTACCTTGGAAGAGATGATGGCACCGGTGTGTGTGGCTGACTGTCTGTCATTGACACTTCTGTTTCAGTTTTTGTTGTTTTAAACCTTCTGCCCTCAACAAATCAAGTATGTGTTGGTCTATGATCGCCAAACTCTATTGGATCTTCAAAGCTCTGTCAAAGATTTTGTTTCTTTTAAGTATGATGGACAGAAAGTCTTGTCCCTGCTCTTATCCGAAATTCCCTCTCACCTTTACCGGGGTTCGGCTGCTCCCCCCTCCCAGCGGAAGCATCACCATTGCCGCGGTACACATGGCTGTCGGTTGGTGAAGCTAAAACGTTCCCTGGCATGTTCTGCTGCTTCTCGAACACAATATGGATTATTGTTTCATCTTTTGGTGTGTCAGCGCTCCCTGGATCCCATCGATGCCTGCTTGGTACCTGTAGCCAGCTTCAATCAGGTGCTCCAGCCCTGCTGCCCCTGCTCTCCCCACTTCTGCCAGCGCAGGCTGAACCTCGGGAAGCTGAGGCTGCTGTGTCGAGCTCCCCAGTCCACTCCACCACAGGCCCAAGCTCCTGCCAGGATTGGCCAGGTAAACGCCAGATCACTGGTAAATAAAACTTTCATTCTCAGGGATTTTTTCACCTCCCGTGGTCTGGATTTCCTATGTATATGTGAGACTTGGCTGAGTGTTGGTGACTGTAGCGCTTTCTCTGAACTTTTACTGGCTGGTTCTTCTTATTTTAACTCCCTGTGGACGTCGGGTCGAGAAGAGGGAACGGCGAATATTTATAAAAATGATTTTAAATGTAAGCAGTACTTTTTATCCTCTTCCTTCACCAGTTTTGAAGTGACTTTATAAGATAAGATAAGCCTTTATAAGTCCCACAATGGGGAAATTCCAGGATTGCAACAGCACAGGGACAGCAACACTCAGAGCAATAATTTAGAAGATAAGAAAATAAGAGCAGTGAATATACATATGTACACATAAATATATCAATATATATACACAGTGCGGAGCATTGTAGCTAGATGCAATAAACAGCATAACTGTCTACTTAGTTATCCTACATAGTATGAATATGTACCTATACATATTGACACCCTCCATAGCGAGGGTGTCAATATGTATGGGACATATTGACACCTGCGATTGTCAAGCTGCAAGGGCCCAGTGGTCAATCTGAACCAAATAAGTTTTTGTTGAACTCACAACATCACAGGACATGGTTCCAGTAATCCATGTCCTTGGTCTGCTTGTCTTCAGCAAACTGTTTGCGGGCGTTCTTGTGCATCATCTTTAAAAGGGACTTCCTTCTGGGATGACAGCCATGCAGACCAATTTGATGCAGTGTGCGGCGCATGGTCTAAGCACCGACAGGCTGACCCCCCCACCCCTTCAACCTCTGCAGCAATGTTGGCAGCACTCATACGTCTATTTTCAAAAGACAACCTCTGGATATGACGCTGAGCATGTGCACTCAACTTCTTTGGTCGACCATAGCGAGGTCTGTTCTGAGTGGAACCTGTCCTGTTAAACCGCTGTATGGTCTTGGTCACCGTGTTGCAGCTCAGTTTAAGGGTGCTGGCAATCTTCTTATAGCCTAGGCCATCTTAATGTCGAGCAACATTTTTTTTTTCACATCCTCAGAGTTCTTTGCCATGAGGTGCCATGTTGAACTTCCAGTGACCAGTATAAGAGAGAGTGTGAGAGCGATAACACCAAATTTAACACACCTACTCCCCATTCACACCTGAGACTTTGTAACACTAGCGAGTCACATGACACCGGGGAGGAAAAATGGCTAATTGGGCACAATTTGAATATTTTTTCACTTAGGGGTGTACTCACTTTTGTTGCCAGTGGTTTAGACATTAATGGCTGTGTGTTGAATTATTTTGAGGGGACAGCAAATTTACACTGTTATATAAGCTGTACACCGAGTACTTTACATTGGATCAAAGTGTCATATCTTCAGTGTTGTCCCATAAAAAGATATAATAAAATATTTACAAAAATGTGATGGGTGTACTCACTTTTGTGAGATACTGTATATAGTGCTTTTCTAGTCTCAAAGACCACTCAAAGCGCTTCACTAGTATTAACCCTCTATTCCAAGGGCCTATCAGAGAGAGATACCTAGTGACAATTTAGAATCACCAATTAACCTAATACGCATATCTTTGGATTGTGGGAGTAAACCCACACAGCACAGGAAGAACATGCAAACCACACAGAAAGGTTCCCACCCCTGCCAGCCTGGGGATTCAAACCTGGAGCCTTCTAGCTGTTAGGCAACAGCGCTAATCACTGTACCACCATGTCACAATGGTTAACCTACCGTGAGGTACCTCGTGATTCTCACCCCAATACAGCAACACCAAAAAGTTATTACAAGTACAAACAACAAGTTCAAATAAAGTGAGTATCAGAGTTAAACATGGGGGGGAAATGCATTTTTCAACATGCTGAATGACAAATTCCTTTTGGGCCTAAGCTTTTCTCATAGGTGAATGCAGATGCTTGCATGGTGGTGAAGCAATGTTATAAGCAGTGTCGTCTTTGTAATATGCATCCCTGAAAATCTACCTCCACCAAATGCATAAACCCTCGAAACAACCAATTTAGTTTTTTTTTTTTTAATTCCTTCATCAAATGAAGAGGGGTTATTGCACATTTTGTGAGCTGCTATGAAGAAACACAAAATACAAGAAACTGTGACACTTCTCATGCATAATTCTGAATAAACCTCCGAAGAAAAGTCTTTAAGAAAATGATGCAGATAAAATGAGGCAGTGCTGGTGCTCTTTAATGTGCATAAATTAGTGCAACAGTCCACAGGTGTTCTGTCTTCCCTGTAAAGGCTTAAAAGGATAGAATTTTAAAATGCTCGGGATTATGATAATCAAATGAAAGTGCTCGGTGTGTGCGTCTGTGTGCGCATGCCTGTGTGAGTTTGAAAGTCAAACAAGTTTACAATAAACAGTAAATGGTGCATGTGCATAATGTTCTTCTAAACACTGTAATTTGTATTGCATTATTTAGTTTAGTTTAGTTTATTTGAAAAGGGACAATGCAATTTCATAAAACACATGATTACACATGGTTAAAAAAGCCAGAATTAGCCAAAAGGCTAAAAACTATACAAAAATGTCAGACGTCTAATGAACAAAAATACTACATAACAAATAAATAATATACAGTATGTGTTACACATTTCATTAAAGCGTTGGGAGGTTGTTGAGAGCTGACAGGTTTTTGTGTGTGTGTGCCAATCTGTGAGAATGTGTACTTACCACAACCCCAAACTGCTCAGGCTCTGACAAATTGGAGTACTCGCTTTTGTACTTGGCCAATGCATGCAGCTGCTCCTGCTCAGGGAGGTGCTTTACAAGGTTCTACAAAAAGAGAAAGATAGAAATTAAGAAGGGGAGTGAGGAGATGAAAACAGGAAACCAGCAGCCGAGGTTATTACGCCATTTATTTTATTTATTGTTCATCTTTTTTTAACCTAGTACAACATGTAATATTTTAAAATGCTATAAACTTGGATGCTTAACCTTAACAAATTGGTTTTGATGGGGTATTGGCAAGTAATGCAGCTGCCCTCAGTAACTGTCAAAGGGTCAAGGGCCTGTGTGTGTGTGTGTGTGTGTGTGTGTGTGTGTGTTCTCAGAATGATCTGTGACACACCTCCCACCCCCCATATATGTATAAGAGTAAGAGTCTAACCTAATGCTTTTTTATTTGCCGTTTGCTTTGAGGATTTTTGTCCAAGTGAGTGGGTTAGATTTAAAAAAAAAAAGCCTTCTCACAACTAATGAAAATCTGATAACACCAAGACAATATTCATATGTCTTTATGCAGATAGCTAAGAAAAAAATCTATTAAAATTAATGATGCCGTTTCATTGAATTGCTGAAAGAAATAGATAAAAAGATGGATTGTCATATGAATAGATGGACAGATAAATATGATAAACAGAGCAGTTAAATGATAACTATGAGGAATACAGATGGCATAAACACAAGTTGTGGTCAGAAAGATGGCAAAGCAGTAACAAGCAGAAAAGAAATCAGCTAAACATCAGCATATTGTTTATTTATTTATTGACAGACTCCCTTTTCTCACCAACTGCTTCAACACCTGCCATACTGCAGACTTTACAGATGCCCAATGCTTCAGCCTCAGGCTATATGCCACTTGAAGAAAGACAACTAATCAAGGCAATAGGCAACAGTTGGAACTTGAACCTGACCAAGTGAGTAGGAGAAGGGCACCAATAAAAATACTGTTCTAGCCTCAAGTTGTGTTTTATATTGTAGGTTGAGCCAATTTTCAATTTCAACTTTAATAACGTTTTCATCTGATAGGTTTGGTCTTGAGTTTGTGTGTCTAGGAAAGTCAGATAAGTGACTGAAGCTCTAAACAGTACACAATCTTTTTTTTTTTTTTTTTGGGGGGGGGGGGGGTGTTACCTGGATCATGGGTTCACTGAGTTGCTCCTCATCCACTTCCACAATCATGCGTCGAATTTCCTCATAAGGTATACGGAAGGAACCCAGAAAGATGGCTTTAAAAAAAAGTCAATGCATGCAAAAGGATGTAGTCAATAAGCAATGGGAAAAAACTGAAAAGAAAAAAAAGAGTGAAATAAATACACAATAGTTGGAGATATAAATTTCTCTATCTACAAATTCTATCAAAAAATACAATGGCTTAGCAAATATGAAGTCATTCAGCATTTGGTATGGCAATTAGAGCCGTACCCAAATATCCGGTTATCCAGATAGTTGTGGGTTATATTGGTATCTGGTTTTCAGATTTAGTATAAAGAAAAAAAAATAAATACCAAATACAGTTTTATCACCAAGAAGACAAAATGAACTTGTTTGAGATATTGGTATTTAGATATTTGCCTTTATTTCCCTCATGTCTGAGATTCTAACAAAGGTAAATGCCAAGGAGGCTGAGACAAAACAGATGGAAAGAGTCACCAGACTAAAAAAAAAGGGGGAAAAAAAGGGCATTATTGTACTGTTTAGTCTGTATCTGTATAGACTGTAGAAATGGAGAAAGCAGTGGCACCTATTAACATATGAGGTCCTGATATGAAGCCTCAACATGAGCACTTCCGCTTTTGCCACCTTGCCAGGTTGAAAGTTTGACTACTCTGGAGAATAAAGGGAAATGACGGAAAACTTGCCCACTCATTGGCAGAAGGTAGGGGCTTTACTGCTTTCCTGGTCTTGGAACGATTACTCGATTTTTTTTTTCCATTTGATAAGATGAATTATTGGCAATTGAAGGAGTTGACTTGTGATAAATTGTTTAGATGGCTGAAATAACCTCACAAATACACATTTAATGGCCACAATGCCTTTTGCAGCCAAACGTGATGCCACCTGCTGGGTTTCAAATACGGTGCTGTGAAAAGGATTTGCCCCCTTCCTGATTTCTTATATTGCATATTTGTCACACTTCAGTGTTTCAGATCATCAGACAAATTTTAACATCAGACAAAGATAACCTGAATGAATACAAAATGCAGTTTTCAAATGATGATTTCATTTATTAAAGGAAAAAAATTATGCAAACCTACCTGGCCCTATGTGAAGAAGTAATTGCCCCTCTTGTTACATCATGAATTAGCTGTGATTAACCACATTTTTTGGAAAGCTGAGATACGTTTCAGTAGCTACACCCAAGCCTGATTACTGCCAGACTTGCTGAATCAAGAAATTATTATCAAGAGGGCTGGCTCTGTAATTGGTCTCAGGCCGGAGACCTTTGAGACCCCTCCACCACACACTGGACAGACAGCGGAGCACTTTCTCCAGCAGACTGCTACAGCTTTGCTGCCAAATGGTTAGGTACAGAAAATCCTTCCTGCCACATGCCATTTCACTGTACAATAACTCAGTGATGTTGATTTCTGGTCATAACTATAGTGCACCTTGCAGTCTAATTGGTGCCTCACATTTCACCCTGCACCTGATAGTCCTGCATTGTACAGTGGATACGATTCATGTATCTACACAGGTCAACATCTATTCATCTATGACGTACACTACCGTTCAAAAGTTTGGGGTCACTTAGAAATTTCCTTATTTTTGAAAGAAAAGCACTTATTTTTTCTTTTTTTTTTTTTTTATTTAAGTTTTTGTAAAGGGTATACAGGTCATTACAGCATTGCATTGTTTACATTTTCATCACATGTTCCCTTATTTTTTGCTATTTGACAACATTGGTAGGATAGTTATTACAACAACCCCCCCCCCCTTTTTTTTTTAAAGTGAAAGAAAAAGTGAAGTTAAGGAGAATTAAATAAAAAACAAACAAACAAACGAATAAACAAACAAACAGAACAGCAAAAAACAAACAAACAGAAAATTAAGTAATTAAAAGTAAAAGAGCAACTGAGTAGCATTGGAACAAAGAGCGGGACCATTATTGAAATGGTATTTGTCAAAGATTAGATCTAATGGAAGACACATATGCGATCCAGGGTTGCCAAAAGTTCATGAACCCATCCATGTCCTGTCTCAGTGCGAATGTCAACTTTTCCATTGAGTAAATGTCTTGAATCACGTTAATCCAATCTTCAGGTGTAGGACAGTCCTTCAGCATCCATTTTTTAGTTAGGGCTTTTTTACTTGCCAATATTAAAACATTGAATCAGTATTTATCTCCTCGTCTTTCCAGTGAGTCCGGTAATAAACCCAAATACAAAGTTACAAAAGAAAAGGGAACTGTTATTTTGAATATTTTCCCCAATATTGTCTGTACGTTGGACCAATATTGGTGGATAACTGGGCATGACCAAAACACATGAAAATGATTTGCAGTCTTTTCACCACACAAGTGCCAACAGTTCAACCCCTTATGGGTAAATTTGTTTTGTGCAGGTGTTCTGAAAAATCTTACCAAGTTTTTCCATCCAAATTCTCTCCACTGCAGGGATGAGGTACTTTTCCATTGCTGTTTATTTAGCTTTTCCCATATTTCCAATTGAAAAGTGAAATTCCCCTCTTTTTCCCATCTCTCTTTTATATACGATGTGTTGTCTCCTTTTAAGTCTTGAAGACCTTGGTATATTTTAGAAATGTATCTGATCCCTGGGATCCCTTTATATGCCATTAAGAAGACCTTCAGAACACCTGACTGGGCCCTTTCCAAATCCTCCTTTTTAAGTATATTGTTTATGTGGTGTCTAAGCTGAAAGAACCTGTAAAGATCTTGATTTATTAGACCTTGTTTTTTCAAATCTTCAAAACTTCTTAAAGTTTGCCCCTTAAAAAAATCGTAATATTTTATCAGCCCTTTCTCTTTCCACTCTTTAAATCTAGTGTCTGTTTTATTGGGGGTAAAGTCTTGATCATAGGCAATCCATTGCAGAAGTCGATAGGGCTCTTTAGCTTGATTCTCTCTGACTATCTTAAACCAAATTTTTAGCGGGGTCTCTATCCACGGGTTAGTGTTATTCAGGAGTTTAGTTAAGGCATTGTTCCCTATTATCGCCTGTAGGGGGATGTCACTTGTTATTTGGCATTCCATCTCCTTCCATTGTGCCGTGTAGACTGGGTTACATATCTCTACTAAAGTTTTAATTTGTGCAGCTATAAAATAGTCCCTGATATTTGGCAGTGCGAGCCCACCTTTGTCTTTGTTTAGCTGTAGGGTTCTATATCTGATTCTAGGTCTCTTACCCTGCCATATGAATCTTGAGATCCTTCTATCCAGTTCCTGCCATGTTTTTTTGGGAGGTTCTACCGGTATTGTTTGGAAAAGGTATAGAAGACGTGGGAGTATATTCATTTTGACTGCTTCAGTTCTTTGTGCAGTACCCAAGAATGGTATCATATTCCGTCTTGCTAGGTCAGATTTTATTTTTGTCACCAGTGGATCATAGTTTAGTGTTATAATTTTGTCGAGTTGTTTCGGGATATTGACCCCCAGATATTTCATAGATTCCAACTCCCAGTTAGTTTTGAGTTCATTTAGTGAAAAATGATTTGGGTCACAGTTGAATGTTAAAACTTGGGTTTTATGCATGTTTAATTTGTACCCCGATAAATCTCCATAGTCTGAAAAAACTGAGATTAGTTCTGGTAGAGAAGTGTCTGGCTGCCCTAGGTATATTAAAATGTCATCAGCAAAGAGTGCTATTTTATGTTCCTTCTGACCAAGTGTAATACCTTGAATTTCTTGATTTTGTCTTATCCATTGGCTCAGAGGTTCTATGAAGATTGCAAAGAGCAGTGGAGACAGGGGGCAGCCTTGACGACATCCTCTTTCCAGCTCAAAAGATGATGATAAATTACCGTTAATCCTTATTTTAGCTGTTGTTTTTTTATATAATGCCTGTATAGTTCTAATGAAGTTGTTATGAAAATTGAAACTGGATAAGATTTTATAGAGGAAAGACCAGTCAACCGAATCGAATGCTTTTTCAGCATCTAATCCCAATATGACTGCATTTAAGTTATATTTTTTTATATGATGAATTATGTGTAAAGTGCGTCGAATGTTGTCTTGTGTCTGTCTTTGTCTTATAAAACCTGTTTGGTCTAAGTGAATTAAGTCTGTCAGTATGTTTTCTAACCTTTTGGCAAGGATAGTGGTAAAAAGCTTATAGTCCTGATTTAATACACTGATTGGTCTGTAGTTGGAGCATTCTAGTTTATCCTTTTCAGGTTTAGGCATGACTGCAATGACCCCTTCTCTCCAGGAGAGGGGGATTTCCCCTGTGTGGAGGACGTAGTTAAATGTTTTCAGGAGGAGAGGAGATAGTTGCTGTTTAAAGGTTTTGTACCATTCTGCTGTATAGCCATCTGCTCCTGGGGATTTGTTAGCTTTAAGTTTCATAATTGCTTTTTCCAATTCTTTAGGTTGTATTTCTGACAGTAGGGTTTTATTTTGTGATTCCGTAAGTTGGGGAAGGTTTAATGTGTTTAGGAATGCCTCGGATGCGTTTTTATGTTTTTTGTGGGAGTATAAGTTCTTGTAGTAATTCTCGAAGCTTTTAAGAATATCCTGAATTCTGAATTTTATTTCCTTTGATACTGGGTCTCTGATTTTGTAGATTGCTCTTTCCGTTTGTTGTTTCCTCAATTTATAGGCTAGTAATTTTGCCGATTTACTGCCTGCTTCATAGTGTTTTTGTTTCAGAAATGTAAGTTTCTTCTGGATTTCTATTGTGTAGATCTCATTTATTTGATTTTTAATTTCTTTGATCTTGAGCGAGCCATTAGAATGAGTGTTATCTTTGTGTTCTTTTTCTAGGTTCTTGAGCTCTGACTCTAGTGTGATTAGTTTTTCTTGTCTCAGTTTCTTTTGGGTTGCCAGTTTTGCAATAATTTTTCCCCTTATTACAGCTTTGCACGCATCCCACAGTATTAAAGGGGATACTTCTCCATTATCGTTTTCTTCCAAATATCTGAGAATATCTGATTCCAATTCATCTTTCAGTGGTCCTTTCAGGACACTTGAATTCAACCTCCAGGAAAATGTATTATTTGTGTATTTTTGGATGTTTAAATCCATATAGATCGGACTGTGGTCGGAGAGATCCATCAGTCCTATTTTACATGTTTTTACTCTTCCAATGTCTCTATTAAACATAAAAAAGTAATCAATCCTTGAGTAAGATGAATGTGGCGTTGAATAAAAAGTATAATCTTTTACATTGGGGTTGAATTCCCTCCATACGTCACAGATTCCCATTTCTTTTAGTAGCATCCGAGTATTCCTATTTTGGGTGTTATTTTGATGTGAAGAATTACCTGTTGCATCCCAGTATGGATTCAGTCTTAGATTGAAGTCTCCACCACATATCACTAAACCTTGGGCTTTAGTTATCATTAGGTCGAATACATTTTTATAAAATTTCCATTTAGCCCCTGGTGGTGCATATACATTCAGCAGGGTGATATCTTCTCCCTCTAGCCGCCCAGTTACCAAACTGTACCTCCCTTCTTTATCTTTGTGTAGTGATTTTTTTTCAAATGTAATTTTGGTTGATATCAATGTCGCTACTCCCCTCCTCCTCCCTGATTTATATGAAGATGAAGAGATCATTTTAAACCCTTGTCTACTGAGTTTTGTGTGTTCCACGTCTGTTAGGTGGGTTTCTTGTAAAAATACTATTTCTGCTTTGTCTTTTTTCATTTTGCGTAGAATCTTGGATCTTTTAACTGGATTCAGGATCCCTTTTACATTATATGAGGCTATTTTGGTTACACCCTGTTTCTCCATTGTATTTTCTTATTTAGTATAACAGTGTGGTGGCCCTCTTTTTTGCTACTCAGAAACTGAAAGAACATTAAGAACATAAAAAACATTAAGTACATAATGTACGAAACTTTAAAACAAAAAACTGTCAAAAAAAACTTCCTGAGCTGGGGTCTCTTTAAAGACCCTGTAAGAGCCCTGATGGAGTGTGGGCTCTGAGGAAAATTCCTCAAACTCTGTTACGTGTTGAGGGCCCTCTCTTACCCCTGTAAGTTGTCCCATGATTTTAACGTGAATTTCAGATCCCAATCCGAATTTGTAATGATTTTGTTTTTTTTTTTTTTAATGCCTATACCCTATGAGCTTGTGTTCACCCTCCCACCCCCATCACAGCAAACATTCACTCTAATACAGTATTTGTTAGTGTGGGGAGAACATGTGGGTCATTGTTACATTTCTATTTTAACATGATTTTTTTTTCCCCCCTTTAAATTAAGAAGACATTTGTTTCTAATGCTAAAACTGCTCCATGAAAGGTTTTACCACATGCTGATTCTGCATCTTCTTTAATGTTTGTTACCTTGTAGGAGGGGGGATGGAAGTGTAGAGTGACTGAAGAGAGAAAGAAAAAAAAACAAAAAAACAAAAAGGTCGCTATTCCTTTCTGGAACTGGAAAGCTTATCTTTGTAGCTCTGGGGCTGGGTGTTCCCGCTGTTGGCCCGTGGATTTTGAAGGTCTCTGAGTGGACCACGTTTGAGCTCTGATTTTCTCGTTCAGATCCGCTGCGGGTTTAAACACCGTTACCGGGAGTCCTCTTCTTGCCATGTCAGTTGTTGCTTCTTCCGCTGAATTGTAGAGACATGACTCTTCACCGTAAAAGACCCTTAGCTTCGCCGGAAATGGCGTCTGAAAGCGTAGATTCTTTTCCCGTAAAACCTTTTTGCCGTCGTTATATTCCCGTCGCTTTTTAAGAACTTCAGGGGCGTAATCGTGTTCCACGAAGACTTTTCTTTCTTGATGCATAAATCCTTTCTTCTGCCAAGCCCGTCTTACAACTTCTTGTTTTATTTTGAAGTCGGAGAATCTTACCAACACTGAACGTGGGGGCGCTTCCGGGGCTGGCTTTGCGGCTAATGTGCGATGTGCCTTTTCTATCTTCAAATCGGTGGATTGTGGAATATCCAACTTCTCTCTCAATAAGGATTCCACGCATTCTGCCACTGTGTTGAAACCATCTTCAGCTCCTTCTTTCAGACCGTGAATTCTGATGTTGTCTCGTCTCTGTCTTCCTTCTTGGTCGGCTAGCTTAGCCTCCAGCCTTGACTGTTTTCTGTGTAAATCCAGTACAGAATCTTCAAGCACTTTTATTCTGTCTTCAGCTTCCAAGATTCGGTTTTCGGCCTGGTCCATTCTGCTGTTCGCCTTTTTTAGATCCTCTCTGAATTCAAGAAATTCGGCCCGAAATCGTCGTAATTCGTCAAATAGCGATTTCAAGCTAATCCTTTTGTTAGCTAGGCCCAGGCACTCGTCTTCTGAACGGAGGTCCTCTGGTTCCGATTCCGCGGCCGCTGTGCGTCCTGATCTGGGGAATGTCAGTTTCCTCTGCTTTTGGTTAGGCATGGTGTTATTGTCTTTTGAAGTTTAATCTTCCAAAAATCCGTTAGGTCTGATTTTGAGGAGGTTTTCCTTGGATTGAGTCTGGGAGTTTCACCGTTAGGTTGCTATCACCATGGCGTCCAGACCGGAAGTCAAAAGCACTTTTTTTTTCAATGAAGATAACTTTAAACTAATCAGAAATACACTCTATACATTGCTAATGTGGTAAATGACTATTCTCGCTGCAAATGTCTGGTTTTTGGTGCAATATCTTCATAGGTGTATAGCGGCCCATTTCCAGCAACTATCACTCCAGTGATCTAATGGTACAATGTGTTTGCTCATTGTGTCAGAAGGCTAATGGATGATTAGAAAACCCTTGTGCAATCATGTTAGGTCTGCAATGCTGTAATTGCTGCAAATGGAGGATTCTTTGACGAAAGCAAAGTTTGAGGGAAAAAATTATTATTTCAAATACAAATCATTATTTCTAACCTTGTCAATGTCTTGACTATATTTTCTATTCCTTTTACAACTCATGGTGGTAAATAAGTGTGACTTTTCAGGGAAAACACAAAATAATTGTCTGGGTGACCCCAAACTTTTCAACGGTAGTGTATATAAGCTATTTAGGCAGTTTTACTTTCCATGGGTAATCCCTGTGTCTATTATGCTGTGTGTGTTTCTGCATACCTGGCAACTTTTCAAACCTGAAAAGCCTAGTAGCTAGCCGGGGTCCAGGGGCCGATGCTAATGCTAATAATGCTAATGCTAATGCTAATAATAATAATGCTAATATTTGCCAAACAAATATTAGCATTAAATCAAGTTAGAATGTAGCTAACAACCTCATATTTCTTCAACTTTCAAACCTGAAAAGCCTAGTAGCTAGCCGGAGTCCAGGGGCCGCAGTGTCAAACAAATATTAGCATTTGACATAGAAGTCACATATTAATTATATTAAAGGTAAAATATCTAAATCAATTGCAATCCTACACAGAGCGAAATATTTGCTGAATCAACAACCCACATTATATACTTTGTATCATTCATTAATACTCCCATACATGACATATTGTACTGAAGTATGGGGAAATACATATAAAACAAACATATATCCAGTCTTTATGCTTCAGAAGAGAGCTATTAGAATAATAAACAAAGCTGCTTACAGGGAACCAACAAACCCACTTTTTCTTAAATTAAAAGCTGTCAAGTTGAAAGATCTGGTTGACTTTAAAACTGCAGTAATAATGTTTAAAGCTAAGAATCTATCACTGCCCGCAAATATCCAAAAGTTGTTCCAAATAAGGGAGAAACAATATCATTTCAGAGGAACATGTATATTTCAAAAACCTTCAGTGAGAACTACCACCAAGCAACACTGTGTTTCAGTGCAAGGAGTCAGATTATGGAAAGATTTTGGACCTGAATTAAAATCATGTACAACGCTTGGACAATTTAAACAAAAACTAAAGGAAGAAATACTCCAAACATATATACAAGATGACATGTAAAATCACATAAGGATTGTCATATCCAGTCTGTGTTGTGTTGTTACTTAGTTTTTTTTTTGTCACATTTTGTCTTAGCTTTGTTCTGAATTGTAATCGCTCTTGTTTTGTTTTTCTTTTGAATTCTTGGATGGAATATGGGTGGGCAATATAAGCTGCGGCTTCAGCCATCACCCATTTCAGATGACTTATGTTGAACTGTACAATCAGAGGAGTTATTGTTTAATTTGACCTTGTTGGATTTTTTCGCCTTTGTTATATTATTCTGTTTCTTTTTAATCTTTACTTTTAATCTATCCAAAATAAAGATTCATTCATTCATTAAATTTGATTTCAAAAGACTATCTTAACACTGCATAGAACTTCGAATAGGCCAGATGTGATGTATTATGAATACTAGAAAAGCACTCGGACAGCGCAGACCTCTGCCAAGCGCCACAGTTCCCCCCATACAGTGTTTAACATCATAAATAAAATATTGAAAATGGCCCTATCTCGCAATGTTAAAAAAAAAAGAAAAAAAAGAAAAAAGAATCCTTTAAAAAATTCCTGGATCCAGACGATGATCCGGATCACCACCAAAATCTAATCATCTGTAGGATACCCCATTTCTGACAATCTGTGAAAATTTCATGAAAATCTGTCCATAACTTTTTGAGTTATCTTGCTAACAAACAAACAGACAAACCAACGCTGATGATCACATAACCTCCTTTGCGGAGGTAACTAGAAGACTAGAAATATCAGCAGGGTATACTTGCACTGTTTAACAGACACGCGCGTAAAAGACGGCAAAATCGCTCTGATATTTTATGTGTTTACATGATACACCAAGCATGACAAGGCTTGCAATTACACAGCACATGTTCTTCAGAATCTTAGGCATTATATAAAATGTATTCTCCCTTTAGATGTCGAATCCATGGTCCATTTGTCAGGGTTGAAGCGCAGTCGTGTGAACGTCTGCAGCAGTTTACATCGTGTTTACATCTCGCCATGTACGCACGCCTCTCCGGGATTTCGTGCGAGAATAGAAACCTCAATACCCTCAATAGCGATAGCGTTAGCTTAGCAAATGCTTCAGGTAAAGCGTAGCAGCGAACCACGAAAAGAAATGCTACTGACGCTACTATGTTCTAAATTTAGATACGATTCCTAGCGATCTCGTGTTTGGAATTGCTTTCGTGGTTTTTTTTACGATTTAAAATTTTTGACTGAATTTTTAGTGAAAAACCGTAATTTTGATTAATAAACCCGTAACCCGGAATGGGGTCTTGAAAACCGGAACCATTACGGCAAAACCGGAGTAGTTGGCAGGTATGTTTCTGTCATTTTGGTCGTCAACTGTCATGCTGCTGTTACACTGTAATTTCCCACTTTGGGATCAATAAAGTACATCTATCTATCCATCCATCTATCTAAGAAATCACTTAAATATAACCTGTCTGACAACCTCAAGTAGGCTAAAAGGTCTCAAAAAGCAACACATCCCACTGTGATCTAAAGAAATTTAATAACCGATGAGAAACAAAAACACAGAACAACATCTAAAGAACTGCAGGCCTCACTTGCCTCAGTTTGGACACTGGTCCACAATGGAACAATAAAGAAACGAGGCAAAAATGGCATCCATGGGAGAGTTCCAAGACAAAAACCACTGCTGGACAAAAAGAACACAAAAACTTGTCTCACATTTGCCAGGAAACATACAGATGATCCTCAAGACTTTTGGGTAAATATTCTGGGGACTGATGAGACAAAAGTTCAGCTTTTTGGAAGACGTGTGTCCTGTTTTATCTGGCATAAAACTAATACAGAATTTCAAAAAAAAAGAACACTGAATCAACGGTCAAACATGGTGGTGGTAGTGTCATGGTCTAGGGCTGCTTTGCTGCTTCAGGACTTGGACAGCTTGCTCTAATTTACAGAACCATGAATTCTGCTCTCTACCAAAAAATCCTGAAGGAGAATGTCCGGCCATCAGTTTGTGAAGACCTCCAATGTGACTGAATTTAAAAAATTCCACACAGAAGAGTGGGTCAAAATTCCTCAACAGCGATGTAAAAGACTCATTACTAGTTGTTGGCACCAAGGGTGGCACAACCAGTTATTTGGTTTAGGGGGCAGTTACTTTTTCAAATAGGGCCAGATACATTTGGATGGCTTTTTTCCATTAATAAATGAAACCATCATTTGAAAAGTGCATTTTGTATTTAATTGGGTTATCTTTGTCTGGTGGTGGACACTAGACACAGCGTGGGACATCCTCTCACACCCAGAAGCAGTGAAGAGGGGCAGGACAATGGACAGACTGACAAAGAGCCCCGGGGGGCAAGCAGACTGGACTGTTAAGTTTGGCGCCCGCCAAGGAAGGAAAGAATAACCTGGAGGCCAGAAGCAGCGGTCAAAGCAGTGACAGTTGATGTTATGTTAATGATGTGTATTGACTGACAATCGAAATGCTAATGTGCCACACACTCTCTTTGTCTGTGCAACAGGTATAAAAGAGCTATGTACACGGACCTGATTAGCGAAGTAGCTCACACGAGCTATGAAGCGTGTTTGCAGTATGATGGAGAAAATAAAGCTTTGTCTCATTCCAGCTCAATGCCTCTCACCCATTCCTTTTTCTCCTCATTGGCGACCCTTGACGTGCCATGGAGCATCTCTACCTTTCACCACGCTGTGGAATCAAGATCACCATGCTTTGCCTGCATTCCTTTTTCTCCACAGTGGTGACCCAACGGGTGAATGGACTATCTCTCCCTTTTGCCGCACTCGCCTGTTCCTCTCTCCACACTGGCTACCTGAAGGGCCCAAGAGAGCAAGCAGCGCAGGGGACCGAAACACACCATGATCAGTGAGATGAGCAAACCGACAGTAACTACCTGGAAGAAGAAGATCTGCGCCGTCTGTGTGGTTTCAGTCAAGCGCCCCAACCCTGGCTTCACCTCCCAACAGTGGGGTTTCGGCCCATAGAAGCCCTGTGCGCACACCGCAGGATTACAAGGAGCACAACCTACAGCTACGTGGCCACTGCGCCAGAGCGCGTGCCACGCACCAGGGACAAACACGGCTCCAAGAACTGATAAAGGTCCTCAGTTGCTGCACACTCACAAGGAACACGGCCGATCACCTTTCCCAGAACCTTCAGGCTTTGCGCATCGCACCTAAAGCAGCCGGGCAGCCTCGCACACAGGACTTATATTGCTTTTTTCACTGCCGTGACGCACCCTTGGGAAACTGGGCCGTTCGCCTTCCCCAGCTCCGCACCGAGGAGGAGCCGACTGGACTTAATTTTTTCACAGACGCTGTGGATCACCAGAGGGTTTCCCGGAAAAGTTCCTCACCCAAGGCTGATCTGCATGCAATTTTTGTGTGGCCCAGACGCTTTTGGCATCCCGGGCCGGCACTCCATTGTTTCCCCCCACCTCCCCCTTGTCCTCCACATCGTTCTTCCCGCACTTCCGTCCCTAAAGCCTGCCGATTGCCAGTTTTGTTCCATTAAGCATGACACACTGGACCCCGTGGGCCCATGAACCATGGCCATCACGTGTGGGAACTTGGAGAAGAGCAGAAAGCGCTTTTCACCCCTCCTCCTTTTCCCCCCGCGGACGGACATGCCCTCCAACAAACCTCACCAGCAGAACAGTTCGACCGGAGTGGCAACCCCCCATTGCACCCGCCACGGGCGCCGACTTGGGCCCAAATGACCGGGGGGGTTACAGCCCCTTCTGGGTGTTCGGGGGCGGCCTGTGTGGTGGACACTAGACACAGCGTGGGACATCCTCTCACACCCAGAAGCAGTGAAGAGGGGCAGGACAATGGACAGACGGACAAAGAGCCCCGGGGGGCAAGCAGACTAGACTGTTAAGTTAGGTGTCCCCAAAGAAAGGAAAGAATAACCTGGAGTCACGGAGACCAGAAGCAGCGGTCAAAGCGGCAACAGTTGATGTTATGTTAATGATGTGTATTGACTGACAATTGAAATGCTAATGTGCCACACATTCTCTTTGTCTGTGCAACAGGTATAAAAGAGCTATGTACAGGGACCTGATTAGCGGAGTAGCTCACACGAGCTATGAAGCATGTTTGCAGTATGTTGGAGAAAATAAAGCCTCGTCTTATTCCAGCTCGCTGCCTCTCGCCAATTCCTTTTTCTCCACAGTCTATTATTAAAATTTGTTTGATAATCTGAAACATTTAGGTGTGACAAATATGCAAAAATATAAGAAATCAGGAAGGGGGTAAATACTTTTCACAGCACTGTAGAACTGCAGGTGTCAATCACTACCTTGTACTGTAGGCTTCATGCCTTAGACGGGAAAACCAAATCCCAAAATAACAAACATCTCTCCTATGTGCTTCCATATAAGAAAAGTATAAAATACTGGTGGCTGCCAGTGGTAGCCCTCAGCAGCTATTTGTCATTGAGATGTAGGTTATATGCCATTTTGACCTTTGACCTTGCAATCCCAAAACCATACGCAGAGGTCAGGTTGACAGGGTGAAACTGTGTACAAAGTTTGGTGACCCTAGCTTTATTCATTGTATAGCAACAGGACACTGAGGAAATTAACTGTGACCTTTGACCTTCTGACCCCAAACCCATAGTAAGAGGTCAGGGTCTGGGGTGAATGTGTACAAAGTTTGGTGACCCCAGGTTTCATTGTTGTTGATGTATAGTTTATATGGCATTTTGACCTGGACCTTTAACCTTTTGACCCAAAACCCATAGTTGTGGGTCAGGACCCCAAGGTGAAACAGTGTAAAAACTCTGGTGACCCAAGCTTTCTTTGTTGTTGAGATATAGTTTAAATGGCAATTTGACCTTGAGCTTTGACTTTGCAAAGCAAATCCATATTCAGAGGTTGGGGTCTCAGGGTAAACATGTGTACCAAGTTTGGTGACCCTAGCTTTACTTGTTCAATACTAATAGTGCAAAGGAAATGTTAACATTGACCTATTACCTGTTGATCCCAAACTCAGTTAGAGGGCAGGGTCTAACCCGTCCAAGACGTGTCTTAAGCATGATTATATCGATTTGAAAAGGCGACATCATTCTTTTCTGTAGTTATCACATTACAAGATTTAGAGAAAACTGAACTCTGAGGTGAGAGCTCAGCGGTCACCAAAATTCAAACTCATCTGAGATTCTTCAAAGATACAACTACGATATCAATTTGAAAAGCCTACATCATTTCTTTCTCTAATCATCGCGTTCACAAGGTAGGTGTCAACACCACTACCGCTCACCTGCCCAGCAGGGTGATGACAATACCCTTCAGCCTCAGCCAGGCTGAGGGGTAAAACAACCATCCTTTGTTGTGACTATGGATGAGCGGATCCGCCGTATCGGTATCAGGTTCGATCCAGGCAAAATGGCTGGATCGGTATTGGTAAGAAAGAAAGGTAATTTATTGATCAGATACATTAAAATCAAAATGAAGACAGGACCGACAAAGCAGCAGAAATTTTAATGTACCCTTCCTCAGATTTATGCCTCGAGACAATCCTGTCTCAGAGGTCTAAAGACAGTTCCTTTGACTTCATGCTTGGTTTGTGCTCTGACATGCACCGTTAACTGTGGGACCATATAGACAGGTGTGTGCCTTTCCAAATCATGTCCCATCAACTGAATTTACCACAGGTGGACTCCAATTAAGCTGTAGAAACAGCTCAAGGATGGTCAGCGGAAACAGGATGCACCTGAGCTCAATGTTGAGCTTCATGGCAAAGACTGTGAATGCTTACGTATACATGATTTCTAGTTTTTTTATTTTTAATAAATTTGCAAAAACAACTTTTTTCACATTGTCATTATGGGGTATTATGCAGAGAATTTTGAGGAAAAAATGAATTTGATCCCTTTTGGAATCAGGCTGTAACATAACAAAATGTGGAAAAATGAAGAGCTGTGAATACTTTCCAGATGCAAAGTGTGTGTGTGTGTGCGCGCGCGCGTACATATATCTGGAATTTCCCCATTGTGGGACTAATAAAGGCTTATCTAATTATATATATATATATATATATATATATATATATATATATATAGTAGGACCTTGGGGAAGTCAGATTATTTAGCATCTCAGAGGGAGACAGTGAATAAGCATGGGAAACAATGCCCAGGGGGTTCCTGGCGAGATAGCAGGAAGGAGTCAGGGACATAGGGGGTTGAATGCAGTGTAATGTCAATGTCATGCTGTGTGACAGGAAATGCCATGAAACGTGTGACAAGAGAGTTGAGTTAACTGAGGAGAGCTTGTTGAAATGATTCAGTCTGTTCTGTGCTTGTGAGATGTGAAGTGTGTAATAAACCGTCTGTCCATGAATCAGAATCAGAATCAGAATCAGAATCAGCTTTATTGGCCAAGTATGCACAACACATACAAGGAATTTGACTTTGGCTAAAAACTTGCTCTCGTTGTTCAGGTGAAGAATTTAAATAAGGATTCAATGACAACCAGAGTATGTACAGTAAATTACAGTCTGTCCACGTTTCTATAAAAGGATGCAAATATATACAGGAATATATGCAGTTATTTACTCGGACTAACCACACTTTGCAGAAATATATGAAAAAATATACAATCACACAGTATTTCAATGTGGACTCAGATTCAGTGATATAATGTGAATGAAGTAAAAAGCAGTGTGAGAGTTATGTGCAATGTAATAATGGATGAAAAGTCATGAGTACAGCAACAGGTAGGACTAGGTGAATGTTAGGAGTTCATCAGAGTGATGGCTTGAGGAAAGAAACTGTTCCTGTGACGGGTGGTTTTGACCTTCAGTGATCTGTAACGACGACCAGAAGATAGAAGTTCAAACAGTTTGTGGCCGGGGTGTGATGGGTCAGCACAGATGTTTCCCGCCCGTTTCCTGGTTATGGACCGATATAAGTTCTCAATGGAGGGTAGGTCGGTACCAATGATCCTCTCCGCAGACTTAATGATCCGCTGCAGTCTGGTCTTGTCCTGTTTAGTGGCAGATCCAAACCAGACAGTGATGGAAAAGCAGAGGACAGATTGGATGATGGCGGTGTAGAAGACAACCAGCAGCTCCTGAGGCAAATCAAACTTCTTGAGCTGACGCAGAAAAAACAACCTCTGCTGGGCCTTTTTCCGGACAGTGTCAATATGGGAGGACCACTTCAGGTTCCGGGAGATTGTGGTACCCAGAAACTTGAAGGAGTCCACAGTGGACACTGTGCTGTTGAGGATGGTGAGTGGGGGGAATGAAGGGGGGTGTCGCCTGAAATCCACAGTCATCTCCACCGTTTTGGCTGGGTTAAGTTCAAGATGGTTCTGGCTGCACCAGAGGATCAGCTGCTCCACCTCCCGCCTGTATGCAGACTCATCATCATCCCGGATCAAACCGATGACTGTGGTGTCGTCCGCAAACTTCAGGAGCTTCACCGAAGGGTCCTCTGAGGTGCAGTCGTTGGAGTAGAGGGAGAAGAGCAGTGGGGAAAGGACACATCCTTGGGGGGGCGCCAGTACTAATTTTTCGGGAGCTGGATGTAAATCTCCCTAGCTTCACCTGTTGCCACCTGTCAGTCAGAAAGCTGGAGATCCACTGGCAGGTGGAGGGGGGCACCTTGAGCTGGAGGAGTTTCTGATGAAGAATGCCTGGGATGATGGTGTTGAACGCTGAGCTGAAGTCGACAAACAGGATCCTGGCGTACGTCCCTGGGGAGTCGAGGTGTTGCAGGATGTAATGTAGTCCCATATTCACTGCATCATCCACTGACCTGTTTGACCGGTAGGCAAACTACAGTGGGTCCATCAGGGGGCCTGTGATGACCTTCAGGTGGCTCAGCACCAATCTCTCCAAGGATTTCATGACCACAGAGGTCAGGGCAACAGGTCTGTAGTCGTTTAATCCTGTAATAGAGGGTTTCTTGGGAACTGGAATGATGATGGAGCGTTTGAAGCAGGAAGGCACTTCACGCAGCTCCAGTGATCTGTTAAAGATCCGGGTGAAGATGGGGGCCAACTCGTTGGAGCAGACTCTCAGGCAGGACGGAGACACACCATCAGGTCCTGCCGCCTTCTTGATCTTTTGTCTCTGAAAGAATCTGCCTCTTATTTCACACACTCCACACTGGTGACCCCAGACGAATTATGGAACACGAGGCAAGAACCCTGGAGCCGGCCCGGTTGGGAAACCCCAGCGACGCAGCAGCCATCCCACAGACAGCCCGGACTGGAGCCCCCAGCAACACGTGTGTGGTTTCAGTAAAGCTATCGGACTTCTGGCAGCACAACACGCGCTCTTGGTTCAACCACACCAAGGCCCAGTTCGCCCTCCGGGGAGTAATGGCAGACGACACCAAGTTCTACCATGTAGTAGCAGCGCTGGACGCTCGCACAGCTCAGCAGGTAGCCAGCCTACTCGATCAGCCTCCAGCCCACAGCAAATACGAGGCGCTCAAGGCTGCGCTGACCCGGCACTACACGCTCTCGGAATGTGAGAGAGCGGAGAGGCTCCTGGGGCGGACCGAGTTAGGAGATGGGTCGGCCGTCGACCTGATGGAGAAGATGCTGGCGTTAATGGGCATGGATGACGGACACTTTCTGTTTGCCCACCTTTTGCTCTGGAACCTTCCAACGGAGGCGAGAGCGGTTCTGGCCAATTCGCCGTTGCTGGGCGCGCGTGACTACCGTGCGCTAGCCCAGGAGGCAGACCAGATCATCCTCACCACCCGGGCGATCACTGTCAACGCGGCAGCGGCGGAGCCCAGCGAGACGACCAGAGGAGGCGAGGAGCCACCGACGGTAGCAGCAGCAGGGGCCAAGGAGCGCCAGAGAGACGCGCTCTGCTTCTACCAAGGCAGCTTCGGAGAGAACGCGCGCAGATGCGAGCCACCGTGCCAATTCAAGCGCTCAGGAAAGGCCAAGGCTGGCAGTCGGTAGCAGCTGCGACCGCCGGTGAAGAGAACAAGCTGCTCTACATTACGGACTCGCGCTCAGGGAGACGCTTCCTCGTCGACACCAGAGCCCAGAAGAGGGTCATCCTGCCGTCCTACGCTGACCGGCTGGAAGGACCTAGCAGCCCCGGACTTGTGGCAGTAAACGGCTCCGAGATTAAGACGTTCGGTGAGAGAACACTGGCCTGATCTCTACATAGCTGCTCGTATGAGTGGACTTTTATCATAGCAGCACTGTGTTGCCCGATCCTGGGCGCTGATTTTCTGTGTGCGCATGGTTTACTTGTGGATGTTGCTAAAAGACGCCTGGTTAATGCAGTGTCCTTTGACTCTCTCCCCTGTATAGCTCGAGGGACCCAGCCAACAGCACAAGCCAACGTCACAGCTCCAGGTGATAAGTTCCACGCACTGCTCACTCAGATCCCAGCACTCACGGTCCCGACGTTTTCGGCGGCCATCGCTAAACACGGGGTGGAGCACTTTATCACCACCACCGGGCCGCACGTTTTCGCAAGACCTCGGCGCTTGGACGCAGCTAAACTGGCCATAGCGCGCGAGGAGTTCGCCAACCTGGAAAGGTTGAGCATCATCAGGCATTCGAACAGCCCATGGGCATCTCCGCTACACTTGGTCACTAAGGCTGAGGGGTCGTGGCGACCGTGCGGGGATTTCCGCAGGTTGAACAACACCACAGCACAAAACCGCTACCCGATTCCCCACATACAGGATTTTTTCCGTTCCCCTCGCAGGAGCAAGCATTTTTTCCAAAATAGAACTGGTCCGCGGTTATCACCAGGTCCCAGTGCGCGCGGAGGATGTACCCAAAACAGCGGTAATAACTCCGTTCGGTTTAATCGAGTTCCTGCGCATGCCATTCAGGTTAAAAGGCGCGGCACAGACGTTCCAGCGCATGATGGATGCAGTGCTGTGCGATCTCCCGTTCGTGTTCGTCTACCTGGACGATATCCTGGTAGCCAGTGCGAAGACGAACACGAAACCCACCTCAGGACGGTTTTCCGGAGGTTGGAGGAGCACGGGTTAATAATCAACCCCGCGAAATGCCAGTTCGGCGTGACGGAGATTGATTTTTTGGGGTACTGCATCTCACCGGAAGGAGCGATCCCATTGCCCGACAAAGTGCGCGCCATAGCGGATTTTCCCCGGCCTCAGACGGTCAGGGCGGTGCAAGAATTTTTGGGGATGGTGAACTTTTATAACCGTTTCCTTGCCCGCGCGGTGCGGCTCATGCAACAATTGTACGCCGCGCTCAAGAGACAGAAACCCGCGGATGGGGTCGAATGGACCCCGGAGCGAGAGCGGGCGTTCTCGGAGGTTAAAGCAGCCCTGGCAAACACCGCACTGCGGGTGCATCTGGACCCATCGGCCCGGATAGCGCTCACCATAGACGCTTCAGACGTGGCTGTAGGGGCTGTCGTGGAGCAGCGTGTCGCCGGGGCTTGGCAGCCCTTCGCCTTTTTCAGCAGAACTTTGCGCGACAGTGAACATAAAAACAACGCGTTCGACAGGGAGTTGCTGGCCCTCCACCTGGCCATACGCCACTTCCAGTTTTGGCTGGAAGGGCGCAGTTTCACCGCGTTCGTGGCCCACAAGCCACTAACGTTTGTGATGGCCAAGGTTTCAGAACCGTGGTCGGTCCGGCAGCAGAGACAGCTGGCCGCGATCTCAGAGTTTACTACCGATATTCAGCATATGTCGGGTAAACTGAATGTGGTGGTGGACTGCCTCTCGCGCGCCGTGGTGGCCCCAGTCTACGTGGGGATCGATTACGCAGCCATGGCTACGGAGCAGATTAGCGTTGCAGACATGCGCGTGCTCCAGTCTGGACAAACAGGGTTAAGGCTGGAGAGCAGGGTGCTGCAAGACGGCATGCCCCCCCTAATCTGCGATGTCTCCACGAGACGCACGCGTCCGGTGGTCCCGGTCGAGTGGCGCCGCCGCGTGTTTGAGTCGGTTCATCCTCTAGCGCACCCAGGAGTGCGCGCGTCGGTCAAAATGGTGGGAGAGAAGTTTGTGTGGCCGAGCCTACGCAAACAAGCAAAAGGGTGGGCTGCGGCTTGCGTGGCGTGCCAACGAGCCAAGGTACACAGACACACGAAGGCTTCCTTGGAGCCGTTTCGGGTACCGGCTAAGAGGTTTGACCATGTTCATGTGGACCTCGTGGGCCCCCTCCCGCCATCACAGGGGTGCATGCACCTCCTGACAGTGGTGGACCGCACAACGCGCTGGCCAGAAGCAGTCCCGCTGGCGGCAACCACCTCCGCGGGCGTGGCACGCGCTTTTTTAACAGCAAGGGTGGCACGTTTTGGAGTCCCGTCGGACATTATGTCCGACAGGGGCCCTCAATTTGTTTCCGACCTCTGGTCCGCGATGGCCCGCAGCCTGGGTGTTGCAATTCATCGCACAACCATGTACAACCCACAGGCCAATGGGTTATGTGAGCGTTTTCATAGATCACTGAAAGCAGCACTCAGGGCTTCACTGACGGATGCAAATTGGGTGGACAGGTTGCTGTGGGTTGTATTGGGGTTGCGCTCAGCGCCAAAAGACGATTTGGAAGATTCCCCGGCAGAGCTGGTTTTTGAGCAGACCCTACGGCTGCCCGGGGAATTTCTGCCAGATAATCCCGCACCGGACAGCTCCCCGTCTCAGCTTTTGCAGCGGAGCGCAAACACAGGCACGTTGCCGGGCCCGGCCCACCACTGTTTTCCGCGTGCTTTCGTGACTAAAACTTTGAAGAACGCGGAGTTCATGTTCGTCAGACACGACGCCCACCGCCCACCATTGCGCCTACCATATGATGGACCATTCAGAGTGTTGGAAACAGGGGATAAGCATTTTTTGCAAGACTTGGGAGGTCGGGGGGAGAAAATTGGCATAGACAGACTCAAACCCACCTTTGCAGCAGCGGATGAGCAAGTGCTGCTGGCTAGGGCCCCTCGGCGTGGAAGACCCCCACGGAGAGCTCCCCAGGGAAACGATTCAGCAGAGCAGCCACACGGACAGAGCAAAGTTCCCCCCCCCTCGCCACGGCCCACCCGCAGTCAGACACACTCCCAGCAGCCCCCCACCGGCACAGCAGCGCCACGGAGGCGGTAAACCCCAGTTACAGCATATATGGGAGGAGACTGAAGCCAAGAAAGCATGTGGACTGATGTTCTATCTAAGATGCTGGGAGGGCGGTGTAGGACATTGGGGAAGTCAGATTATTTAGCATCTCAGAGGGAGACAGTGAATAAGCATGGGAGAACAATGCCCAGGGGGTTCCTGGCGAGATAGCAGGAAGGAGTCAGGGACATAGGGGGTTGAATGCAGTGTAATGTAAATGTCATGCTGTGTGATAGGAAATGCAATGAAATGTGTGAAGAGAGAGTTGAGTTAACTGAGGAGAGCTTGTTGAAATGATTCAGTCTGTTCTGTGCTTGTGAGATGTGAAGTGTGTAATAAACCGTCTGTCCATGAATCTGCCTCTTATTTCACACACTCCACAATATAAAGTCTCTGAAAAAGATAGAAGCCTAGCGGTTTTAAATTAGAGATGAGGAAGAGTTTGGGAGATAATACATTTTATTTATAATGCACGTTATATTTCAAAGAAACCTCAAAGGCCACAGTTTAAACAGCGACAGAATTTAAAAAGCCAACAACAATAAAAAACTAAAAGTTTAAAAAGGTTAAAATCAGATGAAACAGATTTTAGTTAGCTTTTGCCAATAAAAAAAGTCTAAGTGTTTTTTAAAAGTCTCAAAAGATTGTGGAATCCTCAAATGTTTTGGAAGGGAATTCCACAAATGTGGAGCAATTGTCCAAAAGGCCCAGTCTACCATGGTATGAAGCTTGGTCTGGAGTGGTTGAAGACCTTTATGCAAATAGGATTTTAGTGTCATAAACATTCAATTTTTTTTTTAATTTAAGTTTTTGTAAAGGGTATACATGTCACTACAGCATTGCATTGTTTACATTTTCATCACATATTCCCTTTTTTTTTTACAAGATTGAAAAAAATTATTACAACACTCCCTTTTTTTAAGGGAAAGAAAAGAAAAATTAAAAAAAAAAGAGAGAAGAAAAATAAAAGAACATCTGAGTAGCATTGGAACAAAGAGAGGAGCCATTATTGAAATGGTGTTTGTCAAAGATTAAATCTGATGGAAGACACATATGCATTCCAGGGTTGCCAAAAGTTCAAGAACCCATCCATGTCCTGTCTCAGTGCAAATGTCAACTTTTCCATTGAATAAATGTCCTGAATCACGTTAATCCAATCTTCAGGTGTAGGACAGTCTCTCAACATCCATTTTTTCGTTAGTGCTTTTTTACTTGCCAATATCAAAACATTGAATAAATATTTTTCTCCTCCTCTTTCCAGTGATTCTGGTAGTAAACCCAAACACAAAGTTACAAAAGAAAAGAGAACTGTTACTTTGAATATTTTCCCCAATATTGTCTGTACATTAGTCCAATATTGGTGGATAACTGGGCATGACCAAAACACATGAAAATGATTTGCAGTCTTTTCACCACACAAGCGCCAGCAATTCAACCCTTCACGAGTAAATTTGTTTTGTGCAGGTGTTCTGAAAAATCCTACCATATTTTTCCATCCAAATTCTCTCCACAGCAGGGATGAGGTACTTTTCCACTGTTGTTTGTTTAGCTTTTCCCATATTTCCAGTTGTAAAGTGAAATTCCCCTCTTTTTCCCATTTCTCTTCTTTATATATGATGTGTTGTCTCCTTTTAAATCTTGAAGACCATGGTATATTTTAGAGATGTATCTGATCCCTGGAATCCCTTTATATGTCATTAAGAAGACCTTTAGAACACCTGACTGGGCCCTTTCCAAATCCTCCTTTTTAAGTATATTGTTTATGTGGTGTCTAAGCTGAAAGAACCTGTAAAGGTCTTGATTTATTAGACCTTGTTTTTTCAAATCTTCAAAACTTTTTAAAGTTTGCCCTTTAAAAAAGTTGTAATATTTTATCAGTACATTCTCTTTCCACTTTTTAAATATAGTGTCTGTTTTATTAGGAGTAAAATCTTGATCATAGGAAATCCATTGCAATAATCGATAAAGTTCTTTAGTTTGATTCTCTTTGACTATGTTAAACCATATTTTTAGCAGGGTCTCTATCCACGGGTTAGTGTTATTCAAATGTTTAGGTATGTGGCTTATATTAATCATATATTCCCTACCTACATATGTATAGACATATTAGAATGTTTAGTGATTACATATGTGGAATGACCTCACGCCTCAGAAAAGGACAAGAGGTCTCAACCGCCAGCGAGGATCAAAGAGCAGACGGAGTCGCAGCGGTGGAGACCGGATTGATCTCCCTGACCACCCAGGGTCAGGTGGAGGAGACGGAGGACAATGGAGGGGGGATTATGTTAATGCGGGATGTCAGCTTTGATATGCAATGTCTTTTGTTGAGTGTGGGTATAAGTATGAAGGTCTGACTGCGCTCGACCTCTTATTCTGCTTCTGCACCGAGATGAGACATGTTAGGGAGGTGAAGCTGATATTAAACTTTGATTTATAAAGTCACATCGCTTCTTCATTTCTAACTCCCTACACTGGTGACCAGATGTGAGGATGGAACAGAGACGTTCCCCCACGGCAGAATCTACAGAGAGGGCTCAACCGAGCACCATCCCCAGCCCCGCCGTGAGAGCAGAAGAAAGGCGCTCTCGCCCGGCGGACACATCAGGGACGGCCCACACAAGCGCCGTCACCGTCAAGCTGCCAGAATTCTGGCAAGACGACCCGAGCTCGTGGTTCCAGCAAGCTGAGGCTCAGTTTGCACTGGCGGGCATAATGGCGGACGAGACGAAATTTTATCACATCGTCGCCAAACTCGACGCTGCCACGTCAAGATGTGCGCGGAGCATAATCCAACAGCCGCCCGCCCATGACAAATACAGAGAACTTAAAGCGACCATCGTTGAGAACTTTGTCCCCTCAGCCGAGGAGAGAGCAGAGAAGATCCTGGCGATCTACGGCCACAGAGGATGCAGACCCAAGGCCCTCATGGAGGACATGCTGCAGCTTAAGGAAGAGGACAACGACAACTTCCTCTTCCAACATATCTTCCTCAGCACTCTGCCGCCACACATGAGAGGGACGCTGGTCAACATGCGGTGCAGCACCCAACAGGACTTCCGCGCGCTGGCCCGAGAAGCGCAGCGGCTCATCAACGCCTGCAGCGAACAGATGGCCACAGCAGCATCCGCAGATCTCAGCGCGGAAGCTCAGAGCAGCGGAGAACCACAGACAACCGAGCAGAGCCCGCCCACCATGGTGGCAACACGACCAAGGCGCAGCAGGCGAACGACCTCTGCTATTACCACCACCGTTTCGCCGAGAAGGCGTACAAATGCGTGCCCCCCTGCAAATTCAAAAATTCGGGAAACGCCAAAGCCGAGAACCGTTAACAGCTGCGGCTCTCGGCGAGAAAAATAAGCTGCTTTATGTGACTGACGGACACACCGGGAGACAGTTCCTTATCGACACCGGAGCTAAGCTGAGTTTTATCACCCCTTCCCACGCAGACCAGGCCATGGGTCCCCGGGGAAATGGAGCAATGGCAGCCAACGGCTTGATCATCGACACTTTCGGTGAAAGGAACCTGCCTCTTTACATCCACGGCCGCAACTATAGATGGACATTTATTGTAGCGGCGGTGAGTTTTAACTTGTTGGGCGCTGATTTTTTGTGTGCACATGGGTTGTTAGTCGATCTAGCAAATAGGCGTTTGGTTAATGCACTGTCATTTTCTTCTATCCCCTGCTCAGCTCGAGTTTCTCCACCACCCGTGCAGGCCAGCGTCACAACAGCAGGAGGTAAGTTTGACCAACTCCTCACCCAATTTCCAGCACTCACAGTTCCAAAATTTTCAGCAACAGTAGCGAAACACGGGGTTGAACACTTCATCCACACAGCAGGCCCACCCGTGTTTGCCAAAGCTCGGCGCTTAGACGCGACCAAGCTCGCCATAGCACAGGACGAGTTTACCACCCTGGAAAAATTAGGCATTATTAGATGCTCGAAAAGCCCCTAGGCATCGCCACTCCACATGGTCCCGAAAACCGACGGTTCTTGGAGACCTTGCGGCGATTACCGCAGATTAAACAATGCGACAGCGCATGACCGCTACCCAATTCCTCACATCCAAGATTTTTCACTACATCTGGCGGGTGCGCGCTTTTTTTCTAAAATAGACCTGGTCCGCGGCTATCACCAAGTCCCCGTTCAAGCGGAAGATATTCCCAAAACGGCTGTAATAACCCCTTTCGGTCTTTTTGAATTTTTGCGGATGCCGTTCGGCCTCAAAGGCGCTGCTCAAACCTTTCAGCGTATGATGGACGCAGTATTACGCGACCTCCCCTTCGTGTTCGTCTACCTCGACGATATGCTGGCAGCCAGCCCGTCAGAGGAAAAACACGAACAACACCTCACTAAAGTTTTGCAGAGACTAGAAGAGCACGGGTTAATAATCAACCCAACCAAATGCAAATTTGGCGTGTCACAAATTGATTTTTTGGGACACAGAGTTTCACCGAAGGGGGCAGTCCCATTGCCAGACAAAGTCCGCGCGGTAAAAAATTTTCCACAACCACAAACGGTCAAATCGCTGCAAGAATTTTTGGGAATGGTGAATTTTTACAACCGTTTCCTCCCCCGTGCAGCTCAACTCATGCAGCCCCTGTATACCGCGCTCAGAAAACAAAAGCCTTCCAACGCAGTCGAATGGACCCCGGAGCGCGAACACACTTTCGCGGAAGTAAAAAGTGCTCTAGCGAATGCCACATTGTTGGTTCACCCCGATCCCTCGGCCCGCATAGCGTTAACCACAGACGCTTCAGACCTGGCCATAGGGGCAGTCGTGGAACAACATGTTGGCGGAACCTGGCAACCTTTAGCATTTTTTAGGAAATCTTTAAACCAAACCGAGCGTAAATACAGCACTTTTGACAGGGAGCTGCTAGCGCTTCATTTATCCATCCGCCACTTCCAATTCTGGTTAGAAGGGCGGCGCTTCACGGCTTTTGCAGACCACAAACCGCTCACTTTTGCGATGGCTAAAATTTCAGAACCATGGTAAGGCAGGCAACAAAGACAGCTAGCCGCAATTTCAGAGTTCACCACAGACATTCGACATGTGGCAGGCAAACTTAACGTGGTAGCAGACTGCCTCTCTCACGCTGTGACATCGCCAAAGCACGAGGAGACAGATTACACTACCTCAGCCGCAGAACTCGTCGCCAACGCGGACGCGTACGCGGCCCCAATTCACGTAGGGATAGATTACGCAGCCATGGCAGAGGAACAAAGCAGTGACGCGGACGTGCGCGTGCTCCTGTCTGGACGAACAGGGTTAAGACTGGAAGAAAGGGGTTTACGTGACGGTGTATCCCCCCTAATCTGCGACGTTTCAACCGGCCGACCTCGCCCGGTAGTCCCAGCTGCATGGCGCCGCCGCATTTTCGACTCGGTTCACGCCCTCGCACACCCAGGGGTGCGCGCCTCGGTTAAAATGGTCGCAGAAAAGTTTGTTTGGCCGGGCCTGCGCAAAAATGTAAAGGAATGGGCAAAAACTTGCATGTCTTGTCAGCGCGCCAAAATACACAAACACACAAAAGCTCCTCTAGAGCCTTTTCGAATCCCAGCCAGAAGGTTTGACCACGTTCATGTCGACCTCGTGGGACCACTACCTTCGTCTCAGGGTTTCACACACCTGTTAACAATGATAGACCGTACTACGCGCTGGCCTGAGGCGGTCCCTTTGGCGTCAACCACAGTTGCGGAAGTCGCTCGCGTTTTTTTAACAAACTGGGTGGCACGTTTCGGCGTCCCATCGGACATCACGTCCGATAGGGGGCCTCAATTTGTCTGAGAGCTTTGGTCAGCCATGGCCAGCAGCTTAGGGGGCGACAATTCACCGCACCACCGCATATCACCCTCAGGCTAATGGGTTATGCGAGTGTTTTCACAGATCTTTAAAGGCCGCCCTTAGGGCCTCACTAACGGATACAGATTGGGTGAATAAACTTCCCTGGGTTTTATTGGGGTTGCGTTCTGCGCCTAAAGAGGATCTAGACGCCTCCCCAGCAGAATTAGTTTTTGCACAACCTCTCAGACTCCCAGGTGAGTTTTTACCAGAGAATCCAGAGCCTGGGCATCTTCCAGCCCTGAGGCCTTTAGGCAGCACCGGACCAGACACTCTCCCCGGACCGGCACATCACTCTTTTCCACGGGTTTTTGTCCCCCAAGCTTTAAAAAATGCCGAGTTCGTCTTTGTTAGGCACGAAGCTTTAAAATCAACCCTCCGTCCACATTACGACGGACCATTCAGAGTGCTGGAACCTGGTGATAAGCATATTGTGCTTGATTTAGGGGACAGAAAAGACACAGTCAGCATTGACAGACTTAAACCTCCCTTCTTGTTGAGAGACAAACCTGCATGGGTGGCGAGAGCACCTCGGCGGGGTAGACCCCCCAAGAAAAAAAACTCAGCCCCCCTGCAGGGAACAAATAACCACTCTCCTCCCCAAGCTGCAGATTCCTTACAAGAGGGTCTCACCAGGACGCCAAAGCGGACCTACAGCAGATTCGGGAGAAGATTAAAACCCAGACGGCACAGGGACTGATGCAAATTGACCAAGAGTTGTTAACTATGTTATCAGATTGTGCCGTGACAGTTGTAAGGCTGATTTGTGATATTACTATACTAATGTGGTTACCACTGAATTCTCTACAGGAGCATGACTGCTGGAAAGATTCTTCCTTGTTTTCCCTGTCAAGAGGTTTAACAGTATATTATGTCATAGAGATTATCTTAAACTGTAAACTTAATTTGATTGTCCGTTTCTTAGTCGTTTGGGGGGGGCTGTGGCTTATATTAATCATATATTCCATACCTACATATGTATAGACATATTAGAATGTTTAGTGATTACATATGTGGAATGACCTCACGCCTCAGAACAGGACAAGAGGTCTCAACCGCCAGCGAGGATCAAAGAGCAGACGGAGTCGCAGCGGTGGAGACCGGATCGATCTCCCTGACCACCCAGGGTCAGGTGGAGGAGACGGAGGACAATGGAGGGGGGATTATGTTAATGCGGGAAGTCGGCTTTGATATGCAATGTCTTTTGTTGAGTGTGGGTATAAGTATGAAGGTCTGACTGCGCTCGACCTCTTATTCTGCTTCTGCACCGAGATGAGACATGTTAGGGAGGTGAAGCTGATATTAAACTTTGATTTATAAAGTCACATCGCTTCTTCATTTCTAACTCCCTACAGGTAAGGCATTATTCTCTATTATCGCCTGTAGGGGAATGTCACTTGTTATTTGGCATTCTATCTCCTTCCATTGTGCAATGTAGAATGGGTTACATATCTCTACTAAAGTTTTAATTTGCACGGCTTTAAAATAGTCCCTGATACTTGGCAGCGTCAAACCACCTTTGTCTTTGTTTAGCTGTAGGGGTCTATACCTGATTTTTGGTCTCTTCCCCTGCCATATGAATCTTGAGATCCTTCTGTCCAGTTCTTGCCATGTTTTTTTGGGAGGTTCTACCGGTATTGTTTGAAAAAGGTATAGAAGATGTCGATGTCGAGGTATATTCATTTTGACTGCTTCAATTCTTCAATCGTATTCCATCTTGCTAGATCAGATTTTATTTTTGCCATCAGTGGATCATAGTTTAGTGTTATAATTTTGTTGAGTTGTTTTGGAATATTGACCCCCAGATATTTCATAGATTCCATCTCCCAGTTAGTTTTGAATTTGCTTAGTAAATATTGATTTGAGTTATAGTTGAATGTTAAAATTTGGGTTTTATGCATGTTTAATTCGTACCCCGATAACTCTCCATACTCTGGAAAAAACTGAGATTAGTTCTGGAAAAGAGGTGTCCGGCTGCCCCAGGTATATTAAAATGTCATCAGCAAAGAGTGCTATTTTATGTTCCTTCTGACCAAGTGTAATACCTTGAATTTTTTGATTCCGTCTTATCCATTGGCTCAGAGGTTCTATGAAGATTGCAAAGAGCAGTGGAGACAAGGGGCAGCCCTGACGACATCCTCTTTCCAGTTCAAAAGATGATGATAATTTACTGTTAATCCTTATTTTAGCTGTTGGTTTTTATATAATGCCTGGATAGTTCTAATGAAGTTGTTATGAAAATTGAAACTGGATAAGATAAGATAAGATAAGCCTTTATTAGTCCCACAATGGGGAAATTCCAGGATTGCAACAGCACAGGGATAGCAACACTCAGAGCAACAATCAGAAGGCAAGAAAAAAAAAAAAAAAGCAAGCAAGCAAGCAAGAGCAGCTAATATACATATGTACATATTACTATAAATATATATATATACTTATATATATATACTTGCATATTTATTCCACCTAGCTGCAATGCTCCGTACTGTGGGTGTTTATATATTTACATATTTATTCCATCTAGCTACAATGCTCTGCACTGTGTTCATATATTCATATATTTATTCCATCCAGCTACAATGCTCTGCACTGTGTGTCTGTGTGTGTGTGTGTATATATACAGTATATTTTATAGTAATATGTACATATGTATATTAGCTGCTCTTGCTTGCTTGTTTTTTTTCTTGCCTTCTGATTGTTGCTCTGAGTGTTGCTATCCCTGTGCTGTTGCAATCCTGGAATTTCCCCGTTGTGGGACTAATAAAGGCTTATCTTATCTTATCTTATATATATATATACACACAGACACACAGTGTAGAGCATTGTAGCTGGATGGGATAAATATATGAGTATATAAACACACAGTACGGAACATTGCAGCTAGATGGAATAAATATAAACACACAGTGCGGAGCAATGTAGCTAGATGGAATAATATGTAGATATATAAACACACAGTACGGAGCATTGCAGCTAGGTGGAAAAAATATGTAAATATATAAACACACAGTGCGGAGCAATGTAGCTGGATGGAATAATATGTAGATATAATATGATAATATAATAATAATAATAATAATATAATAAATAATAATAATAATATAATATAATAATAATATAATAATATAATAATATGTAGATTTTTTTCCGGTTCCGGTTCCGCCGGACCGGCGGCGCCACACGAGTCGGCTGCCTGTTGCAACAGCCTTTTTTTTTTATCTTCCTTCTTCTTTCTACACCTTTCACTCTGTATATATATCATGGACGCACGGATCGCCCCGGGGGTCTCCCGGGTCGGCGGACGGAGCCACGGTTTGCAGCGGGAGACGTTACAGCGGGGAGGAGCTAGTGCTAGCTAGCACTTGGCCGCCGCCCGGTGCTAATGGGAAACTCGACATACCGGGAGCTGTAGCGAAAACGACGCGGGTGCCGGGCTGGAGTTTAGGCGGCGTGAAAGAAATATAAGACAGAATAATAAAGAGCGATGGCAAGAACCAAGCAGACCGCCCGTAAAATCTACTGGAGGAAGAAGCCCCCCAGGAGACAGCTAGCCACCAGGGCTGCTCGGAGAGGCGCTCTGGCCACCGGCAGAGTGAAGAGGCCTCGCCGTCACAGGCCCGTGGCTCTGAGAGAGATCCGTCGCTACCAGAAATCCACGGAGCTGCTCATCCGTAAGCTGCCCGTCCAGCGCCTGGTGAGGGAGATCGCTCAGGACTTCAAGACCGTCCTGCGTTTCCTGAGCTTCGCCGTCATGGCTCTGCAGGAGACCAGCGAGGCCCACCTGGTGGTCTCTTCTTCGCTAAGGGGGTCACCATTATGCCCAAAGACTTCCAGCTGGCCCGCTGCATCCGCGGAGAGAGAGCTTAGACTTTCTGCTGCACATTCACCAGCCATAATGCTCTGCACTGTGTGTCTATATATATATACATTTATAGTAATATGGACATATGTTTACTAGATGTTTTTTTCTTGCCTTCTGATTGTTGCTCTGAGTGTTGCTATCCCTATGCTGTTGCAATCCTGGAATTTCCCCATTGTGGGACTAATAAAGGCTTATCTTATCTTATCTTATCTATAAACACAGTGCGGAGCATTGTAGCTAGATGGAATGAATATATAGATATATAAATATAAACATAAACACACCCAGTGTGGAGCATTGTAGCTAGATGGAATAAATATATAAATGTATAAACACACACAGTGCAGAGCATTGTTGCTAGATGGGATGAAACAGCACAACCATCTACTTAGTTATCCTACATGGTATGATTATGTGCCCATACATATTCTCACCCTCCGTAGCTACCGGTGTTTTCCTAGTTGTATGCCGGAGGGGACCATTATGTAAGTCTATTGCATCTTTTGCATTAAAAAAAAAACAAAACAAAACTATTAGGTTGTTACGTCTTTTTGCTATCTCTGCGAGCAGCCCTGCTTAGGTTGTACAGTCTGACAGCCGTTGGTAGGAAGGACCTGCGAAACCTCTCGGTTGTGCACCTGGGATGATGTAGTCTGCTGCTAAATGAGCTCCTCAGTGCATTCAGTATGTCCTGCATAGGGTGGAACTCGGACTCCAGCAGAGATGACAGTTTAGCCACCGTCCTTCTCTCTCCTATCTCCTCCACCGGATCAAGGCGCTGCCTCAGGACGGAGCTAGCTTTCTTGATCAGTTTGTTCAGTCTCTTCCTATCGGCTGCAGTAATGCCACTGCCCCAGCAGACCACTCCAAAAGTGATGGCTGATGCCACCACCGTGTCATAGAATGTCTTCAGCAGCGCCCCTTGTACACCAAAAGACCTGAGTCTCCTCAGTAGGAACAGCCTGCGCTGTCCCTTCTTGTAGAGTGCGTCAGTATTGTGTGACCAGTCTAGTTTATTGTTCAGATGAACACCCAGGTACTTGTAGGATGTCACCATCTCAGTGGATAAGATTCTATATATGAAAGACCAGTCAACCGAATCAAATGCTTTTTCAGCATCTAATCCCAATATGGCTGCATTTAAATTATATTTTTTTAAATGATGAATTATGTGTAAAGTGCGTCTAATGTTATCTTGTGTCTATCTTTGTCTTATAAAACCTGTTGGGTCTAAATGAATTAAGTCTGTTAGTATATTTTCAAACCTTTTGGCAAGGATAGCGGTAAAAAGTTTATAGTCCTGATTTAACACACTGATTGGTCTGTAGTTGGAGCAGTCTCGTTTATCCTTTTCAGGTTTAGTTATGACTGCAATGACCCCTTCTCTCCAGGAGGGGGGGATTTCCCCCATGTGGAGGACATAGTTAAATGTTTTCAGGAGGAGAGGAGATAGTTGCTGTTGAAAAGTTTTGTACCACTCTGCTGTATAGCCATCTGCTCCTGGGGATTTGTTAGCTTTAAGTGTCATAATTGCTTTTTCTAATTCTTTAGGTTGTATTTCTGACAGTAGTGTTTTATTTTGTGACTCAGTAAGTTGGGGAAGATTTAATGTATTTAGGAAGGCTTTGGATTCGTTTTTGTGTTTTTTGAGGGAGTACAAGTTCTTGTAGTAATTCTCAAAGCTTTTAAGAATTTCCTGAAATCTAAATTTTATTTCCTTTGATACTGGGTCTCTGATTTTGTAGATCGCTCTCTCCGTTTGTTGTTTCCTCAATTTATAGGCTAGTAATTTTGCCGATTTGCTACCTGTTTCATCGTGTTTTTGTTTCAGAAATGTAAGTTTCTTCTGGATTTCTATTGTGTAGATCTCGATTTGTTTTTATTTTGCTTAATTTTGAGCGAGTCATTAAAATCAGTGTCGTCTTTGTGCTCTTTTTCTAGTTTCTCAAGTTCTGACTCTAATGTGATTAGTTTTTCTTGTCTCAGTTTCTTTTGGATTGCCAGTTTTGCGATAATCTTTCCCCTTATTACAGCTTTGCATGCGTCCCACAGTATTAAGGGGGATACTTCTCCATTATCATTTTCTTCCAAATATCTGAGAATATCTGATTCCAATTCATCTTTCAGTGGTCCTTTCAGCACATTTGAATTTAACCTCCAAGAAAATGTATTATTTGTGTATTTTTGGATATTTAAGTCCATATAGATCGGACTGTGGTCACAGAGATCCATCAGTCCTATTTTACATGTTTTTACTCTTCCAATGTCTCTATTAAACATAAAAAAAATAGTCAATCCTTGGGTATGATGAATGTGGTGCTGAGAAAAATGTATAATCTTTTACACTGGGGTTGAATTCCCTCCACACGTCACAGATTCCCATTTCTTTTAGTAGCATCCGAGTTTTTCTACTTTGAGTGTTATTTTGATGTGGAGAATTACCTGATGCATCCCAGTATGGATTCAGTCTTAGATTGAAGTCTCCACCACATATCACTAAACCTTGGGCTTTAGTTATCATTAAGTCAAATACATTTTTATAAAATTTCCAGTTAGCCCCTGGAGGTACATATACATTCAGCAGGGTGATATCTTCTCCCTCTAGCCGACCAAGTACCATGCTAAATCTCCCTTCTTTATCTTTGTGTTCTGAATTTTTTTCAAACATAATTTTGGTTGAGATCAATGTCGCTACCCCCCTCCTCCTCCCTGACTTATATGAAGATGAAGAGATCAGTTTAAATCCTTGTCTATTAAGTTTAGTGTGCTCCAAGTCTGTTAGGTGGGTTGCCTGTAAAAATATTATTCCTGCTTTGTCTTTTTTCATTTTGCCTAGAATCTTGGATCTTTTAACTGGATTCAGGATCCCTTTTACATTATATGAGATTATTTTAGTTACACCCTGTTTCTCCATTGTATTGTCTTATTTAATATGACAGTGTAATGGCCCTCTTTTATGCTACTCAGAAACTGAAAGACAATTAAGAACATAAAAAACATTAAGAACACAGTATATAAAACTTTAAAACACAAAACTGTCAAAAGATCTTCCTAAGCTGAGGTCTTTTTAGCGACCTTAGAAGAGCCTTCATGGTGCGTTGGCTCCGAGGAAAATTCCTCAAACTCTGTTACGTGTTGAGGGCCCTCTCTTTTACCCCTGTAAGTTGTCCCATGTTTTTAACGTGAATTTCAGATCCCAATCTGAACTTATGATTTATTTATTTTTTTATGCCTATACCCTATGAAATTGTGCGCAACCTCCCACCACCGTCACAGCAAACAATCACGCTAATACAGTATTTGTTAGTGTGGAGAGTTCATGTGGTTCATTGTCACATTTCTATTTTAACAAGTTTTTTTTTTTTTAAGACTTATTTGTTTCTAATATTGTGACTGTTCCATGAAATGTTTTACCACTTCATACTTGCTGATTCTGCATCTCCTTTAATGTTTGTTACCTTGTAGGAGGAGGGTTGGATGCGCAGATTGATTAAAAATATCTTATTCCCTCCTGAAAGCGTTCAGTTTTTCCTTATAGCCCTGGCGCTGGGTTTCCCGCTGCTGGCCCGTGGATTTTGAGGGTCTCTGTGTGCACCATGTTTGAGCCTTGATTCTTTCGAGTCTGCTGCGGGTTTATACACCGTTACCGGGAGCCCTCTTCTCGCCATATCCCTTGTTGCTTCTTCCGCCGAGTTGTAGAGACAAGTCTCTTCCCCGTAAAAAATCCGCAGCTTCACCAGAAATGGCATTTGAAAGCGCAGTTTCTTCTCTCTTAGTACCTTTTTAGCGTCGTCGTATTCCCGACGCTTTTTAAGGACCTCCGGGGCGTAGTCGTGCTCCACAAAAACTTTTCTTTCTTGGTGCATAAATCCTTTTTTCTGCCAAGCCAGTTTCAAAGCCTCTTCTTTTGTTCTGAAGTTGGAAAACTTCACCATCACCGATCGCGAGGGAGCTTCCGCCGACGGCCTTGGGGCTAATGAACGGTGCGCCCTTTCTATCTTCAAGTCGGTGGATTGGGGAATTTCCAACTTCTCTCTCAGTATGGGTTCCACGCATGCAGCCATTGTGGTGAAACCGTCCTCGACTCCTTTCAGACCATGAATTCTTATGTTGTCCCTTCTTAGTCTTCCTTCCTGGTTGGTTAGCTTAGCCTCCAGTCTTGTCTGTCGTTTGAGTAATTCCAGCACGGTTTCTTCCAGCCCTTTTATTCTTTCCTCTGCTTCCATGATTCGGTCCTCGGCCTGGTCCACTCTGTTGTTTGTCCTTTTTATTTCATCTTTAATTTCACGAAATTCAGCCAAACACTCTCGGCGAAATTCTCTTAATTCTTGAAATATCGTTTTTAAGCTAATCGTGTTGCTAGCCTCATTCTGCTCCTCTGTTTCCAAGTGGTTGTTGTCCTCCAGGTCAGATTCTCCGGCCGATGCGCGTCTTGGCCTGGCAAATGTCGATCTCTTCTGTTTTCCTTTAGGCATAATGACTTTGTCTTTTGATTTTCACTCTTCCAAAAATCCGTTAAATCTGATTTTCAAGGTATTTTCATGGATGGGGTCTGGGAGCTTCAGCGTTAAGCTGCTATCACCATGGTGTCCAGACCGGAAGTCCCCACATTTCTATTTTAACAAGTTGTTTTTTGTTTTTTTTTTAAGACTTATTTGTTTCTAATATTATGACTGTTCCTTGGAATGTTTTACCACTTCATATTTGCTGATTCTGCATCTTCTTTAATGTTTGTTACCTTGTAGGAGGAGGGTTGGGTGCGCAGATTGACTAAAAATATCATTATTCCCTCCTGAAACTTCGTCCAGTTTTTCCTTATAGCCCTGGCGCTGGGTTTCCCGCTGCTGGCCCGTGGATTTTGAGGGTCTCTGTGTGCACCACGTTTGAGCCTTGAGTCTTTCGATCAGGTCTGCTGCGAGTTTATACACTGGTACCGGGAGCCCTCTTCTCACCATGTCCCTGGTTGTTTCTTCCGCTAAATTGTAGAGACACGTCTCTTCCCCGTAAAAAACCCTCAGCTTCACCGGGAATGGAGTTTGAAAGCGCAGTTTCTTCTCTCTTAGTGCCTTTTTAGTGTCATTGTATTCCTGACATTTTTTAAGGACCTCCGGGGCGTAGTCATGCTCCACAAAAACTTTTCTTTCTTAGTGCATAAATCCTTTTTCCTGCCAAGCCAGTTTCAAAACCTCTTCTTTTGTTCTGAAGTTGGAAAACTTCACCACCACTGATCGCGGGGGGGCTTCCGCCGACGGCCTTGGGGCTAATGAACGGTGCGCCCTTTCTATCTTCAAGTCGGTGGATTGGGGAATTTCCAACTTTTCTCTCGGTATGGTTTCCACGCATGCAGCCATTGTAGTGAAACCATCCTCGACTCCTTCTTTCAGACCATGAATTCTTATGTTGTCCCTTCTTAGTCTTCCTTCCAAGTCGGTTAACTTAGCCTCCAGTCTTGTCTGTCGTTTGAGTAATTCCAGCATGGTTTCTTCCAGCCCTTTTATTCTTTCCTCTGCTTCCATGATTTGGGCCTCAGCCTGGTCCACTCTGTGATTTGTCCTTTTTATTTCGTCTTTAAGTTGACAAAATTCGGCCCCACACTCTCAGCAAAATTCTCTTAATTCTTGAAGTATCATTTTTTTAAGCTAGCCGTGTTGCTAGCCTCATTTTGCTCCTCCATTTCCAAGAGGTTATTGTCTTCGAGATCAGTTTCTCCGGCTGATGCGTGTCTAGGCCTGGTAAATGTCGATCTCTTCTGTTTTCCTTTAGGCATAATAACTTTGTCTTTTGATTTTCACTTGTCCATAAATCCATTAAATCTGATTTTCATGGTATTTTCACGGATGGGATCTGGGAGCTTCAGCGTTAAGCGGCTACCACCATGGTGTCCAGACCGGAAGTCCCCCAATTTTTTGTTTTTAAATTAAACTCATGGATGGTATTGTGTCTCGGGTCTCTTTGGATCACTGATATCAATCTCAGACACCTGTTATAATTAGTTTACTGGGTGAGCCTAATTAAAGGAAAACTACTTAAGAAGGATGTTCCACATTATTAAGCATGCCACAGGTTTCAAGCAATATGGGAAAGAAAAAGGATCTCTCGGCTGCCGAAAAGCATCAAATAGTGCAATGCACTGGACAAGGTATGAAAACATTAGATATTTCACAAAAACTTAAGCGTGATCATCGTACTGTGAAGAAATCTGTGGCTGATTCAGAGCACAGATGGGTTTGTGCAGTTAAAGGCATAATGAGGAAGGTTTCTGCCAGACAAATTCATTGGATTAAGACAGCAGCTGCTAAAATGCCCTTACAAAGCAGCAAACAGGTATTTGAAGGTGCTGGTGCCTCTGGAGTCCCATGAACCTCAAGGTGTAGGATCCTCCAGAGGCTTGCAGTTGTGCATAAACCTATTATTCAGCCACCCCTAACCAATACTCACAAGCAGAAACGGTTGCAGTGGGCCCAGAAATACATGAAGACTAATTTTCAAACAGTCTTGTTAACTGATGAGTGCCGTGCAACCCTGGATGCTCCAGATGGATGGAGTAGTGGATGATTGGTGGATGGTCCCCATGTCCCAACAAGGCTGCAAAGTCGGCAAGGATGTTGTGGAGTCATGTTTTGGGCTGGAATCGTGGAGAGAGAGCTGGTAGGTTTGGGTCCCTGAAGGTGTGAAAATGACCTTGGCAAAATATATAGAGTTTCTGACTGACCACTTTCTTCCATGGTACAAAAAGAAGAACCATGCCTTCCGTGGCAAAATTATCTTCCTGCATGACAATACACCATCTCATGCTGCAAAGAATACCTCTGTGTCATTGGCTGCTATGGGCATAAAAGGAGAGAAACTCGTTGTGTGGCCCCCATTCTCCCCTGACCTCAACCCTATTGAGAACCTTTGGAGCATCCTCAAGCAAAACATCTATAAGGGTGGGAGGCAGTTCACATCAAAACAACAGCTGTGCGAGGCTATTCTGACATCTTGCAAAGAAATTCAAGCAGAAACTCTCCAAAAACAAGTTCAATGGATGCAAGAACTGTGAAGGTTATATCAAAGAAGGGGTCCTATGTTAACATGTAACTTGGCCTGTTAAGATGTTTTTGATTGAAATAGCTTTTGAGTTCAGTAAATACGACCTCCTAATGCTGCAAATTTAAACAAATTACCTTTTTCCAGTTCTTTGCAACCAATAAAATGTTTTGAAACTCTGTTGTGCATAATAATTTCCAACACTACATTTTGAGGGGTTTTTTTAATTTTTGCAAAAAAAAAAATGCTGCTGTGGTGCCAAGTAAAAAACCTGAAACTGAATGTCCAAAAACCAAAGAACTCATTCTGAACTTCAGGAAGAACAGACAGGACCACCCACCCCCCAATAAATGGCGACCACGTGGAAAACGTCCCCACCTTCAGGTTCCTGGGAACCCACATCTCCTATGACCTCTCCTGGACTGTCAACACCAAGCCCCTGGTGAAGAAAGCCCAGCAGCGGCTGCACTTCCTCCGTGTCCTGAGGAAGCACAACCTGGACCAGAAGCTGCTGCTGGCCTTCTATCACTGCTCAGTGGAGAGCGTGCTCACCTACTATCTGGGTATTATGGATCCAGAGAGCATGTGGAGGATCTCATTTTACATATGATGCCCTCCACTTCTCCCTGTGTAGCAGTACTGAAGTGAGAGAGAGTGCTCTCTGGTTCAGAGGTGGCTGTGGTCACTGGTGAGATCAGCAGATGCTTATGAGACAACAAACACAGCACAAGACAGGCAGCAGACAAAAAGTTCAGCTATCCCTTATGACGGTGGGCTCCAAAATTGCTGTCCAACAGGACCTCAGAAGCCAATCAACTGAACAATGTATTACTGTGTGATACGAAAAGAAACAACATTCTGAAGGAAAGGATACTGAGAAAAGTCCAACAAAGTATCAACAAGTTTCAAGAAAATCTAGTGAGTAAAAAGTTCTGTATACATTTAGCAGAGCTCTTATAAAGGCCAGACTTTCTTTCCTGTTGAAGTGTTTTACTTGTACAATTTCTTAACTGCTGTAAAGGGGGGAAAAAGTACAAAAATTCTGGAGAAGTCATTAGATGGAAATGACTTTTACTTTCTGAACACTGGCAGCATCAATCAAGAACAAGTCTAAAACTCCACATAGTCATTTTCAGCTTTAATCAAAGCTTTTAGACTCTTTACCTCCTATGGTGGAACACACAAACCACTTACTCTCTTTCCCCCCTCTCTCTTTGTCCCTGCTCCATAATTTATCACTGTTACAGGGCTGATTAGACTCATTTTCTTTTAATACATGAAACAAAGGTCACAGCTCCCTGTGATATAAGCCAATGAGGTGCTAAGATCTGAGAGTGCTTAACAGATCAGCTGGATCCTCATTAATGCTGGGTTCTTTTAAAACAGTCATTTCAAGACCAAGCATGGCTGTGTGTGCATGAGTGAACAAGCACAAGAGCAAGATACTGTAGATGCCCCAAATAAGTCCCCAGCACTGTTCATTAGCTCTGTGTGAAGTGACGAGTCACAAGCAGCAGAAAAAAAAAAAAAAAAAAAAAAAACAACTGGTCCACAGCAAGCATTTTATTCATTTCTATAGCAACAAAACGGTTGTAACTTGTTCGCCAAATTCTCTTTTCTGGTCACAATACAGGAAGACAGGAAGTGATTTAGGTAAGAAAGCATTAGGTCACAGAGATACATACAAGTGTGAAATTTTCTCAACCTGAAAGAAAAATACTTACATAGATTCTGGGCAATCTTGGGATCAAGAACCTTCAGCTCTTTAATTCTCTTCTTTATAGATTTCTTATCCTCTAGATCCTCCTCCTCTTTTTTAGCTGATGAAGACAAGAACACAAGCTCATCAGATGACATATACAGAACACAAAACTCAAATCTGCATGTACAGTATAATGATTATACGATTTAGATCCTGGGTAATAACATACTGTACTAATTTCAAAGATGCCAGATTTTTGCACAGACTGACAAACTTTTCAGTTCAGTTTTGTGATTGCTGTGTGTATTTACATATTTTTCCAAGTGAGGAATGACTCAACGACAGGATGCTATGCAAATGGAAAAGCATGGAGAAAGGGATTATGGGGGAAGTGCTGTGATCACACCACTGACAGTGTTAAGGTATGGGAGAACCACAGATCTATCATGAGCATAAAGTCATACATTCAGTCATGAGGCTGTGGGTGAAGGTAAATTCGTTTTGGGTCATTTTAAGGCAGGTAGGTGGGATTGTAGTAATGGTGCCAGCAGAGGAGAGAGTTGCCACAATAGCTGGATTTACAATAAAAGTCCTGCAGATACAGATATGCACACATTCTCCAAGAGTTTATAGCAGGTTTTAATTATTTAAGACAGCCGATTAAGAGAACAAAATGTGCATCTCAGGAGTTTCCAGGAGAAATTGTCTTATGTTGTAATTATCGTGTGTGTGAGTGTAGAAAGAGGAGCTGAGACAAGTAAAGGGGGAATGGAAAAAAAAGAGTGCAGGGTTAATCCAAAGGAAAGGTATTTCTGCTGTTCCACGTGGGCTCGGGCTTCTTTCAGGGATCCTGTATCTAATTAAAAAGTGAAGAGATATGCTGAGAGCTCCCGCATAAACAGACTGGTAACATGTCCACAAACATGCACTCCTGCAGTACAACGCACCACACAAAGATATACACAAACACGACCACACACTGAGTTGTGCTTGGACTTACGTGGCTCCTCTGTTGGTGCACTCTCCTCACAGTCTTTGAATGTGTGAGAGGAAATACAAGGAGGACAAGGAATAATGTGTACCATTGAAAGTGCAGAGGAGAGAGAATATGGAGATGAAAATGCATTTTCATAGCACTGAACCCTGACCAATGCAGCGTAAAACACAAATGCTCAAGGAAAACTATAAATATGCTGCAAAAACTTAAATAGAAATGCCTGAATGTTTAAACAACTGGAAAAATGACCAACAGATTGAAAACTTCTTCTATTATTTCTACAAATATTAACCAGTTCTAGTTCTCAATGCACAAGCATATTATCCTTTTTGCAAGCTTTGGTCAACATTGGAGTCATAATGACCAGTTAATATACAATATCAGTCAGGCAATAGTTTAATGTTACTTGTGCCAGAACATCCTCTTCTGCACAACCTCAGCTTCTTTTCCAACAATGTTTCAACAACCCACTGAGGTCGTTTCAGAGCTTTATCCCTCATGACTTTATTATGGCCAACAATAACAAAGCAATTAAAACAATTCTTAACAACAGTTTTATATTATTACATTGTAGTAATTGCTTCAAGAATTAAAACATAGCCCTTGTAAATTAATAAAGGTCATGTTTATTCACAAGTTATTTTAATTGTAATATGACATATTAAAATGCATCAGTTTTGGCTTGTATGTACACTAACAGGTATGCAGTGTAGTAGCATTACCAAGGTAATGCATTTAACATGTGACATTAACCTTGGTGATTTTGTACAATATAGAATGACTGTAGAGAGAACACTTTTGAAAGCATCCTTTTTCCACATGTTGACAGTTCCCAGTGGTGTTAATGAAATGTCTATCACCTGCTTTTGTCAAAAAACTGCAGGGTTTAAATACCACAGTACCATTTTAAACCCAGTTGAAGGAGTCTTCCTCACATCAAGGTGTTTTAGTGAATTTTAATTTAAATGCTAATAAGCCCCAGTTCTCCCCATGTAGACTATGCTCTAACCCACCCTTCCTTTTTTTCCACTGCTGAGATTTATGGTCGGCGATACTATTATGTGGCTAAAGTTAGCTGGTTAGCTAACTTTAGCCATATAAAGCCACTATACCGGCTGTGGCGGAGGTATAGTGTGGCCAACTACTGATTGGAGGGTCAGGGGTTCGATTCCTGCTCTGTCTGCAGTCTGCATGTCAAAGTGTCCTTGAGCAAGACACTGAACCCCCAGTTGCTCCTGGGGAGACCAGTGCCTGTGTATGGCTTCTCCGCCGCCATCAGTGTGTGAATGGGTGGATAGCAGGATCTGTAAAGCACTTTGGTCATCTAGAGATGAGAAAAAGCCATTTACCATTTATCATGATGTTGGTGTGGAATACAGCCTGACCTAACTAATGTAAAATTGGCTGAATGTGAGAAAAGCCCAAATCAATCATTATCAGAGACAGGAATGACTGGTACCTGGAGTTTAATAGGCACAGAAAACAACTCTGAATAAGCAAATGGCTGACTCTGACTCCGCTAACAGCAGTTAACCTCCGCTGGTGCCGACCACAGTATGATAAACAAAAGTAAAACAGGCTATCAATTAGCCATCACAGTAGCAAACATATGCATATGACAATGCCTGATGAAGGTCTGTTAGACCGAAACGTTGCTTCAGTGTAATAAAATTAATTGGCACTTTTTATTATAGTGTGCAGATTCTTTTTCTCTTTTTCAAACAAATACATCAGTCAGTAGGACATCATAGTGGACAGTTTTTATAAGACTTGAGCAAGATTAATTTATTTTTATTAAAGCTACTCCAGAAGATATACCTCACTTCTTCAGTCTTTGGGCACTTTTGGGATAACAATTCATCAATGTAACATTGCAGATACAGTGGTGTGAAAAAGTGTTTGTCCCCTTCCTGATTTCTCTTTTTTTGCATGTTGGTCACACTTAAATGTTTCAGATCATCAAACAAATTTAAATATTAGACAAAGATAACACAAGTAAACACAAAATGCAGTTTTTAAATTAAGGTGTGTATTATTAAGGGGGAAAAAATCCAAACCTACATGGCCCTGTGTGAAAAAGTGATTGCCTCCTAAATGTAATAACTGGTAGGGCCACCCTTAGCAGCAACAACTGCAATCAAGCGTTTGCAATAACTGGCAATGAGTCTTTTACACCACTGTGGAGGACTTTTGGCCCACTCATCATTGCATAATTGTTCTAATTCAGCCACACAGGAGGGTTTTCGAGCATGAAATGCCTTTTTAAGGTTATGTCACAGCATCTCAACTGGATTCAGGTCAGGACTTTGGGTAGGCCACTCTAAAGTCTTCATTTTGTTTTTCTTACGCCATTCAGAGGTGGACTTGCTGGTGTGCTTTGGATCATTGTTCTGCTGCAGATCCCAAGTGCGCTTCAACTTGTGCTGTAACAACTGCACGGTGGCGCAGTGGTTAGCACTGCGGCAGCACAGTTTACCCTTGGCTGGGGGATTGTGGGGATCGTGGGATTGTGGGTTCAATCCCAGCCCCCGACCAACAGTGATCTGTGTGGAGTTTGCATGTTCTCCACGTGTATGCGTGGGTTTACCCCGGGATTTCTCAGGTTTCCTCCCACATGCCAAAAACATGCAGGTTAGGTTAATTGGAGACTCTAAAGTGGCCCTAGGTGTGAATGTGTGTGTGAATGGTTAAGGTATTGCGCCGTATCGTGGCTGCTTCATCCATCCAGGTGGTGGATGACCCTCAATTTCCCCTCTGGGGATCAATAAAGTATACTAAATCTAAAAAAAAACAAAAAAACAAAAAAAACTTGACGTCATGAACAGATGGCCTTCAGGATATTCTGGTAGACAGCAGAATTCATGGTTCCCTTTACCACAGCAAGTCTTCAGGGTCCTGAAGCAGCAAAAAAGCCCCAGACCATCACAGTACCACCACCACATTTTACTGTTGGTATGATGTTCCTTTTCTGAAATGCTGTGTTACTTTTATGCCGGATATAATGGGACACACACCTTCCAAAAAGTTCAACTTTTGTCTCGTCAGTCAACAAAGTATTTTCCCAAAAGTCTTGGGGATCATCAAGATGTTTTCTGCCAAAACTGAGACAACCCTTTATGTTCTTTTTGCTCAGCAGTGGTTTTCGTCTTGGAACTGTGCTATGTAGGCCACTTTAGCCCAGTCTCTTTCTTATGGTGGAGTCATGAACACTGACCTTAGCTGAGGCAAGTGAGGCCTGCAGTTCTTTGGATGTTGTTGTGGGGTCTTTTGTGACCTCTTGGATGAGTCGTCGTTACACTCTTGGGGTAATTTTGGTCGTCTGGCCACTCCTGGGAAGGTTCACCACTGTTCCATGTTTTTTGCCATTTGTGGATAATGGCTCTCACTGTGGTTCACTGGAGTTCCAAAGCTTTAGAAATGGCTTTATAACCTTTTCCAGACTGATAGATCTCAATTACTTTGGTTCTCATTTGTTTCTGAATTTCTTTGAATTGCAGCATGATGTCTAGCGTTTGAGGATCTTTTGGTCTACTTCACTTTGTCAGGCAGGTCCTATTTAAGTGATTTCTTCATTGAGAACAGGTGTGGCAGTAATCAGGCCTGGGTGTGGTTAGAGAAATTGAAGTCAGCTTTCCAAAGATGTGATAAACCAGTTAATTTATGTTTTAACAGACAGGGGCAATCACCTTTTCACACAGGGCCATGTAGGTTTGGATTTTTTTACCCTTAATAATAAACACCTTCACTTAAAAACTGCATTTTGTGTTTACTTGTGTTATCTTTGTCCATCTATCCATCTTCTTCTGCTTAATCCTTTTCGGGTCGCGGGGGCTGGAGCCTATCCCAGAATCTTTGGGCGAGAGGCAGGGTACACCCTGGACAGATCGCCAGTCCATCGCAGGGCCAACACAGAGAGACAGAAAACCATTCACTCTCACAGTCATACCTAAGGACAATTTAGAATCCCCAGTTTGATGCCAATTAACATAACTTTCATGTTTTTGGCATGTGGGAGGAAACCGGAGAAATCCCGGAGTAAACCCACGCAGACACGGGGAGAACATGCAAACTCCACACAGATCACTGTTGGTAAGAGGCTAGGATCGAACCCAGGATCCCCCGGACAAGGGTGAGTTGCTGTGCTGCCGCAGTCCTAACCACTCCGCCACCGCGCTGCCCCGTGTTATCTTTGTCTAATGTTTAAATTTGTTTGATGATCTCAAACATTCAAGTGTGACAAACATACAAAAAAAATGAGAAATCAGGAAGGGGGCAAACACTTTTTCACACCACTGTAAGTCGGAAAACATGGAAAAGCATTCCACGGCATCCTACACTTAACTAAACAAAGGTCCAACGTTTTAATCAAACTGTAGGACGTTTGTTTGGATTGTGCTACATCAGGGATGGGACACTGGCGGCCCGTGAGCCACATGCAGTCCCCAACATCATCTACTGCGGCCCGCCAGTCCATTTCCAAAAATCTACTTATTTATATCCAGTTTGAAAGTATTTGGAACTGCATTCTTAAATGCAGTTTTTGAGTCCACCAGCAGATGGAGCGCTAATCAAAACCTCGGTGCCGCTCTGTGAGTAGTTGAGCAAGAGTGAGGGAGGTAGTGTGCCCTGGAATACGTCTTTTAAGGTATGTATGTATTGCATGCTGAGACCGCATTAATAGGCTGTGAACAGCAATAAATGTACAGAGTAGGCTGCTTTTAATTAAACAACAATAAATGCTACAGCTCCTCACTGAGGAGTACTTACACTAAGTTTCAAACTGAATGGCAAATTTATATAAGAAATGGCAAACTTATGACAGAAAAACACAAATTTAGAACTACAAATAAAGTCATAAATTTTTAAATAAAATGATGCAAATTTATCAGTAGAAGCTTGCACATCTAATACCAAAATAAAATATAGCTTTGCAAAAAAGACTAATTTAAACCAGAAATATAGCATATTTATCAGTAAAACTTTTTTTTTTTTTTTTTTAACTTTGATCATATTCTTCTAATATTTTAAAAACATTTTTCTTCATCGTCATTTCCTTTTTTCTTGGCTTTTTTGTTAATTACCGTCCAGAATTTCTCATTGCTCATCGTTTTGATGGAGAGAGTTTTAAAAAATTAGGTCATGACATAATTTTATCAGTAATTTTAATTCAAATATGATAATACACCGAGTAGCTTTTGTCCCCCCCCCCCCCCCGCCACAAGGTTTCTTGTAAATCTGGCCCTCAGGAAGCGAGGAAAAAAAATTTGTGGCCCTCACTGCCACCATAGTTGCCCATCCCCATGCTACATGCTGTCGTTATTGTTCAATTAATCAGTTAAGTTTTACTGTAGTGATACTCCTCCCCATAGAGCCCAAGGCTGCTCAAAGTTGAAATGGCATATACTCATAGCCTGTGACCTTTGACCTCGAGCACAACCTGGATGTGGAGCCACCTTAGGATCACTGTGTGAGTTTTGTGAGCACCCAGGCAAACACCAAGGAGGAATGTAATTTTTGGCGAAACTACATGCGCAAGGATCTCCTGATCTTTGACCTTTACTTTGAGAATAATGTGGATGCAGACCCACTTGGTGTTCAGTGTATGTGACTCTGGTGACCATCTGGGCAATCACTGAGGAGGAGTCGTGAGTCTCTGTAAAATGTGGACTGATAGAAGAACAAACAGATGGACAAATGGATGACAAACACAGCAGTAGCTTGTATCACCTTTGCTAGAATGAGCTAGTAATCATAAAATGTGTAAGTGATCAATAAAAATGTGATGGACAGAAGATGAACAGCGTATCTTTGTCAGATTATCTTGAATTTGATCAAACTATTGACTGTTTTGAGCAACATATGCATGCAGCACCAAATAGCCTCAAGCCTACTCTATTAGGATGTTGTATAGATCTACTCATCATATAGCCCAACTTAAATTTATTTAATTATAAAAATTGCATCGACTCAAACATGCAGTGCTACGTTGGTACTGACCAAGTTGTTTCTACACAACACACGTACTATATACATATATAATCCATGAATCACTGCCATATAATAATGCAAGGGATAGAGCCATACATATTGTGTAGGAGATTGTATTAAGATAGAAATCACATTACCTACACACAGATGAAGGCACACATACACAGAGCTACCCCAAGTGTTATCAGTTAAATCAGCTAATTAGATTGCCCCCTTCCAGTATCATTCCCTTATCCTCTTTGGCCTTAAAACATCTCCTCTTCAGGGAAGCTTGCTCATTATACATCAGCCAATTAAAATGTCCCATGGGGGGTGAGAGGCCACTGGTTAATCAATCAGATGGGAGTGGCGACAGCTGTAGTTATCAGATTGCACCATCACCCAGGAAATGGGAACGATAAGGATACACTTGTGAGAACAGGCCAGTGGGGAGCAAAAGCAGAAATGAACCGACGGGCACAACTTCACTATTTGTGTAAAAGGATGGAAAAAAAAAAAAAAAAAAAACGTGCTGGAATAAAAAGCTGCACTTGTTGGACAGATGGAAAGAATCACGTCATGACAGACAGTTGTATGTTACAGCCACCGACTAAAACCACAGTTAAGATCAGAAGCTGAGATCAGATAAACAAATGGAAAGCAGAAGTCAATCACAAGACAGAAGAAAGCAGTGCATGAGAAACAGACACCAGCTCTGGGAGAACAGTCTGGCCTGCTCTGTTCTGCCATAGCACAAAAGGAGCGAGCCATCTACCATCAAAGCAAGTTAAAGCCTCTTCATCAAGGCCTGTGATAAATGTCAACTTGATGGTGAGAACCCAGACAAAGAAGCAAGGAGAGATAAATATGAAAAACGGGACAAAGATGAAGGACTGTCTCATTTCTTTGCCTCTAGAGTAGCATACTGCCAGGAAAACAGATTCTGAATTATTCCAATAATGCAAAAAAGGAGAGAAAAAGAGAAGGAATGTGTAAATTTCTGTTCTTGTCAAAAACATCACTGTTTACAAGGAGAAGGTCTATTATTTTAAGAAAAGAAAAATGTTTGGGTGTAGAGTCAAAGAAAAAAAACTTACCTGAACTTAACTTACTCTTTAAAAAAAAACTTACCTGAACTCCTTCATTCTTCTGGATAGTTTTGATCTAATGTCTGGCACAGTTTTAAGTTACTCAACAAAAAATATGAAAATGTGTAGCACTGTACGCGCGCACGTGCGCGCGCGCGCGCACACACACACACACACACACACACACACACACTTCCCAAACAGGAGCTCTTCCCACAAGGCAGTACCACTGAATTGTGCCATCAAAGCACTAAAGAGAGTGGTGGATGAAATAAAACTGCTGTGAAAGAGCATGACTGACATGACAGTCAGGCCTTAGAGACAAACCAGTAACACCTCAAACACCCACCCCTCCTCCTCCTCACACTCACACAGAAATCTCTTGCTCCCACTTCCAAGCCCCTCTACACTCATATCACCACTTCATCTTATTGGGATGGATTCTAATCAGAAGAAACACCTTACTGGAACTGGCCTGCTTTTGGCACACACAGGAAACACACAAGAAATACTAGCAATTCTAGAATAGAAGAGTGAAAGAGAGGCAAGGCAGACATGAGACCTAAGAGGTGTGTGCGTGTGTGTTTTATGGCCAGGTCATTTTATACAATCTCTGTCTATATTACTTCCTAGGAGACTTCTTTCTTGTGTTGATGAGGCTTCGTTATTTATGGCATGATAAAGTGACAAGACCATCTCCTCTGAGAAGGCAGATAATCGCACAGCGAGGGTAAAGTTGAGAGGGCCGGGATCTTCAAAGGATAATTAAATCACTGTGTTGTTTCCAATAGCCAATCAGGGCAGTCATGCAGGTAAAGTTTAAATCACTGCTATGAAGGGGGTTTCTGTGGCAGGGATAATTCAGAGGCCTCGCAACTCAATGTACACACACACACACACACACACACACACACACACACACACACACACACACACACACACACACACACACAAACTGCCTGGAGCAAAATCCACTATGAGACATCTGATGCACAGGAGGGGGTCTGTCTGCGGAAAGTGAACAAATCCACCATTCCGACACATCTGTCAACTGTACAGTTAACAGAGGGAAGGAGAACAGTCAAACCAGCTGCACGGTTTGACTGTTGACTCACTGTATGGTTCAGATCCAGCTAAGTCCTGAACTTCAGTCAGCCTGTCAGAAAGCACAAGACACATGAGACAGGTGTCCAGCAGTTACCTGAACTATGTATATCTGCCCTCACCTTATCCTCTCTGCCTCATCAATGCACACACTCCACACACCATCCTAAACAGAGGTACAATGACAGGTTGAGTGGTGTGTTTGCACACGGGCTACCCTTCCCATTGGAGCAGCGGGTGTGCGAGTACCAGCGAGTGTGAGACAGAGAGTGGGAGATCAGAGTAATGAAGTGAGAGGCTCTATTTTGAGAGAGCTAATCAAAGTGAACTATCCAGGACCACCACTCCCTGTGATCCAGACTAGATGACCCAGGGCCATAATTAGTCTGAGACTTTCATTCTGATAGCGGCAAATTAACAGACTTCATTAGGCTTTCCTCTCCTCCTCTTTTCCTGCTATGCCAGGATCACTAAGACTGTCCCTGAATGAGCATCAACATGTGGAATGTTTCGTTCAATAACTCCCCACAAAGAAAGAAATGTGCCCTGCAGAGAGAACATGCACATATACGTGTTCACAAAAATCTAGACCGAAGTTACTGACACTACTTCAAAAGATTCATAATTGATTAGAAGTCTCTGTTAATCAGTGTGTACTGGCCTGTGGGGATGGATTTACCACACAGCTCTATTCTCAGTGGAGTAGTGCCCTCTAAAGGTCTCCTGAATACCTACCAATAGCCCCTTAATACATCCGTGTGTGCGTGTTTGCAGCCGTGTTAAAAAGAGTATTTTCTGACTGCTCTGTCACATAAGGTATGAAGCATTATCATCTCCATTTCATTTCACCGTGACAGCACCAGTCTGATCTGCACAGTTGTTAAGCCCACCCTAATATTTGCCAAGTCATTCAATGGACTGATGACAGCCTAAATCATTCACCTCTGAAGTCATTTGCAATCCCCCCCGCCCCCAATTTTGCCTCTCTATGCTGTGGAAAACACATCACCCCCCCCAACCCCTGCCCCCCACTCCCCATACACAAACCTACATGTGTGGATGAAAAATTGCAGCAGAAAAATAAAGTCGCAAAGTAAATATGTTTTTAACGAGCCGGCCCATTACTTTGATGATATGAGAACATAAAAACACAAATTGGGACTAAATTGAAGTGCTGATGTTTGAGAAACCGAGGCAGATGAAGGGAAAAAAAAAACAATGAAGGAGAAAGAGAAAAAATAGATTAACAATGCACAAAAAATGTGAGTGTGTGTGTGTTGGGGGGGGGGGGTGTGCACCTGGGTGTTTGTGAAAAGCATGTGACATTTTCAGGCATTTCAGTACGCTGTCACAGGTCCATGTAATTGGTGTGGACACGGTAAAAGTGCAGTACATGAAAGCTAAATTTACTGTAGCAAATGAGACTTTTCATAATGTGACTGGAACATGGCTGTAACACAGATATAAAATATATTGAGAAGAGGCTGGACATTATAAGGAAAAAAAATCTCTTCACTGTGTGTGATCAGACCTTCCCTTTCAACAACAATGAAAAGAGCCTTTAATGATTATGCATTTGATGAAATCTCTCATAATAGCATAAATTTTTTGCAGCCACGTAAAAAGTCATTATAAAACTAATGGTGTTCTTCAAAATGTCAAAGCAAACGCGGAAAGAGAGTGGGGGAAAAGAGGAGAACAACTGAGACAGACACACACAGGTGGGGGGAGGGGGGAGTCTGTTTGATGGGAACAGGTATATAAGAGAGAGCAAGGAAGAGTGCTAGACAGAAAGAGATGGACATCCTGCTGCTAGCCTTAGATTGGTTCAAAACAAACTATATTTAAAATGTTTGAAGTCATTTCAGCAGTTAATTCTATTCCCTTCCCTACAGTGAGAACAGCTGGGCTCTACACACCTCTGAAGGTAGCATATATATTTTATTTTTATCCACATCTTGGAGAGATGAAAACGGTAATTGGATAACTTAAAAATAAATTAAGCAAAAGTTCAACAATCCAAGTTATCCTTTTAGCCTTTTTTCCTCCAGAAGTTTTCTATGACCTCCTACTACCCATCCTTTACAGTATATGCTTTCATTCCCACCCTCTCGAGTGCTCAATCACTCCACACAGTCTGTGATGGAGTCCACCGACCCGCTTCTTTTGTCTTTATATAATTTAAAAGCCAAGCAAGTTTTCCAATGAGCACATCACAAAAGCTTTAGCCGTTTTAAGAAACACACCCACCTTGCAATTCAGAGATGTATTAACCATCATATGCATTTGTTAAGTGGCGCCAATTTAGAGGTAGTCCGAGGGCTACTGTAGTGAAGACTGACAGGCGAGAGGCATGAATTTGAATGATCATGACTGTTTAATGTGCCGCACAAGCGGGAGTTTGACAAGTCATGACAAGCTGTTAACTCTGACCGTGGTCATTACCTCCATATGGGAGCCTTCTCTTGATTGTGTGCAGTTCTCAACTAAACACAAAAGCTTATTCCATCCTACACACAATTCACATTTCCACGAAATACTGTGCTTCCCAAATATACTTGTGCAGAATGACAGAACCCACACAAACACACATCCTTCCCAAGCTATTATTCTCATATGGAAATGAGCTGTCTAATTATCTCTTATATAATGTCAGCAGTGGGGAAAGGAGCTCATCTTTTCTCAACTTTCTCTTTAACAGGCTACATTGATCTGGAGAGCTTGACATCCACTGAGAACACAGGCTTTAGAGTATGGCAAGTAACTTAAAACAGGAACACATCTGAGGGATAATATGCAACATCTGAATACCCATTCACACACCTCTGAAGATTAAGTCAAAAACAGAGAACTTAGAATTTGCAGATGCTGTATGTTACTCTAACTGCTTGCTTACTACAGTTGCAAGAAACAGTGTTTGTATCATAAAACTCCATATACTAATATTGTTTGATCGCTTTGTACGAAGACCTACATGCTGTATTATCTACTACATTGCTTATACAAGCATCATTTACAAAATTCTGTGACCAAAGCTAGATTGTATTAGACATCTATTTTTAATGGCAAAAGAACCTTTAACCAACCCTTGTGTTGGTAACGTTCTAACAGAAAAATAATAAAGTAATAACTCATCTCTCCCAATTTCAAACCAACCCTCAACTCTACCTGTCTGTTCATTTCTCGTTTTCAGTGTTGCAATTTTACAGTGGAGGCAAGTTATTAGCAGACGGTTGTATTCTAGGGAGAAACGGCAAACTGAATTGATGATCTTCAAGAGTTCCATCTAATTGGATGTTATTAGCTAAAAAAAGGCCCACAAAAGGGCAGCTCTATTCATGTTGTTGCTCATTTTCCAAGCAGTATGGTGACAATCTTTTTGCTCTTTCTTGATAAAGTGGGAGTGACTGAAAGAAAAAAAAAAAGTGTCAATTAGGATATCTCTATTTAAACACAGATACGAGTTTTTCCATACAGAGTTCACATACTGTACATGTTGTCATAATAAATTTGTATTCTGACACAAGTAAAGAGCTAAATGAGCAAATACTTGCATTTACAATACTTAATGACACACTGGGCCTTCTTACATACTGGGTCAACAGCAAGTTTTTTGCACCATGCTTTTCACCTTGCGCAAGTGCTTTTGTTAGTTTCGATCAGTGCAACGTTTTTTACGCTTTGCATCACGTCCTCTAATTACCAGTAGACAGTGCGCCGGCTTTGAGCTAGGAGGAGGCGGCTTGTTTCCAAGAGGTGTGGCAGTGAGCAATCTTCTGCGCATTTGGTGCAAGTGTATATTTATCGGAAGCTACTTCATGTTTTAACTGAGAACTAGTTCCACACATAAAACAAGCCACAATGCAACTGATCCTCTCATTGGGTTTCTATATAACACCACTCACAAAAAGTTAGGGATATTCGGCTTTTGGGTGAAATTTCAGGATGTACCTAAAATGCACTATAACCTTTCCAGGTGAACTTAATTTGACTTTCTCTAACCTTTTGAATGCACATGTCCAACTGTTCAGTGTTTCAGTATTTTCTGGATAACTTGCTGTTCTCTAACAAGATGCTTAACAGCAAAATTCACAACAGGTATTTGATCCATGAATTGACCAAAATTATTACTGGTTCAATTACTGGTGTTACTGGTTCAATTAGAATTGCCATTTAAACAGTCCTCTTCATCATGCTGTTCACATTTTGACATCATGAGACCAAGACGGCACCTCACAATTGAATCGGTGAATTCAAAAAGGGCCCAAGTCCCCTTTGAAAAAGTGTGGACTTGGGCCCTTTTTGAATTCACCAATTCAATTGATCAACAGTACCTTGTAATGAGTATCGAGGCTTCAAACAGGATGGAGAGCCGACTGCTGCAGCACCACCAGCGCAAGCGAAGGGACTGTCATCACCACCAGAGACAGCGCGGGGGCTACCAGCAGGATGAATCGCCACATTATCGGAGACCCAGCAGGCGGTCAAGTAGCTGTTCCAGGGGAGCTGCAGAGGATTAGAGTAGGGACAGAGACACCAGCTGCGGGAGCTGTTGGACTGCTACGTCAACGTCTTCACCACCAGGGATGAAGAGTGCACTCGAACCAATATGGTGCAGTACCAGATCGACACCAGTGAGACCAGGCCGATCCGGCTCTGCCCCCGCCATCTGCCCTTTTCAAGGTGGGCAGTGACAGGACAAAAGATTCAGGAAATGCTGGAGGCGGATGTCATTGAACCCTCCAGCAGCCCCTGGGCGGCGCCGGTGGTTCTAGTCAAGAAGAAGGGACAGATCGTGGCGGTTCTGTGTGGATGATCAGCGCCTGAATGACGTCATACGTAAGGACTCCTACCCTCTGCCCCGCATTGATGACGTGCTGGATTACATCAGCAGCTCCAGTTGGTTCAGCTCGCTTGACCTCCACAGCGGCTACTGGCAGGTAGCGCTGTCGCCAGAGGCCTGCCAGAAAACAGCCGTCTCCATCAGGCAGGAACTGTGGCAGTTCAAGATGATGCCGTGTGGACTTTGCAATGCCCCAGCCACCTTTAAACGCCTGATGGAGCAGGTGCTGGCTCAGGTCCCCCGGAACCGCTGCATCGTTTATCTCGACGACCTACTGGTTCACGCAGCTGATTTTGGTGGCGCCCTGTCCAACCTCCAGGAAGTGTTGGATGCCGTCTGCCAGGCCAGGTTGCACCCACAGAAATGCTACCTATTTCGGCAAGAAACCACCTTCCTGGGTCACATCGTCAGCACTGCAGGAGTAGCCACCGACCCAGAGAAGGTGGCAGTGGTGAGAAACTGGCCTATTCCCAAGTAAGCTATTTAAAGCTTTTAGTAGGGGCCCGTTTCTACAATAAAATGATAACGGATATTGGTCAGATGTCTTTGTGTACAGGAACATACAAACATTTAACAGACATATAACACATAATCCCAGCATTTGTTTACAATGAATTAGTAGGTAAGGTCAAGCTACATTGGCAAGTTATTAAATACTAGTGGAGTGACATCAATATATAAAACAAAAATAACAATGGGGTGACAACTCATCAGTAAGCAAGTTTTGTGTAACAAATAGTGGATTAATTGAATAATGATAGGAGCTGCATTTTTAGTTTTTTCTTGAAGATGAAGATGGATGGATTTCTGGTGGTATAGGTGTGCATGGGAAGGAAGATTGGAATGAGTTCACATAATTTATAGCTGCTATCCCAGGAGGGAGAACACTGAGAGCAGGCGGTTGCTTTTTTCAGCCACACACTCAGCAGAGCCAACAGGAATTAGTGTGTCACCTGCCAAGAGCTGCTGGCAGTCATTCAAGGACTCTGCCATTTCCGCCCGTACGTTTATGGGGGGAGGTTTCACCTCAGGACGGACCATGCTTCCTTGACCTGGCTATTGAACTTTAAAGAGCTGGATGGACAGTTAGCGAGATGGCTGTAGGCACTGCAGGATTATGATTTTCAGATTGTGCATCGCGCAGGACACCTCCATGCCAACGCTGACACGCTGTCCCAGCACCCCTGTCAAGCGGACGACTGTTGGCACTGCCAACGGACCGAGCATTGTGACCCAGCAGTCTCATGGACTGCTGCTCTCCAGACCGCTGCGGCTGGGCATAGTGCAGCGGCTCACAGCACATCCTCAGATCATCAGCCACCTTTCCCCAGTGATGATGTCACACAGGCCCTCAGCACACAGCAGCTTCGGCTCGAGCAGGATGGAGATCCTGTCATCTCCCGAGTCCGGCAGTGGCTGACACGAACCAACAGCCTGCCTGAGAGGCTGTATCTGCACTGGACCCAGAGACCAAGGCCCTACATTCCCAGTGATCCAACCTCTGCTGTCGTGACGGTATCGTCTACTAGCGATAACAGTCTCCAGCTGGACAGCATCACATCTGGCTGCTGCTGGTCAACTGATGGCTCTGCCCAAAGGTGCTCCAGTTGGCCCATGGGTCGGTGGGGGCGGGCCACTTCGGGGTGACCAAGACCCTGCAGCATCTTCAGGCCCAATACTACTGGCTGGGGTGTTGTCAGGACACAGAGCTCCATGTCCACCACTGTGACACCCCCACGGCTCAGAAAGGGCCAACTCAGCAATCCTACATCCCCTTACAGCAGTACCAGGTAGGGGTACCCATGGAGCATGTGGGAGTGGACATTCTAGGCCCTTTTCAACCACGGATCAAGGGAACCATTATGTTCTGGTCGTAATGGATTACTTCCCCAAGTGGCCAGAGGCGTATGCAGTCCCTGATTAGAGCACCGCCACCACAGCATCAAAGCTGCTGGATGAGATGTTTTGTCAGTTCAGTGCGCTGGAGGAGCTGCACAGTGACCAGGGGCAGAACTTTGAGGCAGAGGTCTTTGGAGAGGGCTGCAGGTGGCTGGGCATCCGGAAGACCCGGACCACCCCGCTTCATCCACAGAGCGATGGCCTGGTCAAATGTTTTAACCGGATCCTGACCACTCAGCTCACCATCCTAGGGGACCAGCGACAGAGACTGGGACCTGCATCTGCCCCTGGTTCTGTGGGCATACCGGACAGTAGTTCAGGAATCCAACCGGTGCACCCCTGCAGCACTTACTGTATGTGTGGACGCAAGCTGCACATCCCGATGGATTTGATGTTCAGCCCTCCCCCTGAGCTGGAAATGGAGGACAAACCAGGGTTGGATTTTTGTTTTGCTAGAGAGAACGTCTTCACACAGTACACGAACTGGCTCGGGAGGCCCTGGTAGCGGCGGGAAGTCAACAGAAGCGAGCGTACGACTTCCGCTGCCAGGGGAGGGACTTTGCACCCGTGGATCAAGTCTGGGCTTTCTGCCCGGAGTGGAAAAAGGGACCATCACCAAAGCTAGCAAGCCACTGGTCGGGACGGTGCGTGGTACTACAGAGACTGTCGGATGAAGTGTACAGGGTGAGGCTGCAGAAGAGGAACCAGGTGGTGGTGCTTCACTGCGACCACCTCACCCCGTACCAGCCAGCTACCCCACGGGTGGCCGAGCCAGAGGCTCCATTCTGACCAGATACCCTTGTCGAGGTTCGAATGGACACTATTGGGCCCGTGTATACCAGCCGCCGCCAACGGCGGGCTCGCCAACACCTGGGTGAGTTCGTATTGGACTGTTGAGTTGGACTTATTATTCTGGGGACAGAAACCAGTCCAAGGGGGACAGTGTACCGTCGGAGCTGTGATAAGGGGCAGAGGATTGTCCCCGCATGCTTTGCGCCACAGGGGATTCAAAGATTGTTATTATTCTTCTGTTCTGAGCGTTATTGTTGTACTGTTACAATTGTGTTATAAGTCTGCTTGTGATAGAGTTGGTTTCCCTGTGTGTGAGAGATTATGTGTCTGTGTCACCCTGAGTGAGAAGAGTGTCTGTGTGAATGACCTCCCCTCTGTTCTGTATAATGAGTCAGTGGAGAATAAATGCCTGTTATGTCACAAATCCTCTCTCAGTATTGTGTGAACCCTTGAAATGTCACAGTATGATAAAGGTAGACTATATTGTACTGAGGGAAATTCAGACTCTCAGGAAAAACGCTGCTTATCAATTAACCGTTAATTGATCGATAAGGTAAATCAACTGTCAATTAATGAATTAATCGATAACTTGCATCCCTAGTATGGATCTAACTATTTCATATGGCTTTTGCTCATGGATGTCAAAGTTCATCAGTGAAGACTCATGAAGGAAAAAAAAAAACATTTTTTAATTTTACTGGAGTTGTGGTGTGCAAGTTGCTACAAAATCCGACTCTAGTTTATTCAGAGGTGTTTTCTATAGGTTTTCTGCTGGTAACACTTCTACATGACAGGTCGCTATGCAAAAACTGAGCTGCGACACTAAGAAAATGAATGAACGTGAATATTTCTCCATAAACACGCATAAAGATATACTAGCACAACTTTAAAATAATAAGCCTTAATTATCTACAATGTACATACAATTAAAGGAGATGTAGCCATCCATCCATCCATCTAAACTATTTATAAACACCCTGTTTCAGAGGTTGTTGAAATTGCCCTGAATTGAGTAAAAAAATGCTCCCAACAATAACATGGTATAATACAAAAAAAATATTTATATAAAAGTTTACAATATCCATTCATGTTTATGGAAAATTGCCCTACAGATAATGTGAGATTTAATTGCACAAAATAAACTAATATAACCTTTCAGCTACATGCATTGGGAAAATGATAACATCTCAGGATGCCTGTAGGAAGAAATAGGACTGCGTGCCTGGAGATGTAATGGCATGAACTGACCCTCATGCAAAAAGCTGAGAGAAAGAAGTCAGAGCGTACATAATTCTACAATAGATAGCTACAAATCCTGCTTTGTGTGTCCTGACCAAATCAATGCTGGGGTTAATTTAGGATAGATATTTAATAGGGTAAATAGTTGATCTTGCAGTAAAGAGAAATTAGGGTATATCAAGACTATAGAAAAGAAGCTTTAAACTTTGCAAGTCAGTATCACCTAATTTGTTTCGAAAAAAAAAAAAGCATATATTGTTCCACAATGTACAACAAGAGCTGTTAGGGTACAGTTGGTTCAATTTATTTTCCCCGAGGAATTTAGAATCTCTGACCAACATTTAAAGAAACAGATTTCAAACTATTTGCCCAGAAACTGTTCACCTTAAAAGGTTAGAATGAAAAACTATGAGCTGCCGCCTGCATTTCTGACATTCGGACCACTACACACAACTGAACTACACACTTGCTTTCTCTTTGAAGGTTGATGGAAAATTTGATTTGGTAAATGCATGCAGAGAGGGAGCAAAAGCAATTTCAGCTCAACCCAAGTTGTCCACTTCCACACACTGCCACCTGCCGACAACAGTTACAGTGGATATAAAAAGTCAACACACCCCGTTCAAATGCCAGGTTTTTGTGATGTAAAAAAATGAGACCAAGATAAATCATTTCAAAACTTTTTCCACCTTTAATGTGACCTATACCTGTACAACCCAATGAAAAAAAAAACTGAAATCTTTTAAGGGAAATAATAAAAATTAAAAACTTACAGTAACCTGGTTGCATAAATATGCATACTCTTAAACCAATACTTCGTTGCAGCAACTTTGGTTTTTATTACAGCACTCAGTCTTTTTGGCTAGAGTCTATCAGCATGGCACATCTTGATGTAGCAATATTTGCCCACTCTTCTTTCCAAAAACACTCCAAATCTGTCAGATTGTGAGGGCATCTCCTGTACACACCCCTCTACAGATCACCCCACAGATTTTCAATCAGATTCAGGTTTGGACTCTGGCTGGGCCATTCCAAAACCTTAATCTTCTTCTGGTGAAGCCATTCTTTTGTTGATTTGGATGTGTGCTTTGGGTCATTGTCGTGCTGAAAGATGACGTTCCTCTTCATCTTCAACTTTCTGTCACGCCGCGCCATTCATCAGCGGCGCCACCTGCTCACGCACCTGATCATCATCAGCGGCGAGGGATAAAGGCCGCCTCACCCGGAGCCTCGGCCTGAAGCCGTCAGACTTCATCCCTCACCGTTGTGAGTCACTTCCAAAATCTTCAGCACAAACATTTGGGTAAGAAGCCCTTACCTTCTTTTTCTCCAGTCTGCTCCCCTGTGCACAGGTGGATTTCCCGGCGGCGGACGACGTCCTTCCAACGCCCATTCCTCGCTGCTGCACCGAGCTCTCCAGGTGGCTGTCTCCCGGGTCTCGCCCCTTGCTGTGCCAGCTATCCTGCCCATCCAAGTAAGTCCTTCTCTCGCCATAATCTCCTCTGTGTTGGTGTATGCCCGTCACCCTCTCCCTGTGCTTTTTCCCATAGGGTTGCTCGGCTGTACGGTCACCTGCCTCTGTGCCTGAAGCAGACGCCACCACCAACACATTGACATCCCACAGACACGCACTCATTCACGCCTGTTGTTAATAAACTATTTGAACTACTCTGAGCCTGTATGTGCGTCTCCTGAGCCGTGCGTTATGTCAGTACGGCTTCAGCAGAGCGGCTCGGCAGACGGCGGGCTCGCACACCGGTTTTCCACTCTCGAGGCTCGAGTGGATCATATAGTCTATCAGCAACAGGTGATTTTTAATCAGTTATTGAATTTAACTAACCGGTTGGGCCGCTTGGATCCTCAACAGCCATTCCCCCCGGCTTGTCAGGGTGGCGCGGCTCCTGCTGCTCCAGTGGCCGTCCAGCTGGCTCCGAATGCACCGGTTCGGCTCACACCTGTTCCAACCCCCGCCCGCTTTAGCGGTAAGCTCGGCGGAGCGCGGGGGTTTATTATGCAGTGTGAGTCCGTCTTCCACCGCGTGCCCGGAGATTTTCCCTCAGATCATAGCCGAATTGGTTATATCGGGAATCTCCTGGAGGGGCGGGCATTAACGTGGGCCTACGCCGTTATGGCGAGACCCAGTTATGCCGCCCTCACATATAACCAATTCGTGAGGCGCTTCCTGGAGGTATTTGACCATTCTCTAACCGAGACGGTCCAGATCGATCGGCTTCTCGCCCTCCGGCAGGGAAGCCAGTCGGCCGCGGACTACGCGGTCGACTTCCGGGTAGCGGCGGAGGAATTAGGCTGGGAGGAACGTCCCCTCTGGAGTCTTTTCCTCCGCAGCCTCAATGACGATCTGAGGGATGAACTGGCTGGACGGGATATTCCTGAGACGCTAGCGGAGCTGACATCCTTAGCGATAAGTTTGGATAACAGGCTGCGCGAGCGCTCCTCGGGGCGGAAGTCGTCTTCTTCTCGCCCTCGTGGAGTCTCGCCGCACCTGTTCCAAGCTTGCCCCCTGGCGGCGCCGCCAGCATCGTGCCCCGAGGAGTCGGAGCCGATGGTGACGGGCTGGACGAAGCTTTCCCCTGCGGAGAAACAACGCCGCCGTGAGTTGGACCTCTGCATGTATTGCGGGGGTGACCAACACACTGTGGAGCTCTGCCCACGGAAAGCCAGTCGGCGGGGTCCGCGAATCGCTGTAGGGGGCCTCGCGGATCTCAACCGGTTAAACACTCATTCCCAATTGAAGCTGCCCATCCGTTCCTGCCATAACCCCACTGGGCATCTCACCCACGCACTGGTGGATTCGGGCGCAGAAGGCAGCTTCATTTCACAAAGCCTGGCAACCCGATTGGGCATCCGCTGTCAGGCACTGAGAAACCCCATCTCCCTGGTCACTCTCTCTTGTGCCTCCCTTGGGAGAGTTTCTCATCAGACCATTCCCGTCCCAGTTATCATCTCAGGGAATCACCGGGAGGAAATGGTTTTTTACGTCCTGCCCAACTCTGTGTCGCCCGTCATCCTGGGGTATCCCTGGCTACGCCTCCACAACCCTGTCCTGGACTGGAAGTCAGCTGGGGTATCGGCATGGAGCACGTTTTGTATGGGCACCTGCCTTCAGTCCGCTGCCTGCTCCCCGTCCGCATCCTCCCCTGTGGCGGATGCAGCACCTCCGGACCTGTCTCTGGTGCCTCCGGAATTTCACGACCTGGGTATGGTGTTTAGCAAGGCGAAAGCTATGTCTCTTCCCCCTCATCGGCCCTATGACTGTGCCATCAACCTCCACCAGGGGGCCCCCTTACCTTCTGGTCGGCTCTACAGCCTGTCTGCGCCGGAGAAGGAGACCATGAACACCTACCTGAAGGAATCACTGAGCGCTGGGATAATTCGCCCATCGTCGTCACCCGTGGGGGCAGGGTTCTTCTTCGTCGGGAAAAAGGACGGGTTCCTCCGACCCTGCATAGACTACCGTGCGCTCAACGACATCACTGAGAGGGACCGTTACACCCTGCCCCTCATGGACACTGCCTTCCACTCCCTCCAGGGGGCGACCTGGTTTACCAAGCTGGATCTACGCAGCGCTTACCACCTCGTCAGGATCCGGGAGGGAGATGAATGGAAGACAGCCTTCCGTACATCGAACGGCCACTTTGAGTATCTAGTCATGCCGTTCGGGTTAACCAACGCTCCTGCCGTCTTTCAGCGCCTCATCAACGATGTCCTCCGGGATTTCATCGGCCTCTTCGTGTTCGTCTACCTGGACGACATCCTTATCTTCTCCAGGTCCAGGGACGAGCACCAGGTCCATGTGAGGCGGGTCCTCCAAAGACTGCTGGAGAATCGGCTCTACGTGAAGGCTGAAAAGTGCGAATTCTACGCTAGGACCACATCCTTCCTGGGATTCATCATCTCTCAAGACCAGGTGCTCCCAGACCCAGAGAAGGTGAAGGCGGTGGTGGAGTGGCCTACTCCCGCATCCCGGAAGCAGGTGCAACAGTTTGTTGGCTTCGCCAATTTCTACCGCCGCTTTGTGCCCAACTTCAGCTCGATCGCCGGACCGCTGACCCGCCTCACGTCCCCGAAGGTCCCGTTCCAGTGGACAGAAGAGGTTGCTGCGGCCTTTAAGGCGCTGAAGGCGGAATTCTCCTCCTCCCGGGTTCTTCGCCAGGTCGACCCCGCGCTACAGTGCATCGTGGAGGTGGATGCCTCGGACACGGGAGTGGGGGCAGTTTTATCCCAGCGGTCACCGGACGATGGCGCCAAACGACCTTGTGCCTTCTTCTCCCGGCGCCTGTCACCGGCGGAGAGGAACTACGATGTGGGGGACAGAGAGCTCCTGGCCATCAAACTCGCCTTACAGGAGTGGCGCCACTGGCTAGAGGGGGCGGACCTGCCGTTCGTGGTCCTGACGGACCACAAGAACTTAGAATATTTACGATCTGCCAAGCGCCTGAACGCTCGCCAGGCGCGCTGGTCTTTGTTCTTCGCCAGGTTCCATTTTACCATCACCTTCAGGCCAGGCTCCAAGAACGGCCTGCCTGACGCCCTCTCTAGGCAGTTTACCCCCGTGGAGGCTGAGGAGACGCCCCACACCATCCTGCCCAGGTCGTGCGTCGTGGGTGCCATCTCTTGGGACATCAGGAGCAAGATCCGGAAGGCGCAGGAGGTGGAACCTGATCTTGGCGGCGGACCGGAAGGAAGACTGTTCGTGCCATCTGCGGTCCGAGGACAGGTCATCCACTGGCTCCACACCTCCCGGCTCACCTGTCATCCCGGCACCTCCCGGATGATCAACCTCCTCCAACGGTCCTTTTGGTGGCCAGGCCTGCGGAGGGACGCAGCCCGCTACGCCCGGGCTTGCCCAATCTGTGCCACCTGCAAGTCGGGAAATGCCCCTCCAGCGGGTCTGCTCCAGCCCCTGCCCGTTCCTGGCAGGCCCTGGTCGCACATCGCGTTGGATTTCGTCACCGGACTCCCCGTTTCCAACTCCTTTGACACCATCCTGACCATCGTGGACCGTTTCTCCAAGGCGGCGCACTTCGTCCCCCTGCGAGGTCTCCCTACTGCCCTGGAGACGGCGGATCTCCTCGTCCAACACGTGGTCAGGCTGCACGGGATTCCGGTGGACGTGGTCTCGGACCGGGGCCCCCAATTTTCATCCGAGGTTTGGAGGTCATTCTGTAACGCCATCGGAGCCAAGGTGAGCCTCTCCTCCAGCCATCACCCCCAGTCCAACGGGCAGTGTGAGCGGACCAACCAGGAGCTGGAGGCTGCGCTCCGCTGTGTGACCTCATCCAAACCAACGTCCTGGAGCAACCATCTTGCCTGGGTTGAGTATGCGCATAATACCGCTCGCTCTTCTGCTACGGGGATGTCTTCCTTCAAGGCGTCCCTGGGTTACGACCCCCCGCTGTTTCCTGAGCAGGAGAGTGAGGTAACTGTTCCCTCAGTTAAAGTACATCTCAGGCAGTTCCGCTCCATCTGGACTGCTGCGCGTAATGCGCTTTTACGCACAGCGGAGCGCAACAGGACTGTGGCGGACCGGCATTGAAGACCTGCCCCGGCGTACAGAGTTGGGCAACGTGTCTACGTTTCCACCCAGGACGTCACCCTAAAAGGCGAGAGGAGAAAGCTGGCACAGCGCTTCATGGGTCCCTATCCCATCACCCGGATCGTCAACCCGGTGGCTGTGCGCGTGGCTATTCCCCCCTCCCTCCGCATCCATCCCACCTTCCACGTGTCAAAGGTGAAGCTGGCAGTCACCGACCCCCTTTGCCCCCCTCCTGCTGCGCAACCCGCGCCCCGGATGATTGGTGGCCATCCGGCCTGGTCCGTCTCCTCCATCCTGGACTCCCGGCGCCGGGGTCGTGGGTTGCAATACTTGGTGGACTGGGAGGGCTATGGGCCCGAGCATCGACAGTGGGTGCCCCCGTCGTTCGTGTTGGACCCATCGCTCATCGCGGACTTCCACCGAGCGCACCCGGATAAGCCATCGCCAGGAGGCGCTGCTAGAGGGGGGAGTACTGTCACGCCGCGCCATTCATCAGCGGCGCCACCTGCTCACGCACCTGATCATCATCAGCGGCGAGGGATAAAGGCCGCCTCGCCCGGAGCCTCGGCCTGAAGCAGTCAGACTTCGTCCCTCACCGTTGTGAGTCACTTCCAAAATCTTCAGCACAAACATTTGGGTAAGAAGCCCTTACCTTCTTTTTCTCCAGTCTGCTCCCCTGTGCACAGGTGGATTTCCCGGCGGCGGACGACGTCCTTCCAACGCCCATTCCTCGCTGCTGCACCGAGCTCTCCAGGTGGCTGTCTCCCGGGTCTCGCCCCTTGCTGTGCCAGCTATCCTGCCCATCCAAGTAAGTCCTTCTCTCGCCATAATCTCCTCTGTGTTGGTGTATGCCCGTCACCCTCTCCCTGTGCTTTTTCCCATAGGGTTGCTCGGCTGTACGGTCACCTGCCTCTGTGCCTGAAGCAGACGCCACCACCAACACATTGACATCCCACAGACACGCACTCATTCACGCCTGTTGTTAATAAACTATTTGAACTACTCTGAGCCTGTGTGTGCGTCTCCTGAGCCGTGCGTTATGTCACTTTCTAGCAGAGGCCTGAAGATTTTGTGCCAACACTGACTGGTATTTGGAACTGTTCATAATTCCCTCCACCTTGACTAAGCCCCAGTTATAGCTGTAGAAAAACAGCCCCAAAGCATGATGCTGCCACCACCATGCTTCACTCTACGTATGGTGTTCTTTTGGTGATGAGTAGTGTTGTGTTTGCGCCAAATATGCCTTTTGGAATTATGGCCAAAAAGTTCAACCTTGGTTTCATCGGACCATAACACATTTTCCCACATGTGTTTGGGAAATTTCAAATGTGTTTTTGCAAAATCTAGCGGGGCTTGGATGTTTTTCTTCATAAGATAAAGCTTCCATCTTGCCGCCCTACCCTATAGCCCAGACATATGAAGAAGATGGGAGATGGGATATGGGAGAGGCCTAGCCGGATTCTCTGTTTATCTCTATCCACAGGTCAGTAAGATGCCACCAAAGAAAGAGGAAATGGAAGAAATCAAAAAATCTCTGAACTTTATGTCAGATGAATTGGCCAAATTGACTAGCCAGCAGGACAAAATAATAGGCCTAATAGAACAGGTACAAACCCTACATTTAATAATCCAAGAAAAAGACAAAAAAATTATGGACCTGGAGCAACACGGGCGTCTTTTGGAGCAACGCGTCGAGGATCTTGAACAAGGTTCTCGTATTGATGACCTAGTTATAAGTGGACTAGACATCAGATATCAGTCATACGCCCATGCTGCAACAGGACTGAATGGTGAAGATGCACCCATGAGTGAGTCATTGTCCTTAGAAAATCAAGTGCTTCAGTTCCTTAATAATAAAGACATTAAGGTAGAAGCCAATGCAATCTCAGTCTGTTATGCTCTACCGAAGAAAGATAACAAAACAAAGAAAACAATTGTGATGCGCTTTGTGAACAGAAGGGTAAAGAATAACATACTGAGGCAGGCCAAAAAGCTAAAGGAAACTCAAGTTTACCTAAATGAACACCTGACAAAAAAAAATGCTGAATTAGCACGACAGGCACGGATGCTAAAAAAACAAAATAAGATACAAGCAACCTGGACAAGAAATTGACACAGCCGCGAACAGATTAGTTCATCTGATTGACCTCTCATTCGACTAATAAGAGCCTTGAATTGGGTTTCTGAAACCTTGAAGGACCAATGAATGAAAACCTAGGAAGGAGGACCCGCCTACTGTGAATGCAGGAGCCAATTGAAGCACAGAAGTTCGGGCTGGGTGAAAAGAGATTTACTGTTGCAGCAAATGAAAAAAAGGACGCTGGACGAACCTGCTACAGACCCAGCAGCATGGAGAACACCCACAAGTGGGACCTGCACTCATTCCAGCAGAATAGACGTTTAGGATTCTCTTTCGTCATCACAGACCGACGGAGGCCGACGACAAAGGTCGTAAATCATTCACCAAAACCGCAATATTGGAATTATGTTTTGACCAGGATCCACGAGCGGACCAGCGTCGCGTTCGTCTGACAATGGGGAAGAGAAGTTCGCCAGGACTCTGCTGCTGTGAAGAGGTAAGGTGTTATAAGCTAAATTATTATTTCTCCTTGAAAACTGTAATCCAAAAACGACTTTTAACCGATCGGTAAATTACAACTGTACGGCGCACGAAGTACGTGCGCCGCGATAAATGGTTCATTTGCCGTGTTCGGACCATGAACGCCCCACGGTGGCGTTCACGGTCCAAACGCCCCCTGGTCCGCGGGGGGAAGCCGCGCTGACTGCGCAGCAGTCGCCACATAGCCATATGAGTCTATTCCGTCATGTAGCGATGGCCGTCCTCTGTAGCGAGGGGGGGGACAACCCCCCCCACACACACACAGTAGCGAGGGGGGGAAGCCGCTGTGACAGCGTTGCTGAGGAAACATGCAACGAGTGTAATCCGTCATGTAGCGAGGGCCGAACTCCGTCTTTTGTAGCGGGGGGGGGGGAGACAACTCCCCCACACACAGACACACACTCACAGACACAGCCCTGAATGTGACCTTTCATTAGAGCCCAAAATGAAGATTCTACATTGAATTATTCAAAAGTTACAGACGTTTTTCCAAACTGTGCCATTTGGAACAATTTGGCACAGTTCCAAAACGCCTGGGAACAACCTGAGAAAAAAGCTGTGTAAAATATTCACTTTTTGTGGTATTGTCACAAAATTTGGACCTCAGCTGGATAACACTTGGTTCTACATTTCTGTTGCATTTTCCAGCCGGATCGGACAGCTGTGTGTTATTTGCAAGCATTTGTATCCAAAAAAACACCGTGGCCAAATTTATTTTCTTCAAGTTCAGTATGTTTAGATGACTGTAACTCAGTGGCCGGAGCACGTAGAGAGATTATGGTTTTTTTGCCAAAAAATTCAAAGTGTTTTCTTTTAAATGAGACCAACCCCATGAAGATGCTGCAAAGGGTTGAAGAACAGCTTTCGATTTACTTTGAGCACGTTATTTTTTGGCGTCTTTAGGAAAATTGCCCGGAGTGCAAGGGGTTAATGGTGGAAAAAGTTTTGAAATGATTTATCCTGGGCTCATTTTTTACATCACAAAAATCTGGCATTTGAACAGGGGTGTGTAGACTTTTTATATCCACTGTATGCTGCAATAGTGAGGGAACAGGGAAGAAGCTGAAATGTATACTAGAGCAGAAACGTGGCTAGAGATGCCTTTCCTATCTTAAAGGTAACCAGTACTGGTCATTATAACAACATTAATCGTGCTTTGGTATTACTTATAAACCAAAAATGTGTTTATTCAGTAAAAATAACCCCCTAGAGTCAGTATACTGAGTAATTTTATCCCATGAAAACTGCTCTGTCAAAACCAATGATGAGCGCCATTGCCGGCTGGAAGTAATGTACAATCATTGTTTCCGGCTTTACCGCGGACAAGTGAACTGTTTACCACAGACAAGTAAACGCGTTCAGCGGATGCTCAGTGGGACGAGATCCGAGTTGAAAACGGTGCAAAATCTGCATGGATATATACTACACAACCCGTCCTTGGAAATGGCCTTCATTGACGGCATGGTCCGCAGGTACCTCCGGGGACCAGCAGCTGAACGGGACCCGACAAACAGGCAAGTTCCCAATCAAATAACTTCAGAACAAGTTGAATAAAGCTTGATATACTAGAATTTTATTTCATTAAATTCTTTGTGGGTAGATTTGCTTGTATATGGTTGTAAAAAAATTACATAAAATTCTGATGTTAAAACTTTGTTTACTGCTATAATGCAGCCAAGTCAATCTTACAAAGCAACGACTGTGCGTAACTACCGTCCTGAAACAGCCCATGGAAGAGGCAAGATGTCCCAGACCATGACTGACTGACAGAGCAGTGACTTGAAATTTGCGCATATTTGAGAAGGATTCATGGCCAAAATTACCGGACGGAATCACTAGTATCATATTTGAGCCTTTGAAATAGCTACTGATTAAAATTCACTACAGGTACCCTTTAAGATGGTTTGATATTTGACATTGACAAGTGCACACAAGAACTGTTCATACTCTTAAAATGCTGCCATTCTACCCTTAATGATAAATGTGGTTCCTGAGAAAAATGACAACTACACTGCAGGATATTCAATAGTCTAGATGGAATAGATAATGTACCGTAAATGTTTTACTCAAACACAAAAAAATTGAAACCCACTGTTTTCCACAAGGACTGTTTTCCACTTATTACAGCAATCTCCCTCAACACTGGGTCACCAGTGTTGTCATAGCCAGGAGCGGCACTGGGGTTAAGCTCCCAGTGCTCATAAAATGCTCCTTACGGCGTGCGTCTCGAAAAGCCTCTGACAACTAAGTCCAACTCCTAGCCTGCCCATGTGGTTTAGTCTCTAAGCCCGCTGGAACTGCTTTTACTAATAGGAGAAGGGGCGAGGGCGGATCTCTGGCGCCTTAAAACCAGATGCTTCGGGTAGATGGTGGCTCGTCAACCTGGGAAGGTAGCCCATCTAGGGGAAGGTAAACCCTGATTTCAAACCTCCGCTGCCTTGCGGCACACCCGGTCACGGGAAAGGCTTCGGGAGTCAACCCTGAGGTAAAATCCGGAGTTGGAGCCCCTAAGGCAGTTCTCTGTTGTGCTCAACATCGTTCTGGCAGCTCCTGCGACGGCGCTGGTGCCAAACTATAGCAGCCCTGCTGTTCCTTTGGATTCATCAGTGACGTAGAGAGGGGGGACATGCTGCATGGGTAACATCTTGTCCTCCATATCTTCCTGCCCAGGCTTGAATCCTACCAACGCCCAACGCTGGAAGGTAGAACACCGGTGTGCATCGGCCTGTTCAGCCACAGGCGGTGCTGTTCCAGCAGAGTAGACGTTTAGGATTCTCTTCCATGGTCATCATAGACCGACGGAGGCCGACGACGACAGCAATCTCCCTAATCATGTTCAATGCCATCTGGTAAAGCAATGTTCCCAAAATTAAGGGCTGTAAAGACATCCGTTGAGGCACTACTTGTCAGTGGAGCCTACAACATTTTCTTTTGCATGATCAAAAAGTGTTTGAAAGATTTAAGAACCAATATTAGTTTCAGACAGTAAAATGTCCCTGATCCTCTACCATTGCATGATGTATGGAGGACAGTGTTATACTGATCTTAATATGAACAACAAGTATTGCTGGTATTGTGTTTCATTTCACCACAATGTGTCATCTATGTCATGTCTGCCCCTTTCAGGGCATGAATGACGCGCCAGATGCCAACAGCGAGTCTGTATATTTAATAAAGGAAAGTAACAAAATAGCAAGCCATGTGGGGCAAATACAAGTAACTAAACAAGCAACCCCGAAGGGTGAAATAAAGAGGGAAATAAAGAGTCACAAAAACACTTGCATTTAAAGAGCGAGGGCAACATCTAACGCTGAACAAAAGACTAGAACCGGGCATAGGGATTCCAGTCAGGGAAGGTGAGGTCGCAGCGAGAAGTAAGCCTCAACTGCCACCTTAAATACTACAACAAAAACTAAGGCCAAACAGGTGAAGAGAAAATGTAATCACCAATCATAATCAGCTGTGACAGAGCCAGCTCGACTTGACAGCCCGAAGTCCAGCCGCGGCGCTGTCACAGTAAAAGTGCCAGGGAGACAAATAATAACAGGACTAGAAATACAAGGGAAAAAGGGAAAATACTGAGTGACTCGATCGCGGATCAGCTCAGCTCTCGGATCACCACAGTACCCCCCGTTCAAGGGACGCATTCCAGGCATCCACTGTGACATTCAGGGAAGAACCCCCCCCCCCCCCCCCCCCCCACCAGAAAAACTATCAAGACCAACCTCGGGTGGGTGGAGGGGGAATCCAGGCTAGGAAGAACAGAAACTAGAATGAAAATAAACCCCAAAAAGCCTAACAGCAGGATACAAGAAAATAGAAAAACTCACCAAGAACAAATGAAAAACAACCAAGCCTCAGACACAAAATAGCGCAGCCAATACTAACATCACAAGTACAAATGAAAAGTGGCAAAATACCAACCACAATACGAAGTGAGACCTTCCTCTTACAGAAATGTCCAAGTAAAAATAAATTAGAGTCTGAGGATACCCAATAAAACCCCACAGATACACTGCAACAAGGCAAGATCAAAAATGTATACGTACACATTCACTCAGACATCAATGCTAGGAAAAAAAATATCTTAACAATATACGAGAGAAAAAAACCCCACCACGAATACACTAGAATGAGGAATACCGGCAGGCAGAGCAAAAAAGCAGTTCAGGTGGCCTAACGAAGTCCCAGAACCAGCGAAACAGTCCTTCAGGCGGCCGACCTGAATCGCAGAACCGGTGAAACAGTCCTTCAGGCAGCCGACTAGCGTCTTTAGACCACCAGGACAAGAGGGGTGAGCTTGGAGGCGGCTTCCCAACCGAGAAGCTCAACAAGAGGAAGCCGAACCGTAAGAGAGGGACCCCAGCGCCGTCCGGTGGTGGAGAATAGGGGGGGGGAGGGGGAGAAAAAAAAAACAGCACGGTGTCAAGCAGTGGGGGATCTGCAGCACCCTCGGTGGACCCAGACCGGGCCAGTGCAGCACCCTCAGTAGACCCAGACCAGGTCAACATTGCACCTGGGATGACCTCCAGAAGTGAACCCGGAGCCTCAACGACATCGGGCAGAGGTGACTCATCTCCGGTGACCCTGGAAGAAGGCTCAGAAATGGGGGAAAACAGGGATCAGGATTCACCGGCAGCGGCAGAGCCAGGCGAGATGAGCTTGGATGCAACGGCCGGCTGCACCCGGCTCCCCATCCCAAGAGACAGGCGCTCTAACACAGAAAATAGGAAGACAAAATAACTTGCCTGATTTCAAGCTCTGCCGCCGTCCAGGACACCAACGAGCCAGGCTCGGTGATCAGGAGGTTGATTCCAGGTTCCCTCTCGGCTGCAGTGACCTCCGCAGCAGGCATGATTTTCTCCACAGTCCAAGAACCTCCTGGCGCTGAAACCCATGCCGGTGGGTCACTGGACGTGGTGGCAGGAGATCCATTGCCTGCTGGAGCTGACTGCTGATCCACAGAGACCCAGGGACGCTTAATCGTCGGCGCAGGCTCCAAATGACAGTCAGCCCTCCTCCTTTGCCCATGACGTTGCCGCGGGGCTGGAACCAGGTTCTCCAGGGTCGCAGGTTCCTCCTCCGTCCGGCAGTCTACTCCTGGCACCAGGGGATGCTCGGGGGGTATAGGAGGAAACACTGGGGTAGCAGGATCAATTTCAATGGCTGCAGCAGGTGGTGAAAGCTCAGTGGACTGTAACACCTGAGCTTCACCCCCAGGAATCAGACAAGGTAATTCATCAAACTGAGGTTTAGAATGAAAGAACACTTGGCTGCTTTCCCGGCTAACGATGGTGACTACTGCAGCAGGCTTGATTCTTCCCTCTCCCGTAGAGATGGTGGTGGTAGGCCCCTCGGGAAGACAAGGAGTCGTCGCCCCAACAGGACTGGTGACGGGCGGAGCCAGACAAGGAACCACAGGGCTCAAAGCAGCTAAAGAAAATGCCGAGGAGGATGGAGGAGCAGCCGAGGGCAGTCTGGGGTAAGGGAGCTGGTGAAACAGTGGGAAAAAATGACCCGGAGGCTGAGGCTGCTGTCTTCACTTTCTGCCGTGGTGAGGGAAAAACAGCTGGCTGGGAGGCAGAGTTCTTTTGGCGGCCCGTAGCAGGATCCGGACAGGAGCCCCACTGGCTAAATTTAAATTAGGAAAGTGCCGCTGCTGCACTGAAACTGAAGCCAGGAGCTCGGCAAACTCAGGAAAATTGTTCAGCCCAGAATTAGCCTCCACCAGTCTAACAGCCACCACCACGCTCTTCAGAATTTTACTGGGATGGAAGGAAGAGTGTGCTTAAGCCACACGGCCCCCAATGAGTTCAGCTGCCCACTGTTCCTCTTCACTGGGGCCCCTGGCCGCCCCCCTCCTCCGCTGTGCAGGGAGGTGGTCCGTTGGCGGAGCAGATACTGGAGCTGGAACCTTAACAGGAGCCTGATGATGGGCTGAGGGGTGAGGAGTCTTCACCGTAGGGTCCAATTTAGGCCTCCTGGCAGGTTTCTTCACCAGCTCCTGGTTCTTCGGTTGTAGAGCCGATAACGCCGATAGCCTCTCCCTGCCCTCAGCATGCTCAGCCAGGTGAGGATGGCGCTTTACTGCTGTCTCTGCGAGGTTCAGGTACCAGTGTGCATTTTCGGAGGTGGCGAACATACGAGCATTGGCCAGGAGGTCATCTATCCTCATCACAGCCTGGACAAGCTCAAAACCCAGACTCACAGGATACCATGTCCTAAACAACATTATAACCTCCAAATAAAACTGGCACCCGGGTAAAGGAAAAATCAAGCCCAAAATACAAGCTCACTGAGGCTGGCACCTTGCTTGGCTGCGACCGACTGTCATGTCTGCCCCTTTCAGGGCATGAATGACGCGCCAGATGCCAACAGAGAATTTGTATATTTAATAAATTTAAGTAACAAAATAACAAGCCATGTGGGGCAAATACAAATAACTAAACAAGCAACCCCGAAGGGTGAAATAAAGAGGGAAATAAAGAGTCACAAAAACACTTACATTCAAACCTATCGCTGAACAAAAGACTAGAACCGGGCATAGGGATTCCAGTCAGGGAAGGTGAGGTTGCAGCGAGGAGTAAGCCTCAACTGCCACCTTAAATACTACAACAAAAGCTAAGGTCAAACAGGTGAAGAGAAAGCATAATCACCAATCATAATCAGCTGTGACAGGGCCAGCTCGACTTGACAGCCGGAAGTCCAGCCGTGGCGCTGTCACAGTAAAAGCACCAGGGAGACAAATAATGACAGGATTAGAAATACAAGGGAAAAAGGGAAAATACTGAGTGACTCGAGCGCGGATCAGCTCAGCGCTCGGATCACCACAATCTAAAGAGTACGGTTGCGTGTTCACCAAACGCATTTTTGCCCACTGTGAATGCTATTTTCTGTTAATTTTTTATGTAGTCAGGCATTTAATGCACATAGCGCTCTCGACGCTAAAAGGTTCTCAGTGGTCAGCGTATTTTGCCAATGAACTCAGTGATGAAAGCTGAAAAAAAAACTTCAACTTTGCGAGAGCTGCAGCACTCATCTGCTGCACACCTCTCACCAGCCAGTCAGAATCAGATTAAAAGTACACCATGATCAAAATTTAACAGCAAAAACTTGGAGGGGCGTATAATTTCTGACCAGTTTGATGCGGGTTAGTGCAGTAAACTGCAGACAGATACTCTTGGAAATGGGTGAATCCCCCAGCACGCTTTGAGTGACAGGTCAAGCGGTTGCTAGGATATCAGGCGGAGAGTTCATTTTTTTAATGAGTGCATGCAAAGTACACAGGGAAATAGATTGAAGATATTTTTACTAGGGCTCTGAATCTTTAGAAGTCACACGATTTGATTCCGATTTTTGCGGTCACGATTCGATTCCGAATAGGTGGGGTCTGTCGGCCTCCCCAGTTCAAAACAATTTTCAGTTCACATCTGTCTCTCAGTTCAGTACAAAAACCCACTAATCTCAGAAAAAAAAAGCCCACTGCACTGTCAAAAATGCTGAGGTAAGCTTCAAAGTACAGTGTGTTGATGTTTTGGGGGGGGGTTATATTTTTTTTTTTTTAAATTACACAACTGATTAAAAATAAAATACTGTTAAATGAAAAAAGCAGGCTTAGGTCAGTAACTGCTTTTTTATTTCTTGAAAACTTTGGAGTTTCAAAAATGAAATTGTACACAAGTGAAATACCGTAAATTGTGAAAAAATTTTCCTTTTCAGCATATCCCAATTCCTAACAGCTTTTACAGTATGTTGGTTTGATCACCCTCCAGCATTCTATAAATATAGGCTATTCATTAAAAAAACAAAGTAAATTCAATCACAAATACTTTGAACATCCATTTAAACAGTAGTGCTACCTGACTGTATGCAGTCAATGTACAGTTAACTATACAGTAACTTAATGCAATGAACAAATTCAATAAGAACTGAATGTAATTGATGCATAAGACAAGTAACAATTTTAAACCTGCATAAATATAAACTTAAATATCTAAATTCTTCGGAGACTTAAAAAACAAATTAAAGTTAGAAAACAAAATAAAGTGCTGTCACAAGATTTGCTGCATCAGACTCTAGACATGGTGGCCCCTTTAAAAATAAACTTTAATCAGAGCTACCTGACTGTATGCAGTCAATGTACAGTTAACTATACAGTAACTTAATGCAATGAACAAATTCAATAAGAACTGAATGTAATTGATGCATAAGACAAGTAACATTAATTTTAAACCTGCATAAATATAAACTTAAATATCTAAATTCTTCGGAGACTTAAAAAACAAATTAAAGTTAGAAAACAAAATAAAGTGCTGTCACAAGATTTGCTGCATCAGACTCTAGACATGGTGGCCCCTTTAAAAATAAACTTTAATCAGAGATGTCTAACTCCTTGGTTCAACACAGAAACTCGTAGCATAAAACAGAAGACTCGTCAATTAGAAAGAAAATGGTGCTCCACTAAATTAGATGAAATCTATTTAGCTTGGAGAAATCAACATCTAATTGGAAAAACATCTCTGAGGAACGCTAGAACAGATTATTATCCTGCATTAATCGAAGAACCAGAATAATCCCAGGTTTCTTATCAGCATTATAGCCAGGCTGACAAAGAATCAGGACTCTGTCAAATCTAGTATTCCCTTAGAGCTTACAAGTCAGGACTTCATGAACTTCTTCAATAACAAAATTTCATCTATCAGTGATAAAATCAGTTAGATTTGTCCCACCATTAACTTAAATACAATAGCTACTACAACTCCTTCAACTGATATTTGTTTGGATGAGTTTACTCCAATTGACCTTTTAGAGTTGGATAAAAAAATTTCATCATCCAAGCCTTCAACTTGTCTTTTAGACCCTATTCCTACCAGGTTATTTAAAGAAGTCTTCCCATTTAATGGTAGCTCTATTCTTCAAATAATCAATTCTTCATTAACATTAGGCCATGTACCGCAGGCTTTTAAAACTGTTGTAATTAAACCTTTACACAAAAAGCCAACGCTGGATCCAGGAGTTCTAGCCAACTCTAGACCAATATCTAATCTGCCTTTCATTTCAAAAATCTTAGAGTTATTGCTACGCAATTATTTGACCACTTGCAGGGAAATGGTCTATTTGAAGAGTTTCAATCTGGGTTTAGAACCCATTATAGTACATAAACAGCTTTAGTGAAGGTCACTAATAACCTCCTTATCGCATCCGATAATGGACTCGTTTCTGTACTTGTCCTTTTGGACCTTAGTGCAGCTTTTGATACTATTGATCATAATAATTTACTTGATGGACTAGAACACCTTGTCAGACTTAATGGAACTTTGTTGCAGTGGTTTAAATCTTATTTATCTGATAGATTTGAGTTTGTTCACATCAATAATGAGTTTTCTTCCAACTCAAAGCTCAGTCATGGAGTTCCACAGAGATCTGTGATAGGTCCAATTCTTTTTGGTTTATATATGCTTCCACTAGGCAACATTATTAGAAAGCACTGCATACATTTTCATCGTTATGCAGATGACACACAATTATACTTGTCAATGAAGCCAGATGATAGTAATCAATTAGCCGAATTAGAGGCTTGTCTAAAGGAAATCAAAGCTTGGATGACTTGTGATTTCTTGCCATTAAATTCAGATAAGACTGAAGTCATTCAAGTTGGTCCAAAAAACCTTAGAAATACCTTTCCAAATCAAACTCTTAGTTTGGATGTGGTTACTCTTTCTCTTAATGGTTCTGTGATGAACCTTGAAGTAATTTTTGATCAAGATCTGTTCTTTAATTCACACAAACTTGTTTTTAAGACTGCCTTCTATCATTTGCGTAATATTGCCAAGATTAGGAGCAATGTGTCTCAGAGTAATGCTGAGAAACTAATCCACGTTTTTGTCAGCTCTAGATTAAATTATTGTAACTCTTTATTATCAGGCTGTCCTAAAATATCATTAAAAAGTCTTCAGCTGATCCAAAATGCTGCAGCAAGAGTTTTAACAGGTACTAGAAAGAGAGATCATGTCTCCCCAGTTCTGGCCTCCCTTCATTGGCTTCCAATGAATTTATATATTTATGAATTTAGAATTAAGTTTAAAATCCTTCTTCTCATTTGCAAAGCTCTAAATAATCAGGCCCATTTTTATTTAAAAGATCTGATACTACCCTATTATCCTAACAGAGCGCTACACTCTCAAAATGCAGGATTACTTGTAATACTGAGAATCTCCAAAAGTACAATGGGAGGCAGAGCCTTCAGTTATCAAGCTCCTCTCCTTTGGAGCCAGCTGCCAATCTGGATTCGGGAGTCAGACTCGATCTCTGTTTTTAAGAATAGGTTTAAAACCTTCCCTTTTGATTTAGAATATAGTTAGGGTGGGATCAGGTGCCCCTGAACCCACCCTTAGTTATGCTGCTAATAGGTTTAGACAGCCAGGGGCCCTCCAACAAAGCACTGGACTTCACTGCTTTCTTCATTCTCAACGAAATATTTTTGTTGGCCATTAACATCTGTTTGTTCTCTCCCATAGTCCCTGTCGTGCTGTTTGCTCTCTACATGTCTGTTCTTTTCTTCTTCTTCTCTATCCCCTCACCCCCCAGCCAGTCGCAGCAGATGACTGCCCCTCCCTGAGCCTGGTTCTGCTGGAGGTTTCTTCCTGCTAAAAGGGAGTTTTTCCTCTCCACCGTCACCAAGTGCTTGCTCACAGAGGATCACCCGAATGCTGGGGTCTTTCTACAATTGTGGGGGTTTCCCCTACAGTTGAAAGTGCTATGAGATGATTGTTGTTGTGAAATGGCACTATATAAATTAAGTTGTATTGAAAATTGAATTGAACTGAATATGTGTCACATGACGGGACAGCGGCACCACCACAAAAAAATAATAATAATAAAAATCAATTCTTAATTTTTGTGAATTGATTCTGGATCATGTAAAATGATCATTTCAATTCTTATATGAATCAACTTTTTTCCCCAACACCCTTAGTTTTTACTTTCCCTGTGGACACACAGCCTTACAGGTGTTTGACTGCTCCCTATAATTTCAAGGTGTGTGACGGTACTAGGGCAGTTGCTAAAGATAAATCCAGCAATGTGCAGGAGCCGGATCCAACAAGAACATCTCAAAATACACCACAAAGTCAGCAACATTACAGTATTCTTTGTGTTGTGTTATGCTGACTCACAGAGCGTGCTACTCATATTGCAGGGCGGCAGTGGCTCATGAGGTAGAGCAGGTTGTCTAATAACCCGATGGTTGGCGGTTCGAATCCCGCTCTCCCCAGATATCCTGCTGTTGTGTCCCTGGGCAAGACACTTCACCCGCATTGCCTCCAGTGCCCATAACACTGGGTATGAATGTGTATAAATGTATAAAAATGTTCGGTGGTGGCCGAAAAGGCTGTTGGCGCAGATTGGCTGCCACGTTTCCGTCAGCCTGCCCCAGGGCAGCTGTGGCTGCAGAAGTAGCTTGCCACTACCATTGTCTGTCTCGAGTGAATGAATAATGTACCTATTTGTAAAGCGTCTTTGCGTATATATGATAAAGCGCTATATAAAATTGATGCATTATTATTATTATTATTATTATTATTATAAACAAAGAGTTGTTTCATGACCATATAAAGCCATTCATGTGAGGAGGTAACCATCCTCAGGCCCAGAGCAACACCAAGTTCAGGCCAATGGGGCACTGGGGAGGAGGGACCATCTTGTTTTGGTACTCCAGCACCCATAGTGACATTGCTATCAGGCAGCCATATTCAACTTTAGAAGTGAAAATTATTTGACCATTACTTTTCAATTAAGACTATCTGGTGCATTTAAGCTGACTGAAGTGCCAAGCAACTACAACTGAATATAATAGTGACTAGGGCTGTGCGATATGACGAAATATATCAGTGACAAGATAAAACCCGTCTACCATTTCAAATGAAACTATCGTTTATATTGGGACACATACCCCAGTTCAACTTGTCACTGTCCCGCCTCGCCCCCGCAGGGCACCAGGTGGATTCGGGTGGTTAGCGCCACAGCAGCTAACAGCAAGCTAATGTTTTGCCACTACTGGCTCTTTTCCATAGTCACAGTTCTTTTTTACTTGTTTCGATTCTCCACTACTTCTTTCTCCCTCGGTTGTTAACCCATTACAACCCTGTAAAGCCGCGTAAACTCTGTAGTGGGCGGGATTGAGGAGGCCCCATACTCTGCTGACGTCATCTCAGGCGGCCGACGTCTTCACAACAAAGAAAATGGCGGATTACGAGCGGAGGATTTCCACGTTGGTTCTTCTCTGGCTTTTGAACACAATGAATGTTTTTAAGCGGAGAAGAGAGTTTTACAGGAGAAGACGACGGGCATTGACAGAACACACGTTGGAGCAGTACCAGAGACTCGTTGTTGCCATTGGGGAATATGAAGCAGAGAGCTTAATTACCCAGCATATCAGGCACATCAAGCACACGAGGAAAAAGTTTTTGGTAATTTAATGCTTTCTATTGTCATTTTATCATCATGTCATTGTTGTGTACAGCATTTTGATGTCGCCAGGTTATCAGTATTAATATGTATGCTGTGTGTGTGTTCTAGTAGGCTGCGTTGTTGCAAAATCAACGCTGCAGACCATGGACCTGGGCAGTAAACCGTAGCTCGCAGTGGTGGGAGAATGTTGTCCCCAGCTTCTCAAGCACACAGTGGTTGCAGAACTTCCTTATAACTTATATGAAGAACTTATATGTGGATACTTGTTATATTTCCAATTAATCATAGCCCTATTTTACGTACAAAATAATTTAAATTACTTTAAAAAAAGCCAATTCAACTGTAGTAAAATTCTTGTTTTTGTGTATCATTTTCCCATTGATAGTTCTTTTTAAGGGATATGTGTTCAGGGATGGGAAATTACACGCTAAAACACCATAGAAAATGACTGCAGAAAAATGCAGCAGCTGAACAACTCCCTTTTGGTTTGATTGAATTGCCAATTGACCTTGGAATTATATGTGGACACTTGTTATATTTCCAGTTAATCCTAGCCCACTTTTACTTACAAAATAACTTTAAAAATTTTAAAGAAAGGCAATCCAACTGTAGCACCATTTTGCATGTTGAGTGTCATTTGAGTATCATTTTCCCATCTATTGATATTTATAAGGCATATGTGTTCAGGGATGGGTAATTACACGTCAAAACACCTTAGAAAAATGACTACAACCAACTCACTTTTGGTTTCCACTAGAAAGAACAACATACATACTGAAATCAAAGGAAATGTGTTTGAGAATATATGGAGACCTTTCACTGATTATGTAAATTAAGTAAACATAACTTCCGAAGAAGGTGAATGATGTGTGGACCTTGCAAAGTCCAAGCTGGTGAATGTATATTATGTATTCTAATGTAATAGATTACCTAAACAGAGGAACATTGTTGACTTGTTTTTGTTAATGGTTTCTGGTTTTTAACCTTTTTTTGTCATTTTATTGTTTAGTTTTTAAATTACTTTTGTGTTAGTGTCTGACTGTGTGTGCTGTTTGTAAAAAAAAAAAAAAAAAAAAAAAAAAAAAAAAAAAAAAAAGTTCAATAAAAATATTGTGGGAAAAAAAATTGCTCTGATCTGCGTGAAAATCCTGGACCGTTGAGACATCATGGACGTACCTGCTTCAGCTGCACTGAGTCTGAGATGTTGTCATAGTAAAAAATGATCAGCTGACACAACTCGATCGCCAGGTTAATAACTATATTAGCCACAAAATGTATATTCAAAAAGTAAACAGTACTGAGTTCGGTATAATAAGATGTATTTGACAGTTATGATGCATTTTAGGCCAAAACAAACTTGATCTAGCATTAAAAGCAATTAAAATAATGCAGTCACAAGGTTACATGGAAAATGCTTGATTTACTCGATACATATACTGTAGAAATATATATTCTCTGCATCAACAATGTACTATACATGCATTCATGTAGTATTGCACTGACAAACCTCTGAAGTTTTTGCAGATGTCTGTTTTTTATATGTGAAGGTTACCACCATGTGACATAAATGTCTTAAAAATGAGTCATTATTTTCAAGGTCACCCATTAATGGTTTGTACTATTGACTCTTTTCCAACCAGTGTGTTAACAGACAAAAATAGAAATCATGATGCAAACACATAAGTCACTAAATTGTTTATTACAATCAGCAGCAAATTCCAGATTATTCAGAATGTGCAAAACTCAAACTGTCAGACTGGGTCACTCAGCAGCTGGGATGTGCAGCTCACACTGGTCTCAGATCAGCAGATCTTAGGCCTGCATCTCTGTAAATAGTGACGCAAGGTCCAGTTTGGGGTGGATCGATCGTTTACCTCTTGCCTAGACAAAAGACAGAAATGTGTGGAGGTTAAATAAATGAAGTTTAAAACATATTTGGGAAATACACTTGTTACTAAAAGCCAGTGGTGGAATGTGAATGAATGAATCTTTATTTCGGATAGATTTAAAGAAAATACAATACTATAACAAAGGGGGAAAAAAATTTAATAAGGTCGAATTAAACAATAACTCCTCTGATTACACAGTTCAACATAGGTTATCTGAAATGGGTGATGGCTGAAGCTGCAGCTTATATTACCCACCATATTCCATCCAAGAATTCAAAAGAAAAACCAAACAGCAGCGATTCCGATTCCAATGTGACAATAAAGTACTTCGTTGTTGTATTTAACCACAATTATCATATAGCTGCACTGATGTAAAGTCGATTTTACAAGGGCTGGGTTGCATTTAAAGTCATCTGCTTTTACTGTGGCCTCAGCAATCAGAATGAATTAATACATTCAGTGGAATGGAATCTAGTACTTTAACTGAAGGTGTGCATCACAGATTATGGAGTCGCTCAGTCAAAATATGGAGTTTTTATCAATAAAAGATTGTCTGGAATGTAAAAGTGTCTCTTCTTGCACTGGCTTCAAGTGTGGGTGGTGTTTTGTACTTGCATTGCTAAAATATAAAAGGAAGCACTACAATGGGTCTCAAATATTTGTAATGTGTCCTGTTACTGCATGAGTTTATTGATGATAGAGTATAAACTACACATATAAACTAAACTATATTGATGACTGAACAACTGCCATTCCCCAAAAGATACAGTTATGAACATAACTCAAAGGATCACACAAGTGATCTGACAAATAAATACATTAACAAGTGGTTTATTTTACAGTTGATGCGCCAGTCTTTTTCAGTTATTCTGTAATTAATACTCACACAATCAAATAAATCTCAGTTCAGTCCCTTTTACATTAAGTGGAAATTGTGCTAATTTGGTTTTGACACTTACCTATGAAAGCAAAGGATTTCAGTACTTTCCACAGTGGCGACGTCCGTTGTTGAGCGGCCGATACCCTCCTGCCTAGACGAACGACAGAAATGGATGGTGTTTAGTTTTTTCAAGCAAGTTCAACACTTATACAGGCACATCTCAAAAATTAGATTATCATGAAAAAGTTAAATATTTTTGTCACTCATTTCAGAAAGTGAAACCCATATATAGATTCATTACAGGGACAGTGATATACTGAAAGTGTTTATTTTAATATTGATGATTATGGCTACAGCCCATATTAACCAACACCTCAGCGGCCAACATTTTTATTTAAAAACTATTTTTTAAAGTTTATGTAATATTCTAATTTTTTGCCAAATAGAATTTGGGGTTTTCAGGGGCTATAAGCCATAATCACCCAAATTAAAACAAATAAATGCTTGAAATATATCATGGTCTGTGTAATGAATGATATAATATATGGATTTCTCTTTCTGACGCTTTAGAAAATTATATGAATGACTTTATAAATCACTGGTTTGAAAAAGCCCTTTTATATTGTTGAGATTTCGGCTCCTGTGGTCTCACCAGTATCCAATATAAACAGGGAAGCTAATAACCCTGGCATGTGGAAACACATTCTAGCATTAAATTGCACACAATTTAATGCAAAACAAAAACCAGGACTATAACCAGGATTGATATATTTCATTGTATTGCTCTAACAAGCAAATGTTTAGGAGAAAACAAGCGTGAATCAACAGTGGGTATTATCTAGCTACTAGCCAAAACTCGTTAGCTAAAACGAGTTAGCCAGCAAAAAACGGCATTAAATTGCACACAATTTAATGCGCAGCACCAAGTGCAATACAAAACAAAAACCAGGACTATAACCAGGATTGATATATTTCATCGTTTGCTCTCACAAGCAAATATTTAGGAGAAAACAAGCGCGAATCAACAGTGGGTATTATCTAGCTACTAGCCAAAATTCGTTAGCTACAACGAGTTAGCCAGCACAGAACGGGGCTGTATGGTTCAAAAGTGAGCTGACCACCAACAGGATAAATAAGCAAACAGATGCACAATATTACAAATCACTCACCATGGATGGTTCTCTCAACTTCGTATTCAGCTTGTCAGTAGTACGGTTCTATTCTGCGCAGTCATCTGTAGGGTCCGGATCACTCTTCTGACTGTGGATCTGCCAGCAAGCAGAGAAAACCCCGCACCTCTTCGTTGGACCACGGTGTAGATTTCCGCAAAACCTAACCTACAACGCTGTCTCTATTAATATCGTATTCACTCCGTGACCGATTACAAATGGCGGTCGTGCAGCTTCAACAGAAAACTGAAAACGGACGCTCTCTCTGTGACGTTACGTGCTGACCAATCAGCGGCTAGCAGTCGATTGACGAAAAATCACACCTCGCTTTTTCTCGCTTGTCCCCTGCCCCTAAACTGGCACGAAAATCGTATCGGTTAAAGCGTGTAGGGTACTGTGGAAAGAGCGAGAAACTGAGTAAAGTAAAAGTAAGTAAAGCTAAGGTGATACTTGTGGAAAAGTGCCTTACTTCTGTGCCAGGGATGTGGGACTTTTTCCCCACCATGCTGTGTCAGAGAGGATAGTCCTCTAACCTCGTTTTAATTTTAAGGTAAGTAACATTAACACCATCTCTCTCTAATTATAAAACGGAAAATGCTAAATGACGATGCCAACTTGTTGCTAATAGGAAACACTATAGTGTATCAGACAACTGTTCTGGTTTAAATCACTGCCGACTTTCTTAATTTTGTCTGAAAAAATATTACTAAAGCTGCAAAAGTGCGTGACAGCGGCCGCATACACACTAAATAAATAATAAATAAATTAAAACGTGTCAGAGGAACAAATTGGCTCTTAGGGCTGTCGCGGTAGAGAAATTTCCCCTGCAGTGATGGTGGACAGCTCAATACCGCGGTATGCTGTATTACTGCAAACGTTTTTAGGACCCTTTGGATTTGTAATTTAAACAGGGTTTATAACTTAGGTGGCAAATGAGGGAAGCTGTGAGAGTCTCACTGCAGCTCACTCTCAACTTGATGGGCATGTGTTACAACTGTGCGGAGCTCCACTCTTTAGGCTGCGTGTCCACCAAACGGGTTTTGTCCACTCACTCTGGGAAGCTATTTTCCAGTCATTCTCTATGTAGTCCAGTGTTTACACTGCTGAGTGCCCTCGGCACTTAAACGCTCTCGGCGGTGGCCGTTTTTTGTCGTGGTGCTCAGAGCTGAAAACAGTTCAGCTTTTCAGAGACTGCAGCTGAGATCGTCAATGCCAGACCAAGCAGCCAATCAGAACTGCTGCGTGGGCGGGACATAGGACACCGGTACTCGTCTGTACTCAGACTCCTGCTTTCCATGTCATCATATTTTACATCTAGAGCTGCTAGAAAACGTTTCCTGTCCATTGTTATTTAGAGACTGATATTAAAAAAAAAAAATCAATAGAAAGTCTGACAACAGGAAACGCGGAAGTGCTGAGATACAGGGCACAGACTTTTTTTCCCCCCAGAGCAGTGAACAAATGCTGAAAAAAAAAAAAAAAATTGCTAAGGGAGGTTGGGTGACAAAAAATTTGTTTGGTGGGCATGCAGCCTATATACAGGCATGAACTGCTGATTCTGTTAAAAAAAAATCATTTTCATAAAGCAGTGGCGGTAACTAAGGGGTGTGTGGACTGGAGACTGCAGCGACGTTCAGCTTATAAGCAGGACAGTCTCCGTCCAGGACCCTGCATGGTTCTTGTCTCCATGATTTTTGCCGCTGTCCGAAAAATCTCGTTCAAACAAGCTGCTCTCGGAGCTCATACACAGGAGCATACGCAGTCAGGATCATACACACTCCGTTCAGAAGAAAATGACACACTTTGTGCCCTTTCAGTGCTCACTGTTAATGGTTGTATTTAAAAAGGAGTCCAAATGCTTTCACCACAAACTGCCTGCTGGAGTCAGTCTGGAGAGAGTGCCTCAAACAGTGGTAGCACTGTGAGCTGTGGAAGCTTCTAGAGTACCGGGTGCAAACATGCTGTTGGTAATAAAAAAATACACTTCATTTAGCAATTTATTTAATAATCAAGAGGGGCACATAAGTGAACAACGAGATACAGCCACACACACAAAAAAGAGATGAACACTGCGGTTGTTGTGGTTGGTCGTTTTCCTTCGCGGTAGGAGTGTCCATACCGCAGTATGACATAATTGCGGTTATTGCCACAGCCCTACTGGCTCTTAATGTAACTTGATTTTTAATAATTTTTAATTAGTCAAGTAGCGATAATGAATAAAGTTGAAGTCATCTCAAATGCATATTAAAAAACAATTTTATAACACTGCAAAATTAAGGGGGAAAAATGCATAAAATTAATTACAGATAATTTTTACAGTTGATTTTTTTCAGTATGTAATTTAAAATGTAGAAAAAGAGATGGTCCTTTTTATGGTTACTGTATATAAACTGTAGAATTTACTGGAAATGTATAGTGTGATATATATCGTTATCGTCAAATAAGATTACTTATATTGTGATATGAAATTTTGGTCACATCACACAGCCCTAATAGTAACAAGCAAAAAAACAAACAAAAAAGAAAAGCTAAAAATGTTAAACGTGACATTAGGCCTAGGTATGGAGTTCACATGACAGATACTTTAATGACTTAAATAAAATGCAGGCAATTAAAGAAAATAAAGTTTTACAGACAAAATTTGACAAAGACAAAAAAGTGGCTTTTTTGGATCTGAAAATTACACACAATAAAATTTTCTGTTACATTGCTGACCAATTAAGGTTATTTTGTTAGAGTGACTTATAAGAAATTGCTTTCCAATCTGCAAAAACATGATGAGGCAAGAACAAAACTGCCTTACAAATCTGAAAATATGACTCTTTTGAAAGCAGTGTGGGGAACCGGATACGGATGTTCCAAGGTAAACAATACGACAAAACATTTATCACCTCAAAGACAATTCCAATAAATATTAAAATCAGCCTAGATGGGTCTGCAAATTGCACATCTGTTGCCCATCTCCAATGGCTCCTTGTGACTTTTACCGTTTTCATCCAACTATATATTAACAAGCATAAGAAATGCTCTACTGAAATGCAAGATAACTGATAAAACTTTGAAATACGCATTAAAAACTTATGTGCTTAGAAGTGGTTTAACCCTGAATCACTTAGGTTTTAACTGAATAAACGGGAGGGAAACAGCAGAGTCACACCAAAGATGATGATGTAGCTGTGTGCAACAGGTTTCCACAGTTACTAACTCAACACAAAAACACTGCACCTGAATGTTTCCCACTCACAGATTTCATTTATGTTTTAATTTAGGCACTCCATCTGATATTTTCCTGTTGACATTTAACTACACACGTTGACAAAATTGTTGGTACCCCTCTGTTAATGAAAGAAAAACCCACAATGGTCACAGAAATAACTTGAATCTGACAAAAGTGGTAATAAATAAAAATTCTATAAAAATTAACCAATGAAAATCACACAATGCTTCTGAATTGTGGTTCAACAGAATAATTTTAAAAATCAAACTCATGAAAAAGGCCTGGACAAAAATGATGGTACCCTTAACTTAATATTTTGTTGCACAACCTTTTGAGGCAATCACTGCAATCAAACGATTTCTGTAACTGTCAATGAGACTTCTGCACCTCTCAGCAGGTATTTTGGCCCACTCCTCATGAGCAAACTGCTCCAGTTGTCTCAGGTTTGAAGGGTGCCTTCTCCCGACGGCATGTTTCAGCTCCTTCCACAGATGTTCAATAGGATTTAGATCAGGGCTCATAGAAGGCCACTTCAGAATAGTCCAATGTTTCGCTCTTAGCCATTCTTGGGTGTTTAGCTGTGTGTTTTGGGCCATTATCCTGTTGCAAGACCCGTGACCTGCAACTGAGACCAAGCTGTCTGACACTGGGCAGCACATTTCTCTCTAGAATACCTTGATAGTTTTGAGATTTCATTGTACCCTGCACAGATTCAAGACACCCTGTACCACATGCAGCAAAGCAGCCCCACAACATAACAGAACCTCCTCCATGTTTCACAGTAGGAACAGTGTTCTTTTCTTGGTACGCTTCATTTTTGCATCTGTGAACACAGAGCTGATGTGCCTTGCCAAAAAGTTCCAGTTTTGTCTCATCTGTCCATAGGACATTCTCCCAGAAGCTTTGTGGCTTGTCAACATGCAGTTTGGCAAATTCCAGTCTGGCTTTTTTATGATTTGTTTTCAACAGTGGTGTCCTCCCTGGTCGTCTCCCATGAAGTCCACTTTGGCTCAAACAATGACGGATGGTGCGATCTGACACTGATGTACTGTACCTTGACCTTGGAGTTCACCATGAATGTGTTTAGAGGTTGTTCTGGCATCTTTTGTTACCATTCGCATTATCCGTCTCTTCCATTTTTCATCAAGTTTCCTCCTGCGACGACGTCCAGGGAGGTTGGCTACAGTCCCGTGGATCTTAAATTTCTCAATAATATGTGCAACTGTAGTCACAGGAACATCAAGCTGCTTGGAGATGATGGTCTTATAGCCTTTACCTTTAACATGCTTGTCTATAATTTTCTTTCTAATCTCCTGAGACAACTCTCTCCTTTGCTTCCTCTGGTCCATGTTTAGTGTGGCACACACCATGTCAACAAACAGCACAGTGACTACTTGTCACCCTTTAAATAGGCTGACTGACTGATTACAAGTTTGTAGACACCTGTGATGTTAATTAGAGGACACATCTTGGTTGAACATGTCCCTATGGTCACATTATTTTCAATCTTTTCTAGAGGTACCATCATTTTTGTCCAGGCCTGTTTCATGAGTTTGCTTTTTTAAAAATAATTCTGTTGAACCACAATTCAAAAGCATTGTCTGATTTTCATTGGTTAATTTTCATAGACTTTTTATTTATTACCACTTTTGTCAGATTCAAGTTATTTCTGTGACCATTGTGGGTTTTTCTTTCATTAACAGAGGGGTACCAACAATTTTGTCCACGTGTGTACATTGGCTTATGTTAAATAATGTTACGTTACAGGGACCAGAAAACAGAACTACATTAAGAGGCACTTATATTACACTATGTCCACTATTAACCCAATATCAATATTGTGTTTTGAATAATTGCAGTTATTGTCAAGACCCCTAGTCGAAACAAAGTGATGTTAACTTAATCAGAAATTAATCTTATTCTCAGCCACTAAAATGTGCTTTGATTTTAACCTGACATCTTCGCTCTTCTCATCAAATGGATCCTTATTTGTGTTCTTCCAGCTCACACATTCATACGCTCCTCAGCTCTGACCCCCTATTCATGTTGGATCATATTCATTTAATCATGTCAGTCTCTTGTGCAAATAAAACCTTATTTCAAATAAAAAGACTTCAGGAGTCCCACAAGCCAACCAGGCTCAATAGGACTCCTTCTCCAGCTTAATAGCCCCCTCACCACTGGTGTCCACCACTTGGTTCGTGGGTTGCCACCACAAGCTGCACCAACGATCTTGCGGCCACAGCTCTGGGCCGCTGCTTCAACAATGGAGGTGGAGAACATGGCCCGTGAAGACTTCATGTCTCCAGACTCCCTCAGAATGTGGTCGAAGTTCTTCCGGAGGTGGGAGTTGAAGACCTCCCGGACAGAGGCCTCAGCCAGATGTTCCCAGCACACCCTCACTATATGTTTGGGTCTACCAGATCTGAATGGCATCCTCCCCTGCCATCGGATCCAACTCACCACCAGGTCGTGATCAGCTGACAGCTCTGCACTTCTCTTCACCCGAGTGTCCAAGACATACGGTCGCAGGTCTGATGCCAGGATAACAAAATCGATCATCGATCTGCGACCTAAAGTGTCCTGGGTCGTATGATACTTTGATGAGCTGATGAATGACAAACCACTGTTCCTCCTCGCTGAAAGGAGCCAGTTGAGGTGGTTTGGGCATCTGATCAGAATGCCTCCTGGACGCCTCCCACTTGACGTGTTTCGGGCACATCCCACTGGGAGGAGACCCAGGGGCAGACTCAGGACTCGCTGGAGAGACTACGTCTCCTAGCTGATCTGGGAATGCCTTGGTATCCTCTCTGAAAAGCTGGAGCAGGTGGCTGAGGAGAAGAAAGTCTGGGCTTCTCTGCTTGAACTGCTGCCTCCGTGACCTGGACATCCGGAAAAGGGGTAGAAGATGGATGGATGGATGGAGTTTAATTTCACTAGCCACACCCAGGCCTGATTACTGCAAGACCATGTGAATAAAGAAATTCCATCAAGTGTCTCTTTTTCAAAGTAGACCTGCTATACAAATATCCACTACAGAGTCACATATGATGAAAGTTTATAATTAATGCTCTTTTACACATACTAGCAATAACCCAGTCACAGGAGGTGCATGAGCCAGTGTACTCCTAGTAGGGCTGCACAATTAATCGAATTTTGAATGCAATCACAATTTTGGCTGCCACGATTAAATTAACATAATTGTCGGTGATACTGACAGTTAAAATGCAGGCTCTGCTGCATATCAAATCAAGCATTTTCTCAACCAAAAGCCAGCCGACCACCAGGGGGCAAACGCATGTTAGGGCAACATTAAGCTGCAGAACTGACAAGACAGTGCACCCTGTAGCAGCAGCCTTAAGTTTTCAATAGTGGAATGGTGTGATGGTGAAACACAAACCAGATGTCGGGAGCAGGAGGTGGCAGTACGGTAACACATGGAAGCGAGGAGCTAGTGCCTCGAAAGGATCATCATCCGTTGTCTAGACGTGTTTTGGATTCAGGGCAAGTGATGTTGACTACAAAGAAATTATGTGCAAAGAGTGCCAGAGAGTTGTGTCTGTGCCACAGGGCAACACAACTGACTTATTCAACCACCTGAAAAAACACCGCAAACACAAGTACAATAAATGCATGAAGGCTAAAGCGAATGTCACTTCACTAAATCACAGTCTGTGACAGGTGCCAACCCAGGCAATCATAGCATCAACCCTGCACAGAGCTTCACTGTATCCATCCGCCTCCCAAAGACACGCTAAAGTAACTGATGTAACAGCATTTTATTTGGCCAAAGACATGTGTCCAATAAATACTGTATTAGCAACGAAGGCTTCAGAAACATGGCCAAACACTGGACAAGAAAAGCGTGATTCCCATGTGATTCTCCATAGTTGCATTACCTGCGCTGTATGAAAAATACAGATAGATATCAAAACTGTTTAGTACTTTGCAACTACGAATGACCTATAGTCAAGCAGAATAATGGAGCCCTACCTGTCCCTGCCAATTCACTACATTGATGGAAATTTTAAAATGAAGAGTCGATGCTTGCAGATGACGTTTTTCCCACAAAACCACACAGGAGAAGCTACAGCCCATGGACTGAAAGAAGCACAATCATCTTGGAGCCTGCAGGAGGAGAGACTAGTCTGCATAACAACAGACAGTGGATCCGTCGTCAAGGCAGTTTACATAAATGGACAAAGCTCCAGTGCTTTGGCCATAGGCTTCATCTAAAAATTGGTAAGTAGGATAAAAAAAAAATTGAATTTGATGTAATCTGTGTTTTTCCTTAATGAATAATCGTGATTAATAATTATGATTTCAATATTGATCAAAATAATCGCAATCATCATTTTGGCCATAATCATGTAGCCCTAACTCCTAGTACCGGTCCCAAGCTTGGTTAAATGGGGAGAGTTGTGTAAGGAAGGGCATCCAACATAAAATCTTTGCCAAATCAAAAGTGGATCATGATGAATGAGACTTTCATACCGGATCGGTCGAGACCTGGATTCACAATGACCGCCACTTGTTAGGGCTGTAAGATATAATGAAACATATCGGATGCCAAAATAAAAACATGTATCGTTTCATCTAAAACTCTATAGACTGTATCAGAATTTAAAATACACAATACCCCCATTTCTTCTGCAAAGTTTCTCACACACTACTTGTCAGCACGCTGCCTCTCCCCACAGCACGCACAGCAGAACAGCCATGTGTGTGGGGTGGGGTGGGGGGGCTAGACTACATTCCGGTGATTAGCAAGACAACTAACTCCAATTTAATGGAGCTGGAAAGAACATGCAGCAAGTTAGGTTGAGTAAGGACAGGAATGGTAATGTACTAACAAATGACGAGAGTATGTTGAGAAGATGGAAGAAGTACTTTGAAGAGCTGATGAATGAAGAAAATGAGAGAGAGAGGAGACTGGATGAAGGACAGACAGTGAACAAGGAAGTCCTGAGGATTAGCAAGGTGGAAGTGACGGCAGCTTTGAAAAGGATGAAGAATGAAAAGGTGGTTGGTCCAGATGACATACCTGTGGAGGTATGGAGATGCTTGAGATGGCAGTGGACTTTTTTTTTTTTTTTCCACAATATCTTTATTGAACCTTTTTTTTTTTTTAACAAACATGATACAAACAAACACTAACACTAAAGTACTACAAAAAAAAAAAAAAAAAAAAAAAAAAAAAAAAAAAAAGCCCTAAAAACACCAACAACCACCAACAAAATCAAGTCTTCAACAATGCTCCTCTGTTTAGTCTAGACAATCCAATACATTAGTATACATATTATGTTCACCAGTTTGGAATTTACAAGGTCCACACACATCATTCACCTTCTTCTTCAAGAGTTATGTTTAAATTTTTTACATAATCAATAAAAGGTCTCCATATATTCTCAAACACAATTTCCTTTGATTTCAGTATATATGTTATTCTTTCTAATGGAAGGTTTGTTAACATCTGTCTTAACCACTGAGTCACATCTGGTCTATGAGTCTTTTTCCATAATAGTGCAATACATTTTTTGGCATTAAGCAAACTGAGGTCTATGAATGTTCTTTCACTTTTATTGAAATTATGCTTTTCTGGGTACAGACCCAACAAAAACAGTTTAGGATTCAATATGATTTGTTTTGAGATTATTTTTTCAATTGTTACCCTCACCTCCTCCCAAAACATTCTTATTAATCTACATTCCCATAAACAATGAAATAGGGTTCCTTTACTTTCCATGCATTTTGTGCATGTATCTGGTATATTTTTGTTATATCTATTTAACTCCTCCGGTGTAACATACATCCGCATTAACCATTTGAAATGTATCAATTTAAGGCGTGCATTTATTGATTTGGTTTGAGCTTCTGTACAAGCCAATTCCCATTGTTCCTCTGAAATTTCAATTTGCAGATCTTCTTTCCAGTAGTTTAATCTTTTCAGTGAATTTTCACTTGAAGATAGTGTCAATGAGTTATAAAACTCTGAAATAATACCCTTTCTTTTACTATCTTTCATCATCATTTTTTCCAAGGATGAATAAATAGGTCGAGTGAGAGCTTTAGTTTGATTTGATCGAATAAAGTTTCTAAGTTGAAGATATTTAAAAAAATGTGTTCTATTGAGATTAAATTTGATCCTCAGCTCTTCAAAAGACATTATGTTGTCTGCACATGGCAAATATAAATCCTGAATCTTTTGTATCCCTTTTAAATTCCATACTTTAAATACAGCGTCCGCTCTCCCTGGTTTAAAATATTGATTACCCCATATTGGACTAAATTGTGACAATAACTGTGGTTCTTTTAAATAGTTTTTAGCTTCACACCATATTTTGATCATATGCTTTACAAATGGATTTTTAACTTGTTTTTGTAATTTTTTTGCCGAATCTGAGTATATGAATATGGGAAGAGGTAAAGGTAAATTGTATGATTCCATTTCAGTCCAGTGAGGGAGATCATTTGATGAAAAATAATATGTCATAGACCTCAGTTGTGCCGACCAATAATACAACATAAAATTTGGACATTTCAGACCTCCACGATCAAATGGTAAATATAATAAAGACAAACGTAATCTAGCCCTCCTGTTGTTCCATATAAATTCCACTAACTTTTTTTTTATTCTTAAGAATAGATCTAAAGGTGGTGATAAGGGAATGTATTGAAATAAATAAAGTATTTTAGGTAAAATATTACTTTTAAGTATATTGATTCTCCCGATCATCGACATTGGTAGTGACATCCATCTCTGAGTTAACTCATTGATATCTGACATTAAGGCTTCATAGTTGACACTGGCGACTGATTCTAGCTTAGGCATAATTTGGATTCCTAAATATTTAAACTGATTTACAACATTGAATTGATTTACCTCAGGGGCTGGGTAATTTCTCTGGGTCTCATTTAGCATTAATATTGAAGATTTAGTTTTATTTATTTTATATCCTGATATTTCCCCAAAATTCTTTATTAAATTCAACAAGGTTGGAATTGATTTTTTTAGATTCGACATAAACAAAATTATATCATCGGCGTACAGGGAGATTTTATGTTCTGTTGGTCCAACTTTAATTCCATATATTTGTGAATGTAAACGTATCGCTATCGCTAAAGGTTCAATTGCCATAGTAAACAGTAAAGGTGAAAGTGGACAGCCTTGTCGACATCCTCTATTGATTTTTATTGGTTTTGAAATATTGTTATTTGTTAAGATTTCTGCTGTAGCATTATTGTATATTATTTGAACCCATTTTACGAAATTATTTCCAAGTCCAAACCTTTGTAGGACTTCAAAAAGAAAGGGCCATTCAACTCTATCAAAGGCCTTTTCGGCGTCCAATGATAGGAGAGCTGTATCCGGTGCTTCTTTATTAAAATAAATAATATTAAATAGTCTTCTTACATTATGGAAGCCTTGTCTACCCTTTATAAAGCCATTCTGATCTCGATTAATAATATTTGGTAAAATTTCTTGTATTCGTCTTGCTAAAATTTTACAGATTATCTTAAGGTCGGCGTTTAATAGGCTTATTGGTCTCATATTTTCACATTTATTAGAGGGCTTACCTGGTTTTGGCAGCAGTATAATTAAGGCATTATTTATGTATGATGGTAAATTATTATTTTGAAATGCTTCTAAAACCATTTCCAAAAAAGGTTTTATTAATTTATTCTTAAATTTTTTATAAAGGTCAACTGGAAGACCATCTGGTCCTGCACTTTTTCCTGATTTCATATTATCAATGGCTAGCCCAACTTCTTCTTGACTAATTTTAGACTCCAATATCTCCCTGTTTTCATTTGGAATACACGGTACAGATAGTTCGTTCAAAAACCCATTTAGTTTTGTTAAATCAGGTTCATTTTTGGTATCATATAATTTTTCATAGTAATCTCTAAAGGCTCTATTAATTTCTAAAGGATCTATAACTACCTGTCCGTTACTTATAATACTGGTAATTGGTGTTTTAATTTCCAATTGTTTAATCTGCCATGCTAATAATTTTCCTGATTTTTCACCTTGTTCATAAAAAGATTGTTTCAATCTTAGAAGACTCGAGGCAGCTCTATTCGCTGATTTTTTGTCGTATTCAGCTCTCAAAATCAGTAATTCATTCTCCAACCTTGGGTCACTTCCTGCATACACTTTTTCCTGAAGACTTTTTATTTTATGTTCCAATTTAGCTCTCTCCTCTCGAGTCTTCTTAGATTTTGATCCTGTATAACTAATAATATGTCCCCTAATAAAAGCTTTGAAAGCCTCCCACTTTACACATGCTGATGTTTGTGTAGTATTGATGTCAAAGAACTCGTCTATCTGTTTTTCTATATACTTGACAAATTCCTCATCCTGAAGCCATTTATGCTGAAATTGCCATCTACCTGATTCCTTTGTCAATTTTTTATCTACATATATTAGACAACAGGGTGCATGATCAGAAATCACGATGTTATCATAAAAGCAGTTTTGAATCTTGGACCTTAATTCTGTGGAAATCAAAAAATAATCAATACGTGAGAATGTCTTGTAGGTACTGGAATAACAAGAATAGGCTTTAACTTGTGGTTTCATTTCTCTCCATATATCTAACAATCTCAATTCTTTCATAAAATGATTAATAGTCATCCTACATCCAATGTGCGTACAATCCAGTCCTGTTGATCTATCCACACCTGGATTCAATGTACAATTAAAATCCCCTGCTATTATATGTTGCCCTGTAAGTGATGATAAGATGAGAAATAAATTAGCAAAGAACTTCTGATCATCTATATTGGGACCATATAAGTTCACAAGATTTATATTTTCTAATAGCAAAGAACCTTGAATGATTACATATCTTCCAAATTTGTCTCCAATTACATTTTTCACCTGAAAAGGAACTGATTTATGTATGAGAGTCATAACTCCCCTGGCTCGGGATGAAAATGAAGAGGTGAATACACTTCCCTGCCATCTACTCCTAATTCTTTTAACATCCTCCTCTATCAGATGAGTTTCTTGTAAAAACACAATTCTTGAACCCATGTCCTTTATTTTATTCATAACTTGTTTAAGTTTTTTTAAATTTTGTAGACCTCTGCAATTCCATGAAGTTAAATTAAGATTAACACTTTGGTCCATGATCAATAGAGAGTTTAGGATTACCTTGCAGTGTAAACATGCTCATACAGAGAAACAAAAACATGAGTGGTTGAACATTCATCCTACAAACTACACACAAACAAATTTCCCCTTCCCACACTTGTGACAAACCCCCCAAAATCAAAAGAAAAATTCTGTCTCCCGATATAGCCATCGACCGTTCCACACCCACGGGGAACAGCCTAAGCCACTCCTTCTTCATCCTCCCAATCACCCTAACTCTACTGCTTTTAATGACGTAACATTAACTCTCCTCTGTAGTTTTCCAACTTAACTCCAAAATTTTTAACAACTTTGTACATCATAGTTTTTTTTTTGTTTTGTTTTTGTTTTGTTTTTTTAATATATAATACAATCTATATTTTGTAAACTTACTATTTACTTCAAGTCAGTCAGATGCCTGTGCAAATGCTTAATTATTCTACCTTATATTTTGTTCATGCTTAGCTCCCACCAGTCTCTTCTTCTTTGATCTTCTTGATGAACTCCTGCGCCTCCTCTGGGGTCTTGAAGATGTGGGTTCTGCCCTCATACGTGGTCAGCAGTCTCGCAGGATAGATTACACCATGACGAATCCCAAGGTTGCGCAGCTCCTTACGTATGGGATCAAACTGCTTCCTCAATTGCTGGATTCCTGTGGCCAAATCTGGGTAGAACCGCACCTGCTGGTCCTGGTGTTTAATCTCTCCTTTAGCACGTGCAGCGTTGAAGATCTTCATCCTGTCTCTGTTGCTAAGAAACTTCATAATTAAGGTCCTCGGCGGTCCCTTATCTCTCCGTGGGCCAATACGATGTGCTTTTTCCAGAACCACTGCTGATTGCAACTCCTCGCTGCCCAGCACCTCCGGAATCCACTTTTCCAGAAAGGAACATACGTCCCGACCTTCTGATTCCTCTGGAAGACCCACCAGCCTCAAATTATTCTGTCTCGACCGAGATTCCAAATCCAAAATATTATCTTCCAGAGATTTATTTTTTTTTTCCAAAGTGCGCACCTTTAATTGAAGACGGGTGACGTCATCTTCAGCACTAGCGAGACGGAGCTCCATCTGCGCCGTTCGTTCTACACAGTCACCCAATTCCTTTCTTATTCCTTCCAACGCTGTCATAATCCCATCAAATCTAGAGGAAAAGTCCGCTCTCATTGAACTCATGGCAGCCATCAGCGCATCTGCGCCATTCCCCGCAGACATCGCACCGCCGCCAGCCTCCTCCGCCATATATGGAGTTTTGTTTGCTGCGTCACAGACCTGAAAGTCCGTTAATTTGGACTGTTTCGGCGGCTCGCTTTTTCCTTTTCCTGGTTTTCCAGCCTTAGGCTTCGCCGACATATCCTCGCCCAAATGCTGGGATACGTTCTGTCCCAAATGAGAGAGTTATTTGCCGATTTTTTTTCTCCAGGAGCAGAGCAGAGCGAGACACGTCCGTCCTACGTGGCAGCCATAACCGGAAGTCTGGCAGTGGACTTTTTAACCAGACTGTTTAACACAGCACTCGGGAGTGGAGAAGAAGTGTTTTGGTACCAATTTTCAAGAACAAAGGTGATGCTCAGAGCTGTAGTAACTACACAGGCATAAAGTTGATCAGCCACACTATGAAGATATGGGAAAGAGGTGTTGAAGCCAGGTTAAGAGGAGAGGTGATGATCAGTGAGCAGAAGTATGGTTTCATGCCAAGAAAGAGTATGACAGATGCAATGTTTGCTCTACGAGTGTTGATGGAGAAGTATAAAGAAGGACAGAAAGAGTTGCACTGTGTCTTTGTGGATCTAGAGAAAGCATGTCAGCCAAGAGAGGAAGTGTGGTACCTGTATGATGAAATCAGGAGTGGCAGAGAAGTATGTGAAGGTGGTGGAGGACATGTATGAGGACAGTGAGATGGTGGTGAGGTCTGCTGTAGGAGTGACAGATGGAGTCAAGGTGGGGGTGGGATTACATCAGGGATCGGAGCTGAGTCCATTCTTGTTTACCATGGTGATAGACAGGCTGACAGACGAGGTCAGGCAGGATTCTCCGTGGACCATGATGTTTGCAGATGACATTGTGATCTGTCGTGAGAGCAGGGCAGGGTTTCCTCTAGTAACATTTCTCGGTGGCGGGCTGCCTCGCCAGAAATTTTACCGCCACGCCAAGGAGATATGGATTTATTAAGAAAAATTATGAAGCAATGACTTTCTGCAAGCGCGCACATGAACAACGCGCGTGGCCGTCATCCGCATGGAGTTTAGAAGCGCCCCGACCACGCGAGTTTTCCAGTCAGTCAGCAGGCAGTGTCTCGCTAAGCGCGACTGTCCGACAGAAACATGAGTTTGTTAAAGTACTTTTAAACACAGAAAAAAAAAATCAGAAGAGGCATGTAAGCACTGGAGGCATTTGTCATGGTTTTAACCCGCTGGAAACGGGAGCAATAACGGAAGAGTCACCAAGATAAGAGATGTGGTTAGAATTCATATGTAGCCGGCTTCATATGAAGGGATGAGAGCACAACTATAACTGCCTAAACAGATCATTCTGTACATGAACACATATTGTGGTGAATTATGTCTTTAGAGTCCGCTACAGTTCCCTATTGTGTACCTGGCAGGTTAAGATGACCGAAATTCACGAAGTCTATGACTTTAATCTGTCAGCAGCCTTCAGACAAGCTAAACGTGCCAGCATTTGATTTCAAAATAAGGGAGGTTTTCCCTGCTGTCTGGGTGGTGAGGAGATTTCTAAAAAAAAAACAAAAAAAAAAAACTATAAATATAAGAAATATTATAACGGAAATAACAACATCCTTGGTCATTTAAGTTAATTTATTTCATTAAATACTATTTTATTAATATTTTTTCTTTGTAATCAGAGTTAAATTATCGTTCTGCTCTGACTGCAAAATTATGGTCAAAAATGTAAATTGTTATAAGGAAAAAGTTTAAAAAAAAATTACCACAGTCTGTTTCAAATTTATCAAAAAAAACAACTGTAATTTTATTTAAAAAACAGACAAAACTTAGTCATAAAATAATCCACAAATTTATAATAACATTTGAAATGTACAAGAAAAGTCAATTTTACAAGAGGAAATTACAAATTTGAGGAACATGGTTTCAACTTTGGATAGATTTACAGAGAAAAGTAGAAAACTATAAGAAAATTTATATAAATTTTTGAGAAAAACCTCAAACCTTCAAGACTGAAGTCATTACTCAAGTTTATAAGTGGGTGCTCTTTGTACCCTTAACTCAACTAGAAATTTCTGGTTGTCTACTTTTAATAATTAATTTCAAAGCACTGCTTTTACAGTACATGAGTAGAATTTCTGGTTACTATACCCACCTGATCATATAATTTAAGTATGCATGAGTACATTACTATTATGAATGTTTCTTTCCCCTCCCTACTCTCTCAATGGAAAAAAACAAACAAACACTAGAATAAAAATACAAAAAATACACATTTTTGTCATTTGTGTAAACCATGACAAAAAATTTCTGCAGGACAAAACATGACACTTGATATTTTCTAACCTGTTTGTATACCACCATAGACAGAGAGAGAACCTGAATTAGACAGCTCAGAGAGGGCAAGATGAGACAGAAGAGAGGAGTCAAGGAGAGGAAAGTGTTGAGGCAGAGGAAGGAGAGAAGAATAACACCACTAAAAGGTCAAAACACAGGATGTCTGGGTGGGACCCCAACTGGCCCAATATTAAAGCCTCGGTTGTACAATACTTCAAATGGTAAGTTCCATATAGCAACATTACTGTGTAAAATTTTAACAAGAAATAAATAGTATAAAATTAACATATTCTAGTACGTTTAATTCTATTATGTTTAGCCCCCCCCCCCCCCCCGTTGCCACCGCACCAAGGTCTTTAAGCCAGAGGAAACACTTTAGGGAGCAGGTGGAAGAGAATCTGAAGAGGTGGAGGTATGCTCTGGAGAGAAGAGGAATGAAAGTCCGTAGAAGCAAGAGAATACAAGAGTGTGAATGAGGGGGAGGCAGGTGTAACGATGAAGATGCAAAGAGTAGAGGTAGTGAAGGTAGATGAGTTTAAATACCTGGGGTCAACAGTCCAAAGCAATGGAAAATGCACAAGAAAGGTGAAGAAGAGAGTGCAGGCAGCTAGAGTGAAAGGGAAGATTTATAAGATGGTAGTGAGACCTGCTATGATGTGTGGTTTGGAGACGGTGGTGCTGACAAAAAGACAGGAGGCGACTGGAGGTGGCAGAGTTGAAGATGCTAAGATTCTCACTGGGAGTGACTAGGAGGGACAGGGTAAGAAATGAGTATATCAGAGGGACAGCTCAGGTTGAGCAGTTTGGAGACAAAGTAAGAGAGGCAAAGCTGAGATGGTTTGGACATGTGCAGAGGAGGGATAGTGGATATACTGGACAAAAGATGCTGAAGATGGAGCTGCCAGGCAGGAGGAAAAGAGGAAGACCACAGAGCAGATTCATGGATGTAGTGAAGGAGGACATGGAGAGGGTTGGTGTTAGACAGGAAGATGCAAGGGATAGAGTGAGATGGAGGCAGATGATCCGCTGTGGCGACTCCTCAAGGGAGCAGCCAAAAGAAGAACACGTACTAGTAATCTTGACTGGCTAATTTATATCTCATAGCCTGTATTGCCTTCAAGCTTAGACTAAAATATGTAGATTTATTTGAGCAATTGCTTAAAATGGCTATTTTAATATTAAAGGTAGGACACCACTGGGGCCTGAAAAAAAGGAATGGATGTACCGGGGGGGGGGGGGGGCTGAAAAGCTCATAGTGGTCAAATTTGACCAAATGTGGTTTATTTTTCAACAGTCTCCCCTTCGGTCCACACACTTCTTCTATCAGTGTTGCAGTGCTTGGATCCCTGCGGTCGAAAAATAAACCACATTTGGTCAAATTTGACCACTATGACCTTTTCAGCACCACCTCATATATTATATTAAATTAAATTTTGATTAGATTTGGGGTGTAAAATATATGCTCTGGTGGAACATGGTTTTTAAATATTTAACAAAATATATACATATTTAGAGTTAAGGTCTGTGAAAATGCAACAGTAATGGTCCCAAGACATCCCCAGTCCGGATCCAAACTCAACTTGTTGTTTAAGGTGGCAGTGTCTTAGAAAACTTCAGCAAGAAGAGCCAATATTAAAAAAAGAATAGAGAAGTTTCAAGAGATACAAATTAATATTTGATGAGGGAAAACTGAGTGAAAACAGCTTTACAGTGTGCCCTTTTGAATTTTTAATGCAGATCCAGATGCTTCTGTTCTTAACTGAGACGAAACATGATGCAACAAGGCTGTGTTAATAAGAAGACAAGCCCATAAGTATGTATAAATACAAGTTCACATGTGGTCCACAACAGCAGGGACAACAAAGCTTAACTGTGCAACCTAGCAGTCGTGCTGCTCCTAAAATATCCACTGGGACTGGAAGAAAAAAAAAAAAAAAAACAGGAAAGAAAACCATAGAAAATAGATTCAAATCATGTGAAAAGTTCAATTTTCGTAAAATGCTCCATGCATTTCTCCCCAAATTTAAAATGCAGTCCCCATGAGCAGTAACAAACCACAAAGCCAATACATTGCAAGCCAGCGATGCTTTTGCGTGTCTTCTCATATGATGAGATGTGTGATTCATGATCATTCTGAAATAAAATTCAATATGTGAATGTGCGGACGCTCTGGGTTATTACCCCAACAGGAAAGTGCAATTGTCTGCTTGCGGACATCCTTCCTTTGCCCTCCTCAGAGAACACCTGTTTGACTGTCTGTCTTCCTGTTTGCCCTTTACATCTACCTCCATTACTCAACACGTTGATGGTAGGGAACTAGGGCACACTGGGGTGTGTGCGTGTAAAGGAGCAGCATAAAGTTGTGACAGGTAGATAACAGCTAGATGAATAATTCAAATTGGCGTAAGCTAGCTTAGGCAGTGACAAGACAATGAAGAAAACAAGACATGTGAATAAATCATCAGTGAAGAGACTAATAGGTGAAGCACAGGTGAGTGATAACATCTCTTGCGGCCTCCTACTCTTGCTTTAATCATTTCTACAACCTCGTTCATGCATATTCCAGTATTACCAGCCATGCTAATGTGTGAGAATGTTAGTGGTGTATTACAATGAAGTCAGAAGAGAGCGTGAAAACTGGCCTGTAAATTCTTGGGGATGTCTGGAGTAACTGAAAGGAAGAAGACATCAAACATGCATTCTCTTTGGATAGAGTTGGGCATTAGCTAGATATTCCCATTAATATGTATTCCATCAGTATATAAAAATAAAGCATCAGAAAAAGCCTGTCACACATGATTCAAAAAAATGATCCACTGAAGAGAATCATTTAGAGTCTAATTCATTTAGGCCTGGTTCAGACCAGATGAACAGATGCATAATTCACACTACACAACTTTCAATCAATCAATCAATGCATCAGATTTATATAGCGCTTTATCATAGACACTCAAAGACGCTTTACAGAAATTAAGGGTCATCCACCACCTGGATGGATGAAGCAGCCACAATACGGCGCCATTGTAGCGGCCTGATTCAACCCCCACAACACAGAGACAGAACACAGACACAGTCAGCTCGCACTCCTGGGTTTTTTCCGCTGCATGCTGCGTTTACAACTGTGAGGTTAAAGTGTCATCCATGCATTGTATTCATGCATCCTGTCTGTACCTCTGATATGCAAATGCCCAGATTGACTGCTGTGAATGTCTTTGATGTATTGTCTGAGTTGAGTATATATGCTGCACTGTGCTGTAAATCTGCCTCTCATTCTCTCACTCTGATTCTGCATCTGCTGCGAGACACACACACTGTCTCCTCTTTGAGAGCTGGAGGAACGAAGCTGCAGCCTGCTCAAGCCATGGGCTGCAGCCGAGTTCTGATGAAGGCGGGTGATAAAGCTATTTAAAAATCCAACGCTGCCTTTATTTTATCATCCTCTTCACCATCCCTTTTTAACCATTCACACACACATTCACACCAAGGGCCACTTTAGAGTCTCCAATTAACCTAACCTGCATGTTTTTGGCATGTGGAAGGAAACCGGAGAAATCCCGGGGTAAACCCACGCATACACGGGGAGAACATGCAAACTCCATACAGATCACTGTTGGTCGGGGGCTGGGATCGAACCCACGATCTCATGATCCCCGCGATCCCCCGGCCGAGAGTAAACTGTGTTGCCGCAGTGCTAACCACTGCGCCACCGTGCAGCCCAAAGCCCTATTTCTGACACATAATTGAGACTTGTCACAGGGTGCTCATGACACATGGTGGTGGGGGTGGGGGGGGCAGGGTCACACAATACTCCAACTGGTCAGCTTGGCTTCCCAATAGTGATGGGATTTAAAGTTCACTAAAATGTACAGAATCACTTCGGTTCGTTCACTAAAAAAAAAATCCTGAAGATTTGTACACTTAATCACTCAGTGCTGTACTGGAGCTCTAAAGCTGTGTCCACCTAGACTTGCGTTTTCACGCTTCCTATTCATTGTCTAAGGCTACGGTCAAACTGCAGGTTTTAATGCTTAATTCCAATTTTTTTGTACAAATGTGACCCATATCTGATTTTTCAATGACAGTCTGAACAGCACATATTCAATTTTTTCACACCAGACTCAGGCCACCTTCATATGTGGTCCTAATTCGGATACATATCTGATATTTTCCAAAGCGACCTCAGTCTGAACGGTCATGTTGCATTTCATCTGACTTTTTCCTTAGTGAAGTGAGAGACACTACAATTCTGCAATGGAGGATGCAGGAAGCATGGCAGACACAGCTGATTTATGCTCTCTTTTTAATCAATCTGCTTCCCTTTATCACTGGATTGTAATTTTTTCGGCTCTGACTGCACAATAATGCCAAACTTTTGGGGCGGGGGGGGGGCTGAAACTGTCAAGCAGGTGGCACAGTAACAGCACTTTTTTTTTTTTTTTTTTAAAGTAACGGCACATTTACTGGACGCTGCAAATTCCTTTTTCTCTGTAAACGGCACACCGTGAGTCCTGGCTGCTGTAATGTAAAGTCAATACCGACATGACTCTACATGACCGTGGAGCAGAATGGCCAGATGGGAAGACACAGGACAGGGGAGTCTGTGGCGGCTTCTCCTTCCTGTGCAAGACCGCAGGTACGAGTCGTTGACAACGTCAGTGGGCAAAAGCCCTATTCACTTAATCGCTAGGATTATTTATTATTAACCTTATTTATACAGGTAATCCCACTCAGACACAGGGTCTCATTTTCAACAGAGCTGTTTTATCAATCAGTTCTGTTAAAGCAGAGCTGACCACAGCGGTCATCTGGTGTGTAGAGGAATGAAGCTGGTCTCATTTATTTTGTGCATAATCACTTGTGAATGATTTAACATTTATTTTGCTGCACTGCATCAAGGTGACGAAGCTCTGTCCCCCTCAGTCTTTCTGGGCTCACATTTACTTCCATAAATACAACGCTGTGTCTGACATTACGTTTTCTTCTGCGCATGCGGGTCACTTCATAGCTGTAGACCATTCACACTGGAGTCTGATGGAGGTCGCATTTAAATTATAATGTGAACGCCCACACACAAAAAAAATCAGATCTCAGCAAAAAATCGGAATTGAACATTAAGACCTGCAATGTGACTGTAGCCTATGTAGCACGCCCCGCATGCACTCTGGTAGCATAGCATCAAGAAGCCCAAGCTGTCACTTGGAGGTGCCTGCTCCTCCTCCTGAATCCTCGCTCAGATCCATAATACACAAATGAGGAGCAGGCGCATGGAGCCGATCAACTTAACTGAGCGGGCGGGGCTCGCTCCTTTACTGCTCTTCAGTACTTCACTGACTGAACTGATGAGAATGTGAGAGAGACAACTGCTAAACGATACACCAGCTGTACGAATTCCACCGGTGTCTGTCAGCACTCCACAGCACATGGTCATTCGTTCATGTACTGAGTGCGGGACCACAAAGTCAAAGTGCCTTTATTGTCATTCCATTGCTAATAAACAATGCAACAAAATTGAGATACTGCTCCCTAAAAACAAACTATCACACTCACAGTTCACTCATGCATTTAACATTCTCATAATTACAACAATAAATAATGCTTGAAACAATATTACCTAAAAGTTGAATACAATATGTACATAGTAATAATGAAAAACATACTGAGCGATAAATATATAAGACCAGCTTATACACACAGGGTTAATGCAACAGAACAACCTAAAATAACATAAAATAATATCAGCAGTCTGTACGTGTTACATAAATTTGTTCAAAATATGTACTGCTGCTTGGAAAAAACTATGATTAAACCTGGTAGTCCGGGTTTTATGGGATCTGTACCGCGTTCCCGAGGGGAGCAAGTGAAAGAAATCATGGCCTGGATGAGTGCAGTCTTTAATGATGGCAGTAGCTCTGTTGAGGTACCGAGACCTGGAAATCTCTTCCAGAGAAGGACAGCCAGTGATTTTTTGCGCAGTCTCGATCACTCTCTGGAAGGCTTTGCGGTCTGCAGCTGAACAGCCCCCATACCAAACCGTGATGCCATATGACAAAATGCTCTCAATAGCAGAGCGATAAAATAAAACCAGCAACTGTGCATTCAGGCCATTCTTCTATGGGAATGGGACCACAGTGGAAATAAAGGACCACAACGGAAATAAGTGTGTGCACTTTCGTGTTATCCCATTGTTTTATGTATGTTGCATTTTTATATAATGTTATTTTAATGATGAATAAATCAAAAACAAAAGCGGGAGGCAGCTGTACGAATCCGCCAGTGTCGGTCAGTACTCCATGGTACACGTTCGTTCATATACGGAGTGCGGGAGGCTGCTGAACAAAGCAGCAGCGGACAAGGTGGCTTGGATTCGTGCTGTGCGTGTAAACATGGTAAACAAATGTAACAGATTGCTATTATTATAGGATAGAATAGGCTTTGTCATTGTACAGTAGTACAGTACAACGAAATTGTGGGTGCTCCACCAGGCTACTGTGCAATAAAGTAAGGGAGAAGGATTAGATAAAACATGGTTACAGAGCACACGATTAAACACATGACTGAAATAAAAATAAAATAAAAATGGCCCAGGATTATGGAAATATACACAGGTATGGTAGTGGTGGAACTACATACATAAGAGTGCAGAGGGCAGACACACAATTGAGTAAAATGGCTCAAGGATTTTGGATATACATAATAGTGGTTTCACGGATTGGTCAATATACTGCAACAAAGACAGGGAATTGCTAGCTGTTAGCATGCGGCCTACATATCTCCCGAGGGAATACTCACACGTGATCTGCATTGTTATTTATGCAAATCCGACGGCGAACGCTGGGACAGCGCGTGACGTCATCCACTCAGTAACTGGCAGGCTGCAGACAGAACACCCAGATGCTCTTCTCCTCATCTCAGGTGATTTCAACCATATTTCACTGTCCCCCATTCTACCCACGTTCACCCAGTATGTCACATGCCACACTAGAGACAATAAAACACTGGACTTATTCTACACAAACACTAAGGAGGCGTACACCTCGTCACCACTCCCCCCACTCGGGAGATCAGATCACAACTTGGTTCGTCTCCTGCCGGTGTACAAACACCTAGTGCACAGACAACCTCCGGTCATGCGAACAGTGAAGGTATGGTCTGAGGAGGCAATGGACACTCTAAAGGACCGTTTTGAAACCACTGCCTGGGAGCAGCTCTGTGATCCACATGGTGAGGACATCGATGGCCTCACTCACACCATCACGGACTACATCAGCTTCTGTGTGGACAACACCGTACCCACCAAGACCATACGGTGTTGCTTGAACAACAAACCCTGGATCAACTCTGAGATAAAAACACTTCTGAGAGAGAAGAAGAGGATCTTCAGGTCGGGGAACAGGGAGATGCTGAAGTCTGTACAGAGGGAGCTGAGGAGGAAGATCAGAGAAGGCAAGGACAGCTTCAGGAAGAAGATGGAGGACAAGCTACAACAGAGCGACATTGGTGTGGCCTGGAGAAACATTAAAACCATCTCTGGGCTCCAGAATACCTCGCCACAGGGGGCAGGGAGTGGGCGAACAATCTGAACCTGTTTTTTAATAGGTTTGACCAACCGCCCTCCCCCGATTGCACAACAATCACTGCTGCCTCTAAAGACATAGAGTCCTGCTGCCCACTCCCCACTCCACCAACACACCCCCACTCCCAACACACAGACCCCAACATGACCCTCACTAAGACCCAGGTGAGGACGGAGCTGAGGAAGATCAAGGCGAGGAAGGCGTTGGGACTGGACGGCATCAGCGCAAAGCTCTTCAAGTCCTGTGCAGACCAGCTGTGTGGGATTGTGGAGCACATCTTCAACCTGAGTCTGAAGCTGGGGAGGGTACCACAGTTGTGGAAAACATCTTGTGTGGTACCTGTACTAAAGACTTCCCACCCCAAAGACCTGAACAGCTACAGACCAGTGGCCCTGATGTCCCACATGATGAAGACTCTGGAGAGACTGCTCCTTGCTCACCTCCACTCCCTGGTGGGACCAGCGATGGATCCAGTCCAGTTCGCCTACCAGCATGGCATTGGGGTGGAGGATGCGGTGATCTTCCTCCTTCACCATTCTCTGTCCCACCTGGAGAAGCCCAGGAACGCGGTGAGGATCATGTTCTTTGACTTCTCCAGTGCTTTCAACACCATCCAACCGATGATCCTGAAGGACAAGCTGCTGTGCGCAGGGGTGGACCAGCACCTGTCATCATGGATCCTGGACTACCTCACTATCCGGCCACAGTTTGTGAGAACCCGGGACTGTGTGTCTGACATGATCATCGGTAGCACGGGGGCCCCCCAGGGAACGGTTTTGGCTCCCTTCCTGTTCACCCTTTATACTGCGGACTTCTCACACAACACAACACACTGCCATCTACAGAAGTTCTCTGATGACTCTGCAATTGTCGGCCTCATCTCCAACGGAGATGAAGCTGAGTACAGAGGACTTATCCAGGACTTCGTGGACTGGTGCCATCGGAACTGCCTCCAGATCAACGCGAGGAAAACTAAGGAGCTGGTGGTGGACTGCCGCAGGCAGGGACAACCCCTCACAGCACCAGTAAACATCCAGGGAACAGACATTGAGATGGTGACATCCTACAAGTACCTGAGTGTTCATCTGAACAATAAACTAGACTGGTCGCACAATACCGACACATTCTACAAGAAGGGACAGCGCAGGCTGTTCCTACTGAGGAGACTCAGGTCTTTTGGTGTACAAGGGACGCTGTTGAAGACATTCTACGACACAGTGGTGGCATCAGCCATCACTTTTGGAGTGGTCTGCTGGGGCAGTGGCATTACAGCAGCCGATAGGAAGAGACTGAACAAACTGATCAAGAAAGCTAGCTCTGTCCTGGGGCAGCGCCTTGACCCAGTGGAGGAGATAGGAGAGAGAAGGATGGTGGCTAAACTGTCACATACTGGACATACTGAACGCACTGAGGACCTCATTTAGCAGCAGACTACATCATCCTAGGTGCGCAACTGAGAGGTTTTGCAGGTTCTCCCTACCTACGGCTGTCAGACTGTATAACCTAAGCAGGGCTGCTCGCAGAGATAGCAAAAAAACGTGACGACCTAATAGTATTGAATGCAAAAGAGGCAATAGACTTACACAATGGTCCCCTCCAGTATACAACTAGGACAATATCGGTCGCTACGGAGGGTGACAATATGTATGGGTACATATTCATATTCATACTATGTAGGATAACTAAGCAGACTGTTATACTGTTTATTCCATCTAGCTACAATGCTCCACACTGTGTGTTTATATATTTATATATACATATGTATATTTGCTGCTCTTGTTTTGCTTGTCTTCTTGATTGTTGCTCTGAGTGTTGCTATCCCTGTGCTGTTGCAATACTGGAATTTCCCCATTGTGGGACTAATAAAGGCTTATCTTATCTTATCTTATACATGACCCATTATTATTATGCTGGATTATTTTAAGAGTATATTTAATTGTTTTATTTTAGTACTTGGGGGTTTATGCACTTCATTGGTCTCAACTGAGTTTGCCATTTTCTTTTATGCTTTGTTTTTTTACCGGGTGATTCGGTGCATATTATTATTATTGCATGCTTTGTTGTGGTGTTTTAATGTTGTTTTTTTTAAAGGGTAACTTTAAAAAAAACTCAGTGATTGTAAATTATTTTAAATTACTCCTGCATATAGCCTGACAGTGATTGGTAATAAGCCTACTGTTCCTTACTGAGGTGTATCACCCAAACGAGGAGTTCTGTTGTTTCGGCAGCTTTTGCCCGTTACAGACACCTTTTATGAGTCTGGCATTTTAGTGGTTTGCTTGACAGTTGTTAGATATAACCGCAGCTTTTATTATGATTTTTTAATGTTCTTAGACTTGCTAAGTCCGATTCCAGCAGCAGCTGTCTCAATCAGAGCTGACATACAGTATGTCATTACCTCATATTTTGCTCATTCTCCCTTTTATATTGTCATATTACAGATGTTACCATGGAGTGCAAACAGGGAAGGAGGTGAGATCAGAGAGGACATACTTTTTAAAGTTTAATGGCTGAAAGAAAACCACTCGGGAAGGGGGGGGGGGTCCACCCCAGCGCTCCCCACATTCACTGTCTATGTGGAAAGCTTCGTGGTGCATTTTGGTCAGGTCGAGCGCAATTTTTTTTTCAGCTCATGTGTGTGACATATAAAAACAGATTCAGCAACTAAATGATATTTCTCACTTCAAAATCACTTTCGCTATTTCATTTCGCCGTGTTGAATTCATACATTATTACTTCCTGGTTCCTGCAGGCCAGGCAGGAGGAGCCTTTTGTGAACGACTTGGCCTATAAAAGCAGCTCCTTCTGGAGTTTCAGGTTTGCAAGGCTGTAATAGGCTGTAGAAGGCTAGGAGAGCTACCAGTCAGTGACCCTGTTTACATGTTCACGAGTAAACCGATTACAATCAGCTTTCTGGAGTTACCTGATTATTCAAACTGTCATGTAAACAGAGTAATCCGATTACCTTTATTGGTTTTCTCCAGTAACTGGTTGACTCGTGACCAAGTAAACGGGGTCAAAGGCTCATTAACGGTTTATGAGAAAACAGATTAACATACCTAGTTTATTTGCCCAGTAAATCGTTTACTCAGTGCATGTAAACACCATAAGCTGTTTATTACCTTTATCGGTTTACTCCAGTAATCAGTTTACTCGCAACCATGTAAACATGGTCAATGAAGTGTATGTGATTCGGAAGCGGGGGATGAAATGGCCGCTATTTCCCAAGAGATTCATTCAGTTACGGTAAGTGATTCAGTAGTTTGTTCACCCAAAAGAACTAGTACACTCAAACAACTCATTCATGAACGGTCCAACTCTACTTCCCAAACGTTTTGTCACAAAAAGATGCACGAGAAGTCATAGCAGAACTGACCCTCACATGAAACGGGAAATGGACATCTGACAAAAAGTCTGCAGTTTAAGTTTGCTCAGTATTCTTAGTCCACCGTGGCACAGCCATGATCTCCAACTTGCAAATGATTAACATCCTAGATATCTAATCAGAGTTGGTGATTAGTTGGTAACACGTCTTTGTAGAATTGTTATTTTATTGATACAAAAGATAAAACATTCAGGTCCAAATAAACAAAGAATTCATTGACAATCAAGACCCAATTAATAAACAAAAATAACTAAAAGGGGTAAAATTTATAAATAAATCACTGAAACCCACACACTCAAAACATAGAACATTGTTAATTCTCCAACACAGCAAGACAAGCATGTAACGTAACTAAAATCCTGTTATCAGTGTCTCTATACAAAAAGCTCAACTACTTGGAATCACGTTCATATTTTCGACAGATATCCTGTGTAAGAAGGCACATTAGTACATGTTCTTCATTTTGCATGCCAGTCTTACAAAAGTACACACATTGCTCAGGTGGTATACAACTCCTCCTTCCCGTCTTTACTTGCAGCTTATGAGAGGACAACTGGAAACATGTAAAAGTTATTCTAATATGATCATCAATATATGATGCATTACTTGTATAAAATGGATGGATAGACATTTCTGGGTTAATGGCTCAATAAGTCATACTGTGGTGGCACAGCGGGAGGTCTGACTCACACCCAGGACTTTGGGGAACGGGGGGAGGGAAGGAGACATGGTAATGCGGGTGCCTCAGGTGAGAGAGAAGAATATCGGTGCTGTGGCACCCTGAGGGGAGAGCTGAAAAGACGAGAAGTAGGTTTAGGCACCAGAGCGCCAGGGGGGAAGAAAAGTTCTTAAAGACATGCCTTCAAACTGGGAACTGCAGGTGTGAATGTATTGAGAGGAAATGTATGTTATGATAATGACATGTACTCTCGGTGCCAAAGGGATGAATGTGAAGAGGTATAAAAGGTTGGCTTTGGCACCAAGAGAGAAGTTCTGTTCTGCTTGTTAGAGGAATAAAGTTGCGTAACTGCAGCTGCTCGTGTCTTGTCTGATCAGTCCTCTACACTGGTGACCTGACGTGAGAATGGAAGACAGACCAAGCACCTTCGTGGGAACATCCGCGCTTGGGGTTCCCCCCGCTATGTGCACTGAGGCAGTCCAAGTCCCGGACTTTTGGCTCCATGACCCGGCCGCTTGGTTCATTCACGTGGAAGCACAGTTCGCTCTCTGCAGAGTCTCGGAGAATGACACAAAGTATCATTCCGTGGTGGCTTGACTGAACCCGCGCACCACTCAACGTGCAATGAGCCTGCTTCGTGCTCCCCCAGCCCAGGGCAAATACGACGCTCTCAAACGACTGCTTTTGTGGCGTTACGTCCTTTCTGCCGAAGAGAGCAGAGAGGCTCCTCTCACACAGGGAATTAGGAGACGGATCGGCTGTGGAGTTGATGGATAGTATGATGGCCTTGCTGGGTGCAGATGACGGATCCTTCCTCTTCGCCCACCTCTTCCTGAAGAAGCTACCAGCTTTGGCGAAGGCAATCCTGGCCAACTCGTCACTGCTGGCGGCCAGGGACTACCGCTCGCTGGCAGAGGAAGCAGATCGCATTATCCTGGCAACAGGAGTTTCAGCGTCCAGGCAGTGACACCGGGATTGTCGGCGGAGTCCAACGAAGTTGAGGCGCCGCAAGTGGTGGCTGGTACGGCCACTCGAAAACGCAGAAACGGGACGGTGTGCTTTTATCACCAGCGTTTTGGCAACGACGTGCAACGTTGTCTGCCGCAGTGTCGTTTCCAAAGGACGGACAAACCAGCAGTCAGTGGCAGCTACGACCGCTAACAACAAGGAGAAGCTGCTTTTCATCGAGGACACACATTCTGGGAGACTGTTCTTGGTTGACTCTGGCTCCCAGAAGAGCTTTATTTTGCCAGTCAGTGCGGATAGGCTGGCAGAAGGCCGCAGCCCATCAATAACGGCCGCCAACGGATCGTCCATCAAGATGTTTGGAGAAAGGTCAGTGACTGTATGTTTGCATGGACACAACTGTGAGTGGGACTTTATGGTAGCTGCATGTTCGGTTCCTATCTTAGGTGCTGATTTTCTGTGTACTTATGGTCTCCTTGTTGATGTTGCTAACAGATGGTTAGTGGATGCTGTATCTTTTTCCTCATTGCCCTGCATGGCTCGGGGAGTTGGGCCACTAACACATGCAAATGTTTTAGGTTCGGGGGATAGGTACCAGCATTTGCTTTCTGAGTTTCCCACACTCACGGTGCCCACTTTTTCCAATATCGTAACCAAGCATAGGGTCGAGCATTTTATCACCACGAAGGGCCCGCCGGTTTTTGCGCGTCTGTGCCACCTGGACATGGCTAAGCTAGCCATCGCGCACGAGGAGTTCGCTAACTTAGAACGCCTAGGGATCGTTAGGTGCTCCAATAGCCCTTGGGCATCCCCGCTGCACATGGTACCCAAGTCCGATGGTTTGTGTGCGGTGATTTCCATCGCCTGAACAACATCACAGAACACGACCGCTACCCCATCCCACACATCAAGGATTTTTTCGTGCACCTGGCCGGGACGTGCATTTTTTCAAAAGTGGATCTGGTCCGTGGTTACCACCAGGTCCCGGTTTGCGCTGAATATGTCCCAAAAATGGCAGTGATAACACCTTTCGGCCTCTTTGAGTTTTTTACGAATGCTGTTCGGGTAAAAGGGCGCAACCCAAACTTTTCAAAGGATAATGGACACAGTGCTCCATGACTTGCCCTTCGTTTTCGTCTACTTAGACAACATTTTGGTGGCTAGCGTGTCAGAAGAGGAGCACCTCACCAATCTCAAGGAAGATTTCTGACGGTTGGAAGCACACAAGCTGATTGTTAATCCGGCAAAGTGTCAGTTCAGGCTACCGGTAATCGATTTCTTGGGCCATCACATCTCGCCGGAGGGCGCGATTCCGCTGCCGGAGAAGGTATGTGCGGTGTCTGATTTTCCACGTCCGCAGGCCGTGAGAGCGCTGCAGAAATTTTTGGGGATGGTCACTTTCTACAACAGTTTCCTTACCCAGGCAACAAAGCTGCTGCAACCGCTGTACGGCGTGCTCAAGAAAAAGAAACCTGCAGATAGCGTCGATTGGACCCCTGATTGGGTCCAGGCGTTCGCCGGCGCCAAAACAGCGCTCGGTAACGTGGCTTCGCTGGCCAACCCAGCCCTGTCGGCGCGCATAGCATGCATGACGGATGCATCGGACGTCGCATTTGGAGCCGTGGTGAAACAGTACGTCTCTGGTTCGTGGCAACCCCTTGCATTTTTCAGCCATACTTTGCATGACAGCGAGCGTAAGTATAGTGCTTTTGAAAGGGAGCTTTAGGCCCTCCACCTGGCCACGCGTCAATTTCAGTTCTGGCTCGAGGGTCGCGAATTTACCACGTTTGTCGACCACAAGCCCCTAACCTACGCGATGGCCAAAGTCTCAGAACCGTGGTCGGCCCAGCAGCAGCGGCACCTGTCCAAAGTCCACTTTTGACTGAAAGTTATGTAAGTAGATATGGCTGCCGTGGAATTATGCAAATGAGATGTGTAAATTTACTCCAATCTCAAACTTTGGATCATATTCTACATCTTTCTAATTGACAGTAAGCCATTATCTCTTACCATTTTCAAGTTATAGCAGCAGTGGCACCTGGCCGCAATCTCGGAATTCACTACCGACATCCAGCACATAGCCGGTAAACTAAATGTCATGCCTGTCGCGCACGCCAGTTTCCCTGGTCTATGTGGGTATTGATTTTTCCGCCATGGCTGCCGACCAACCCGAGGACGCGAACATTTGCACGCACTGATCCGCGGGAACTGGGATAAAACTGGAAAGTAGGGCGGTACAAGAGGGTTGCCCCCCCCCTTGCTTTACAACGTTTCCACCGGCCGGCCCGGCCCAGTGGTTCCAATCGCATGCCACCGCCGCATTTTCAAGTCCGTCCACTCTCTTTCACATCTTGGCATCCAGGCTTCAGTTAAACTGGTGGGGTCTAAGTTCAAACTGTGACAAAAACAAAACCATTCTTTGTGTAAATATGTCCAAAGTCCACTTTTGACTGAAAGTTATGTAAGTAGATATGGCTGCCGTGGCATTATGCAAATTAGATGTGTAAATTTACTCCAATCTCAAACTTTGGATCATATTCTACATCTTTCTAATTGACAGTAAGCCATTATCTCTTACCACTTTCAAGTTATAGAATAGACTTTATTTGTCATTATAACAAGTACAACAAAATTAAAATGCAAACCAGTCAGTGAATTAAAAGTAAAAAGAAGCTTAAAAAGATTATATGCATTACTAATTTTAAATATCACACACACTCAGTTTCACAGTTTCAAACCTCATGTTCTGCTAGAGTTCAGGGAGGTAATTGCGGTCGGATAAAAACTGTTTTTGAATCTGTTTGTCCTTGTTTTAATTGCTCTAAACTGCCTTCCTGATGGTAGTAGTTGGAAGAGAGCATGACCGGGATGAAAGGGGTCCTTCGAGATTTTTTGTGCCTTTTTAAGGCAGCGGGCGTGGTGCAGATCTTCAAGGCTGAGGAGAGGGCAACCAACAATTTTTTGGGCTGTGTTGATGACAGTCTGAAGAGCTTTCTTCTGAGCTACCGTGCAGCTGCTGAACCAAATACAAATACAATACATTAGAATGCTCTCAATAGAGCAACTATTGAGATTGGCAACTATTGGCGCCTAAAACCAAGCCAAGCAAAAACCGTCTCCAGTGTATTTCATCTCCACAATGCAAAAGCTGCCAGAGAACTAAACATCCACCTGAGCGGACTCAAGCTTAAGCATGCCCCAAATCCAACTTATCTTGGAGTGACCCTTGATAGGACCTTATCCTTCAAGGAACATCTGAAGGGGACGGCTGCTAAGGTGAAAGTACGAAACAACCTGCTCTGCAAGCTCGCTGGTGCAAAATGGGGGGCGGCAGTCTCCACCCTGCGCACCTCAGCACTGGCCCTTTCATACTCTGTAGCAGAATATTGTGCCCCTGTCTGGTCCAGGTCATCTTACACACACCATGTAGACACCCAGCTCAACTCAACCATGAGAACTATAACTGGAACAATCCGCTCAACACCACTCCCCTGGCTCTCTGTACTGTCAAACATAGCCCCTCCACACATCCGGCGAGCAGCATTAACTCAAAGGATGCTCCAAAAAGTTAAAGATTTTCCTCACTTACCAATCCATGCAGATATCTACACCCCACCCACTGCCCGACTTTCATCCAGACGGCCGATTTGGAAAAACCCTCCCCCAGCTGACTTTACCATCCAGACAGCTTGGCAAGAGGAATGGGAGACCAAGGAGGTCCCAAACAAACAGCTGGTGATAAACCCCAACCAACAGGTCCCGGGCACCAACCTCCCAAGGAGACAGTGGTCTACACTCAATCGCTTCAGGACTGGACATGGCCCCTGCTTGGCCAGCCTTCACAGATGGGGCAGTAGCCCTAGCCCACTGTGCGCATGTGGAGAGGAGCAAACTATGGAACACATCATAGAGGCTTGCCCACTCCAAAGACTGGAAGGAGGATTACACACCCTCCATACAGCAAACCAGGAGGCAACTGCTTGGCTTAAGGACTTTGCATTCGCTAAATAAATAAAAATAGAGCAACGATAAAAAGACAACAGCAGTCTCTGGCAGATGTTGTTTCCTCTCAACACCCTGAGGAAATGTAGTCTCTGCTGGGCTTTTTTCAGCAGCTCAGTTGTGTTCACCTCCCATGTCATGTCCTCCTGAATATGGACCCCCAGGAAGTGGAAAACCTCGACCCTCTCCACACCCGTACCACTAATAGTCAGAGGTTGAATGTCTGTTTTAGTTCTTCTGAAGTCTATGATGACCTCCTTTGTTTTTGTGACATTTAAAAGAAGGTTGTTGTCCCCACACCACTCTGTCAACTGCTGCACCTCACCCCTAAAACCGGTCTCATCTCCCCCGGAGATGAGCCCCACCACTGTAGTGTCGTCAGCAAACTTGATGATGATGATTATAGCCTTGGAAATCTCTGACATCTGAACTGAATATATTCTTGAAAAAAATCTTGACCAAAATCTTGACCACTAGGGGCTTATGGCGCCACGGAGCACCTGTGCCAGTCATTGGGTTAACAATAGTGGACCACACCACGCATTTGCCAGAGGCGGTTCAGCCACACTTGTCGACGTGGCCCATGCATATTTGTCATCCTGGGTCGCACGTTTCAGTTCCCCATCAGATATCACTTCCAACAGGGGTCCACAGTTTGTTTTAGAACTCTGGTCCGCGATGGCCCCGTAGCACAGTGTGGCAACTGCGCCTGTCAACTCACTCCGACATCCCCGGCTATACTGAAAATTTGTACTGATCTGACAGTTCAGAAGGTGGTAGACACGCGTCGGAAGAATCATACCTGACACGAACACAGCAAAGAAGAAATGCTCTTAATTCTTCTTCCTTTTTCCGCTTTGAGCTCACAACACCAATGTGGCCGCCGCCACGATGGTCATGGTGGCGGTGATCCTCACAGAACTGCATCATACAGGAAAAATAGCCACGTAATACAAACGAAATTCAAGTGGGATAATCATAAGAATTTGTAGATGTGATAGCGTAAATGACCGACTAAACACAAAACAACGACCACGATGGGCGAAAACTGAGCTCACAACACTAAGATGGCCGCACCCATCATCGTAATGGATCCTCACAGAAACTGCATCATACAGGAAAAATAGCCACGTAATACAAACGAAATTCACGTGGGATAATCATAAGAGTTTGTAGATGTGGTAGAGAGCGTAAATGACCGACTAAACGCAAAACAACAACCACGATGGGCAAAAACGGACCAACCACACGAGCGAGCCCCCCTTTCCCCGGGTAAATGATGAATTTATGGTGGGTTTTTTTTACATTTTATTGATTTTCTGGTTCATATACTTAGAAGATTAGATAAAAACATACCCCTGTAGACAAAACGGTGTTAAAAAAAAAAACAACATTGTGTAAATGTGTCCATTTGTTCAGTGTGACATTATGCAAATTACAGTTAGGCCCAGAAATATTTGGACAGTGACACAATCTTCATGATTTGGGCTCTGCATGCCACCACATTGGATTTGAAATGAAACAACTACAACGGAACTGAAGTGCAGACTTTAAGGTTTAATTCAAGGGGTTAAACAAAAATATATGATTAAACATGTAGGAATTGTAGCTATTTTTATACAAACGCTCCTCATTTCAGGGGCTCAAAAGTAATTGGACAAATAAACATAACCCTAAGTAAAATGTTACTTTTCAATATTTTGTTGAGAATCCTTTGCAGGCAATGACTGCCTGAAGTCTGGAACCCACGGACATCACCAAACGCTGGGTTTCCTCCTTTGTGATGCTTTGCCAGGCGTTTACTGCAGCTGTCATCAGTTGTTGCTTGTTTGGGGGTCTTTCTGCCTTAAGTTTTGTCTTGAGCAAGCCAAATGCATGCTCGATTGGGTTGAGATCTAGTGACTGACTCGGCCATTGCAGAATATTCCACTTCTTTGCTTTAAAAAACTCCTGGGTTTCTTTTGCAGTATGTTTTGGATCATTGTCCATCTGTACTGTGAAGCGCCGTCCAATCAACTTTGCTGCATTTGGCTGAATCTGAGCAGAAAGTATATCCCTATTAGGGATGGGCATAATTTACCGATTAACCGATAATTGATCATTAAGAATTTCACCGAGGAAGTTCATTTTCGTCGACAAACCGTTTTTTTTTTTTAAACAATCCGAGGTTATTAGGCCTACTGCACGGCCGTCCTCAAACAATGCAATGGCAAAATTTGGGCACCAGGGGGCAACATTACACCATCGCCGTACCCTGGCGTGCCTCAGTTGATACATGCGGGCTTCCGTAGGGCAATCGCCAAATCATGAAGCGGTTACGGCGAAGTGTTGCGTGGGACCATTTCAATTTAAAAAATGACCAGGTGTACTACAATCACTGCAATGCAGCATACAAATATACCTCATCGACAGGGTCCATGGAACACCCTTATTACGCGAAGAAACCGCCAACAGTGGTTGCGCGCTGAGTAATGGCGGTCGTGAAGATTCTTTTTTTTTTTCAGAAACTTTATTGAGAAGGTCATGAAGATTCGGTGTACACACGTCGAGGGAAGCTGCAGGAGGCGGCGTAGTGGATCGACGGGAAGACTATTTCGCACAAAATGGCACAAGAGAACAGCAAAAAGTTCTGCGCGGCTAGACTAAGTAACACGAGCGATAGAGCAATGAATGCGGTCTTCGTTTGTTGGGTGGCCGCTCGGTAGGGACAGAAGCTGGGTAAAACGTCTCGGCCAATCAGCTTGCGGGGTGAAACGTCTCGGCCAATCAGCTTGCGAGATTCCCGAGGGCTCTCCGTGCTGATTCCTGATGTTCTAATGTAGTCTACCTGCCTTGTTACGTACCTAAAAATGTTAATGATTAACCGATTATTAATCATTAATTCTCCCGACGATCGGAGAAGAAAATTTCACCGAATGCCCATCCCTAATCCCTATACACCTCAGAATTCATCCGGCTGCTTCTGTCTTTTGTCACATCATCAATAAACACAAGTGGCCCAGTGCCATTGGAAGCCATGCATGCCCATGCCATCACACTGCCTCCACCATGTTTTACAGAAGATGTGGTGTGCTTTGGATCATGAGCTGTTCCAGTTCTTCTCCAAACTTTCTTCTTCCCATCATTCTGGTTCAGGATGATCTTAGTCTCATCTGTCCAAAGAATGCTGTTCCAGAACTGGGCTGGCTTCTTCAGGTGTTTTTTGGCAAAGTCAATTCTGGCCATTCTATTTTTGAGGCTGATTAACAGTTTCCACCTTGTGGTGAATCCTTTGTATTTACTCTCATGAAGTCTTCTCTTTATGGTAGACTTAGATACTGATACACCTACTTCCTGGAGAGTGTTCTTGACTTGAGTGGATGTTGTGAAGGGATTCTGCGATCATCCACCACTGTTGTCTTCCGTGGACGTCCAGGCTTTTTTGAGTTCCCAAGCTCACCAGTGCACTCTTTTTTTTCTCAGAATGTGCCAAACTGTTGATTTGGCCACTCCTAACATTTCTGCTATCTCTCTGATGGATTTCTTCTTTTTTTTCAGCCTCACTCGATTGGGTGAGGCTCAGTCTGTTTCACCTCCATTGAGAGCTCTATGACTGCATGTTGTGTGTTCACAGCAACAGCTTCCAAATGCAAACGCCACACCTGGAATCAACTCCAGACCTTTTAACTGCTTAATTGATGACAGATTAACAAGGGAAGAGCCCATGTAGCCTTGTTATTTTTTTTTTGCAGCCTTCTGAGTCAATTGTCCAATTACTTTTGGTCCCTTGAAAAAGAGGCGGCTACGTATTAAAGAGCTGTAATTCCTAAACCCTTGCTCCAATTTGGATGTGAATACTCTCAAATTACAGCTGAGAGTCTGCATTTTAAGCCCATATTGATTATATAATTGTATCCTGAATATGTTTTCGTACACAGCTAAAATAACAAAACTTGTGTCACTGTCCAAATATTTCTGGGCCTAACTGTAGATGCGTAAATTTATTCCTATCTGAAACTCTGGATCCTATTCTACATCTTTCTAATTGACAATAAGCCATTATCTCTTGCAACACTCTTGACTACTTGGGGCCTTGACCACCCTTTAACCGTTACAGTCGCCATATGGCGACTGGGACAGCTAAAGAGTTGAGGCCGTGCTCAGAGGCTCATTGACGGATGCAAACTGGGTTGACTGCCTGCCTTGGGTCCTACTGGGGTTGCGCTCCGCGCCTAAGGAGGATTTGGCAGCTTCCCCGGTGGTGCTCGTTTTTTGTCAGCCATTGCAGATCCCGAGTGAATTTTTGCTGGAAAATCCCACGCCTGAGGAAAACTCGTCCAAGTGCATTTTTTTCTGGTGCAGGGGCTAGCAGCATGCCAGGGCCAGTGCACCACTGTTTTCCCCGCACTTTCATTCCAAATCCTTTGGAGAACGCCGAGTTTATTTTTGTTTGGCACAACGCCCACCAAACCCCGCTGCGTCCACCTTACAATGGCCCCTTCAGAGCTTTGGAAACGGGAGCAAAAAATTTTGTGTTAGACCTGGGGGGACGGAAGGAAACCATCTGCATAGACAGGCTAAAACCCATTTCTGTTTTAGGAGAGGAGCAGGTGGTGCTGGTCCAGGTTCCCCGGCGGGGTCGCCCACCCACGAGGGACCCATAAGTTTGTTTTCCCCCTTCAGAGAACTGTTTGTAGGAGACCAAAGTTTTCCCCTCCCCACCTCTTCCCCCTACAGAGAACTCTGCACATGAGTCTTCTCCCTATCCACCACAAAAGTAAGACCCTCTTGCCAGCCCGGTGGCCCCACGTTACAGCCAGTACGGGTGATTGATCAAGCCTAAGGCACCAGACGGTTAAGACCCCTTCCGGATGTTCGGGGGGTGGTGGGGTGGTGGCATGTGATGGCACAGCAGGAGGTCTGACTCGCACCCAGGACTTTGGGGAACGGGAGGAGGGAAGGAGATATGGTAATATCTAGAAGAAGATATTTTTTTTGTTACTTATTTGTACCCGTAGGTAGACTTGGTTTGCAGTCTGGTGACAAGCCACTGGCTGCTGGTCGCTGCGTGCGCGAGCGCCCTAAACCTACATGTTTTTGGTGTGCGGGAGGAAACCGGAGAAATCCCGGAGTAAACCCGCGCAACACGGGGAGAACATGCAAACTCCACACAGCTCACTGTTGGTCGGGGGCTGGGATCGAACCCACGATCTCATGATCCCCGCGATCCCCCGGCCGAGGGTAAAACTGTGCTGTCACAGTGCTAAACCACCGCGCCACCGTGCAGCCCTCAGGTGAGAGCCCTGCGGGTGCCTCAGGTGAGAGAGAAGAATATAGGTGATGTGGCACCCTGGGGGAGAGAGTTGAAAAGACGAGAAGCAGGTTTAGGCGCCAGAGCGGCAGGGGGGAGAAAAGTTCTTAAGACGTGTCTTCATACTGGGAATTGCAGGTGTGAATGTATTGAGAGGAAATGTATGTTATGATAATGACATGTACTCTTGGTGCCAAAGGGGTGAATGTGAAGAGGTATAAAAGGTTGGCTTTGGCACCGAGAGAGGAGTTCTGTTCTGCTTGTTAGAGGAATAAAGTTGTGTCTGCAGCTGCTTGCATCTCGTCCGATCAATCCTCTACAATACCTTGTTCTCTCTTTACATTGTAATTTCATAATCATCGCCCTACAATCATGATGAACATGATCTTTCTCTATTGTCTCATATAAATATGAATTCATGACTTGAGTCTCTTTCCATGTTATTTTTATTTGAGTACATACCATAAAGGATCCTAATACATATCCTGGCGCTGCCTCATTTTGTTCAGAAACCTGGCTTGTTTATCTTGCACTAAAGCTTGAACTGAAGGGAGTCTTGCCTCCAACAGGCAAGTTAGATTAAGTGTAGAAGATCTCACTCCCAACAGGGATTTCACCCTAGTCACACATGATCACACATCATAGCCAATCAACTAGGGATTTTATTCCAATTTATATTGTTCTATGTTGTTCCTGTTTTTTGTTTGTGTCTATGACCTTTACAATGCCTCACCAACCTCAAAATCAGGCTTAAAAACATGCAGTGTAAACAAGGCTTTGGGGCGTTTTCACACTTGAAAGTCTGCAGGAAGTTCCAGACCAAAGTCCGTGTTTTTGTTGTTAGATTGTAGTCATTTGGTCCTTTTAGGTATGGGATCACACTGCTCTTCATTCAAGCAAATTAAACAACTTTACATGTCTTGCTGTCATGATGACATTTGTGTTGTTAGCACAGACCGGTAGTGAGCAAACATTCTACTCACCCTCTAAGACAGGAGTGTCCAATCATGTGCCATGGAGGGCCAAGACCTTGCAGGTTTTCTCTTCTACCCAGTCTCTTCAGCAGGTGTTTTCCCTTATCAGCAATCAGTGGGGAAAAAAATCAGTGGAATCTGCTGTTGAAGACACTGGTTGGAGGTTAAGCCTGCAGGGTCTTGACCCTCCATGGCACATGATTGGACATCCCTGCTCTAAGATGTATTCTGCAGCTCTGGGCAGATTGGTAACGATATTTTGTTGAAACTGGGGAAGAGTCCATCACATTAGATGGTGAACTAGTTTAGTGAGGCTAGAATGTTATCCTGGTCTTCATTAAAAAGGACATTTGTCTTTCTCATTAGATGAATCAATCATATGATTTTCAGGTGGCATTGCTCATCAACTTTTTTTCATAACCTTTGTCATATTCTCTCTGAAAATATCTGGCAAGTTTCAGCATTTTTATTATGTTTTTCCAATTGATTATTTATGCCACTAACTGCAATATTTAAATTAAAAACTTGCTCTCTTCTTCTCCACAAGTGCTCTTGTGGCTCATTTTCACTCTTTTTACATTTAATTTTTTATTTAGAGTATACATGTCAGTACAGCATTGTATAACATACATTTACATCCCATACTCCTTTTCTGTATATAGGAAAAAAATTGAATTTTTTGAAAAAAAAAAAAAAAGACCAACATTTGTTACTGAATCACCATTTTTTAAAGAGAAAGAAAGAAAAAAAAAAACACAACCAACTATGAGTAGCTTTGGAACAAAGAGAGGTACTGTGGTGGACACAGTACACATGGCACTCCACCCAGGACAAAGGGGGTGGTGGGGAGAAGATAGTTAGGGATGCTAATGGAGAAAGGTGAGGGGAGCCAAACAAACAAAGATGTGCCCCCCCACCCCCGTCATGTCAGGTTCACACCTGAAGACGCAGGGGTGCAAATGTGTTGTACCATGACCTGACTCTGTGACATGTGGGTCAATGTTATGTTGATGTGTGTGCATATCTTTCACGTCTGTATGTTAATGTGTTTACCCTGTGTGCCGGAGGCAGGAATAAAAGTGTATAAAAGAGTTCGCTCACGCACTCAGAGGACAGTTGTTGTGTGTTGAATGTTGGAAGTTGAATAAAGTTCGAGTGTCATCCAGCTCACTATGTTGTCTGCTTTCATCTTTCACATTGGTGACCCTAAGACGTGCAATGGAGAACGAGCCGAGCACCGTCCCGGAGACAACCCAGAGGGAGAACACCAGCGCGGCATGCGCTGTCATAGTCAAGCTCCCAGACTTCACAATCCGACCCCTTGGTTTCTCCATGTGGAAACCCAATTCGCACTTCGTGGGATCACAGCGGATGACACCAAATACTATCATGTGGCCGCTGCGCTGGACGTGCGCACCATGCAGCAAGTGACGAGCCTGCTCCAGGAACTGCCGGCCCAGGGGAAATACGACGCACTCAAGCAGATGCTAATTCAGTGGTATACCCTGTCAGACAGTGAGAGAGCAGAGAGACTCCTAACGCGGTCAGTTAGGTGACAGATCAGCTGTGGAGTTGATGGATGTTAGCACTGATGGGGAAAAACGACGGATCCTTCCTGTTCGCCCACCTCTTCCTCAGGAGCCTACCTGCTACAGCAAGGGCAATCGTGGCCAACTTGCAGCTGTTGGTAACAAGAACTACAGCGCTCTGGCGCAGGAAGCGGACCACATCATCCTAGCGCCCAGAACTCTCAGCACACACACAATGACACCGGCATCCGGGAAGGGCTCCAGCGAGCTCAAGGAGACATTGGCGGTAGCTGGGACAGACGCCAAGAGCAGGAACGGGATGCTCTGTTTCTATCACCGCCGCTTCGGCTCGAATGCCCAACGCTGTCTGCCACCGTGCCAATTCAAGAAGCCAGGGAAACGGTACAGCCAGCAGTCAGTAGCAGCTGTGACTGCTGGTGACAGCAACAAGCTGCTTTTCATCACAGATGCATGTTCAGGGAGACGTTTCTTAGTGGACTCTGGCGGAGTCGGACATCAGGACGTTTGGTGAATGGACGTTGACGGTGTGCTTACACGGACACAACAACACAGGCTAACGTTATAGCTCCAGGGGGTAAGTACCAGCATTTTCATTCACAGTTCCCAGCACTCATGGTTCCAACGTTTTCTGCTACAGTAACCAAACACGGGGTTGAACATTTCATAACCACAAAAGGCCCACCACTGTTCACGCGACCTCAGCGCCTGGACGCGGTTAAACTAGCCAGTGCGCGCGAGGAGTTTACCAATTTAGAGCAGCTGGGCATCATTAGGCACTCCAACAGCCCGTGGGCATCCCCACCACAAATGGTGCCTAAGGCCGATGGGTTGTGGTGACTGTGCAGCGATTTTCGGCACTTGAACAACGCCACGGAACACGATTGGTATCCCATCCCGCACATCCAGGATTTTTCCATGCACCTGGCCAGGATGCGTGTTTTGTCGAAAGTGGATCTGGTCCGTGGTTACCAACAGGTCCCAGTGTGTGCAGAGGACGTTCCCAAAACAGCAGTAATAACTACTTTTGGCCTTTTCGAGTTTTTACGCATGCTGTTCGGGTTAAAGGGCGCAGCGCAAACCTTCCAAAGAATGATGGACACAGTGCTCCGTGACCTGCCCTTCGTTTTTGTTTACTTAGACGACATTCTGGCGGCTAGCGCGTCCAAGGAAGAGGACCTCGCCCATCTCAAACTAGCGTCTCGCCGGTCTACATGGGAATAGATTTCCCCGCCATGGCCGCACAGCAAGCCGGGGACGGGGACATTTGCGCTCCAGTCCACGCCTACTGGGTTAAAACTGGAGAGCCGGGCGGTGCAAGAAGGGTGCCCTCCCTTGCTCTGCGAAGTTTCCACCGGGTGTTCCAAGCTCTTGGCACGGCCACATTTTTGAGTCAATCCACTCCCTTTCACACCCCAGCGTGCATGCCTCAGTTAAACTGGTGGGGGCGAAATTTGTCTGGCTGCACTTACGCAGGGATGTGAAAGAGTGGGCTGCAGTGTGCATCACGTGCCAGCGGACCAAAGTGCATAAGCACACCAAAGCTCCCCTCGAGCCATTCCAAATTCCGGCAAGGAGGTTCGACCACGTCCACATGGATTTCGTGGGCCCCCTCCTGCCATCACAAGGTTTTGTGCACCTTTTGGCAATTGTGGACCACACCACGCATTGCCCTGAAGTGGTTCCAGTGGCTTCCACCACATCCGCGGAAATGGCTTGCGCTTTTTTGGCAGCTTGGGTTGCACGGTTGGATTCCCGTCGGACATCACTTCCGACAGGGGTCCGCAATTTGTTTCGGAACTCTGGTCCGCAATGACCCAGAGCCTGGGGGTCAAAATCCATAGCACCACCGCATATAAGCCACAGGCTAACGGGTTATGCAAACATTTTCATAGGTCACTTAAAGCAGCACTCAGAGATTTACTCACGGATGCAAATTGGGTCGACTGCCTGCCCTGGGCTCTGTTAGGATTGCGCTCCGCGCCTAAGGAGGATATGGCAGCCTCCCCAGCAGAACTCGTTTTTTCTTAGCCTCTGCAGATCCCCTGGGAATTTTTACCGGAAAACCCGGAACCCGGGACTGACCTGTCTGCGCAATTTTTTCACAGTACAGGGCCAGCCAATGTACAGGGCCAGCCAATGTGCCGGGCCCGGCACACCATTGTTTTCCCCACACCTTCGTCCCAAAGAGCTTACAGAGCACCAAGTTCATTTTTGTTAGGCACGACACACACAGAGTGCTGGAAACCGGGGCAAAGCATTTTGTGTTAGAGTTTGGGGGGCGTAAGGAAACTGTCTGCATTGACAGGCTTAAGCCCGCTTATGTGTTGGCAGAAGAACAGGTGGTGCTGGCTCAAGCTCCCCAGCGCAGACGCCCACCTACAGTGGCTCTGCAAGTTGGTGTTCTCCCTGCAGAGAACTGTTGACAGCAGACTAGGTCTTCCCCCTCCCCACCCTTTCCCCCTCCACAGGATTGTGCACCCGAGGCCGAGTTTGTCTCCTGCCCACCTCAACAGCAAGATGCTTCGGCCACTCCGGCGACTCCACCTTACAGCCGTTATGGGCACCAGCTCAAACCCAAGGTGCCAGAGGGTTAGAGCCCTTTCTGGGTGTTCAGGGGGGATAGGCTGTGTGGTGGACACAGTACACATGGCACTCCACCCAGGACAAAGGGGTTGGTGGGGGAGAAGATAGTTAGGGATGCTAATGGAGAAAGGTGAGAGGAGCCAAACAAACAAAGATGTGCCTTTCGCCCCCCCGTTGTGTCAGGTTCACACCTGAAGACGCAGGGGTGCGAATGTGTTGTACCAAGACCTGCTCTGTGACATGTGGGTCAATGTTATGTTGATGTGTGTGCATATCTTTCATGTCTGTATGTTAATGTGTTTACCCTGTGTGCCAGAGGTGGGAATAAAAGTGCATAAAAAAGTTTGCTCAGGCACTCAGAGGACAGTTGTTTTGTGTTGAATGCTGGAAGTTGAATAAAGTTCGAGTGTCATCCAGCTTGCTGTCTCGTCTGCTTTCATCTTCCACAGTACAGTTATTGAAGTGGTGTCTGTCAGTGATCAGATCTGATAGATGAGACATATGTAAATGTCAACTTTTCCATCACATAAACGTCATGAATCATGTTGGTCCATTCTTCAGGTGAAGGAGAGTCTCTCGTCAACCATTTTTTTGTCAGTGCTTTCTTACTTGCCAATAATAAAACACTGAATAAGTATTTTTCTCCTCGTCTTTCCAGTGATCCCTGTTTCAAACCCAAATACAAAGTTTCAAAGGAAACGGGGATTGTTACTTTGAATATTTTCCCCATTATTGTCTGTACATTAATCTGGTATTGCTGAATAACCGGGCATGACCAAAACATGTGAAAATGATTTGCAGTGTTCTCACCACAAGCCCGCCAACAATTCAACCTTTTATTACCTCTGCCAAGGAGGTAATGTTTTTACCGGGGTTTGTCTCTGTCTGTCTGTCTGTTACCAACATAACTCAAAAAGTTAAGAACAGATTTTGATGAAATTTTCAGGAAAGGTGTGTAATGGCACGGGGAACAGATGATTAGATTTTGGTGATGATCTGACAGTGCATACCTCCACCAAGGGCTTTGTTTGTATTTGTGCAGCAGGATTACACAAAAACTACTGGATGGATTTGGATGAAATTTTCACCAGAAGTGGTTCTTGGGCTAGAGAGGAACCCATTATATTTTGGTGATGATCTGAGAATGCATACCTCAGCCAAGGCTCTTATCTTCTCACAGTGTGTTAGCAACAGTACTCCAAAACTGATCGACAGACTTTGATGCCATTTTTACCACAAGTGGCTATAGGCCTACACACAAACCCATTACATTTTGGAGGTGATCCATGACAAACGGAAGAAGACTTGGCGGAGGTATGCGCTCTATGAGTGCTTTTCTAGTTAATAAATTTGTTTTGTACAGGTGTTCTGAAGAATCTTACCAGGTTTCTCCATCCAAATTCTCTCCACAACAGGGATAAAATACTTTTCCATTGTTGTTTATTTAGTTTTTCCCATATTTCCAATTGTAAAGTGAAATTCCCCTCTTTTTCCCAATTTCTCTTTTATATATGACGTGTTGTCCTCTTTTAATTCTTGGAGGCCATGGTATATTTTAGAAATGTATCTGACCCATGGGATCACAAATGCCCTTAAACAGACCTTCAGAACACCTGACTGGGCCCTTTCCAAATCCTCCTTTTTAAGTATTTTGTTTATGTGGTGTCTAAGCTGAAAGAACCTGTAAAAGTCTTGGTTTGTTAGACCTTGTTTTTTCAAATCCTCAAAACTTTTTATAGTTAACCCTTTCAAAAAATCATAATATTTTATCAGTATGTTCTCTCTCCAATTTTTAAATGTTTTCTAGCAGCTCTGGATGTAAATTATGACACGGAAAGCAGGAGTCTGAGTACAGACTAGTACTGGTGGCCTATGTCCCACCCACGCAGCAGTTCTGATCGGCTGCTTAAGGTCTGACATTGACGAGCTCAGCCACAGTCTCTGAAAAGTTGAACATTTTTCAACTCTGAGCGCCGCGACAAAAAACGGCCACCGCCAACAGCGTTTCAGCGCCGTGAGCGCTCAGCGCTGTAAACGCTGGACTACATAGAGAATGAATGGAAAATAGCCGCCCAGAGCGGAAAAAACGTGTTTGGTGGACACGCAGCCTAAACCTGTGTTCAGCTCCACACCTGGCCTCGTCTTTGGCTCCCATCACTGACATAACAGGAAGGACCAGTCAACTGAATCAGATACTTATGACTGTATTTAAATTATATTTTTTATGTGATGAATTACGTGTAAAGTGTGTCTAATATTATCTTGCGTCTGTCTTTGTCTTATAAAACCTGTTTGGTCAAAATGAATTATGTCTGTCAGTATATTTTCTTACTTTTTGGCAAGGATTGCGGTAAAAAGTTTATAGTCCTGTTTATAGTCTGTAGTTGGAGCATTCTAACTTATCCTCTCCAGGTTTAGGTATGACTGCAATAACCCCTTCTCTCCAAGAGGGGGGATTTCCCCTGTGTGAAGGACATGATCCAATGTTTTCAGGAGGAGAGCAGGGAGTTGTTGTTTAAAAGTTTTGTACCATTCTGCTGTACAGCCATCTGCTCCTGGGGATTTGTTAGCTTTGTTTCATAATTGCTTTTTCTAATTTTTTAGGTTGTATTTCTGCCAGTAGTTTTTTATTTTGTGATTCAGAAAGTTGGGGAAGATTTAATGTACCTAGGAAAGCTTCAGATGTGTCTCTTTTATGTTTTTTGGGGGGAGTACAAGTTCTTGTAGTAATTCTCAAAGCTTTTATGAATTTCTGAATTCTAATTTTTATTTCTTTTGATATTGAGTCTCTAATTTTGTAAATCATTCTCTCTGTTTGTCGTTTCCTCAATTTATAGGCTAGTAATTTTGCTGATTTGCTACCCGTTTCATAATATTCTTGTTTCAGAAATGTAAGTTTCCTCTGAATTTCTGTAGAGTATATCTCATTTATTTGGCTTTTTATTTCCTTAATTTTGTGGGAGTCATTAGATTGACTGTTGTCTTGATGCTCTCTTTCCAGTGTCTTTAGTTCTGATTCTAATGTGTTTAATTTTTCTTGTCTCAATTTCTTTTGAAGTGCCAATTTTGCAATAATCTTTCCCCTTATTACAGCCTTGCATGCGTCCCACAATATTAAAGGGGACACTTCCCCGTTATCATTTTCTTCCAAATATCTGAGAATATCTGACTCCAATTCATTTTTCAGCAGTCCTTTCAGCACATTTGAATTTATCCTCCAAGAAAATGTGTTATTTGTATTCTTTTGAATATTTAAGTCCATATAGATTGGACTGTGGTCAGAGAGATCCATCAGCCCCATTTTACACATTCTTACTCTCCCGATGTCTCTATTAAACATTAAAAAAATAGTCAATCCTAGAATATGATGAGTGGGGTCCTTAGTAAAATGTATAATCTTTTACATTGGGGTTGAATTCCCTCCACACATCGCAGATTCCCATTTCATTTAGTAACATCCTAATTTTTCTACTTTGAGTGTTATTTTGATGTGGAGAATTACCTGATACATCCCAGTATGGATTCAGTCTTAGACTGAAGTCTCCACCACACATCACTAAACCTTAGGCTTTGGTTATCATTAGGTCAAATATGTTTTTTATAAAATTTCCAGTTGGCCCCTGGAGGTGCATATACATTCAGCAGGGTGATATCTTCTCCCTCTAGTCAACCAAGTACCATACTAAATCTCCCTTCTTTGTGTTCTGAGTTTTTTTTCCAATTATAATTTTGGTTGAGAGCAAAGTCGCTACCCCTCTCCTCCTTCCTGACTTATATGAGCATGAGGAAATCAGCTTAAACCCTTGTCTATTAAGTTTAGTGTGTTGCAAGTCTGTTAAGTGAGTCTCTTGTAAAAATATTATTCCTGCTTTGTCTTTTTTCATTCTGCCTAGAATCTTGGATCTTTTAACTGGGTTAAGGATCCCTTTTTCATTATATGAGATTAATTTGGTTGAACTCTGTTTCTCCATTATATTGTCTTAATGAGGATGATAGTACAGTGTCATTCTCTTATGTGACTCAAATACTGAAAGAACATCAAGAACATAGTAAAAAGAACTTTAGAACATAAAACTGTCAAAGGATCTTCCTGAATTGAGGTCTCTTTAGTGACCTTAGAGAAGCCTTGATGGTGTGTTGGCTCCGAGGGAAATTCCTCAAACTTTGTTACATGTTGAGAGCCCTCTCTTACCCCTGTAAGTTGTCCCATGTTTTTAACATTGACTTTCAGATCCCAATCCAAATGTATTGAATATTTTTTTAATGCTTATACCCTATAAAATTATGTGCTTGATTCTCTCGATCGAGTCTGCTGCGGGTTTGTACACCGGTACCGGGAGCCCTCTTTTCACCATATCCCTGGTTGCTTCCTCCACCGATTTGTTGAGACACATTTCTTCCTCATAAAAAACCCTTAGCTTCACCAGGAATGGGGTTTGAAAGCGCAGTTTCTTCTCTCTTCATACCTGTGTAGCTTCATTGTATTTCCAACGTTTTTTTAAGGACCTCCGGGGCATAGTCATGCTCCACAAAAACCTCTCTTTCCTGGTGCATAAACCCTTTTTTCTGCCAGGCCAGTCTCAAAACCTCTTCTTTTGTTTTGAAGCTGGAAAATTTCACCATCACCGATGGTGGGGGGGCTTCCGCTGACAGCCTTGGGGCTAATGAACGGTGCACCCTTTCTATTTTCAAGTCGATGGTTTGGGGAATTTCCAACTTTTCCCTCAGTATAGTTTCCATGCATACAACCATTGTGGCAAAATGGTCTTCGACTCCCTCTTTTAGATCATGAATTCTTATGTTGTCCCTTCTTAGTCTTCCTTCCTGGTCGGTTAGCTTAGCCTCCAGTCTTGTCTGGAGTTTAAGTAATTCCAGTGTAGTTTCTTCCAGCCCTTTTAATCTTTCCTCCACTTCCAAGATTCAGTCTTCAGCATGGTCCACTCTGTTATTTGTCTTTTTTATTTCATCTTTAATTTCACAAAGTTCAGCCCCACTTTCTCAGCAAAAGTCTCTTAACTCTTGAAGTATAGTTTGTAAGCTAGCCGTGTTACTAGCCTCACGATGCTCCTCCATTTCCGAGTGGCTATTGTCTTCAAGGTCGGATTCTCCGGCTGATGCGTGTCTTGGTCTGGTATATGTCGATCTCTTCTGTTTTCCTTTAGGCATAATAACTCTGTCTTTTGATTTTCACTCTTTCATGAGTCTGTTAAATCTAAATTTTATGACATTTTCACGGATGGGATCTGGGAGCTTCAGCGTTAAGTAGTTACTGCCATGGCCACCAGACCAGACTCATTTTCACTCTTATCAGCTGCCGTAACTTCCTGTGTTTGGTCTGAAAGTCTGAACCTTTCTGAAAATTGCTTTCAGACTCTAAAGAAACCGGACCAAGGTTCAGTTTACCAAGTTTTCCTGGCCCCAATTTTGGCTCTTTGGTCCTGACCGTGGTTCAAAAGAGGTTTCACACTTCAAATTTTGATCCGCATCAAACTGAAAAGTACAAAAGTCCGGACCAAACGGGTTAGGTGTGAAAGCACCCTTAGTGTTTTATGGGAACAAATCATTATAACAGAGGCCTTTCCAGCTTGAGTCATGATGTCAGTTTCATCCATAAAACTAACTGGAAAACATATGCAGAGCTGGGCAGTTGATAAAGTTTAATTTCAATGAAAATTTTGTTTTGTTATGCATTACAAATCTAGTATGCCTTTAGACTTCTGAACCAACTGTTCCACCAGCTCATCCACCATTCTGACACACATCAATTCTATACTTCTAAATGGTGATGTGCAGATCTGATATTAGTATCGCGTTGATCCAATCCTGGCACAACTACTGGATTGGCTAGCAAAAGTTGTAGAAATGCTGTCAGCTGGCTGCTTCAAGCTCTCACACAGAAGCCACGTGATAAGGAGGACCACCCTCCCAGCAGCGGTGGTCAAAGCATGTGCAGACCAGCTGGCAGAGATCCTCACCAAGTTGTTCAACCTCTCCCTGACGCACACCATTGTCCCTTCCTTCCTCAAGGCCTCCACCATCAACCCCATCCCCCAAAAGTCTGCAATTGACAGCCTGAATGACTACAGACCTATAGCACTCACGTCTGTAGTCATGAAATGTTTTGAGCGACTGGTGTCCCAGCACATCAGGGACTGTCTTCCCCCCTCCTTTGACCCCCATCAGTTCACCTACAGGAAGAACCAGTTTGCGGAAGACGCCATCGCCACCACTCTCCACAGAGCGCTGAGCCACCTAGAGAACCCAAGAAGCTATGTGAGAATGCTCTTTGTAGACTACAGCTCAGCTTTTAACACCATCATCCCAGACATCCTGATCAATAAACTGCACCTCCTCCAGATCCCCCCCTCACCTGCTCCTGGATAAAGAACTTTCTCACCAACCACACACAAACAGTCAGACTTGGCCCCCACCACTCCTCCACACTGTCCCTCAGCACTGCCCCCCCCCCCAAGGCTGTGTGCTAAGCTCTCTACTGTACTCGCTGTACACCTTTGACTGTATTCCAACCCACCCAATCACCATCACCATTTAATACGGCGATGACACCACCTTGGCTGGGTTCATCATTGACGACGATGACAAGGCATACAGGGCGGAGGTAGAGAATCTGCTGCGGTGCCAAGCAAACAACCTGAAACTGAATATCCAAAAAACCAAACAACTCATTCTGGACTTCAGTAAGAACAGACAGGATCACGCCCCCTCTCCTCATAAATGGCGACCGCGTGGAAAACGTCCCTGCCTTCAGGTTCCTGGGAACTCATATCACTGACCTCTCCTGGACTGTCAACACCAAGGCCCTGGTGAAGAAAGCCCAGCAGCGGCTGCACTTGCTCCGTGTCCTAAGGAAGCACAACTTGGACCAGAAGCTGCTGCTTTTCTTCTATCGCTGCTCAGTGGAGAGCGTGCTCACCTACTGTCTGGGTGTGTGGTATGCCGGCTCCACGGCCAAGAACAGGAAGGCTGTGCAGAAGGTCATCAACACCGCCCAAAAAATTATTGGCAGTCCTCTGCCCTCCCTGGAAGACATCTCCAGATCCTCCTGTCTCAGAAGGATCAAGGCCATGACAGGAGAACCCTCACATCCCGCCCACCACCTGTTTGACCTGCTTCCTTCTGGACGACGGTTCAGATCGATCAGGTCCCACACCTCCAGACTGACAAACAGTTTCTTCCCCTGGGCAACTCGATCTGCAAACAGTCAGAGGCCCCACCCTCCTCCATCTGAATGCTCACATGCACAGAACTGAGGACCTTTAATTTATCACAATAACTCACCTGACTTTGCACTCCTTGCTTTCATGTATATTGACCCATCCATGAAATCACGACTGTACATATTTTTCCATAATCCTTGGGCCATTTTACTCAATTATGTGTTCTCCACGCCGCACTCTTATGTACATAGTTCCACCCGCGAAGCCACTACCATACCAGTGCATATACCTATGGGCTATTTATTATTTTTACTTCAGTCATATGGTTAATCATGTGTTCTGTAACTGTTTTATTTCAAATACTTCTCACTTTATTGCACAGTAGCCTGGTGGAGCACCCACAATTTCATTGTGCTGTACAACTGTACAATGACAATAAAGCCTATTCTATTCTATAAGAGCTTCTGAATGTGGGAGGAACCTTCATGTTAAAGATGTGAAGAAAAGTAAGAGGAAATATGGTTGTTAACCATTTTCTCCTGGATAAAAACAAGATGAAAACTAAATAAAATACATCGCTGAAAATTAAAACTAAGTGTATCACAATTTTTGGAGCAGCACTAAATTTGTCTTCAGGAGGCTAAAAAATACTGTGAAAGAAGTTCAAGTAAGTGTAGAAGTTCAGAGAAGTTTCCTATCCATTTGATGGCTTTGATGGTGAGGTGAGCTATTAAGCAATTAACTGATTCTGAGCGCCATTAACCACACAACCCTGTCCCTGGTGATGCTTTATTGTGTGTGGGCTTTCACATTGTCACATTACACCAGTTTTACATTAATGAGCTCAGGTTCACGACTTGAGCTAGTACCAGCTGCTATCCATGTAACGTTCACCTCAAAATAGAGCAAGCCATGTCAATGAAAGATCTCAGCAGTGATGAAAAAGGAAGGTGAGATGAACTGGGGCCCATCAGCATTTAGAGAGACATGCAGTAAAATTGGTCATGAGGAAGGTTGCCTAATGGAGGATAAATATGATGCTGCAGTAATTAAAATCTGATGTGTCCTGACCAAATCATGTTTCAGACATTTCATTGAAACCACTGGGAACTGTGTCAACATGTGGATAGAGGGCATACTATGAGACCTTTAACAATTGTGTGATGCTACCAAAGTCAGATAAGTTGTGTTGAGTAATTGAGATTTCAATATTAACTCTTTTTTTCCATAAATGAGCAACCTCCTCTTAAATACCACAAAAAATGATGCAGGGAGAAAAAGAGAGCAAAAGGGGAAAACAGACAAAAAGAAAAATGTATTTTTCAGAATTGTTGGTACAAGTCCAGTCAAGACAAGAAAATATGTGGATATGTTAACAAAAACGATGTATAAAAAGTTGATAAAAACTGAATTGCAACCAAATGTTTGACTTGATAAAAGCATTAACATATCAATAATCCAACCTGATTCTGCAGTCAGCAAGTTAGACTACAAATACTCTTTTGAAATGGATGGAAAAATCTTACCTGTTCTTTGTGAGCCAAATGCAAGTGCCACTCTGTGCAGCAATTCTGGTTTGGCATACTGGTCCTCATCAGCCTGGACCCAGAAACAGTCTTCTGACATTTCCTGGGGACGAATCTAAAAACAAAAGTACTGTTTAGCATTTTTAGTTATTACAAAATGGTCTATTCTGTTAAATGATGAGGCTACATATGAGAAAGAGAAAAAAACAAGAGACAGTATATCTGATATCGTTACAGCTCAACAGGGGACTCGGCAGACATCGTGGAATGGTGTTGAATGATACTTGGGAGATAACAGAGGAACACTAGCAACTTCAAACACATGACAAGGCCATTAGGCTGCTGGGGAGCTTGGCCTGAAATGCTAAAGAAGACTGGGAATGAAGCAATGTGGACCAGAGTGCCGGCCTAGTGATAGAGCTTCCACCCCACAAACGGGAGCTTGTGGGTTCAAGTCCCAGCTGGGCCATACCAAAAGATCATAAAAATAGTACTTTCTGCTTTCTAGCTTGGTGTCCAGCATAAATAGAATGGGGAAAGGAAAGTTGATTACCCAGCCAAAAGGGGTAATCAGTGTACTTCTTGTGCTGGTCCCAAGCCTGGGTAAAAGGGAGAGGGATGCATCAGGAATTGCATCCGGTGCAAAATCTTCGCCAAACCAATATGCAGACCCATGATCTGCTGTGGCGAACCCAAACAGGGAGCAGCTGAAAGGTGAGTGTGATAGTTAACCATTGTATAGGTATCTATATACAACATTGTGAGAGTTTGTTTTGTATTGCCAACAACCAAACTCATTTTTGGTGAGAGTTGGTCCACCGGGGCTGCCCTTTATCATGGACCCTGTTCATAATTTTTATGGACAGGATTTCTAGCTGCAGTCAAGGACTCGAAGGTGTCATGTTCGGTGGTCACAGAATCTTGTCACAGCTTTTTTGCAGATAATGTGGTCTCGTTGTCTTTATCGGGTAATTATCTACAGGTATTACTGGGATGGTTTCCCAGAGTGTTAAGTGACCACTATGAGAATCCATCACTCCAGGTCAGAGTCCATGGTCCTCAGTTGAAAAAGGGTGGATTGTCTTCTCCGCATTAAGGATGAGCTTCTGCCCCAAGTGGGGGTCTTATTCACGAAAGAAGGAAGAATGGAGCGGGAGACTGACTGATGGATTAGAGCAACATCTGCAGTAACGTGGATGTCTGCTGAGGTAAAAAGAGAGCTGAGCCCCCCCAAAAAAGCTGCTGATTTACTGGTTAATCGACATCATCATACATACTCATCCATGGTTACAAACTTTGGGAAATCTTCAATCTTCAGTCTGAGCCTGAAGCTGGGGAGGGTACCACAGCTGTGGAAAACATCTTGTGTGGTACCTGTACCAAAGACTTACCACCCCAAAGATCTGAACAGCTACAGACCAGTGGCCCTGACATCTCACATGATGAAGACCCTGGAGAGACTGCTCCTTGCTCACCTCCGCCCCCTGGTGGGACCAGCGATGGATCCACTCCAGTTCGCCTACCAGCATGGCATTGAGGTGGAGGATGCGGTCATCTTCCTCCTTCACCGTTCTCTGTCCCACCTGGAGAAGCCCGGGAATGCGGTGAGGATCATGTTTTTTGACTTCTCCAGTGCTTTCAACACCATCCAACTGATGATCCTGAAGGACAAGCTGCTGTGCACAGGGGTGGACCAGCACCTGTCATCATGGATCCAGGACTACCTCACAAACCGGCCTCAGTTTGTGAGAACCCAGGACTGTGTGTCCGACACGATCATCGATAGCACGGGGGCCCCCCAGGGAACGGTTTTGGCTCCCTTCCTGTTCACCCTTGATACTGCGGACTTCTCACACAACACAACACACTGCCATCTACAGAAGTTCTCTGACAACTCTGCAATCGTTGGCCTCATCTCCAACGGAGATGAAGCTGAGTACAGAGGGCTTATCCAGGACTTCGTGGACTGGTGCCATCGGAACTGCCTCCAGATCAACGCGAGGAAAACTAAGGAGCTGGTGGTGGACTGCCGCAGGCAAGGACAACCCCTCACAGCACCAGTAAATATACAGGGAACAGACATCGAGATGGTGACATCCTACAAGTACTTGGGTGTTCATCTGAACAATAAACTAGACTGGTCACACAATACCGACGCACTCTAGAAGAAGGGACAGCGCAGGCTGTTCCTACTGAGGAGACTCAGGTCTTTTGGTGTACAAGGGGCGCCGCTGAAGTCATTCTATGACATGGTGGTGGCATCAGCCATCACTTTTGGAGTGGTCTGCTGGGGCAGTGGTGTTACAGCAGCCGATAGGAAGAGACTGAACAAACTGATCAAGAAAGCTAGCTCTGTCCTGGGGCAGCGCCTTGACCCAGTGGAGGAGATGGGAGAGAGAAAGGTGGTGACTAAACTGTCATCTCTGCTGGAGTCCGAGTTCCACCCTATGCAGGACATACTGAATGCACTGAGGAGCTCATTTAGCAGCAGACTACATCATCCTAGGTGCACAACCAAGAGGTTTCGCTGGTCCTTCCTACCTACGGCTGTCAGACTGTACAACCTAAGCAGGGCTGCTCGCAGAGATAGCAAAAAAGATGTGACAACCTAATAGTATTGAATGCAAAAGACGCAATAGACTTACACAATGGTCCCCTCCGGTATACAACTAGGAAAACACCGGTCGCTATGGAGGGTGAGAATATGTATGGGTACATAATCATACCATGTAGGCTAACTAAGTAGACGGTTGTGCTGTTTCATTCCATCCAGCTACAATGCTCCGCACTGTGTGTGTTTATATATTTACATATTTATTCCATCTAGCTACAATGCTCCGCACTGTGTGTTTATATATTTATATATTTATTCCATCTAGCAACAATGCTCCGCACTGTGTGTTTATATATTTATTCCATCTAGCTACAATGCTCCGCACTGTGTGTGTTTATATATCTACATATTTATTCCATCTAGCTACAATGCTCCGCACTGTGTGTTTATATATCTACATATTCATTCCATCTAGCTACAATACTCCGCACTGTGTGTTTATATACTCATATATTTATTCCATCTAGCTACAATGCTCCACACTGTGTTTATATATTTATTCCATCTAGCTACAATGCTCCGCACTGTGTGTCTATATATATATATATATATATATATATATATATATATATATATATATATATATATATACTGTATATTTATATGTACATATGTATACTCGCTGCTCTTGTTTTTCTCTTGCCTTCTGATTGTTGCTCTGAGTGTTGCTATCCCTGTGCTGTTGCAATCCTGGAATTTCCCCATTGTGGGACTAATAAAGGCTTATCTTATCTTAAATAAATAGAGATCACGTATACAAAGCTGAAATGAGCATTCTCCCTAGGGTGGCTTAACTTACCTGTATAAATAGGGTAAGGAGAAGGGTAAGGAGTTAATCAGGAGAGTCTCAAAGTGGAGCTGCTGCTCCTCCACATCCAAAGAGGCCAGTCAATGTGGTATGGGCATCTGATTAGGATGCCCTCTGGATGATTCCCACCTGAGATGTGAATAGGGGTGTGCCATATTGTATCGTTCACAATAATACCGGTATAAATTTTGATGCCGGTGTAAAAACAAATATCGCAATATTTGGGGTCTGGTCCGCCACACTGCTGATGGAAATTACATGTTACCACAGAAATGGCAAAACAAACATGGTGCAGGAAGGCACCGCTCTGCTGTCGAAGCGTCTGTCTAGTTGTGTTGAAATAGTTAGTTTTAAGGCAGTTTCAGTCTGCTGCCATGTTAAAAAAAAGTGCAGCAATGCAGATAATCTGCCCGCATTTTTTTCCGCACGTACAACATGTCAACAGCACCGCTCACCTTGGAGCAGTGTTGACATCCGGTGTCCAGACTTTTATTTTCGTTCCGTTTTGGTTGGTTCAACTTTATTTTATTTAACTACCCGAACAAAAAAATCCCTTCAGTGCAACAAGAGCAAAAAAGTCCCAGGAGACATCCGTGCAAAGGAGACTACTGATGCAGGTTAACTCATTCAGCATAAAACCCCGACTACGTAAGTGCGCTTATGATCTGGTTTATGCTATTGTCCTGTAATTTTAGGGGGAACAAAAAGAGAACAAAAAGAGACATTTGAAATTCAACCTGGGCTGCTGTTTATAAACTGGAGAAAAAAGAGAGTTTTGTTTTGTTTTTACTAAATATGTTGAAGCTAAATAATGCTGGCCTGTGAAACTGCTCTTTATAAATTAAAAACAAAAATTTGTAAAATCGTGAGAAATATCGTTATCATGAAAATTTTCAAAAGTATCATGCTATCATTTTTAGGCCATATTGCCCACCCCTAGATGTGAGGTGCACTGGGCATGTCCCACTGGGGGAAACCCCCAGGCACACCCAGGCCAGGCTAGGGACCGTGTCTCCTGGATTGCCTGGGAATGCCTTGGTATCCTCCCTTGGAGAGGTGGAGGTGGTGGCCAGAGAGAGAGAAGTCTGGGCTTCTCTGCATAGACTGCTGCCCCTGTGACCCGAACCCCAATAATAAGAAGAAAACGGATGAATGCTGCCAAGTTTTTAAATCCAATTAAAGGTTGAGAAGAATGCAGTGCATTTTTTAAAATTATTAAATATTCTGTTAGTCAGCAAAGGTTTAACACTGTTAATGCCTTTATGATTTGTTACACATTTCTACATACTGTATTATGACCTGCAGTGACAGTAAAAAACTTAGAAACTGGAGCTAAAAAAAAAAAAAAAAATGAATGGACTACTTGCATAAAGACTAACGTGTTTTATGGATTGTGGCTCTGCCACATTCGGTCACTATGTTCTACACTGACTGTGCATGAAAAGCTCAACAAAATTTAATACCAGTAATTTTCTGCAGATTAGTAAAATGATAAACATTCATCGCCACAAAGGTGGGCAACATGGATAACTGTCGGGTCATTTTAAGCTAATACTAGCTTTTATTTTGTTATAATCAACAGAAACTTAGCTTTTGTTGGGGTGTTGCCACGATAACAGAGTCCCAATGGAGGATATGAAGCCTGTGGCAGATTTGGACAGATGGATGGAAATAATAAAGGACAGATTAGGTATAAATGACTCCATTTCACTTTTTGGATTTGTTCTGTTGACATGATATATTTAAATAAAGCTGATTCAGTGGGTAACTTTAGCCTTTTACCTGCTGGTTTATTATTCACTCAAAGTAAAAAGTGTTTTTATTGCTGAAATTTCTCTGCAGTATTATTTTCTCTGCTGATAGCTGTACAGGAGTTGGAATTAGAGAAGTTTACAATAATTAGTCTAGCTAAATAGTCAACTTAAAATGCACCGTGTTCAGTGGCACAGAAATTAGTTTGACCATTATTATTATTATTATTATTATTACTATATGTATGACAAGTTCCAAGCTAAGGGGTAGTTTTGACTGTTTAATGTGTCTCTGATTTCTTTTTGTTGTCATTTAATAATTTAGATTTATAGCCTGTATGAGGGAAGGAGGTCATGTCGTAGTAAGCCAACCTGCAGTGTTTGAGCCTCGGTGGACACAGCGGAGACAGTCCGACATTTAATGATGGCAATGCAGCCAAGCAAATCAGCAGCAAGCGGTGAAGACACGGGGACAAAACCACAAGATCATGGACAAGTCATGGTGGCATACAGATGTCCTAAGGGAGGCCAGGAGTGACCGAGGAATATTAACAGAGCCAAAGAATTGCTTTCTAGCCATGCTAGGCTAGCACTGTTCGGTGGGCAAGTCTGCTGATCACTGGGATACAGGTAACAAACAGCTGACTGACCAGGAGGGTGAATAAACACACAGCCATGTGCAAACAGTCCAAAAACTGATGGGCAGCGACAGATTATCTAGGTCTAAAAAAATAAAACACTAAAAATAAATCCTATTACTAACTGAGAAGTGCCGACACTCAGCATCCTCTCAGCATCAGGGTAGTCAAAATATGAAGTATCATCCTAAGGACAAAATGCACTTTTGCATTATTAGTTTCTTTTTAATGTTGATCACGGTGGCTACAATTTAAAACAGCATTAACAGTTTTCTTGGAGGTAAACCATAGCCCTGTATAATGCCAGCAGTTTAAACAAGGAGCTTGGTCCAAATCATTGTAAGCAGGGCAAAGCCATTCTCAGAGTATATTTTTCTCCTGTCCTGAGAAGTGTTCCCACTTAAATATGTTTTACAGACGTGGACAAAATTGTTGGTACCCCTCTGTTAATGAAAGGAAAACCCACAATAGTCACAGAAATAACTTGAATCTGACAAAAGTGGTAATAAATAAAAATTCTATGAAAATTAAACAATGAAAATCAGACAGTGCTTTTGAATTGTGTTTCAACAGAATTATTTTAAAAAACAAACTAACAAAACAGGCCTGGACAAAAATTATGGTACCCTTAAATTAATATTTTGTTGCACAACTTTTTGAGGCAATCACTGCAATCAAACGATTTCTGTAACTGTCAATGAGACTTCTGCACCTCTCAGCAGGTATTTTGGCCCACTCCTCATGAGCAAACTGCTCCAGTTATCTCAGGTTTGAAGGGTGCCTTCTCCAGACGGCATGTTTCAGCTCCTTCCACAGATGTTCAATAGGATTTAGATCAGGGCTCATAGAAGGCCACTTTAGAATAGTCCAATGTTTAACTCTTAGCCATTCTTGGGTGATTTTAGCTGTGTTTTTTTGGGTCATTATCCTGTTGCAAGACCCATGACCTGCGACTGAGACCAAGCTGTCTGACACTGGGCAGCACATTTCTCTCTAGAATACCTTGATAGTCTTGAGATTTCATTGTACCCTGCACAGATTCATGACACCCTGTGCCAGATGCAGCAAAGCAGCCCCACAACATAACAGGACCTCTTCCATGTTTCACAGTAGGGACAGTGTTCTTTTCTTGGTATGCTTCATTTTTGCATCTGTGAACACAGAGCTGATGTGTCTTGCCAAAAAGTTCCAGTTTTGTTTCGTCTGTCCATAGGACATTCTCCCAGAAGCTTTGTGGCTTGTCAACATGCAGTTTGGCAAATTCCAGTCTGGCGTTTTTATGATTTGTTTTCAACAGTGGTGTCCTCCTTGGTCATCTCCCATGAAGTCCACTTTGGCTCAAACAATGACGGATGGTGCGATCTGACACTGATGTACCTTGACCTTGGAGTTCACCATGAATGTGTTTAGAGGTTGTTCTGGGCTCTTTTGTTACCATTCGTATTATCCATCTCCTCCTGAGGCCACGTCCAGGCAGGTTGGCTACAGTCCCGTGGATTTTAAATTTGTGAATATGTGCAACTGTAGTCACAGGAACATCAAGCTACTTGGAGATGGTCTTATAGCCTTTTCCTTTAACATGCTTGTCTATAATTTTCTTTCTAATCTCCTGAGACAACTCTCTCCTTTGCTTCCTCTGGTCCATGTTTAGTGTGGTACACACCATGTCAACAAACAGCACAGTGACTACTAGTCACCCTTTTAAATAGGCCAACTGACTGATTACAAGTTTGTAGACACCTGTGATGTTAATTAGAGGACACATCTTGGTTGAACATGTCCCTATGGTCACATTATTTTCAATCTTTTCTAGGGGTATCATCATTTTTGTCCAGGCCTGTTTCATGAGTTTGTTTTTTTTAAATAATTCTGTTGAACCACAATTCAAAAGCATTGTCTGATTTTCATTGGTTAATTTTCATAGAATTTTTAATTATTACCACTTTTGTCAGATTCAAGTTATTTCTGTGACCATTGTGGGTTTTTCTTTCATTAACAGAGGGGTACCAACAATTTTGTCCACGTCTGTATGTACACTTGTGATAAATCTTCCCAGATCTACTGCAATCAAATACTAAAAATACAAACCGGATGAGGAGGAGCCGCATTATTTACAAGCGGAAATACATCACATCATTCAGTGCAAGTAGTCCATTAAACTTTTCTACAGATATGACACAGTATGACTAAAAAGTTTATAATTCTTTGACTAAAGTTGTTATTTGACTTCGATTAAATAACACCCGAATGACACAACAATATGGACTTTTATCTGCTGGACATGTGAACTAACAAGTGTTTGCCAACAAAAGTAGTAGTAGTCATCAGGCAAGAAGTAACTGTGTGATCAGTAGAGTCAGATTTTAGGTAATCTTGACAGAAAAACTAAACTGGTTCAGTATAATGAAACAGAAATAATATATAGAGAGAGCAAGGGTTAAAAAAAAAACCCATAAAATATACACTGTGATGGCATGGGTGGGGGATTCTCCACCCAGAGAATCCCTGGGATAAGGGGGAACAAAGGACTGGAGGAGGAGCTGCCACCGGGGGGTCTCAAACAGGACAGTATGGACTATGCACCCCCCAGGGAGAGGAGTAACCGCCGGAGCCGCTGGAAGAGAGAAGGGTGTGAGCAGTGGGGCCAGCGTTATATTATGTTAATGTGCCACACAGGTCCTTTGTTCCAAACAGTGTATTATGGTCGGAAGTTCCAGGTCTCAATGCATGGAATTAAAGGTATAAAAGAGGAATGCACAGAGACCCATGAGCTCTTTTTACTGTACTGTATGTTGGAGATGGAATAAAGTTCATGTGTCATCTAGCTCGTTGCCTCACCTGCTTCCTTTCTCCACACTGGTGACCCTAAGACGTGCTAATGGAAAGCAAGCCAAGCACCGCCCCAGAGATGACCTGTAGGGAGAGCACCAGCACTGCGTGCGCTGTCTCAGTCAAGCTCCCATACTTCTGGCTTCACAACCCGACCGCATGGTTCTTGCACATAGAAGCCCAGTTCGCACTCCATGGGATAACAACGGACGATACAAAGTATTACTATGTGGTCGCTGCACTGGATGCGCGTGCCACGGAACAGGTGACGAGCTTGCTCCAGGAGCCGCCGGCCAAGGATAAATATGAAGCGCTCAAAAGGATGCTTCTCCAGCTCTATACCCTTTCTGACAGTGAGAGGGCAGAGAGACTCCTAAGGTGTTCAGAGTTAGGTGACAGATCAGCAATGCAGCTCATGGAGAGCATGTTGGCGCTAAGGGGGAAGGACGATGAATCTTTCCTGTTCGCCCACTTGTTCCCCAGGAACCTACTGGCTACAGCGAGGGTGATCCTGGCCAACTCGCCACAGCTGGATGCTAAGGACTACTGCAACCTGGCACAGGAAACATCATTTTGGCAACCAGAACTCTCAGCGTGAAAGCAGTGGCACCGGCATCCATGAGGGACTCCAGCGAGGTCAAGAAGCCATTCATGGTAGCGGGGACGGACACCGGGAAACGAAGGAATGGGCAACTTGTTTTTATCGTCGACGTTTTGGCTCGAATGCCCAATGCTGCCTGTCGCCATTCCAATTCAAGAAGCCGGGAAGACGGCACGTTCGGAATTCAGTGGCAGCTGCAACCGACGGCAACAGGAACAGCCTGCTTTAAGTCACGGACACACGTTCAGGGAGATGGTTTTTGGTGGACTCCGGCTACCAGAAGAGCCTCATCCCGCCGGTCAACGCAGACAGGGTGGCAGGAGGCAGCGGTCCTGAGCTCACGGCCGCCAACGGATCCACTATTAGGACATTTGGCAAGCGGACACTGACGATATGCTTACACGGACGCAACATTCAGTGGGACGTTGTGGTAGCTGCATGTTCCGTCCCCATTTAAGGCACAGATTTTTTTATGTGCTTTTGGGTTGTTAGTCAATGTTGCTAATAGGAGATTAGCGGACGCTGTCTCTTTTACCTCACTGCCCTGTACAGCTCGGGGAGCTGGGCCGACAACACTGGCTGACGTTATAGCTCCAGGGGATAAGTACCAACATTTGCTCACACAGTTCCCAGCACTCATGGTCCCGACTTTTTCAGCTACAATAATGAAACACGGGGTCAAACACTTCATAACGACAAAAGGCCCGCCGGTGTTCGCACAACCTCGGAGCTTGGACACAGCTAAACTGGCCAGCACACGAGAGGAGTTTGCCAACTTAGAGCAGTTGGGCATCGTCAGGTGCGCCAACAGCCCCAGGCATCCCCGATACACATGGTGCCTAAAGCCAACGGGTCATGGCGACCGTGCGGCGATTTCCGGCGCTTGAATAACGCCACGAAACACGATCGTTATCCCATTCCACACATCCAGGATTTTTCTGTGCACCTGGCTGGGGCGCATGTCTATTCAAAAGTGGATCTCGTCCGCGGATACCATCAGGTCCCGGTGTGCACAGGCAAAAAAAGCAGTAATAACTCCTTTCGGCCTTTTCGAGGTTTTACGCATGCCCTTCAGATTAAAAGGCGCGGCGCAGACTTTCCAGAGGATGATGGACGCAGTGCTTCATGACTTGTCCTTCGTTTTCATCTACTTAGACAACATTCTGGTAGCTAGCGCGTCCAAAGAGGAGCACATCGCCCATCTCAAGATGGTTTTCCAAAGGTTGGAAATGCACGGGCTTATAGTGAACCCGGCAAAGTGCCAGTTCGGTGTGCCTGTGATTGATTTTTTGGCCCACCGCATTTAGTCGGAGGGCGCGATTCCACTACCGGATAAGGTGCGCGCCGTGTCGGACTTTCCGTGTCCGCAGACCGTGAGGGCACTACAGGAGTTTTTGGGAATGGTCAATTTTTATAACCGTTTCCTTCCCCAGGCAGCCCAGCTGATGCAGCCATTATATGTCACAATGAAAAAAAAAAAGAAGCCCGCAGAAAACGTTGACTGGAATCCCGAGCAAGTCCAGGCTTTCACCAACGCCAAAACAGCGCTTGCGGATGCCGTGTTGCTAGCTCATCCGGATCCGTCGCCACTGATAGCGCTCACTATGGATGTGTCTGATGTTGCCATAGAAGCAGTGGTACAGCAGTACATTTCCGGTTGGTGGCAGCCACGCGTATTTTTCAGTCAGACTTTGCTCAACAGCAAACGCAAATACAGCACGTTCGACCGAGAGTTGTTGGCTCAACACCTGGCGATGCGCCATTTCCAGTTTTGGCTAGAAGGGTGCGAGTTCACTGCATTCATGGACCATAAGTCGCTGACATACGCGATGTCTAAGGTATCGGAACCGTGGTCAGCCCGGCAGCAACAGCATTTGGCCACAATCTCGGAGTTTATGACCGACATTAAACACTTTGTCGGTAAGCTCAAAATTGTGGCCGATTGTCTGTCACGCACATTAGTCTCCCCGGTCAACATGGGAATAATTTCCCTGTGATGGCCGCGAAGCAAGCCGGGGATGCAGACATTTGCACGCTCCAGTCTGCACCTACTGGGTTAAGGCTGGAGAGCAGGGTGGTGCAAGAAGGGTGCCCTCCCTTCCTCTGCGACGTCTCCACCAGCCGCCCGCAGCCCGTGGTTCCGAGCTCTTGGCGCAGTCGTGTTTTTTGAGTGCTTCGGTGAAGCTAGTGGGGGCGAAATTTGTCTGGCCGTGCTTGTGCAAGGATGTGAAGGAGTGGGCTGCAGCTTGCATCGCGTGCCAGCGGACTAAATTGCACAAGCACACCAAAGTCCCCATCGAGCCGTTCCAAATCCCGGCCAGGAGGTTCGACCACGTTCATGTGGATTTGGTGGGACCCCTCCCACCATTGCAAGGTTTTACGCGCTTTTTAACAATCGTGGACCGCACCACGCGCTGGCCTGAAGTGGTTTCGCTGGCTTCTACCACATCCGAAGAAGTGGCTCATGCTTTTTTGTCGGCTTGGGTTGCACGGTTCGGATCCCCGTCAGACATCACTTCCGACAGGGGTCCACAATTCGTTTCGGAACTCTAGTCCGCGATGGCCCAGAGCCTGGGGGTCAAAATTCACTGCACTACTGCGTACAACCCCCAAGCTAATGGGTTATGCGAGCGTCTTCATCGGTCGCTCAAAGCAGCGCTCAGAGCTTCACTCACGGACACAAATTGGGTCGACCGCCTGCCCTGGATTCTTTTAGGGTTGCGTTCCGCACCTAAGGAGAATTTGGCAGCCTCCCCAGCAGAACTCGTTTTTTCTCAGCCGCTACGGATCCCTGGAGAGTTTTTACCGGAAAACCCCGCGCCCAAGGCTGAACTGCCCATGCAATTTTTGCACAGTACGGAGGCTTTTAACGTACCGGGCCCGGCCCACCATTGTTTTCCCCACACTTTCATCACCAAGATTTTGCAGAACGCCAGCTTTGTTTTCGTCAGGCATGATGCGCACCGGAACCCGCTGCGCCCACCGTACGACGGACCGTTCAGGGTGATGGAACCTGCAATGAAACATTTTGTGTTAGACTTGGAGGGGCGCAGGGAGACCGTCTGCATCAACAGGCTGAAGCCTGCTTTTGTGTTGGCAGCCGAGCAGGTGGTGTTGGCCCAAGCTTCCTGGCAAGGACGTCCACCGTTGGTGGCTCCGCAAGTTGGTGTTTCCTCGATAGGGACCCGCGCACGTGAAGCTGATGTGTTTTTCCTCCCTCCCTTTTTCCCGCCACAGACTGACGTGCTCTACTGTACACCTCGCCAGCAGGGTGCTCCGACTGGATCGGCAATCTCCCGCTACAGCCGCTATGGGTGCCGGCTCAAGCCAAAAGGACAAGGGGGGTAGAGAAGGGTATGAGCAGCGTGGCCAGCATTATGTTATGTTAATGTACCACACAGGTCTTTGTTCCAAACAGTGTATTACGGTTGGAAGTTCTGGGTCTCAATGCATGGAATTAAAAGTATAAAAGAGGAATGCACAGAGACCCAGGAGCTCTTTTTAGTGTACTGTATGTTGGAGATGGAATAAAGTTCATGTGTCGTCCAGATCGTTGTCTCGCCTGCTTCCTTTCAACATAGCTATTCGGCACTGGTCTGGGACAAACTTGCTTTTCTAATAAAAAAAAAGTACCAAGCAAATACAGCATAATGCCATAGCAAGGCTTCTTCAGCGTTGTCTGAGGGCAACAGTTTCACAAGTTTTAGAACAGATTTGTCCCAAACAAAGCCATATGTACGGTCTCACAGAGCTACAGGACAGGTCCTCCTTAAGTCCTACAAGGAGGTTCACTTTAAAATTCAAGCATATGGTTTAGTTTGTTGAACATCTGTATAGACGTACTTGATGAGATTTAATTATTAATCAAATCACAAACTAACATCACTTGTGGTGTGAACTAATATTGCTTTGCAGAGAACAACATCTGTAGTGGCTCCACTGAGGCAGCTCTGACAATCACATCTGATCATCTGTTATTTTCAATTATTACTGGCTTGGCACAAAGATAGGAAGTTGTTGTTTAATTCTTGGAAAGGCATCTGTACTGCTAAAAGCTGCCAATAGACATCAGGAAAAAAGTAGAGAACACATGACTATAAATACTTGGCCTTAATTTCTTGTCTCACTTTTAGAGAAATATACCCAAACTCCAATATGACTTTTTACTTTTGCATAATATTAAACCTTCTCGCACAGCACCACAGTTGAATACTCCTTTGTGAATTGCAGTAATTTCAGTTAAAGTATGAATAGATTCCATACATTATTTTTCTCTCAGAAGTACTGTAGATTTGTTTGTGTATGCCAGCAATTTCATGTACTCTGTTGAGGAAATGCTTCCCCCTAAATATCCAATCCATTATGCACTAAAGTTGGGGAAAGGCAATGTTGGTGTAAAATTTCATATACGGCTGCAATCAAAATTATTAAACCCCACTGCAAATTAAGTTTATTGGTAAAGTGGACAAACTAGCAGCTGTTTGTATTAATCAAATCAAACGAGAACAAATGAAATAGCTCAACACAACTAATATTACAAGTTGTTTCTCCAAATTCTACATAAAATGCCACTTTTAATGATGACTGCAGTCTCAAAATAATTCAACCCCTTCATGACAAGAACCTTTGGTGCTAAGTAGAGCACCCTTTTGCTGATGACTGGCTGCAAATGTGATGTATAGCAAGACATCAGCTTCTGGCAGCATTCTTGAGGAATCTTAGCCCATTCCTCATGGGCAAAGGCCTCCACTTCACTAATATTCTTGGGTTTGCGTGCTGCAACAACCTTTTTCAAATCCCACCAGAGATTTTCAATGGGGTTCAAGTCAGGCGACTGTGATGGCCACTCTAGTATCTTCACGACTTCATCGAAAACCAAGCCTTGGTAGACTCTGAAGCATGTTTGAGATCACTGTACCTTTGGAAGGTCCAATGGCGCCCAAGCTTCAGCATCCTCAAAGATGGCATGACATTTTCTCCCAGGATTTCCTGATACTTGATTGAAACCATCTTGGCCTCCACATTCTGCAGGTTTCCAGTGCAGAAAGAAGTGATGCAGCCCCAGAGCATCACTGAGCCATCGCCATGCTTCACTGTAGGTAAGGTGTTCTTTTCAGCTTATGCTTCATTCTTCCTCCTCCAGAAAGACTGGTGATCCATAGGCCCAAAAAGTTCCAGTTTTGTCTCATCGCTCAACAAAACAGAATCCCAAAATTTATTTGTCTTATTTATTTAGTTTTGAGCAAACTGGAGTTGACTTTTATGTGCTTTTGGTTAGTAGTGATATACATTTTGGAGTTCAGGCATGGAGCCCTTCAGCATTTAATATGCGGCTTACTATGGAAACTGAAACCACAGTGCCTGCAATCACTAACTCTTGCTGCAGGTCTTTCATTCAAGGTCTTTGCCATCTTTCTGTATGCTTTTCCTTGTTTGTCCAAGGCAATGATCTCTTCTCTGAACTCCTTCGACAATTCTCTTGATAAAGCCATATTTCTAACATGCAATCAAAAGTCATGATCAACAATTCAAGTACTTGACGTGTTCTATCTCAAGTACAACTGATGCAACTAATGAAGTCCTTGATTGGTTGCATCAGGTGTGCTTAAGACCACACCTGATTTGTAGATGTGTGATCTTATGAGGAATTCATGGAGGTTGAATAATTTTTAGACTGCAGTAGTAGGATTTAGTGTTGAATTTGGATAAAATCCTTATAATATTAATTTAACTATTTAAATTGTTCTTGTGTATTTTGTTTATTGCAAACCCTAAAAAGCTGTATGTTTTCATGCAAATTCATCCTCGTTTCTATGTAGTTCTAACCTTCCAACCAATAAAATGACAAACATACAACTGAGACTGTATATACTGTAATAGGATGTGGTATCTTACCTTGGACCAGTTGAAGCGCTTCATGGAGGTCTCAGGTCTGAATTCCTTTTTAGGCCGGAATCCATAAGGCAGTGCATGGTGGGTGGGGGAGCCTAGACCACCCCCAAACCCTAAAGGGGGTAGAGGTGGGGCACCAAATACCGGAGGCATTCCAGGTGGAGGAGGTGGGACAGGACAGCCAGGAAAAGGAGGTGGAGGAGGAGGGGGAGGGGGAGGAGGAGGGGGTGCTAGCAGCCCAGGAGCTGAAACTGCAGCTGGCCCAGTTGAAATTGTCGAAGAAGATGATTCAAGTCCAGCATGGGAAGGTACAGCTCCAAACTAAAAATTCAGGAAACAAAAATGGATATAAATAAAAATATATACAGCAGGGAAAATAAGTACTGAACACGTCAACATTTTTCTCATTAAACATATTTTTGATGGAGCCACTGACCTGAGATTTTCACCAGATATTAGTAACGACCCAAGTAATCCATACATACAAAGAAATCAAGGCACCTATGTTCACAAAACAAGTTATATTTAATAAAGTGGAATGACACAGGGAGTAAGTATTGAACACGCTTGGTGAAATTCATTTAATATTTAGTAGAAAAGCTTTTGTTGGTAATAACAGCTTCCTGATGCCTCCTGTGTGGAGAATCTAGGCACAGGCATTGCTCAGGAGTGATTTTAGCCCATTCTTCGACACAAACTTCAAATCTTGAAGGTTCCGTGGGTGTCTTCTGTGAACTCTGATCTTCACTTTGTTCCATAGATTTTCAATTGAATCTAGGTCAGGTGACTGACTGGATCATTCTAGCAGCTTTCCTTAGCTGTGTATTTGGGATCATTGTCTTGCTGAAATGTTCACCCTCGTTTCATCTCCAGCATCTTGGCAGATGGCAACAGCTTCTTATCAAGGATGTCTCTGTACACTTGTCCATTCATCTTTCCTTCAACTATATGAAGTCTGCCTGTACCATGTGCTGAAAAACCACCACACCATGATGCTCCCACATCCAAACTTCGCTGCTGGTATGGTGTTTTGGGGCTGATGTGCAGTACCATTTCTCCTCCAAACATGCTGTGTGTTGTGACATCCAAAAAGATCAATTTTGGTCTCATCTGACCAGACTATATTCTCCCAATATTTTACTGGCTTGCCCAAATATTGTGCAGCAAACTTTAAACAAGCTTCATCATTCTTTATCTTCAGCAATGGAGTCTTGCGAGGTGAGCGGGATAGAACGCATGTCGGTTCAGTGCATTACTTATTGCTTTCTTTGAAACAGCAGTACCTGCTAACTCCAGGTCTTTCTGGACCTCTCCACGAGAGGTCTTTGGCTCTTGGATAACTCTTCTGATAACTCTTTTGACTCCTCTGTCAGAAATCTTGCAAGGAGCTCCCGGTCGTGGCCAGTTTATGGTAAAATGATGTTCTTTCTGCTTCTGAATGATGGCTCCAACAGTGCTTACTGGAATATTCAGCAGTTTAGAAATGCTCCTGTAACCAATGCTATCATTATGTTTTGCAACAATAAGGTTGCGAAGGTCTAGAGAGAGCTCTTTGCTTCTACCCATCATGAGTTCTTTGTGGTGCGACAATCTGATATTCACAGACCTTTTTAACAGTTATCAGTCAGGACTTAACTAGCTGAAATTAATTTACAATGACGGGGGATGGGATGGCTTCCTAAATTCTGATGGATTTCAACTGGTTTCTTGGTTTTCTGTGCCTTTTTGCACCTTTTTCTTCATGTGTTCAGTACTTTCAATTCAATTCAACTTTATTTATGTTGCACCATTTCACAACAACAGTCCTCTCATAGCACTTTCAACTGTAGGGAAAACCCCCACAACTGCAGACAGACTCCAGCAACCAGGCGATCCCCTGTGAGCAAGCACTTGGTGACGGTGGAGAGGAAAAACTCCCTTTTCGCAGGAAGAAACCTCCTGTAGAACCAGGTTCAAGGAGAGGCAGTCATCTGCTGCGACTGGCTGGGGGGTGAGGGGATAGAGAAGAAGAAGAAAAGAACAGACATGTAGAGAGCAAACAGCACGGCGGGAACTCAATCTATGAGAGAGAACAAACAGATGTTAATGACCAGCAGAAACAGTTCATTGAGAGTGAAGAAAGGAGTGAAGCCCAGTGCATTGTTGGAGGTCCCCCAGCTCATTCATTCATCTTCTTCCGCTTAATCCGTTTTGGGTCGCGGGGGGGCTGAAGCCTATCCCAGCATCCTTGGGCGAGAGGCAGGGTACACCCTGGACAGATCGCCAGTCCATCATAGGGCCAACACAGAGAGACAGACGACCATTCACTCTCACAGTCATACCTAAGGACAATTTAGAATCCCCAGTTTGATGCCAATTAACCTAACTTGCATGTTTTTGGCATGTGGGAGGAAACCGGAGAAATCCCGGAGTAAACCCACGTAGACACGGGGAGAACATGCAAATTCCGCACAGATCACTGTTGGTCGGGGGCTGGGATCGAACCCAGGATCCCCCGGCCAAGGGTGAGTTACTGTACTGCCGCAGTGCTAACCACTCCGCCACCGTGCCGCCCAGCTGTCTAAACTTATTAGCAGCATAACTAAGGCAGGGTTCAGGGGCACCTGATCCCACCCTAACTATAAGCTATAACAAAAAGGAAGGTTTTAACCCTAAATTCTTAAAAACAGAGATCGAGTCTAATTCCCAAATCCAGATGGGCAGCTCGACTTATTCCCTGTGTCATTCCACTTCATTAAATATAACATGTTTTGTGAACACAGTTGCCTTGATTTCTTTGTATGTATGGATTACTTTGGTTGTTACTGATATCTGGTGAAAATCTCAGGTCAGTGGCTCCATCAGAAATGTTTCATAAGAAAAATGTTGACATGTTCAATACTTATTTTCCCCACTGTATGTGTGTAATAGAATTATATCAAAACAGCTCTAAGCGTCTAATCATTCTTCAAAATCTCAATTTTCTATGATAGAATGACTGAAACATCTTTTTTCACAAAAAACAATGTTGATTCTTTCTTAAATTTACCATAGATCCTCTGGAAATGATACAAACTGATGGATCAAATACTGTATATACACACCACAATACAAGAATTTAGTTAAATATCTATTGACCATTTTCGCTCAATCAAGTGTTTCCGGCAGTAATCCACAAGTTTCTGGCAAGCTTCTGGTTGTAACGTTGACCATTTCATGTATTCATTGCTTGAGCACAGTCAACATGTTTTCAGTAAATTTAAAAGAATTTAAAGTAATCCTGATTTTTCATTACTCCATCTATTTTCTATAAAGCATCAGCTCCACTTACAGCAAAACAACCCCAGAGTAAAATACTACCACCACCATGCTTGGTAATGAGTACGGTATTTTTGGGATTAAAGGCTTCACATTCACTCCTCCAAACATACTTCTGGTCATTGTGACCATATAGTTCAATTTCTGTATAATATGACCACTCAGTGTTCTTCTAGAAGGTCTTTTCTTTAATTTTTTTTCTTTGGGATCAGCAGTGAACTTCAGCCAAGCCAGAAGGTTCTATTTCCTGAGCAAGAGCTTCTTTCTTGCAGGGCAACCGCTCAACCTATGATCACATTCAATGAAGTCTGAATGGGGACACTAAGATCTGTGTTCTAGCAGCTTTTAATTCACTGCCCACTTGCTTCTTGCCGATTCTGAGCTGGCCCTTGACCATCCTGGTCCACTGTTTTTCAGCAGCAGGTGATGACTTATGTTTTCTTCTTAATCAACCTTACAACTGTGTCATACACTTTATACATACAACCAATTGTTTGCACAGCTGATTTTGGAATCTGAAACTTCTTTAAAATAGCCCCAAGTGACTTTCCTGATTTCCTTAAATCAATGATTTGCTTTTTCAGATCTATCCAATGCTCCTCACACTTTTCCACTAATGTTTGTGGCCGAGGGCAAGTGTATCAAATGTATTCTTCTTAGGGTGTTTTTACACCTAAATTTGTTTACTTTGGTCCAAATCAGTTGACAAAGATTCATTCATTCATACAAAGTTTGTTACTTTGTGTCGTTTTCTCCTTGGTTTGGTTTCCTTTCACACAGGCCAAAATTGAAGCAGACCAAACTGCGTCACGTTAAATCCTGTGAGACTTATGTCAGAACATTCTCTGTTCTTATTGGTCAGATTTTTTTTGCCACGAGAACAGGAAAGGTAAATACAGAAAGTAGGATGACTAATATGCATTTATGAATGTCTGGGGAGAAAATAATACAAACTAGAAAAGCACTCGGAGAGCGCAGACCTCCGCCAAGCGCCACAATTCCCCCCATACAGTGTTTGTGTGTACGTTTTCAGATTCCTTGAGCATGTAAACATATGACTAGCAATTGGATTCACAATGATTATTTGTTTATTTGACAGGGACAGTGCAATAAACACACGATTAATCAATGACAATCAATCTGATAGTGATAGGATTAGTGGTTCAGTAGTAAAAGCATTGCCTCCTTGGCGGAGGTAATAAACTAAAGTGTTGCTGTTGTGTCCATCTCCTCCACTGACGGATGCAAATTGGGTAGACAGGTTGCCGTGGGTTTTATATTATATTGTAACATGCTACTCGACATGGCGACGTCCCACCGGGAGGTTCGAACTCACGCCTCCCGCTCTGGAGTCCCGCACTCTACCTGTGTCGCCAATACGGTCAACCCACTTGGCAAGCCAAGTAGGGTGCTCATATTGAGTTCGCTACAATATTATTTTTTTGGGGGTTGCGCTCCGCGGCAAACGAGAATTTAGAAGCTTCGCCGGCAGAGAGCTCGTTTTTGCGCAGCGCCTATGGCTGGCCGGTGAATTTCTGCCAAATGCGCAGCTCCTATGGCTGGCCGGGGAATTTCTGCCAAAGAATCCGTCGGCGGACAGCTGCCCGTGTGAGGTTTTGCAGTTGCGCGCAAACACAGGCACGCTGGCGGGCCCAGGCCAGCAGTGTTTTCCGCATCCTTTTGTGCCTAAAACGTTGAAGAACGCAGAGTTTGTGTTGCAGACACGACGACCAGCGCCCTCCATTGCGCCTGCGCACATGTTGAAAATGGCTGTATGTCACAGTGTTGAATGAAAAATGCTTTAAAAAATTCCTGTATCCAGATGGTGAACCGGATCACCCCCAAAATTTAATCAGTTCTTCCTTGTACCATTTCCAACAACGCCTGAAAGTTTCATGGAAATCCGTCCAAGATTTTTTGAGTTATCTCGCTAACCAACAGACAAACAGACAGACAGACAGACAGACAAACAAACAAACACACAGACAAACCCCGGCAAAAACATAACCTCCTCCTGGCCTTTTCAGCCTGGCGGAGGTAATCATAGCACAATCTACGGAAGGTTTTCATCGTCCTGGTTATCGTTTATTACATTTTGTGCATATACTACTTTCGGCAAATTGTACAGTTTGAAAATAAAATGCAACTATGAATGGAAAATAACATGTTAATGCTCATTAAGCCTCCAAAAACGTGACATGCTCAGCCCCAGATATTTTTCCAAGATCCATCGGGTATGTACAGTGGCATGAAATGTTTTACTGTTTGTCGCTGGTCCTGTTCTAGTGCGATCCCTTTCTCACCTGCAGGATTGCACCAGAGGTCGCCATTTGATTTGAATCCAAACTTCCTCTTTCAGGTGGTCTTGGTACGGTTGGTTTGGTGTGTACCTGAGTGCGATTACCATGTTCTCACCAGACAAAATGAACCGCACTAACAGAGAAAACAAACTCGAGTTTGATTGACATGAACTAAAGCCTGCAGGTGTGAAAGCATCCTTAAATATGCTCAAATAAGTCACCAGCTGTCATCAGTTGGAATAATTCACAAGAAGTTAAACTCTCTAAGTGAAAATTAAGTAATAATTAACATTTAGAGGTAAGAGTAAGGCATCACCAGAGATTAAATAAACATTAAAGGTTCCATTCACTGAAAAATTTTGTTTTTGTAGGTTTTAAACTTCTGAAATGTGTCTGTTGGTCACGTGATTATTGAAAAAATATATCAAGACACTCCTCAAAACAAAAAAAGCCTTGACACCGTTTTTGTGTTTAAAGGTAATTAGCCATTTTTTAAAAGGTAATTAGCCAGGTTTTTTGCTCAATGTCAAGAAAAGGTAAATCCAGTCTTGATGCGAGAAGCTGCTCTATTATTGGCCAGCATAGGTTCGTTTTTGTTTTCGTTTGATGAGACTACTCCCTAGCACCAGAGTCAATCCTCTTCTGATGCTCTGCAATGCAAGACAAGAGACGGACAAACCTCTGCAGGACAAAACAGTGTGCTGCAGTCATGGAGACAAGCAAGAGAACAGGACAAGAGATTATTTCTATCAGACCTAAAAGGTACAATTTACTGTTTAGGAGTGATTGTAGCTTTCCATGTGTGCTATAACTCCCGTTTGTGTACTCTCAATTTTGTTCTCAGCATGGCAACATGTGTGACTCAGGCCAGGAGAGAAGGAGGAACCAAACCTCTACTGTTGTGAAAGTGGACTGCAATATGATTTTAAAATGCCTTGCTACCAAGACAATTTGATTAACACACCCATTTAGATCACCAAAACTACAAGTTGTATGTATGTACAGTGGTGTGAAAAAGTGTTTGCCCCCTTACTGATTTCTCTTTTTTTTTTGTATGTTTGTCACACTTAAATGTTTCAGATCCATCCATCCATCCATCTTCTTCCACTTAATCCTTTTCAGGTAGCGGGGGGGCTGGAGTCTATCCCAGCATCTTTGGGCGAGAGGCAGGGTACACCCTGGCCAGATCGCCAGTCCATCGCAGGGCCAACAAAGACAGACAGACAACCATTCACTCTCACAGTCATACCTAAGGACAATTTAGAATCCCCAGTTTGATGCCAATTAACCTAACGTGCATGTTTTTTTTGGCATGTGGGAGGAAACCGGACAAATCCCGGAGTAAACCCACGCAGACACGGGAGAACATGCAAACATGTTTCAGATCATCAAACAAATTTAAATATTAGACAAAGATAACACAAGTAAACACAAAATGCAGTTTTTAAATGAAGGTGTTTATTAAGGGATTAAAAAAAATCCTAATTGACATGGCCCTGTGTAAAAAAGTGATTGCCCCCTAAACCTAATAACTGGTTGGGCCACCCTTAGCAGCAACAACTGCAATCAAGCGTTTGCAATAACTGGCAATGAGTCTTTTACAATGCTGTAGAGGAATTTTGGCCCACTCATCTTTGCAGAATTGCTGTAATTTAGCCCCATTGGAGGGGTTTCAAGCATGAACCACTATTTTCAGGTCATGCCACAGCATCTCAATCAGATTCAGGTCTGGATTTGACTAGGCCATTCGAAAGTCTTCATTTTGTTTTCCTTAAGCCATTCAGAGGTGGACTTGCTGGTGTGTTTTGGATCATTGTCCTGCTGCAGAACCCAAGCGCGCTTCAGCTTGAGGTCATGAACAGATGGCCGGACATTCTCCTTCAGGATTTTTTGGGAGACAGCAGAATTCATGGTTCCATTTACCACAGAAAGTCTTCCAGGTCCTGAAGCAGCAAAACAGAACCAGACCATCACACTACCAACACCATAGTTTACTGTTGGTATGATGTTCCTTTTCTGAAATGCTGTGTTACTTTTACGCCGGATGTAATGGGACACACACCTTCCAAAAAGTTCAACTTTTGTCTTGTCAGTCCACAGAGTATTTTCCCAGAATTCTTGGGGATCATCAAGATATTTCCTGGCAAAACTGAGACAAGTCTTTATGTTGGGCAGCACAGTGGTGCAGTGGTTAGCACTGCTGCCTAACAGCTAGAAGGTTCCAGGTTCGAATCCCCAGGCTGGCAAGGGTAGGAACCTTTCTGTGTGGAGTTTGCATGTTCTTCCTGTGCTACGTGGGTTTACTCCGGGGGCTCCGGTTTCCTCCCACAATCCAAAGACATGCATGTTAGGTTAATTGGTTGTTCTAAATTGTCCCTAGATATCTGTCTCCTATAGGCCCTTAGAATAGAGGGTTAGTACTAGTGAAGCACTTTGAGTGGTCTTTGAGACTAGAAAAGCGCTATATAAGTGCAGGTCCTTATCCCTTCTTTTTGCTCAGCAGTGGTTTTCATCTTGGAACTCTGCCATGCAGGCCATTTTTGCCCAGTCTCTTTCTTATGGTGCCATCATGAACACTGACCTTAACTGAGGCAAGTGAGGCCTGCAGCTCTTTGGATGTTGTTGTGGGGTCTTTTGTGACCTCTTGGATGAGTTGTCACTGCTCTCTTGGGGTAATTTTGGTCAGCTGGCCACTCCTGGGAAGGTTTACCACTGTTCCACGTTTTCGCCATTTGTGGATAAGGGCTCTCACTATGCTTCGCTGGAGTCCCAAAGCTTTAGAAATGGCTTTATAACCTTTTCCAGACTGATAAATCTCAATTACTTTGTTTCTCATTTGCTCCTGAATTTCTTTGGATCACAGCATGATGTCTAGCTTTTGAGGATCTTTTGTTCTACTTCACTTTGTCAGGCAGGTCCTATTTAAGTGATTTCTTTATTGAGAACAGGTGTGTCAGTGATCAGGCCTGGGTATGGTTAGAGAAATTAAACTCAGCTTTCCAAAGATGTGATAAACCACAGTTAATTTATGTTTGAATGGGGGAGGGGGGCAATCACTTTTTCACAAAGGCCATGTAGGTTTAGATTTTTTTTACCCTTAATATTAAACACCTTTATTTAAAAACTGAATTTTGTGTTTACTTGTGTTATCTATAAGTAAACTCTATCACAATGATGCAAGATGGTGCCAGTGTGTGTGGCTGACCGTCTACTTCTGTCATTTTTGTGTTTATTTTTATGTCTAACCCTCTTCACTCAACAAATCAAGTCACTGCTGGTGTATGATCGCCAAACTCTCCTAGATCACCGGTCTTTTGTTAAAGACCTAGCCTCATTCGATTTTAATGGACAGAAAACTTTGCCCCCGTTTTATCGGGAGTTCCCACTCACCTGTACCAAGCTTCGGTTTCAACCTCTCACCGGAAGCGTCACCGTCGCCACAGGAAACATGGCGGTTGGCTGGTCAAGCTCAAACTCTGCCTGGCGTGCTCCTCTTCTGTTTCCCGAGCAGAGTATGGATTATCTTCTCGTTTGTGCCTTGGCGCTCCTTGGATCCAACTGATGCCTGCCTAGTACCTGTGACCAGCTTGGATGAGGTGCCCCAGCCCCGCCGCCCCTGCTCTCCCCGGCTTTGCCAGCGCAGCGTGAACCTCTGGAACCTGCGGCCGCTGCGTCGGGCTCCCCGGTCCGCTTCACCACCCGCCCCAGCTCCTGCCAGGATTGGCCTGGTAAACGCCAGATCACTGGTAAATAAAACTTTTATCCTCAGGGATTTCTTCACCTCCTGTGGTCTGGATTTCCTCTGCATATGTGACACTTGGTTGAGTGTCGGTGACTGTAGTATTTTTTCTGAACTTTTACCGGCTGATTGTTCTTATTTTAACTCCCCGCGGATGTTGGGTCGAGGGGGAGGAACAGCAACTATTTATAGAAATTATTTTAAATGAAAGCAGTGTTTTTTATCATCGTCATTCCCCAGTTTTGAAATGACTTTATTTGAGGTGGGTCGCTCTGACCCGGTGCTGGTCGCTGTCATTTACCAACCCCCCAAATACAATAAGGATTTTATGAATGACTTTCCCAATTTTCTGGCAGAAATTATGCCAAAGTATGGCCAAGTCCTTATTGTTGGAGATTTTAATATCCATGTGTGCTGTCCAGATAAGCCACTGGTGAATGACTTTTTAAACCTTATTTATTCTTTTAGCCTGGAACAGTTTTTACCTGGTGGACCTACACATGAACATGGACACACATTAGACCTTGTTCTCTCTCATGGTTTGTCTGTTTCTAACCTGGAGAATGGTGATGCTGTATTTTCTACCATATGCCAACTTTATTTGATGCTGGTCTATCCTGCACCAGAGTTCAAACCTGCGCTCCTGCTCGCCGCTGTAGAATTTTTAACCCCTCCACTGCTGGCCAGTTTTCTGCTGCTTTTACCCAGCTCTGTGCTCCCTTGGATTTTACTTTTTTTGATACAGAGGACCTCAGTTCCTGGTTTTATTTCTCTTGCCAAACCATCCTGGACTCTGTGGCTCCATTAAAAATTAAGCAGCCCAGAGCCAAGCGTGAACCGTGGTTAAATGACAGAACTCAGGCAGCCAGACGGGAATGCTGCAAAGCTGAGGGCAGGTGGAAGAAGGACAAGTTGCAGATATCATTTCAAATCTTAAAGGACTGTTGGCATCTCTACCAAAATTGTGTTAAAGAGGCTAAAAGGGAACATCTATCTAAAAATATTGCAGCAAACTGTCATGAACCACGTGTGTTATTTAAAACTATTGATTTTGTTCTTAATGCCTCACAATCTGTCAGTATGGAAGTGTCTTCTGTAACATGGAATGACTTTTTACCTTTTTTTATTGATAAGGTCACCACCATTAGGGCTCTTATCCCAGCTCCTGCCTCTGACCCCTCTGTTCCTGTCCCTTTTTCTGCTGTTTTTAATCAGTTTGAGCCTGTGACCTTGCAACAATTACAGGATGTGGTTGATCGCATTAAGCCTTCAGGTTCTCCTTGTGATGCCCTCCCTCCTCGATTTTTTAAAGAAGTTGTTCCTAGCATAGGTCAATCGGTTTTAACCATTTTAAACAACAGTTTAACTTCTGGTGTGGTTCCTGCAAATTTTAAGCATGCAGTAGTTAAACCCCTAATTAAGAAATCTGGTCTTGATCACACTGTGTTGGCTAATTTCGGCCAGTCTCCAAGCTGCCTTTTATTTCAAAAATATTAGAGAAAATAGTTTATTTCCAGTTGAAGGATTTTTTTGGATGAACATGATATTCTGGGGGTGCTCCAATCTGAGCACCACCAGAGTACAGAGCCAGCCAAACCCTACAGAGTACAGAGTCAGCACTATTAAGGGTTTTTAATGATATCCTTTTGATGTCTGATTCTGGTGATCATGTGGTTCTTGTTTTGCTAGACCTAACCACTGCTTTTGATACAGTGGAACATAAAATCTTAATTTCTCGCCTGCAGTATCTTGTGGGTATTTCTGGTACTGCATTGGAATGGTTTAGGTCCTATCTAACTGATAGAACCATGTGTGTAAGCCTTACTGGTTCTGAATTCCTCCTCTGCTTCCCTGTCATGTGGGGTCCCACAGGGCTCAATTTTAGGGCCTCTGCTCTTTTCACTTTATCTGCTTCCACTGGGTTCAATTCTTAGAAAGCATGGCTTCTTTTTTTTTTTTACTTCCGGCGCCACACGAGTCGGCTGCCTTTTGCAACAGCGGCTCAATTATGAGTTGTTGTTTTTTTTCTTCCTCTCTCTTTCTGATCCGGTGACAACTTTCTGATCCGGCGACATTTTACACTCCATATATATCACGGACACACAGATTACCCCAAATGTCTCCCGAGCCGGTGGACGGAGCCACTGTTTATAGCAGGAGACGGTACAGCAGGGAAGCGCTGCTAGCACTCAACCGCCACCCGGTGCTAACGGAAAAACTCGACATACCGGGAGAACTGAGGCGAAAACGACGTGGGTGCCGTGCTGGAGTTAGGCGGCGGGCAAGAAATATAAGGTACAGACCCACCCTCCCATCCGTTGTTATGGGGAATGTACCATCGATACTGGGAAAGGTAGATGAGCTAGCGGCTATCTCCCGCTACGATAGCATATACCAGGAGTGTAGCCTGTTCCTATTCACAGAGTCTTGGCTAACAGGACTAGCAGCAGATGCTAACATTGAACTGGAGGGTTTCCACGCGATACGGGCAGACCGAACATCAGACAGTGGCAAAGCAAGGGGCGGTGGAGTGATAATGTATGTTAACAACAACTGGTGCAGACCGGGACATATCACTGTTAAACAACAACACTGCAGCAAAGACATCGAGTTGCTAGCTGTTAGCATGCGGCCTACATATCTCCCGAGGGAATACTCACACGTGATCTGCATTGTTATTTATGCAAATCCGACGGCGAACGCTGGGACAGCGTGTGACGTCATCCATTCGGTAACTGGCAGGCTGCAGACAGAACACCCAGATGCTCTTCTCCTCATCTCAGGCGATTTCAACCATGTTTCACTGTCTCCCATTCCACCCACGTTTACCCAGTATGTCACATGCCACACTAGAGACAATAAAACACTGGACTTATTCTACGCAAACACTAAGGAGGCGTACACCTCATCACAGCTCCCCCCACTCGGGAGATCGGATCACAACTTGGTTCATCTCCGGCCAGTGTACAAACCCCTAGCGCACAGACAACCTCCGGCCATGTGTACAGTGAAGTTATGATCTGAGGAGGCAATGGACGCTCTCAAGGGCTGTTTTGAAACCACCGCCTGGGAGCAGCTCTGCGATCCACATGGTGAGGACCTCGATGGCCTCACTCACACCATCACGGACTACATCAGCTTCTGTGTGGACAATACCGTTCCCACCAAGACCATATGGTGTTGCTCAAACAACAAACCCTGGATCAACCCTGAGATAAAAACACTTCTGAGAGAGAAGAAGAGGATCTTCAGGTCGGGGAACAGGGAGATGCTGAAGTCCGTACAGAGGGAGCTGAGGAGAAAGATCAGAGAAGGCAAGGACAGCTTCAAGAAGAAGATGGAGGACAAGCTGCAACAGAGCGACATCAGCGAGGTCTGGAGAAACCTTAAAACCATCTCTGGGCTCCAGAATACCTCCCCCCAGGCCACGGGGGGCAGGGAGTGGGCAAACAATCTGAATCTGTTTTTCAATAGGTTTGACCAACTGCCCTCCCCCCTGACTGCACAACAACCACTGCTGCCTCTAAAGACATCAAGTCCTGCTGCCCACTCCTCACTCCACCAACACCCCCCCACTTCCAACACACAGCCCCCCAACCTGACCTTCACTAAGACCCAGGTGAGGATGGAGCTGAGGAAGATCAAGGCGAGGAAGGCGTCGGGACCGGACGGCATCAGCGCAAAGCTCCTCAAGTCCTGTGCAGACCAGCTGTGTGGGATTGTGGAGCACATCTTCAACCTGAGCCTGAAGCTGGGGAGGGTACCACAGTTGTGGAAAACCTCTTGTGTGGTACCTGTACCAAAGACTTCCCACCCCAAAGATCTGAACAGCTACAGACCAGTGGCCCTGACGTCCCACATGATGAAGACCCTGGAGAGACTGCTCCTTGCTCACCTCCGCCCCCTGGTGGGACCAGCGATGGATCCACTCCAGTTCGCCTACCAGCATGGCATTAGGGTGGAGGATGCGGTGATTTTCCTCCTTCACCGTTCTCTGTCCCACCTGGAGAAGTCTGGGAATGCGGTGAGGATCATGTTCTTTGACGTCTCCAGTGCTTTCAACACCATCCAACCGATGATCCTGAAGGACAAGCTGCTGTGCACAGGGGTGGACCAGCACCTGTCATCATCGATCCAGGACTACCTCACAAACCGGCCTCAGTTTGTGAGAACCCGGGACTGTATGTCCAACACGATCATCGGTAGCACGGAGGCCCACCAGGGAACGGTTTTGGCTCCCTTCCTGTTCACCCTTGATACTGCGGACTTCTCACACAACACAACACACTGCCATCTACAGAAGTTCTCTGACGACTCTGCGATCGTTGGCCTCATCTCCAACGGAGATGAAGCTGAGTACTGAGGGCTTATCCAGGACTTTGTGGACTGGTGCCATCGGAACTGCCTCCAGATCAACGCGAGGAGAACTAAGGAGCTGGTGGTGGACTGCCGCAGGCAAGGACAAACCCTCACAGCACCAGTAAGTATACAGGGAACAGACATCGAGATGGTGACATCCTATAAGTACCTGGGTGTTCATCTGAACAATAAACTAGACTGGTCACACAATACCGACGCACTCTACAAGAAGGGACAGCGCAGGCTGTTCCTACTGAGGAGACTCGGGTCTTTTGGTGTACAAGGGGCGCTGCTGAAGACATTCTATGACATGGTGGTGGCATCAGCCATCACTTTTGGAGTGGTCTGCTGGGGCAGTGGCATTACAGCAGCTGACAGGAAGAGACTGAACAAACTGATCAAGAAAGCTAGCTCTGTCCTGGGGAAGCGCCTTGACCCAGTGGAGGAGATGGGAGAGAGAGGGATGGTGGCTAAACTGTCATCTCTGCTGGAGTCCGAGTTCCACCCTATGCAGGACATACTGAATGCACTGAGGAGCTCATTTAGCAGTAGACTACGTCATCCTAGGTGCACAACCGAGAGGTTTCGCAGGTCCTTCCTACCTACGGCTGTCAGACTGTACAACCTAAGCAGGGCTGCTCGCAGAGATAGCAAAAAGACGTGACAACCTAATAGTATTGAATGCTAAAGACGCAATAGATTTACACAATGGTCCCCTCCGGTATACAACTAGAAAAATACCGGTCGCTATGGAGGGTGAGAATATGTATGGGTGCATAATTATACCATGTAGGTTAACTAAGTAGACGGTTGTGCTGTTTCATTCCATCTAGCTACAATGCTCCGCACTGTGTGTGTTTATATATTTATTCCATCTAGCAACAATGTTCCATGCTGTGTGTTTATATATTTACATATTTATTCCATCTAGCTACAATGCTCCGCACTGTGTTTATATATTTATACATTTATTCCATCTAGCAACAATGCTCCACACTTTGTGTGTTAATATATTTACATATTTATTCCATCTAGCTACAATGCTCCACACTGTGTGTGTTTATATATCTACATATTTATTCCATCTAGCTACAATACTCCGCACTGTGTGTTTATATACTCATATATTTATTCCATCCAGCTACAATGCTCCGCACTGTGTTTATATATTTATATATCTATTCCATCTAGCTACAATGCTCTGCACTGTTTGTCTATATATATATATATATTTATATGTACATATGTATACTCGCTGCTCTTGTTTTTCTCTTGCCTTCTGATTGTTGCTCTGAGTGTTGCTATCCCTGTGCTGTTGCAATCCTGGAATTTCCCCATTGTGGGACTAATAAAGGCTTATCTTATCTTATCTCCTTCTACGGCTATGCTGATAACTGTCAGGTTTATGTTCCAATAAGGCAGAAGGAGAACTTCTCAATTAAATCACTTCTTGAATGCCTTAATGACATTAAAGATTGAATGGCAGTGAACTTCCAAAGTTTTAATGAAAAGAAGTCAAAAGTGATTGTGTTTGGACCCAGTGGCTCCTGTGAGTCCCCTCCTGTTGACTTGGGTCCCTTGACAGGGTTTATCCAACCTACTGTCACTAATCTGGGTTTTAAACTGAACAGTGATTTTAGACTGGATCGTCAAATTGCTGCAGTAGTGAAGTGCAGCTTTTTTCATTTAAGGCAGCTGGCAAAGGCTAAACCCATTCTCTCTAAACAGCACTTTGGGACAGTAATCCATGCCTTCATCACATCTCGGCTGGATTACTGTAATGCACTTTACTTTGGAGTCAGCCAATCTTCTCTCGCACGTCTCCAGTTGGTTAAGAATGCTGTTACATGTCTTTTAACTGGAACACGTAAGAGGGACCACATTACACCTATTTTAGCTTCCCTCCACTGGTTGCCTGTGCACTTTAGGGTTCATTTTAAAATTCTTTAATTTGTTTTTAAATCATTCAATGGCCTTGCCCCGCCTTACTTCTCTGAGCTGCTTCACTTTTACACTCCTGCTCGGTCTCTCAGGTCAGCTGATCAGTTGCTCCTGGAGATACCAAAATCAAAGAGGAAGCTCAGAGGGGACAGAGCTTTTTCTGTTGCTACTCCTAAACTTTGGAACAGTCTTCCTTTGCCTATTAGACAGGCGGCTTCACTGTCCACTTTTAAATCTTATCTTAAAACTCATTTTTACTCCTTGGCCTTCAACCCAGCTTGAGACATTGATTGTACTTGTTTTATTGCTTTATTATATGATTGTCACTTTTTATTTGTTTTGTTCCATACCTTTTTCGTTGCATTTTATTGTCTTTTATGTCCTTTTCATTTTATCTATTCCTGATGCACAGCACTTTGTATCAGCTGTAATTGTCTTCAAAGTGCTTTAGAAATAAAGTCTGATTTATTGATTGATCTTTGTCCATCCATCCATCTTCTTCCGCTTAATCCTTTTCGGGTCGCGGGGGGACTGGAGCCTATCCCAGCATCTTTGGGCGAGAGGCAGGGTACACCCTGGACAGATCGCCAGTCCATCGCAGGGCCAACACAGAGACACAGACAACCATTCACTCTCACATTCATATCTAAGGACAATTTAGAATCCCCAGTTTTGATGCCAATTAACCTAACTTGCATGATCTTTGTCTAATATTTAAATTTGTTTAATGATCTGAAACATTTAAGTGTGACAAACATACAAAAAAAAAAAGAGAAATCGGGAAGGAGGCAAACACTTTTTCACACCACTGTATGTGTTAGGGGAGAAAAAAAAAATCAATTCACCTAAGAATCTAGATCTTCATTTTACACAATCCAGAACTGATTCACAAAAATTGACTTTTTTTTTTTTAAATTAGCTTTTCTTTTCTTTTTTTTCTTTTTGCGGTGGTGCTGGGGTCCTGTCACATGACACGTATTGCTGCTTTGGGACCACAATGGAAATAAGTGTGTGTGTGGGTGGCACATATGTTGGGCTCACATTTTCCACAGAGGTATGACAGCATGTGTATTGGAGACTTCACTTCTGGAAGGACAAAAGACTCGAATCTGCAGAAGATAACGAGGAGGTGTGAGATTTGGCTTTTTGTCCCAGAGAAGATGCCCCAGAGAGATTTCCGGTTCATCAATGAATGAAAGACAATGGTGAAAGTTCAAAGGGATGCTTTGTGACTGTATATTGACTGAAGCACCATGTGACTTGAGTTCTGATGCTGGAAACATATAAAAGGGTGATGTGATATGTTTCTTTCTCTTCTGCCTGCTTTGAGAATGCTAGAGTATGGGTTCTGTCAATAAAGCTGAACCTGAGAAATAAAACTCAGCCTCATCATTTGAACGCATCCTCTACACTGGTGACCTACGACAAAGAATGAGCAGACAGAATTCTCCTGAGCGGGGCTCGGCGGAAGCCAGCCTGATGGCCGCCTCCACGATCCGGCTGCCCGATTTCTGGCAGCACAGCCCGCGCTCATGGTTTAGCGCGGTCGAGGCGCAGTTCAACCTCCGGAGAATCTCTAATGACGACACAAGATTCTACCATGTGGTAGCGAAGCTGGACAGCCACACGGTCCAGAGGGTGGAAGATCTGGTTAATCATCCACTGGACAGCGACAAGTACAGCGCATTGAAGGACGCGCTGATCAGCCATTTCACCCCTTCGGTCCAACAGCGAGCAGAGGGGCTCCTAACGTTGACGGAGTCGGAGAACGATAGACCTGCGGACCTGATGGTGAAGATGCTGAAGTTGAAAGACTCCGAGGATGGCGAATTTATTTTCGCCCACCTTTTCCTCCGGACCCTGCCGCCAGCAGTGAGAGTAGCCCTGGCAGAGTTGCCCCGATTGGCCAGGCGAGACTACCATGGGCTGAGCAAGGAGGCGCAGCGGCTTGTCGACGCCCACAAGCGGAACGCGGTTTCGGCCGCGGCAGCTAGCCCAAGAGCAATGTCTGGAGACGGCTTGGAACCAGTGGCCGTGGCGCCAGACGCACCGACGACGGCGGCGACGGGGGCCAGGCGACGCGGAGCGGATGACGGCCTGTGCTTCTACCACCGCCGTTTTGCAGAGAGAGCACACAAGTGCGTCCCACCGTGCCACTTCAAGCGCCCGGGAAATGCCAAGACCGAGGGCCGGTAGCAGCTGTGACCCTCGGCGAAGAGAACAAGCTGCTTTACCTGACGGATGCACACTCGGGGAAACAGTTCCTCGTGGACACAGGCTCCAAGCTGAGTTTCGTCACACCCACCTACGCGGAAAGGCTGATGCCGTCTAAAGCTCCCTGGGTGTCAGTGTCAGCAGCGAACGGCTCAACGATTAAAACCTTCGGTGAGAGGACTATGCTTCTGTCCTTACACGGCCGTTCATTCGAGTGGACTTTTATTGTAGCAGCAGTCAGTTTCAACATGTTAGGGGCTGATTTTTTGTGCTCACATGGTTTATTGGTTGACCTTGCTAATGGACGTTTGATTAATGCACTGTCTTTCCATTCTATCCCCTGCACAGCTCGGGTGGCCCCGCCGACTGCACATGCCAGCGTCTCAGCTGCGGGTGGTAAGTTTCACACATTGCTCGCTCAGTTCCCAGCACTCACAGTCCCCACGTTTTCGGCGACAGTGGCTAAACATGGGGTGGAGCATTTAATCACCACCACCGGGCCCCCCGTTTTTGCAAAAGCTCGGCGCTTGGACCCAGCTAAACTGGCCATCGCGCGCGAGGAGCTCGCTAACCTGGAGAAACTGGGCATTATTAGACGCTCCAAAAGCCCCTGGGCTTCGCCGCTACACATGGTCCCAAAAGCTGATGGCTCGTGGCGACCTTGCGGCGATTTCCGCAGGTTGAACAATGTTTCAGCACATGACCGCTACCCGATTCCGCACATCCAGGATTTTTCTGTTCATTTGGTGGGGGCGCGCATTTTTTCTAAAATAGATTTGGTGTGCGGTTACCACCAAGTTCCAGTGCGCGCGCAGGATATACCCAAAACAGCGGTTATAACTCCTTTCCGCCTTTTTGAGTTTTTGCACATGCCATTTGGCCTCAAGGGGGCCGCGCAGACTTTCCAACGTATGATGGATGCAGTTTTACGCGACCTTCCTTTCGTGTTCGTTTATTTGGATGACATTTTAGTAGCCAGCACGTCCGAAGGCGAACACGAAAGCCACCTCACAGAAGCTTTTCGGAGGCTGGCAGAGCACAGGTTAATAATTAACCCAGCTAAGTGCCAGTTTGGGGTGGCGCAGATTGATTTTTTGGGGCATCGCGTTTCGGCAGAAGGAACGGTTCCTCTGCCCGATAAGGTGCGCGCAATAACAGATTTTCCGCAACCTCAAACGGTCAAGGCGCTACAGGAGTTTCTGGGAATGGTTAATTTTTACAACCGGTTCCTCCCAAGCGCAGCGCGGCTCATGCAACCATTATACACTGCGTTAAAAAAAACAAAAGCCCGCAAATAAAGTTGAATGGTCTCCGGAGAGGGAGCGCGCTTTTGCCCAGGTCAAATCAGCCCTGGCAAACGCAGTTTTGTTAGCGCACCCAGTTCCAACAGCCCGCATGGCACTCACCACTGACGCTTCCGATTTAGCAGTGGGGGCAGTTGTTGAACAGTTTGTGGCAGGTACCTGGCAACCCCTCGAGTTCTTCAGCAGAACCCTGCGCGATAGTGAGCGTAAATACAGTGTGTTCGACAGGGAGCTTTTGGCCCTACACTTGGCCATCCGCCATTTCCAGTTCTGGTTGGAAGGGCGACGTTTCACCGCGTTTGTGGATCACAAACTGCTAACGTTTGCGATGGCCAAGATTTCAGAACCCTGGTCAGGCCGGCAACAAAGACAACTAGCCGCGATATCGGAGTTCACCACTGATATCCAGCATGTCGCGGGTAAACACAATGTAGTGGCAGACTGTCTCTCGCACACGGTAGCAACACCAGGCCCCGTGGGGGCGGACTCTGTAGCCGTGGCCGCGGGCCCGGGTAGCGATGCGGGAGCGCGCGCAGCCCCGGTCTGTGTAGGGTTAGATTATGCAGCCATGGCCGCGGAGCAGGTTAATGATGCAGACGTGCGCGCGCTCCAGTCTGGACCAATAGGGTTAAGGCTGGAGCACAGGGTGCAGCAAATTGGTATGCCCCCCCTAATCTGCGATGTCTCCACGGGACGGCCCCGCCCCGTGGTTCCAGCTGCGTGACGTTGCCGCGTTTTTGACTTGGTCCATTCTCTGGCGCACCCGGGGGTGCGCGCATCGATTAAGTTGGTGGGGGAGAAATTTGTTTGGCCCGGGTTGCGCAAGCAGGTCAAGGAATGGGCGGCGGCCTGCGTAGCGTGTCAGCGAGCCAAAATACACAGACACACTAAGGCTCCATTGGAACCTTTTCACATCCCCGCTAAGCGTTTTGATCATGTGCATGTTGACTTGGTGGGCCCGCTTCCGCCATCACACGGGCACACACATCTTTTGACCATGGTGGATCGCACCACGCGTTGGCCAGAGGCGATCCCTCTGACATCAACCACAGCAGAAGAAGTTGCGCGAGCATTTTTAACAGCGTGGGTTGCGCGTTTTGGAGTCCCGTCGGACATAACGTCCGACAGGGGTCCCCAATTTATTTCCGAACTATGGTCATCGATGGCCCGCAGCTTAGGGGTGAAGATTCATCGCACTACCGCGTATAACCCCCAGGCTAATGGTTTATGCGAACGCTTTCACAGGTCGTTAAAAGCAGTCCTCAGAGCGTCGGTGACGGATACAAATTGGGTGGACAAACTTCCATGGGTTTTATTGGGGTTGAGTTCTGCACCTAAGGAAGATTTGCATGCTTCCCCGGCTGAGTTAGTTTTTGCACAACCTCTCCGTTTGCCGGGGGAATTTCTCCCCAATAATCCCGCACTAAATTGCCCCTCCGCTCAGCCGTGGCAGAGCGACACAGGAGCAAACACACTCCCTGGCCCGGTTCATCACAGTTTCCCACGCGTTTTTGTGCCAAAGGCTTTAAAAAATGCGGAGTTTGTTTTTGTTAGACATGATGCTCAGCGTCCAAGTTTGCGACCGTTTTATGACGGACCTTTCAGAGTGCTGGAGACCAGGGAGAAGCATTTTCTGCTAGAATTAGGGGGGCAGAAAGGAGTTGATTTGCATAAACAGGCTCAAACCCGCTTTTGTTTTGGCTGATGAGCAAGTGCAGCTGGCGAGGCCCCCCCGTCGTGGCAGGCGGCCGAGAAGACATTCTCCAGAACCTTCACAGAGACGTGCTAACAGCTTTAATCCACAGATGCAGAGAGACGCTGCAGGGGTAGCAAAGCCAGGTTACAGCAGATTCAGCGGAAGGTTAAGACCCAGGCAGCTGGTGGATTGATTGGTGATATGTGGAGTGTTTTGTGTTTTTCTTTATTTTTATGCCATGCATGTTTTGCCCTTAATATACGTTTGGGGTGGGGGTTATGTGGGTGGCACATATGTTGGGCTCACATTTTCCACAGAGGTATGACAGCATGTGTATTGGAGGCTTCACTTCTGGAAGGACAAAAGACTCGAATCTGCAGAAGATAACGAGGAGGTGTGAGATTTGGCTTTTTGTCCCAGAGAAGATGCCCCAGAGAGATTTCCGGTTCATCAATGAATGAGAGACAATGGTGAAAGTTCAAAGGGATGCTTTGTGACTGTATGTTGACTGAAGCACCATGTGACTTGAGTTCTGATGCTGGAAACATATAAAAGGTTGATGTGATATGTTTCTTTCTCTTCTGCCTGCTTTGAGAATGCTAGAGTATGTGTTCTGTCAATAAAGCTGAACCTGAGAAATAAAACTCAGCCTCATCATTTGAACGCATCCTCTACATGTGCACTTCATTGTGCTATCCTAATTTATAGAATATATTGATAGATATATATTGTATGTATTGCATTTATATGTACATTTTATTTATTGAATACAATCAAATCAAAAAAATCAAATCACATTGACGCTGCCAACAAAGGAGAACCATGCACAGTGAAACAGTTGAAATAAAGACAAATTGGAGCATCAAGAAATTCAGCCAGTCCCATCTTCACTGAAGGCAAGTGTCTGGGTGCATTTTTGTTTCGACAACATTCCAGTCAAGAAAGTGCTAGACCTGACACATGTAATGTGTAAAGTTTACAAAACACAAGTCAAGTACTTTAGTAACACCACAAATGCCAGAGCTCACATTAACCCCCATCACCCAGAGTTGAAAAAAGTGGAAAAAGTTCTAAGTCCTCCTGCTGAACAATGCACACTGCACCACTTTAGCAAACTTCAGCAAGTTCTGAACAGGCAATAAATAAATAAATCATGAAATCTTGTAACAGCACTTTATTTTGTTTTCTAACTTTAATCTGTTTTTTAAGTCTCCGAAGAATTTAGATGCTTAAGCTTATATTTGTGCAGGTTTAAAGTTAATGTTACTTATCTTGTGCATTAATTGCATTCAGTTCTTATTAAATTTGTTCATTGTACTAAGTTACGGTATAGGTAACTGTACATTGACTGCATACAGTCAGGTAGCACTACTATTTAAATGGATGGTCAAAGTATTTGTGATTGAATTTACTTTTGTTTTTTTAATGAATAGCGTATACGAGCATTTCTAGAATGCTGGAGGGCAACCAAACCTATACATTGTGAAAAAGCTGTTAAGAATTGTGATATGCTGAAAAGGAAAATTTTCAAATGTCACTTGTGTACAATTTCATATTTGAAACACCCAAGTTTTCAAGAAATAAAAAATCAGTTACTAACCTCAGCCTACTTTTTTATATTTAACAGTATTTTATTGCAAATCAGTTAATGTAATTTAAAAAAAAAAATAACCCCCCAAAAACATCAACACACTGTACTCTGCTTTCAAGCTTACCTCAACATTTTTTGCAGTGTAGTGGACGTTTTTTTTCTGAGAATAGTGGGTTTTTGTACTGAACCAAGAGGCAAAAAATGTGAATCGGAAATCATTTTTGATCCAAAAATCGACTCTGAATCGAATCGCGACCCCCAAAATTGGAATTGAATTGTGTGACTTCTAAAGATTCACAGCCCTAATTTGTAGTATGTATATTTTTAATTAACCAACTAGATTTTAACATGTTTTCAGAAGAGCTGTAATAAATGTATAAAAGAACCAAATTCTTTTGGAAAGATGCATTTCAATCAATCCTTCATAAAAAATTAAGACTTCCAGGGTTAACTGGAAGCTTAAAGATATACAACCTCTACAGAGATGTACTGTATGTAAACTTTTGTCCTCAACTGTAGAAGCATACACATACAGTATACAGCTTACATAATATACAGTATAAATTGAAAACGGATTACAACATGAAGGCCTAAATTTACAGAAAAGCTTTTGTAAAACTGCTGTATTCACCCAAATTCAATTCTCATTTACAAATTATTCTTTTTTTTTTTTAACTAAGATTTTTCTTGACTTCTGCAGTTTGTCAGAGAACAGTTAATTTGTATGTCAAAGGAAACAAAGAAATACTACTTGGAGAGAGGGAGAGCGTTGAAATAAATTGAAACAGGCAAGTCAGCATCTGCCAAGTATGTACCACACAGTATGCTTTCTTGTCTAACACCCTTATGCTACAGATAATGGAGACGTGTTCTTTCAACCATCCAGCAAAGGCCAAATGCTCACAAAGTTGCTAGATTCTGCTCAGAATATACTCACAATGATTTGTTCTTTCCAAGGAAAAAAAATGTAATGTTATAACTGGGCCTACAAGCTTTGTAAATTGTATCATAGAGAGCAAATGACTTATTGATCCATGCACCAGCTTTAGATTAAAGAAACACACCAAAGGTCAACCATGGGTCTTTGGTCGACATCTAAAGGGAAAAAAAATCTCTGCTTGCAAGAAAATGTACTAGCCAGTTTGCTGTTGATGGTGCAAGAGACACAGCCATGGACGGACAAAGGCAGAGAGACAAAGTGTGAGTGCGTATACTTGCATTGGTACAATGCAGGTACACAGCATCACCATTTGAACCAAAGAGCTATTTGAGTATTCCTTGTGTGTTTGCTCACTCAAATTGAAAAATTATCATGGAAAAAAAAGGAAATTCTCTTTGCTCCTCTGAGTGTGTAGTTATCTCGCAGTAGCAGGATGTGGGAGTTACTCTCTGGAGTGTTGTGGTGTGGGAGCGGGAGGGAGAGTGTTGAAGGGGTTGTCAGAATAAATTGCTTTTAGAACAATTTCCTTTTATAGGATAGAGATCAAAGAACTAGAAATGGCCAACATGGAGGACTGGTCAGTGTTCCTATTCGACTTAGTGTCAGCTAACCAGTAGAGCATTCTCTATGTCAAAACCAAACTGCAGGCTCCAGTGAATAAAACCCACAGCCCGCTTCAAAATCCACACTCTGCCTTCAAATGACAAGAAAATCTCATCATAGAAAGAAAGAAAAAAAAAAGAAAGTTCAACAGGAATTCTACACTAGATTTAGAGTCTTAGTTAGCTAATAAACTACAGTGTTTTCTTCCAACTTGCATTTCATTCAGAATAAAATATTACTTTACAAAAATTAACATTAAAAACAGAGATATACCATATAGAACCTGTACCTGAGACTTAAAAGCCTGCAGCTCTGCTTGGAGTTCGGCTATTTTCTCTTCATACTTCACCAGCTGGGCTTGTGCCTCCTGCCTGCTTAGAAACTCCTCCTCATACTACAAAGAAAATTACAGATCATTCATATAAGCACACACTTACTACTAGGAGTCCTGCAAATAAGAATCGACATAAGCAGTACATGTTAAAAGCAGCTGTCTAATACTACATATTATTACACAGTAACTTCAAATTAATATTCACGTTGACCTTTATCGACACCTTTTACTTTAAGAAAGTGCATCTGAAACACGCAGAAGACTGACAGCAGACAATATACTGTATGTGACTTCAAGGATTTGACAAATGCCTGTGTCCATGTTTCTGTATATGCATGTTACACAAACAAAGGCCCCCATAGTAAATCCTTGGGGACCCATGGACCCTGTACCGGGTTCATAAAAGTGTAAATTCAGATACCATCTCTTACTGCCATCTGGTGAGTTAACTGGGGTACTGCAAATGAAAACATCAATTTGATATTGCTCTACAGCTTGTGAGCTTTCCAAAGATGTAATGTGCAGTTCACCTCGTTTTATGCTGCTTAAATATTAATTTATATGGAAACTATTTATCCTTTAATTTTATGTGGTAAAATATCTAGAGTTCACCTGGTCTTTTTATTGTTAGAAACTGTGCAGAAAGTGTCAATTCTAATTTGGTCCTGTTGTAGTCAAGAAGATGCCTAAATGATTCAGCGGCATCTCTGCACATAGATTCATTGTTGTAATGGTGTTAAAAACATTGAAAGTTCTGCTTTAGTTTATCACAATTAACTCAGTCATAGTAAAATACACAACAGTTATACTAATAAACAGTACTAATTACACTACTCACAAAGTTAGGGATATTCGGCTTTCGGGTGAAATTTCAGGATGCACCTAAAATGCACGATAACTTTTACAGATGAACTTAATTTGACCTTCTCTAAACTTGTGAATGCACATGTCCAACTGTTCAGTGGTTCAGTACTTTTTGCATAATTTGCTGTTCTCTAACAAGGTGCGTAACGGCAAAATTCACAATAGGTGTTTGATCCATGAATTGACCAACACATTTTCTGGTTCAATAAGAATTGGTATTTAAACAGTTCTCTTCATCATGCTGTTGACATTTTGACATTCTGAGACCAAGACGACATCTAACAACTGATCAACAGTACCTCGCCATTGCGAGGCTTCAAGCAGGATGTTCTCAGAGGGAAGTGGCCACTGAGCTTTGTGTCACAGAGTGTCATCAGCAGGTTACAATAGAGATACTGGAAGAATCACAGAAAGGCCTAGAAGTGGACATCGTTTGGCCACATCCCACGCTGATGACTGCTTCATTGTGAACAGTGTCCTGCAGAACCGGATGATGAATGCCACTCAACTCCAGGCACATTTAAGGGACGTGAGAGGCACCAAAGTGTCATGTCAGACCATTTGAAACTGTTTACATCAGTGTGGTCTGCGTGTTAGATGACCTGCAATGGTACCTGACCACACCACCAGGCACAGGTATCATTTTGCATGGGCTATGGAGCATTTACACAGGACAAGGGACCAGTGGGCCTCAGTGTTGTTCTCTGATGAAAGTCGATTTGCACTGAGCAGAAATGATGGCTGCCAACAGCGTTGGAGACATCAAGGAGAGCCCTGTGTATCAGCCACTGTTGTCACCAGACGAGCCTTTGGTGGTGGTGGTATTACAGTCTGGGGAGGTGTGTCTAATCTATACAGAACTGCCCTGCACCTTGTGAATGGTCCAGTGACAAGCCGATACTATCTGAATAACATCATTAATCCAGTCATTGTGCCCCTGCATGAACAACACAGGCCTAATTTCATCTTCATGGACGACAATGCTCCAGCTCATCGAGGTCGCATCATTAGAAAATGTCTGCTGGAGGCTGGTGTACCTCAAATGGAGTGGCCTGCACTTTCTCCAGACCTGAATCCCATAGAAAACCTATGAGATCAGCTGAGTCGCCGTGTAGAGGCTCGTAACTCTGTACCCCACAACCTCAATGACCTGAGGGCCACCGTTCAAGAGAAGTGGAATGCCATGGCTCAGCAGACAATAAGTCGACTTGTGAACATCATTGGACGTCATTGTCAAACTGTAATTGATGCTCAAGGGCACATGACAAGTTATTGAAACATTGACATTTTTTGTTGTGGTATACCCACCACTGTTGTTGGCTTTTGTTTCAATAAATTGAGGTGAGGAAATCACCATTGCATGCTTCTACTTAAATGCCCTACTTCCATGACATGATACTACTGTAGTGTGAACTTTTTACATTTTCCATAAATTTCACCCGAAAGCCAAATATCCCTAACTTTTTGTGAGTAATAATGTTAGGGCAAAATTTCTGTGAGGTCTTGTCTCTATGCATGTAGACCTTGGATTTGTGGAGTTTTAACAGATTTACTTTTGGTCTGTTTAGACGAGAAACACCTCAAAATACCCTTGGGGCTTAAATACGCTATTTTAGCTAGATCTTGCAGGGTTCAGTGGTATGAACCAAAATATGTTTTGGGTTTTATAAAAATAAATATATTTTATTTTACTATATTAATATACATTATATTTTCCCACATAAAGTAATTTTAAAAAAAAGTTCTACATCAAAGCCACATCTGCCCAATGTACAGAGGCACTTTTATTGCACAATATAAACATTTGCATCAAAAAATAGCACAAATGAATCCATCCATCCATTTTTTATCGCTTTTCCGGAGGTCTGGGTTGTGAAGGCAGCAGTTCAAGCAGAGAAACCCAGACTTCCCTCTCTCCAGCCACCTGCTCCAGCTCTTCAGAGAGGACAACAAGACATCTCCAGGCCAGCTGGGAGATGTAGTCTCTCCAGCATGTCCTAGGTCTGCCCCGGGGTCTCCTCCCAGTGGGACGTACTCTAAACACCTCAAGTGGGAGGCGTCCAGGAGGCATTCTGATTAGATGTCCGAACCACCTGAACTCGTTTCTTTTGATGTGGAGGAGCAGCGGTTCTACTCTGAGCCTCTCCCGGATGACTGAGCTCCTCATCCTATCTCTAAGGGCGAGTCCAGCAATCCTTCGAAGGATTGCTAATAGGATTGCACAAATGAACCACTGGTATATAATAAATAAAAATGATCTTTGAATAAAATAACCTACATTAAGAGTATTATCCTGCAGAACAAAATGGAGGCAACTAAGCTAGCTGTTGTGTCCACTGGGGCATTTTGTGTGACTAATTTGATCATCCCGCTTCTCAGTATCATAAGAAGCAATGGCAAATGTCTGACAGCTCTCCTAGTGTCTCCACAGTCACACAGATGTGGAGCTGCTCCTGACTGGACAAAGTCAGTCCTTTTGAAAGGGCTGGTCCTGAATTATAACATGGTAGCTCAGCATTAATCTTTCTCTTAAAAGCAAAATTGCAAAAAGTGTTTCTGAAAATATTTGAGGCAAGGAAAAAAAAAAAACATTTTATTCACTGAATCCGTTTTATTTGATGTCAACAACAGCTGATTTAAACCGTCAGCACAAGTTTCATGGCACTGGCAAATCATGCGGCACTTGCAGAATGCATTACAACTTGTACTAACAGACACTGAATAGAAAGCAGAGAAACCACACATCCAGGGGCAGGGTGAAGTTGTGTGAGACATGGGAAGAAGAGAAACGGGCAACTCGCAGCTCTACAAATACAACGCCAATTCCACAGAAGTTGGGACATTGTGCATAACGTAAATAAAAGCAGAACATAATGATTTAAAAGTCCTTTTCAACCTATATTCAACTGAACACACTACAAAAAAAGACATTTAATGTTCAAACTAATAAACTTTATGGTTTTGTTGCAAATATTCACTCATTTTGAATTTGACACGTTCCAAAAAAGCTGGGACAGGGGCATGTGTACCCCTGTGTTACACCCCCTTTCCTTTTAACAACACTCAATAAGCGTTCAGGAACTGAGGACACCAATTGTTGAAGCTTTGTAGGTGGAATTCTTTCCCCTTCTTGCTTGATGGACAACTGCAGTTGCTCAACAGTCCGGGGTCTCTGTTGGTGTATTTCGCACTTCATAATGCACCACACATTTTCATTGGAGACAGGTCTGGACTGCAGGCAGGCCCATCTAGTACTCACACTCTTGTTACAAAGCCACGTTATTCTAACACGTGCAGAATGTGGCTTGGCATTGTGTTGCTGAAATATGCAGGGATGTCCCTGAAAAAGATGTTGTTTGGATGGCAGCATATGTGACTCCAAAACCTGTATGTATCGTTCACTATTAACGGTGCCTTCACAGATGTGGAACTTGCCCATGCCATGGGTACTAATACACCCCCATACCATCACAGATGCTGGCTTTTGAATTTTGTGCTGATAACAATCTGGATGGTCCATTCCTCTTTAGCCTGGAAGACATGGTATCCATGATTTTCAAAAAGAATTTCAAATGAGGACTCGTCAGCCCACAGCACACTTTTCCACTTTGCTTCAGTCCATCTCAGATGACCTTGGACCCAGAGCAATCAGCGGCATTTCTGGGTGTTGTTGATATATGGCTTTTACTTTGCATGGTAGGGTTTTAACTTCTACTTGTAGATGTAGCGACAAACTGTATTAACATGGTTTTCTGAAGTGTTCCTTAGCCCACATGGTAATATCTTTACAGAATGATGTTGGTTTTCAATGCAGTGTTGCCTGAGGGATCGAAAGTCATGGGCATTCAATGTTGGTTTTCAGCCTTGACACTTATGCGCAGAAAATTCTCCAGAGTCTCTGAATCTTCTGATGACATTACGGACTGCAGATAATGAAATCCCTGAAGTCCATGCAACTGTACACTGAGAAAATTTATTCTTAAACTGGACTACTTGCCCATGCAGTTGTTCACAAAATGGCAAACCTTGCCCTATCCTTGTTTGTGAATGACACTCACCTGTTTCCAATTACTAACTAACCTCCATTTACAGTATATAGCGCTTTTCTAGTCACAAAGGCTACTCAAAGCGCTTTCACTAGCACTAACCCTCTATTAGTACTAGTGAAGGCTCAAAAGGCTCAATCATTCACAAACAAGGATAGGGCAAGGTTTGCCACTTTGTGAACAACTGCATGGGCAAGTGGTCCAGTTTAAGAATAAATTTTCTCAGTGTTCAGTTGCATGGACTTCAGGGATTTCATTATCTGCAGTCCATAATGTCATCAGAAGATTCAGAGACTCTGGAGAATTTTCTGCACATAAGTGTCAGGGCTGAAAACCAACACTGAATGCCCATGACTTTCGATCCCTCAGGCAACACTGCATTAAAAACCAACATCATTCTGTAAAGATATTACCATGTGGGCTAAGGAACACTTCAGAAAACCATGTTAAATTACCTTGTTCACCTGTGGAATGTTCCAAAAAGGTGTTTTTTGAGCATTCCCCAACTTTGTCGGTCTTTTCTTGCCCCGTCCCACCTTTTTTGGAACATTTTGCAGGCATCAAATTCAAAATGAGTGACTATTTGCAACAAAACAATAAAGTTTAACAGTCTGAACATTAACTATCTTGTCGTGGTACTGTATTCAATTGAATATCGGTTGAAACAGATTTTTTAATCACTGTATTTTGTTTTTAGCTACGTTTTACACAACGTCCCAACTTCACTGGAATTGGGGTTGTCTAATGCAACATACTATAATCTATATCAAATAAATGATACCGTCCAATCCATCCATCCATCCATCTTCTTCCGCTTAATCCTTTTTGGGTCGCGGGGTGGGGCTGGAGCCTATCCCAGCATCTTAGGGTGAGAGGCAGGGTACACCCTGGACAGATCGCCAGTCCATCGCAGCCATCTAATCCTATGCTGCAAATTGACACATATCAACATGCTGTACATACTCAGTATATAGCTTGCCCGTAATTGTAGCTAATCTTTTGTTTGGACCATGTGCAGCAACGTCCTCAGTCAAAGGGAGAGTCATAGTCGCTGCCACTTTGGGTATCCCACTATAAGTCGTGTATGTGATAAACAAAGCTTAACTACACAGATTTGTGATTTTTTTTTTTTTGCAATATTTTTATATTATTATCATGTCTTGTGTTGCAGTGGGTTGCTCTAATTACTCTAGCACCAAGGCAATCTCATCCTATTGCTTTCCCAAGGATGCTGAAAGGAGAACGCTATGAATTGCTGTTGTCTAACATGAGAATTATGCACCCAATGAGCATTCAAGAATTTGTAGTCAGCATCATATCTGGGGCAGCACGGTGGCAGAGTGGTTAGCACTGTGTCAGCACAGCAAGAAGGTCACGGGATCGATTCCACCCCTGGCCATCGTGGGTTCGATCCCCCCCTCTGGCCATCGGTGACCCTTCTGTGTGGAGTTTGTATGTTCACCCCGTGTCTGCGTGGGTTTACTCCGGATACTCCGATTTCCTCCCACAGGCCAAAGACATGCAAGTTAGGTTAATTGGCATCAACTGGGGATTCTAAATTGTCCTTAGGTATGGATGTGAGAGTGAATGGTTGTCCGTCTCTCTGTGTTGGCCCTGCGATGGACTGGCGAGCTGTCCAGGGTGTACCCTGCCTCTCGCCAAAGATGCTGGGATAGGATCCAGCCCCCCCATGACCCAAAAAGGATTAAGCGGTAGAAGATGGATGGATGGAAGGATGGATGGATGGATGGATGGATTTCATATCTGGCAAGTGCACCCATGTAAGCTCATATAGATTAGATGGGACAGTTTGAATTAATCCCTTTCACAGTGTACAGCTACAGGTCCACCAAGCGCATTTTTTCCCACTCTGAGCATATGTTTTCTGTTCATTCTCTATGTGCTCAGCTCCCTTGGCGTAAAAACGCTCTCAGCGTTTTTTTCTGTCACTGCACTCACAGCACTCAAAGTTGAAAAAAGTTCAACTTTTGGAGCACTGCAGCACTCATCAGTGGCACACCTCTTTAAACAGCTGATCAAAATCAAGCTGAAAGGATGATCAAAATTTAAGGTGACACTCCGGCAAAAATCAAGTTTTTTCTGTTGTTAACATGTCTGTAACATGTTCCTTGTGATTTATAAAACATATCAAGAGCAAAATCATTCCAAACTCCCAAGTATGTGTTTTTCTGCTGTTAATGTCTGCTTAAGCTCCTCCCCCCCAAAAAAGGCAGATTTGGACAGACTGTTAGTAGCTACGTAACCATTTCTGCTTAGCGTGGTTGGTTATAACATTAACCAATCAGATGGATACTCTTGGCTACCTCGGGGGAAGAGGGAGGAGCCGCAGGGTTGAGGCAGAGCGGGTTGGGGTAGCAGCAGAGAGAAAGAAAGAGCAGAGAGAGGCAGGGGATGATTTGAATGTGGCTGTGCAAGACCACGGTCTCGCACTGCTCTTGGCTCACTAGCCAACGGATGGGGTGCCGCACTGTGAGCTCAGAGCAACCACATTGAAACCCCCTACCAGTCACCGGTGGACTGGTTGTTAGTAAAAAGTAAACACATATTTGACAACTACACATGTATCTCTCGCTTCGACCATTTTCAGAAAAATGTTTCACTTTTTACTTTTGAAGATGTAGGCAAAACTTTAACATCCAGAAGCGTCTTGAACAGATTAGCAGCCCACCAATCAGAAGTTGCAGCAACCAATCACATGCCTGCAGGTCAGGAGTGCAGCAACCAATCATGTGAAAGCCCTGCAGGCCACTAAACAGAATATTCATACATCCGCGCATACTTAAGTAGGTGCAAGATTTAAAATCTCTTTCCAAGCAATTCTAAGGCAATGAAAGTTTTTTGTTTCTGTGGGTAAAAAGCCAGACTATACTATTTTGGGCAATACATATTTGTTTTTGAGGTGGGTTTAGGTGGTTTTAGAGCCATCGGAGTGCACCTTTAACAGCAAAAGCATGGGGGGATGCATGTTTTCTTACCTGTTTGATGTGGTTTAGCACAGTTAGTACAACGTTTAAGAGCAAGCTGTGAAGCCCCTACAGCAAGCTTTGAGTGACAGGTCAAGTGGTTGCTAGGATACAGGGCTGAGACCTTTTTTTAAGAGCTCCTGTAAAGCGGTTTAATGCACTTGGTGGACACACAGCCTAAACAAAGTTGCCAGGCAACTCTTGTTGTGTGATATACAAAATGGTGGAATAAACAAAGTCACATGAGTGGTGATGTTAAGTGAATACGGTCCATACTTTATTTTTTTGTTTGAGAAATGAACAGTAAATCTTAAGATGAAACAAATATTGAAATTACACAAAAATAGTAAGTTTAATAGTCAACAGATTTGTTTAAAAAAGCATTGCTGTTACTAATGGTTTTGAGCTTTAAAGATCAATCTGATTATCATTTCATACCAAGATGCAAATTGTTTAAAACGGATATATACACATTTTCAGTAGACTTATTTTGCTGCTTTGCTGTTCAAATGGATGGGAATTATCAAAATTACTTTTGCTTCATAGTAGTTATTTTCTATTGACATGTTATTGTATGCAGCACATTAGTATAAATCCCAGCATGAAATGGCTTTGTGTTGTCTTTGTGGTGTAGCAGATAACTGTAATTAAGTAGAGATTATTGAGAATTGAGAATTTCTCAATACTACCTTCAGTGCCAGTTCCGAAGCTCTTTGTTCATAATCATCTATTCGAGCTTTATCCACACAGATTTCTGTAAAGCCAAAAACAAACTATCAACAAATTATCAACATTTCACTGAAAAACATTTAATGATGAATATACAGCAAAAAAGTGTCCCACTTGCCTAATAGATGGCTGAAGTCAACGTCTAGGCGCTTACGATAACTGAAGTCTGGATCAGTGCCACTACGGTGCAGCACAATTTGAGAAACACACTCCTCGATGATTTTAAAGTACTGTGGTCTGTATGTCATGATAAGTCAAACAAAAAAAGGAAAGAGATAAAGTCATAAAATGAAACCAGGGCCTCTTTTTTTGCATTGTTTCAATATAGTCTAAAACATTTATTAGACATTTACTGTATATGGGCAGCCAGCTAAAAAGGGTACATCAATTTGAATTTTCAATTCTCATTAATTTATTGACAAATCAAAAAGGCACTTTGGCCTAAATGTTATGCTATTCTTTATCATTTAAGTCTTATATTTCAAAAGGGTACATTAGTTTGGTTGTACTATTTAGTAAAATGCAAAATGGCATTAAAAATGAACATGAAAGAGAATCATGATAACATCATGACTGAGATGCTGTCAAAAGAAATTGTGATGTGATCTTTCTGCCACATCATTCACCCCTAGTTCAGCATAGTCTTACTGAAATATGCAAAGCCTGCCCTGAAAAAGATGTGAATGACACCACAAACTGTGTTCAATAAATTGTGGCCAATAAATTCTGGAAGTGTTCCTGGGCCTGGGCAGTGATTAGCGTGATGAATTCCATGAATGTATTTGATGCAGTGCCACCTGAGGGTGCAAATTCTGTTTTGTTTTGTTTTTTTAAGTCATAAAAGCTACTTCTTAGAGATGCTACTGCATCCACACTTTTGAGCTGTGCTTCACGCCTACAAACTATCAGTAAATTATTTAAACATTTTATTGGCAAGGCTAAGCAAGTAAGTTGCGGCTGCTGAAGCTGCTCTAAGCCTAGTATTTACAATTAAAGGGCTGTCCAGAACAACAACAATAAAGAAAATTAGATTAACAACTATAACGAAAAAGATGTGAGCATCCACTCTAAACAGCAGACTCAAATGTGCACTCCACTCTCCAGACACGGGCTTCACACCACAGGCTTGACTCTCCACCTACTGCTGAAGTAGGGAGGAAATGGTCACAATCATTTATGCATTGTTGGTACATGTACAGTGTTTTCTATTTACTTGGGTTATCTTTGTCTAAAGCCACCTTCCAACTATAATTGGTGAACCGCAGTCACGGGTTCCATTACCATAAATTAACACCTCAACAATCCTCCAAGGCTTTTTCAAACTTCAAAGGAGATATGGGTCTGATCTCCTGCAAATAACAGTGCATTTCTTCAGTGTATCAAGTCCTCATATCACTGATGTCACACAAATGTGTTGTGAGCTTGGAAGTTGAGGAAGCTGGCGCTACTGATTTGTCGAGTCACTGGCATTTTTACAGGTCATCCAATATCAAACTCAGCAGATCAGAGGTCGATTGGAATACACCAGTCTATACAGTTCAATGGTTCCTGCTCTCGGTCCTCCATTTGCAAAATGTCTTTTTTTTTTCTCTCTCATATCAGCACTAAATACTTTCATATTTACAAAAGGTCCAGCAACACACAAAGCAGGCTGTTTTTTTTTGTTTTTTTGTTTTTGGAGAGGGCTATCATGGAAAAAAAGAGGAGCAGTGCAGCATGTTAATTCAGGGTGAACTAGGAACCAGGATGCACCAACAGAGTGGAGCTGAACAGGGAGGCTGCCCAGCACTGAACAAGTCTCCCACAGCAGCCAGAGATGATCAAAGCCCCTGCAGACACCGCATGAGTGAATGGAAAAAAAATGCTTTTAAAAGAAACTTCTCACTCTCATCTGCTGTGATATTTGTGTAATGGTGGCACACATGGTTGTCTGTTGCAGCTTTGAAATCAATATACCGTATTTTTGGGACTATAAGGCGCACTATCAATGAACGGTCTATTTGATGGTCTATTCTCATACATAAGGTGCACCGGATTATAAGGCGCATTAAAGCGAGGTAGTCGGAGCCGGGAAAAACATTTTTTTTTTGCGTGCATGGAAAGAAAATCCTATCTATAGTCATTAAAGACACATATAGCGCGATTGTCTGCGAGTGTGAATGACCTGTTCCACGAGCAGGCAGAACGTTTTTAGTCCGTGGCTGTTCATCGCCATATTGGCCAGGATACTTGCTCGGTACTCGCTCGGTACTCAATACGGCTCGCTCTCCGGGGGCGGCCCTGGTAAGTAAACATATGCCGGGACGTTTGAATTCTTTCGTCCCAAAAATATCATTTTTGAATATTTAATTACAGCTAAACGGGAGCAGTTTCGATGCCGAAATTTCACATACAAATCCTAATATACGTGTTCTATACACCATCGGCTTTTGGGGATCTGGGAATTTATTTTTTTTTTTTTTTTGCGTGCATGGAAAGAAAATCCTATCTATAGTCATTATAGACACATATAGCGCGATTGTCTGCGAGTGTGAATGAATGACCTGTTCCACGAGCAAATGTACGTTTTTTTGGTCCGTGGCTGTTTACATCGCCATAGTGGCCAGGATACTCGTTCGGTACTCGCTCAGTACTCGATACGGCTCGCTCTCCGGCGGCAGCCCCGAGAAGTAAACAATGCAAACAAATGCCGGGACGCTTGAATTCTTTTGTCCCCAAAATATCATTTTTGAATATTAATTACAGCTAAACAGGAGCAGTTTCGATCCACTGGCAGATAGTGGCGTAACTCGCTAGCAATTTAACTTTGAACGACCTGTTGACACCAATATAGCGGTTGGAGTTCTTTGGTTAATCCACCCGGAATGATGGCAAGCTCCGAATTAGTTTGCTTCACTTGGGTTTTGACAGTATCGGTGAGATGGGCGCGCATGGAGTGGCAGATCAATAGGGATGGAGATTTGTGGAAAAAGCCATCCGGCCATTATGTTGAAGCACATATTACTCCGCGAGGCTCCTGACTACCGTAATGCTCCGACAATCCATCAAGCGGTTCGGCTTCGTAGCTTACCAAAGTCGTACTAAAACATTTTTGACAGATTTTTGAGCGCCGTGTACCACATAAAATCGGTTCGAGGTCAGTAAGCACAACCAGAATTAATACATAAGGCGCACCAGATTATAAAGCGCACTGTCGATTTTTGAGAAAATTAAAGGATTTTAAGTGCACCTTATAGTCCAAAAAATACAGTAATCTGTAAGAATAATGACAGACAGCTCTCTGATTTATTTCCAATCTCCATCGCTGTGCTGTGGCATGGTGATGGTGACAATTACTTCACTGTGCATTTATCTGCGCTGTCCTATCAAAATCTCCACCAAACTTGCAGAGTCATTTAGCCCATGTCAAGTAACATGGGTAACCCTATTCAGACAACAGAGGAAACCCGGATCATACTGGGTTTGCCTGGATTGCTGGGGTACTCTGAAAGGGCCTTAATATTAAAATTTGTTTGAGGATCTGAAATATTTAGGCACGAGCAAATGTTTTCACAGCATGGTATAGTATGTGCACTGGAGATTTTTGTTTGTGCTTTTAGGTTTTTTGAGATAAAATATATTTTATAGGTCATTTAGTTTTGGAGCAAGTGTGTGGGGGGGGGGCTGATGACAACACTGGAAATAAAGGAAAAGTTTCTCATGGAGCACAACGTCTGTGCTGCTGCAGTAATCAGACAGCCATAATGGATTTTTTTTTTTTTTTTTACTACACTTGTAAGTTGGTCAGAGGGGGGAAAAAAAGAAGAAAATCAGAAGAGTGTGTGGGTTCATGAAATTATTCAGGGGATTCTTCTCTGTTCTCCAAAGCCTTCTTGGATCTGCAAACAGGGAGGATGAAATGAGTGCAAAGCAGTCGAGCTTGCAAATAATAATAATTTCAACTTGGATGCATAAAGCTGTTAAACAGGGCCGCTGTATACATCCAATCATTTCTTCTCCTCCTGCACACATAGGATCCTGTCTGAAAGTGGGTCGAAACTGTGTAAAGATCAGCCTGTGGATAAACTTTCACAGTCTGTTATTTATTCCAATCCTTCTGCCAGAGCAGAGGAGAGTGATGGCTGGATGTTTGCAGATTGGCTATCAGTGTTTTTGTCATTCATAAAATCGCTCTGAAAGTGACCCCAACGATATCGTCTGCCACTTTTGCTATGGTTATAAAAAACCATATAAAATCATATAAAAACTCACAATGGTCACAGAAATAACTTGAATCTGACAAAAGTGGTAATAAATAAAAATTCTATGAAAATTAACCAATGAAAATCAGACAATGCTTTTGAATTGTGGTTCAACAGAATTATTTTAAAAATCAAACTCATGAAACAGGCCTGGACAAAAATGATGGTACCCTTAACTTAATATTTTGTTGCACAACCTTTTGAGGCAATCACTGCAATCAAATGATTTCTGTAACTGTCAATGAGACTTCTGCACCTCTCAGCAGGTATTTTGGCCCACTTCTCATGAGCAAACTGCTCCAGTTGTCTCAGGTTTGAAGGGTGCCTTCTCCAGACGGCATGTTTCAGCTCCTTCCACAGAAGTTCAATAGGATTTAGATCATGGCTCACAGAAGGCCACTTTAGAATAGTCCAATGTTTCGCTCTTAGCCATTCTTGGGTGTTTTTAGCTGTGTTTTTCTTGGTCATTATCCTGTTGCAAGACCCATGACCTGCGACTGAGACCAAGCTGTCTGACACTGGGCAGCACATTTCTCTCTAGAATACCTTGATAGTCTTGAGATTTCATTGTACCCTGCACAGATTCAAGACACCCTGTGCCACATGCAGCAAAGCAGCCCCAGAACATAACAGAACCTCCTCCATGTTTCACAGTAGGGACAGTGTTCTTTTCTTGGTATGCTTCATTTTTGCGTCTGTGAACATAGAGCTGATGTGCCTTGCCAAAAAGTTCCAGTTTTGTCTTGTCTGTCCATAGGACATTCTCCCAGAAGCTTTGTGGCTTGTCAACATGCAGTTTGGCAAATTCAAGTCTGGCTTTTTTAGGATTTGTTTTCAACAGTGGTGTCTTCCTTGGTCGTCTCCCATGAAGTCCACTTTGGCTCAAACAACGACAGATGGTGCGATCTGACACTGATGTACCTTGACCTTGGAGTTCACCATGAATGTGTTTAGAGGTTGTTCTGGGCTCTTTTGTTACCATTCGTACTATCCGTCTCCTCCTGTGGCCACGTCCAGGCAGGTTGGCTACAGTCCCATGGGTCTTAAATTTCTGAATAATATGTGCAACTGTAGTCACAGAAACATCAAGCTGCTTGGAGATGGTCTTATAGCCTTTACCTTTAACATGCTTGTCTATAATTTTCTTTCTAATCTCCTGAGACAACTCTCTCCTTTGCTTCCTTCCTTTGGTCCATGTTTAGTGTGATACACACCAAGTCACCAAACAGCACAGTGACTACTTGTCACCCTTTAAATAGGCCGACTGACTGATTACAAGTTTGTAGACACCTGTGATGTTAATTAGAGGACACATCTTGGTTGAACATGTCCCTATGGCCACATTATTTTCAATCTTTTCTAGGGGTACCATCATTTTTGTCCAGGCCTGTTTCATGAGTTTGGTTTTTAAAATAATTCTGTTGAACCACAATTCAAAAGCATTGTCTGATTTTCAGTGGTTAATTTTCATAGAGTTTTTATTTATTACCACTTTTGTCAGATTCAAGTTATTTCTGTGACCATTGTGGGTTTTTCTTTCATTAACAGAGGGGTACCAACAATTTTGTCCACGTCTGTAGGTAGCATTATATGAGTGTAAGAAAAAGTTTGGAGAAATGTCATCACAAGCATGAGTCCATAGACAGAAAGGTCGTAGAGAAAGACATCGATGAGCTTATATGCAACAGATGCCAATAGCACAAGAGGGGGAAGAAGGCAGCCCCAGAGGAAAAGACAGATCTGAAGGTGTTTTGGGACGAACTGAGGCAAAGGCTCAGCAAGCTGCACAGAGCAGACCGGATCAGGAAGAGGAGGAAGAGGAAGGAAAAGGAGGGGAGCAATTTCTTCAAAGACCTGTTCAGGTATGCCCGTCAGCTGTTTGACAAAAAACAAAGTGGCACTCTGGATATTTCTATGGAAGAACTGCAGAAACACATGAAGATCCAATATTCGGATGAGGCCAGAGAAACGCCACTAGGCTCACCAGGGTATGTACCGCGCCCAGCACCACCAGATGTCTCGTTCGACATCTCAACACCAAGGTTACAGGAGGTCAAAGATGCCATCTGAAAGGCCAGAACAGCATCAACACCAGGACCCAAAGGAATCTCATATAGAACGTATAAGAATTGCCCCTAGGTAGTGTGGATCCTATGGAAGTTCATCAGGACGGTGTGGAAGAAGCAGGTTATCCCATCAGAGTGGCAGCAGGCAATCGGGGTCATTGTACCCAAGGAACAAAAATCTACCTCCATCAGTCAATTCAGAAGCATCACACTACTGACCACTGAAAGTAAAATCTTCACAGTCCTGGCCAGAAGGTTAAAAAGCTTCCTTAGGAACAATAACTACATCGACACTACATACCAGAAGGCTGGCCTTCCCGGCTTCCCAGGTTGCACTGAACATTCAGCTATGATCTGGGAGCAGATACAGCGAGCCAGAAGGGAAAGGGGTGAACTACATGTGGTGTGGCATGACCTGGCGAATGCCTGTGGGTCTGTGCCACATAGGCTGATCAAGTTTGCCCTGGAGTTCTTTCACATCCCAATATGCATCATCATCATCACTGTAAAGTACTTCAGTAAATTCCATCTGTGCTTTGCAACTAAAGGCTTCACAACAGGATGGCAACAGCTCGAAGTTGGCATTGGGATGGCTTACCCTATCTCACCAGTGTCGTTTGTCATCGCATTCGAGGTCATCCTCATTGGAACAAGACAAGTAGCAAGAGGTCTGAAGTTACCAAATGGAGAACAAATCCCAGCTCTGAGAATCTACATGGATGATATAACCATCTTGCAGACTGCCCCTTGCACATCAAGACTACTGAAACAGCTTGATGAGTTGGTAGCATGGGCAAGGCTTAAGATCAAGCCCTCAAAGTCCTGGAGTCTGTCTCTCCAGAAAGGAGTGAGAAATAACAGTGCGGTGTTTGTGGTAGGAGGGGAAGAGATTCCGCATATGGCAGACAAACTGATCCAGAGTTTGGGGAGAGAGTATGCAGCAGAGCTCTCAGACAAACAAATGGGGAGACTGACACAGAAACTGCTGATGGAAGTACTGACTAGGATAGACAGCAGTCAGCTGCCAGGGAAATACAAAATGTGATGCTACCAGTTCACTCTACCAGCGGATAATTTGGCCACTCAAAGTGTGTGAAATACCATCATCAACAGCCAGCAGGATGGACAGCATTTCCAGCTCTTTTATCAGGAAGTGGTTGGGGCTCCCTCGCTGCTTCCCAGACACTGGCCTCTTTGGAAACAACATATTGCAGCTTCCATTAAAGTCCAAAAGCCTTGGGTACAGACAGGAGAAGACACGTCTAGTACTGGAGTTGCGGGAGTCAAAGGACAAGCTGGTGAGAGGATCAGGGCAGAGGTATGCACAGGACAAAGGTGGAGAGCAGAGACAGAGGTGGACCAAGCCACAAGCAGGTTGCAGCAGAAGGAGCTCCTCGGCAGGGTGCAAAGCAACAGGCAGGCTTGGGGTGGGGTGGAACAATGCTGTTCTGGTCAAAAGCTACAAGGGAGTAGAGGAAACAAATGGTGGGGGAGGAGGTGACGCAGGCAGAAGAAAGGTGCCTTTACAGTAAAGCCTTATTCATGCTGCATTTACCCTCTGGTCCACATGTGCTTTGGATGAGCCCAGAGCACACGCAACATTGTGCGTGTTCACTTTCTTCATCTACCAGGCCAAGCAGTTGATGCATGCGCAAAACTGTTATTTGTAGTTTTGCCCCAGTCCTATAGGTAGCGCAAATGCGTTAACACACCAGCTTGTTCACCAGCTATAAACACGAGAGTGACGCACATTTTTTTGGAGCAACAACAATGGAGTTGTTTCGGGGAAAAAGAGGAATTACCGTTTTCCAGTGCTCTTCTCTGCTCAAGCTGCTGCTGCTAAAAAAGGGTTCATGTATGTTCACTCTTGTCTTCCATGTCTTTGTTGTCTTCCTCGTCTACTTTGTCTTTGTATGTTGAGTTGGTAGCACCATCTCATGAATGGGACAGTAAGTCTTGCGTATGCTCTGTCAACACGTAAAGATCATGGGCAGGCCGCGCGGTCTTAAAATCTGGGCTGCATGCGGTCGTCCGCAGTAGAGCCCTACGTACACTAGTGGAGTGGAGACGATGATGTAAATTTTGTCACACAAGGTTTCCGGTTGCACATATGTGGACAGCAGCATGAATCCAGCTTAAGGCGGTGGCCCAAGGCCAGCAGGGGGCATGGACAAGGTGGGAGGCCGTAGCAAAAAGAACCATCAGCTGGGCAGACATTTGGCAAACTCCTCAGGCATGGCTTAGCTTCATGATAAGAGCAGCTTATGACACTTTACCATGCCCCTACAACCTCTCCTGCTGGTACGGAAATGAGGGCAAGTGACACTTGTGCAGTGTCATCGGCACAGGACTTCAACTCATCCTGTCAGGGTGTAAGGTGGCTTTGAAACACGGGTGCTACAGGTGGAGACACAACCAGGTGCTGTCGAAGCTAGCGAAGTTCCTGGAGAAGAACAGGGTTACTGCAAATGCCACACCAGCCCAGTAAATACTTGTGCACTTTGTAAGAGCAGGGGAGGTCCATCAGAAGCCAGGAAAAGGTGGAACATCATTGCTCAGCCCTGGAAAGGCATGGGAGATGAAGGGTGACCTGGGCAGACAGCTGATTTTTCCATCAGAGATTTTCGAAACTACGCTCAGACCAGACTGTGTCATGTGGTCTTCAGCTATACGCAAGGTCATCATCATCGGACTCACTGTCCCTTGGGAGGAGGGGATACCAGCAGCTAATGAAAGTAAGTGGCTCAACTACACAGAACTAGCAGCAGAGTGTAGGGAAGTAGGCTGGGCTGCAACAATCCACCCAGTGGAAGTTGGATGTAGGGGCTTTGTGGGAAGGTCAATGATTCGTCTCTTGCAGGAAGTTGGTCTATCAGGGGAAAGGTTACGGAGAGCCAGCAAAGAACTGGCAGAAGAGGCTGAGAAGGCAAGTCACTGGCTGTGGCTTCGGAGGAGTTATAGCAGTGGGGTAAGGCACCCCAGTAAGGTCAGTTGCAGGGGGTGGCGGGGAAACGTCCCCATTTGACACCCCCCCCCCCCCCCCACTGGGAGATGTACTGGATAGAGGGCAAAACATTAGTGAACAAAGGCTCCAGCTGACAACCCTGCAGCTGACCCGAAGGGCACCGCAGGAGGTGCGGCAGGCTAAGAAGAGAAGCAGGAAAGTCATCACCTGTACATTTTGTCGCTTGGTGCAGATGACCCTTTAGATTCTCACATTAAATTTAGCTTCACGCCTATTTGCAGTTGTGCAGGGAAGTCAAGATTGTAAAATGTAGATTTTTAAGATGGTAGTATGTGTAGGTGCTCATGTTGTACCAAATATAGGTCTTTTTATGAGAACATCTCACCTTTAATGGGCAATGTATACATATCCAAGTTTTGATAAAAGAAATTTGGGGAATGCAAAATACACACTACCCTACAAGCAGATGATGAATAACTACAGTTCCACCCATAACTGCTGAACAAACCGATGAGAAAATTTAAAGAATAAGGCTGATTGAGAACAAGGAATTTGGCCAAACAACAGTTGACATACAATGCTGGAAACCACAGCACTATTGCAAATTAAAGACAGTTTATGTTTGATCTGCTCATTATCTTACAACAGTGCCACAGAGAATCCCAGTCCCTTTAACAGTAAATCATATCTAATACAATGATACTTGCAAAGCGTGAATAATCTAAGGCAGTGGTTTCCAACTTAAAACAAATGGAGAAAGAAAAAGAAAATAAGCTGTGACTGGATCTGATACCGAATATCACAAGTATTATTTTTACAACATTACATAACAGAATACCTGTATGGTTTTTTTTTTTTTTTTTTTTGTTTTTTTTTTTGTTACTTATTTGTACCCGTAGGTAGACATGGTTTGCAGTCTGGTGACAAGCCACCGGCTGCTGGTCGCTGCGTGCGCGAGCGCCCTAAACCTACATGTTTTGGTATGCGGGAGGAAACCGGAGAAATCCCGGAGTAAACCCGCGCAACACGGGGAGAACATGCAAACTCCACACAGCTCACTGTTGGTCGGGGGCTGGGATCGAACCCACGATCTCATGATCCCCGTGGTCCCCCGGCCGAGGGTAAAACTGTGCTGCCACAGTGCTAAACCACTGCGCCACCGTGCAGCCCGTGTGGAGTTTTCCACACGTTGAATGCATAACAAACAAAGAATCAAAAGAAATAAGATGTTGTTAACAGAGCTTCTAGTAAATATTTTTTTTTGTATTTTGTATATTTGATTGATCCCCAGAGGAAAATTCAGGGCATCCACCTGGACAGGGCCACTTTAGAGTCTCCAATTAACCTAACGTGCATGTTTTTTGGCCTGTGGGAGGAAAACGGAGTACCCGGGATAAACCCACACAGACACGGGGAAAACATGCAAACTCCACACAGAAGGGTCACTGATGGTCAGGGGGTGGGAACGAACCACCCGCACCCCCCCCCAAAAAAAAAAAAAATCTTAAAAAAGAAAAAATTAAGATATTGTGATCAAGGTATAAATGGTGGTTTTATTTTAGTTTTTTTCCCCACTTTGTGTAATTTATACAAGGTGAATTTTCGCTCAGCACAGACACTGTCAAAGCCTGAAGTTACAAAATAAATGCATGAAAATCTCAAAAATGTATGCAGTCAAATTTGAAAAGAATCTTAACATGTGTAGAAGAAAAATATCTATCAGCAGATGGAATTTCAGAGTTTGTCAGCCGCTTTAACAATGAGAATCCCATTGGACCTTGGTACAATATGTGCTCGCTGTGCACATCTTGTTAGTTATTGTAAATGTAAGTTCCAATAATTTCAAGCTGAGTAAGGTCCTCAGCTAATTAATTTTTACCTCCGCGAGGCCGCAGGCCAGGAGGAGGTTATGTTTTTGCCAGCGTTTGTCTGTTTGTTTGTCTGTCTGTTGGTTAGCAAGATAACTCAAAAAGTTTTGGACGGATTTCCATGAAACTTTCAGGCATTGTTGGAAATGGTACAAGGAAGAACTGATTAAATTTTGGGGATGATCCGGATCACCGTCTGGATACAGGAATTTTTTAAAGGATTCTTTAACATTGTGAGATACGGCCATTTTCAACATGTGCGCAGGCGCAATGGAGGGCGCTGGTCGTCGTGTCTGACGAACACAAACTCCGCGTTCTTCAAAGTTTTAGGCACAAAAGCACGCGGAATACAGTGGTGGGCAGGGCCCGGCAGCGTGCCTGTGTTTGCGCTATGCTGCAAAAGCTGAGACGGGCAGCTGTCCGGCGCCGGATTATTTGGCAGAAATTCCCCGGGCAGCCATAGGGGCTGCGCACAAACAAGCTCTCTGCCGGGGAAGCTTCTAAATCCTCTTTTATTTATTACCTCCGCCAAGGAGGTAATGCTTTTACTACTGAACCACTAATCCTATCATTGTGAATCCAATTGCTAGTCATATGTTTTCAAGGTCAAGGAATCTGAAAACGTACACACAAACACTGTATGGGGGGGAACTGTGGCGCTTGGCGGAGGTCTGCGCTCTCCGAGTGCTTTTCTAGTTTAAACTATGAGTTGATTACAGTATTTTTGGGACTATAAGGTGCACCGGATTATAAGGCGCACTATCAACGAACGGTCTATTTGATGGTCTATTTTCATACATAAGGCGCACCGGATTATAAGGCGCATTAAAGCGAGGTAGTCGGAGCCGGGAAAATTTTTTTTTTTGCGTGCATGGAAAGAAAATCCTATCTATAGTCATTATAGACACATATAGCGCGATTGTCTGCGAGTGTGAATGACCTGTTCCACGAGCAGGTGGAACGTTTTTAGTCCGTGGCTGTTCATCGCCATATTGGCCAGGATACTCGCTGGGTATTCGCTCGGTACTCGATACGCCTCGCTCTCCGGCGGCGGCCCTGATAAGTAAACATATGCCGGGACGCTTGAATTCTTTCGTCCCAAAAATATCATTTTTGAATATTTAATTACAACTAAACGGGAGCAGTTTCGATGCCGAAATTTCACATGCAAATCCTAATATACATGTTCTATACACCATCGGCTTTTGGGTATCGACTACCTCGCGAGGTAGTCGGATCTGGGAAATTTTATTTTATTTTTTTTTTTTTTGCGTGCATGGAAAGAAAATCCTATCTATAGTCATTATAGACACATACTGTATAGCGCAATTGTCTGCGAGTGTGAATGACCTGCTCCACGAGCAAATGTACGTTTTTTGGTCCGTGGCTGTTTACATCGCCATAGTGGCCAGGATACTCGCTCAGTACTTGATACAGCTCGCTCTCCGGCGGCAGCCCCAAGAAGTAAACAATGCAAACAAATGCCAGGACGCTTGAATTCTTTCATCCTGAAAATATCATTTTTGAATATTAGTTACAGCTAAACAGGAGCGGTTTCGATCCACGATCCATTGGCAGATAGTGGCGTAACTCGCTAACAATTTAACTTTGAACGACCTGTTGACACCAATATAGCGGTTGGAGTTCTTTGGTTAATCCACCCGGAATGATGGCAAGCTCCGAATTAGTTTGCTTCACTTGGGTTTTGACAGTATTGGTGAGATGGGCGCGCATGGAGTGGCAGATCAATAGGGATGGAGATTTGTGGAAAAAGCCATCCGGCCATTATGTTGAAGCACATATTACTCCGCGAGGCTCCTGACTACCGTAATGCTCCGACAATCCATCAAGCGGTTCGGCTTCGTAGCTTACCAAAGTCGTACTAAAACATTTTTGACAGATTTTTGAGCGCCGTGTACCACATAAAATCGTTTCGAGGTCAGTAAGCACAACCAGAATTAATACATAAGGTGCACCGGATTATCAAGCACACTGTCGATTTTTGAGAAAATTAAAGGATTTTAAGTGTGCATTATAGTCCCAAAAATACGGTATCTAATTGCTGGATATTATAAAGTTAATATTTTTAGAAAAAACTAATAGGCTGGATCCCAACACTACTTCATGTATTCATTAACTAAGTAAAGTATACATTCATCCACCCATTTTGTACCTCTTTTCCGAAGGTCCGGGTCGCAGAGGCAGCAGCTCAAACAGAGAAGCCCAAATTTCCCTCTTCCTGGCCACTTGCTCCAGCTCTTCAGAGAGGATACCAAGATGTTCCCAAGCCAACTGGGAGACGTAGTCTCTCCAACGTGTCCTGGATCTGCCCCGGAGTCTCCTGCCAGTGGAATATGCCCGAAACACCTCAAGTGGAAGATGTCCAGGAGGCATTCTGATCAGATGCCCATACCACCTCAACTGGCTCCTTTCGATATGGAGGAGCAGCAGTTCTACTCTGAGCTCCTCACCCTATGTCTAAGGGTGAGTCCAGCAATCCTACGGAAAAGCTCATTTCAGCCACTTGCATCCGCAATCTCATTCTTTTGGTCATTACCCAAAGCTCATGACCATAGGTGAGGGTAGGAATGTAGGCTGACCAGAAAATCAACGGCTTTGCTTTAGAGCTCAGCTCCCTCTTCACCACAACAGACCGGTACAACTGCTCACGATCCGTCTGTCAATCTCTCACTCCATTCTCCCCTCACTCGTGAATGAGATCCCAAGATAATTAAACTCCTCCACTTGGGGCAGGAGCTTGTCCCCAACCTGGAGAGGACAATCCATCCTCTTCCGGCTGAGGACCACGGACTCGGAGGCGCTGATTCTCATCCCAGCTGCTTCACACTCAGTAGCAAACCGTCCCAGCAAGGCCTGTAGGTCATTGCTTGATGAAGCCAACAGGGCAACATCATCTGCAAACAGCAGAGATGAGATCCTGTGACTGTTATGACCAAGAATAGCCTATTTCTGTTTCAGCCCACTTTCTGGGCCAAGGCCAGAACTGCCTAGTTCAGCCTGGGATCATTTTGGTCTGTCTCGGCCCCAATGCCAAGGTGTATGAACCTCGTCCTTTTTACCCTTTTCTTTAGGCGAGGTAGACATTCGAATACCTGGGCTTTTCTGCTCACAACAAGGCAGACCTACACCTCATGTCCCAGGCTGGGAATTGAACCCATGACACCATGGTCCCACCACCTCCTGCTCTACCACTGATCCAAAGAGGAATTCCTCCCTAGCAACTTGGCTAGTAGTGGAGGTATACCCTAATGGTGTCATGACCTGCACCACTAATTTCCCATGGAGGGGGCCGTCACACCTCCCCCCTTAAGGAAGTGGTGCAGGTGTCCAATCCCAGACAAGCCTCCATTTCCCACTACGGCCCCAGTGGCTGGGCCAAGGCCAGAATAGCCCATTTCTGTTTCAGCACACTTTCTGGGCCAAGGCCAGAACTGCCTAGTTCAGCCTGGGATCATTTAGGTCCCTCTCGGCCCCTAAGCCAGGTGTACGAACCTAGTCACTTTCACCCCTTTTCTAGGCAAGGTAGACATTCACCTGGTCTCTTCTGCTCACACCAAGGAAAACTTCCACCTTATGTCCCAGGCTGGGAATTGAACTCATGCCACCAGGATCCCAACCACCTCCTGCTCTACCCCTGAGCCAAAGAGGAATTAATCACAGGGGCCGAGACGGACCAAAATGATCCCAGGCTGAACTACGCAGTTCTGGTTTTAGCCCAGAAAGTGGACTGAAACAGAAATAGGCTATTCTGGCCTTGGCCCAGCCACTAGGGCCGTAACGGTGACAAAGGACAGCTCTGGTGGAGCCCAACTGTCACTGGAAACGAGTTTGAATGGGTGTTGACAATACGAACCAAACTCTTCCAACGGTCATATAGGGACCGGATAACTCGTAACAACGAGCCCGATACCCCATACTCCCGCAGCACCCCCACAAGAGACCAAGAGGGAAGTGGTCAAATGTTTTGTCCAAGTCCACAAAACACGTGGATTGGTTGGGTAAACTCCCATGAACCCTCGAGGATTCTCGAGAGAGTAAAGCGCTGGTCCGATGTGCCAAGGCCAAGACGTAAACCACAATGCTCCTCTTGAATTCGAGGTTCGACCAGCGGTCGGACTCTCCTCTCCAGTACCCTGGTATAGACCTTCTCAGGGAGGCTGAGAAGAGTAATCCCCTAAAGTTGGAACACACTCTCCGGTCCCCCGTTTTTAAAAAGAGGAACCACCACCCCGGTTTGCCATGCCAAAGGCATTGTACCCAACCTCCACGTAACACTGCAGAGGCGTGGAGTTTGATCCCACTAAAGTTGGAACACACCCTCCGGCTGCCCCTTTTAAAAAGAGCCATGGATAGCAGGATTTGTAAAGCGCTTTGGTCATCCAGAGATGAGAAAAAGTGCTATATAAGGCTCAAGCAGTCAAGGTGCGTTTTAAAATAAGAGCCTGACTTCAGAAGTTTGCAGCAAGCAATTTTTCTCTTTATTCCAGATACTGTGTGCAACCAACCAACTCCAGTCTAGACTAACCAACACCCAATCCTATACAAATGAAGACCGACTACTGACAGTATCTCACAAAAGTGAGTACACCCTTCACATTTTTGTAAATAATTTATTTTATCTTTTCATGGGACAACATTGAAGATATGGCACTTTGACACAATGTAAAGTAGGCAGTATACAGCTTGTATAACAGTGTAAATTTGCTGTACCCTCAAAATGACTCAACACACAGTCATCAATGTCTAAACTGCTGGCAACAAAAGTGAGTACACCCCTAAGTGAAAATGTCCAAATTGTGCCCAAGTATCAATATTTTGTGTGGCCACCATTATTTTTCAGCACTGCCTTAACTCTCTTGGGCATGAAGTTCACTAGAGCTTCACAGGTTGCCACTGGAATTCTCTTCCACTCCTCCATGATGACATCACAGAGCTGGTGGATGTTCGAGACCTTGTGCTCCTCCACCTTCCGTTTGAGGATGCCCCACAGATGCTCAATAGGGTTTAGGTCTGGAGACATGTTTGGCCAGTCCATCACCTCTACCCTCAGTTTCTTTAGCAAGGCAATGGTCGTCTTGGAGGTGTGTTTGGTGTCGTTATCATGCTGGAGTACTGCCCTGCAGCCCAGTTTCTGAAGGGAGGGGATCATGCTCTGCTTCGGTATGTCACAGTACATGTTGGCATTCACGCTTCCCTCCGTGAACTGAAGCTCCCCAGTGCCGGCAGCACTCATGCAGCCCCAAACCATGACACTCCCACCACCATGTTTGATTGTAGGCAAGACACACTTGTCTTTGTACTCCTCACCTGGTTGCCGCCACCCACGCTTGACACCATCTGAACCAAATAAGTTTATCTTGGTCTCATCAGACCACAGGACATGGTTCCAGTAATCCATGTCCTTGGTCTGCTTGTCTTCAGCAAACTGTTTGCGGGCTTTCTTGTGCATCATCTTTAAAAAGGGGCTTCCTTTTGGGATGACAGCCATGCAGACCAATTTGATGCAGTGTGTGGCGTATGGTCTGAGCACTGACAGGCTGACCCCCCACCCCTCCAACCTCTGCAGCAATGCTAGCAGCACTCATACGTCTATTTTCAAAAGACAACCTCTGGATATGACGCTTAGCACGTGCACTCAACTTCTTTGGTCGACCACGGAGAGGCCTGTTCTGAATGGAACCTGTCCTGTTAAACCGCTCTGTGGTCTTCGCCACCATGCTACGGCTCAGTTTAAGGCTGTTGGCAATCTTCTTATAGCCTAGGGCATATTTATGTAGAGCAACAATTCTTTTTTTCAGATCCTCAGAGAGTTCTTTGCCATAGGTGCCATGTTGAACTTCCAGTGACCAGTATGAGAGTGTGAGAGCGATAACACCAAATTTAACACACCTGCTCCCCATTCACACCTGAGACCTTGTAACACTAACAAATCACATGACACCGGGGGAGGGAAAATGGGTAATTGGGCACAATTTGGACATTTTCACTTAGGGGTGTACTCACTTTTGTTGCCAGCGGTTTAGACATTAATAGCTGTGTGTTGTGTTATTTTGAGGGGACAGCAAATTTACACTGTTATACAAGCTGTACACTGACTACATTGTATCAAAGTGTCATCTCTTCAGTGTTGTCCCTTGAAAAGATATAATAAAATATTTACAAAAATGTGAAGGGTGTACTCATTTTTGTGAGATACTGTATATACCCGGTGAGACAATTAACCTGATTGGAGCATTCCATTATTCACAGGTAAAGAGATAAATATACACACTTTAAATATACCCCAGCAATGACTTAAAACTCTCATTAAGCATATAGACAATATCTACACAGTATTCACAAAACCTTACCCAGGACCTCCTCATCACCTCTGTTCCCTTCACCTATATGTCCATTAAAGTCCGCTCCAATCACCACTCCCTCCCCCCCGGGAACACTCTCAACCACTTCATCCAACTTACTCCAGAATTCCTCTCTCTTCTACCTGACATCCAACTTGTGGGGCATACACACTGACAACATTCAACATCACACCTTTGACTTTCTAGCTTCAAACTCATGATTCTGTCTGACTCCCTCTTTACTTCCAGAACACTCTTCACATACTATTCCTTCAAGACTACTCTTACTCCATTTCTCTTCCTATCTACACCATGATATAACAGTTTAAATCCCCCTCCAATGCTCCTAGTCTTGCTTCCCTTCCATCTGGTTTCTTGAACACACAGTACATCTACCTTTCTTCTCTCCATCATATGAGCCAACTCTCTTTACTCTCTTTACCAGTTATAGTCCCTACATTTAACGTCCCTACTCTCACCTCCACACTTCTACCTTTCTTTTTATCTCTCTCCCTCCGAACACGCCTTTTCCCCTCCTCCTCCTCGATCTTCAACCAACAGTAGCCCAATTTCCACCAGCACCCTGTCGGTAAACAGCACCGGTGGCGGTCATCTTTAACCCGGGTCTCGACCGATCTGGTATGGAAGTCTGATTCGTCATGATCTGCATGTTCAGGGATGGCAACAGGAAATTCTGATTTCAGCTGAAATCTAATTTGGTCGATTGACTTATGGGGGGACCGGGGGGCACAGCCCCCCTGAAGCTGGGAGGTTTTCAGTAAAACAGAAGTAATTTAGACTGAAAAAAATGATGATAAAAAAAAATGAAATACTAGACTTAGATAAATCATTAAATTTAATGAAAAGTTAACTTACTTTTTCTTCAATGTTGTCTCACTGTCTTTAGTCCAACATATTTAACAGTTCTATAAGAGTTTATTACACTATTTACACTGGTCACCAAGTCACTTCTAATGTGAAACTTTCTTCCTTTTGGCAGCAAGCTGTGTCAGTCTCTGAACTTTGAACTTCATCTCCTTTTCTGGTTTCTTCAGAAATTGTCTGAGTGTTTCTGTTACCTCGTCAAACTTTGAGCCAATTTTCACCTTTACCGTCACTTTTCTCTCAAGCCAATTCCATCGGAACTTATTTTTGACACTTTTATCTATTTCTAGCACTGATGACTCCTGATCCTCCGATAAAAATCTCATAATTCCGCTGAAAACAATACCGAAAGCTCAGAATTCCAACATGAACCAGGGATGTGATTTGGATTTGGGGAAATTATCTGAAAATTCAGCAGGGGGTCTGGGGGACATAGTCCCCCACCGGGGTCCAGGGCAGAGCCCCGATTGGGGGGGTGGGGTGAAGGGGGGCAAAGCCCCCCAAAGCTCCTGGGTTTTTATGATTTTTAAGTACCAGAACTGTGCTTAAATGACATAAAACAAACAGCTGAATGCCACTTATTACTGTATAATATTGACTTATGTTCCAAGAAGATAGCATTCCTAAAATATTCCAACAAGCATTATCTATCACATGCTTTAACACTTGATCAAATCAAAATCAGTTAATTTTATCTATTCCATAATAGAAATAAAATTCCAACATACCATTACTTTTTATAATTTCAGCATTCATTTCAGATCACCAGTTTCAATCTCCATTGAGACTTGAGCAGTTGATTTTGCACAACCACTGATGTAGCCAAGTCTTAGAAATATTCAAAAGTTATGAGTCAATGTCCACTGTGCACTGTCAATTTCAAACTGTTTGGAATCATAAAAGGGGATGGTTAACTTTTATTACCGTTTCCTCCCCCGCGCAGCCCAGCTCATACAGCCATTGTAGGCCGCCAGTAACAGAGAGTTAATGGCTCTCCACCTGGCCATATGCCACTTCCAGTCCTGCCTGAAAGGGCACAGCTTCATTGCGTTTGTGGACCACAAGCCGCTAATGTACTTAAAGTACTTTATCTTCCTGGAAGATAAAATAAAGCGGAATTCGGCGAATTAGCAGAAAATCACATCCCTGAGAACACGCCGCCATGAATTTTTGAAAAAGCATACAACGAGCCATTTGATTGGTCCAATCGTTTGCAACTATCCAATCGCAGGGCTGTCAAGCTACTGCAATACAGCAGTAGCTTGAACACAACACATCCGGGTTATCGCGGGAGACGACTTCCAGGGAAGCGCCAAGCGCTTATGTAATCATGTTGATTTTCGCTAAAATCGGTAACAATAAGGTACCTTACCCCCCCCTAAAATTTTCTCAATGGATTTAGACGATTCACAGAAATGATCAATTTGAAAATAAATCGGCGGAAATCCGCGGAAAATTGCCATCACTGATGTTTGATTTGGCAAAGGTTTTGTCGGATGCCCTTTCTGTGTGGTCGCAGGTCTGATGACGCCATAACAAAACCGGAGTGGTGGCTCAGTAGAGCATATGCCCCACACCCAGGAGGCAGGGGTTCAAATCCCAGCCGGGTCATGCCAAAGACCATATAAAAAAGTGGAACTTCCTGCCGTCCAGCTTGGTGCTCAGCAATAATGGAATGGAGGAGGGAAAATTGTGGCGGCGCCTTGCATGGCAGCGGCCCTCTGATTCTGCACTTGGGGTGTGTGTGATTAACACAGTAGATAGGTAAAACACAATCTCGTTCTACTGTACATGATTGGTTGTACAGTTGAATGACAATAAAGGGTGATTTAATTTAATTTAAAATCGACCATCAACCTGCAACCTAGGGTGTCCTGGTCCCAGGTGCACATATGGACATCCTTATGCTTGAACATGGTGTTTGTTATGGACAACTGCGGCTGGCACAGAAGTCCAATAACTGATCACCACTCGGGTTTAGATCGGGAAGGCCGTTCCTCCCAATCACACCCCTCCAGGTTTCACTGTCACTGCCCACATGCGCACTGAAGTCCCCCAGTAGGACAATGGGATCTCCAAGAGAAGCACTCTCCAGAACCCCAGTCAAAGACTCCAAAAAAGGTGGGTTCTCTGAACCATCACTTGGTAAATAGGCACAAATGATGATCAGGACCCATTTCCTAATCCGAATGCGCAGGGAAACTACCCTTTCGTCCAGAGGGGAGAACTCCAATGTCGAGGCAGTAAGGCAGAGGGATATAAGAATACCCAGCCCTGCCCATTCAGAGAAGGCTAAGCTCCAGGCCCTCTCCAGGAAACTGGTTTCAAAACCAGAGCTGTGTGTTGAGGTGAGCCCAACTATATCTAGCCGGTATCTCTAAACCTCGTGCACCAGCTCCAGCTCCTTCCCCACCAGAGAGGTGACATTCCACATCCCAAAAGCTAGTTTCAAAAGCCAGGGATCGGACCACAAAGGTCTCTGCCTTCACCTACCACCTGATCCGCATAGCACCGACCCCCATGGTCCCTCCTGCAGGTGGTGAGCCCACTGGAGGGCATACCCATGTGACTTCTTCGGGCTGAGCCCTGCTGGGTCCCATTGGCAGAAACCCGGCCACAAGGCGCAAGCCATCAAGCCCCTTCCCCAGGCCTGGCTCCAAGGCGGGGCCTCAGTAACCCCATACCAGATGGGGTACACTGAATCCTTGATTTTTTGTTCATCATGGGATTCTATTGGATCACTCTGAGGGTGTTTTCACACCTAAATTCATTTAATTTGGTCCAAATCAGTTGACAAGTTTGTTACTTTGTATCATTTTCTCCTTGGTTTGGCCCCCTTTCACACAGGCAAAAATTCAAGCAGACCAAACTGCGTCACGTTAAATCCTGCGAGACTTACAGTGTTGTGACAAAGTGTTTGTCCCCTTCCTGATTTCTCATTTTTTTGTATGTTTGTCACACTTAAATGTTTCAGATCATCAAACAAATTTAAATATTAGACAAAGATAACACAAGTAAACACAAAATGCATTTTTCAAATTAAGGTGTTTATTACAAAGGGTAAAAAAACAAAAAAAATCCAAACCTACATGGCTCTGTGTGAAAAAATGATTGTCCTCTAAACCTAATAACTGGTTGGGCCACCCTTAGCAGCAACAATTGCAATCAAGCCTTTGCCATAACTGGCAATGAGTCCTTTACTGCGCTGTGGAGGAATTTTGGCCGACTCATCTTTGCAGAATTGTTGTAATTCAGCCACATTGGAGGGTTTTTGAGCATGAAATGCCTTTTTAAGGTCATGCCACAGCATCTCAATTGGAATCAGGTCAGGACTTTGACTAGGCCACTCCAAAGTCTTCATTTTGTTTTTCTTATGCCATTCAGAGGTGGACTTGCTGGTGTGTTTTGGATCATTGTCCTGCTGCAGAACCCAAGTGCACGTCAGCTTGAGGTCATGAACAGATAGCCGGATATTCTCCCTCAGGATTTTTTGGTAGACAGCAGAATTCATGGTTCCATTTACTACAGCAAGTCTTCCTGGTCCTGAAGCAGTAAAACAGCCCCAGACCATCACACTACCAACACCATATTTTACTGTTGGTATGATGTTCCTTTTCTGAAATGCTGAGTTACCTTTACACCGGATGTAATGGGACACACACCTTCCAAAAAGTTCAACCTTTGTCTCGTCAGTCCACACAGTATTTTCCCAAAAGTCTTGGGGATCATCAAGATGTTTCTTGGCAAAACTGAGACAAGCCTTTATGTCTTTTTGCTCAGCAGTGGTTTTCGTCTTGGAACTCTGCCATGCAGGTCATTTTTGCCCAGTCTCTTTCTTATGGTGGAGTCATGAACACTTACCTTAACTGAGGCAAGTGAGGCCTGCAGTTCTTTGGATGTTGTTGTGGGGTCTTTTGTGACCTCTTGGATGAGTCGTTGCTGCTCTCTTGGGGTAATTTTGGTCAGCCGGCCGCTCCTGGGAAGGTTCACCACTGTTCCATGTTTTCGCCATTTGTGGATAATGGCTCTCACTGTGGTTCGCTGGAGTCCCACAGCTTTAGAAATGGCTTTATAACCTTTTCCAGACTGATCGTTCTCAATTACTTTGTTTCTCATTTGTTCCAGAATTTCTTTGGATCGCAGCTTGATGTCCAGCTTTTGAGGATCTTTTGGTCTACTTCACTTTGTCAGACAGGTCTTATTTAAGAGATTTCTTGATTGAGAACAGGTGTGGTAATAATCAGGCCTGGGTGTGGCTAGAGACACTGAACTCAGCTTTCCAAAGATGTGATAAACCACAATTAATTTATGTTATAACAGGGAGGGCAATCACTTTTTCACACGGGCCATGTAGGTTTGGATTTATTTTACCCTTAATAATAAACTCCTTCATTTAAAAACTGCATTTTGTGTTTACGTGTGTTATTTTTGTCTAATATTTAAATTTGTTTGATGATCTGAAACATTTAAGTGTGACAAATATACAAAAAAATGAGAAATTAGGAAGAGGGCAAACACTTTTTCCCACCACTGTACAGCAGAACGTTCTCTGTTCTTATTGGTCAGATTTTTTGATGCAAGAACAGGAAAGAAATACAGGAAGTAGGATGACTACTGTGTATTTATGCATTTCTGGGGAGAAAATAATACTAATCGTAGCATAATCTACGGGGGGTTTTCATCACCATGGTTGTTTATTTCATATGTGCACATACCACTTTCGGCAAATCGTACAGTGTGAAAATGAAGTGCTGCTACAGATGGGAAATAACATGTTCACATTCACTAATCCTCCAGAAACATGACGTGTTCATCTACAGATATTTTCAAGATCTATCAGGTATGTACAGTGACATAACGTGTTACCATTTGCCGCTGGTCCTGTTTTAGTGTGGTCGCTTTCTCACCTGCAGGACCACACCAGAGCTCGCCATTTTATTCTGTATGGTTATTTTGGTACGCATTTGAGTGCGATTTCCGTGTTCTCACCAGACAAAACAAACCGCACTAACGGAGAAAATAAACTTGAGTTTGATTGAAACAAACTAAAGCCTGTAGGTGTAAAAGAACCCTTTGTCTGGCCCTTCCCCTAGAACCAGTTTGTTTTGGAAGACCCACCCAGAGGCAAATTTCCCCAGACAACATAGTTCCTGAGATCACTAGGGCACGCAAACCCCCGAACATGATAAGGTGATGATCCATGGGAGAAAGTATACAACTGCCTAATTTTTTTTTAAATGATGTTTAAACTTTAGAAGCTATGGCTAAAAACAGAAAAAAGGAATGTTTTATTGGGTTTTGTTGTTTTATTATTTTTAGAGCAGGAGGCCTTGCAGCTGCACTGTGACGGATGGCAACGGATATCAAGCAAGCCCAGGTCATGGTACATGGAGGAAAGCATGATGACAGCATTGTTTTTCTTTGGCACATATGAAACCTAGGTCAATTCAATCAAAACATGTGATAGTCTCGCTGGGGTCCATACGAACCCCAGATGACAATCTGGTCCAGAAATCAAACGAACGAGTGCCACAAATCGATCTTTTTTGGGTGGATTGATAACTTGGTGGGGGTGGGGGTGACAACTACCTAATACAGCATACAAAAAAGTAACAAGCCTTGAAAATATTACAAAAAATGTATTATTGGGGTCCGAATGGACCCCAGGTGAAAGATAAAGGGTCTATTTTTCCTCTTAGCCTTCAAATTAAACCTTAATAGCAGCACACAAGGCTTAGGTTCAGTCAGTCTATATTTTGGTCAGTTTGACAATATAGTCACCAAAGAAATAATAATAATAATAAAATTTACTGCAATGGACTGGACAATAGACCTTTATATTCTTTGTCAGCTCAGACAGTAACGCAAATCTGTACTCAAAAAAAGTGGGTGTTGTGATGAATCCAATGATGGATCATAAAATTACAGAGTGGACATGTCATCATGATCAGAGCTTTTGGAAAACATTGTCCATATGTGGGTATGGCTTATACTGTAAACATGTTAGTGGCACAACAATTCGTGTGCAAAACATTGTGCATATTTAAAAGAGAATCATAAATTCACCTGGAAAACATGAATGTCATCACTTAAAAATTTTCTGTTTTGTCAATAGAATATCTACGTGGAGTACCATATTCAGCAGTGTTATATACTACCCCTGTGGATGGTGCTTGTTCAAAGTCATTGCCCTCATAAAATAGGATATAACAACCCAAAGCACAAACTACTCTAGAACTATTAAAAAGAAAAATATTCAGCTGGTAGTTTTCCAGTTCAGATAAGCAAACTCACCTATAAGGAGCTGTTAGGAACTGAGTTGTTAGGAGCATCTTATCAGAATGGTAAGCACAAAAGAACCTATTAAATACATCTGACTTATGGTAGGTCACTCAGGAAGTATGGAGAGATGCATGATAAAGGTCATAGATATACCAATCTTAGCACTACATAACCATAAAGAAAATTAAATAGCACAAAGAGACATATGGGTTTTGGGTTTTGTTGTTTTGGGGTTTTTTTTGGGGGGGGGGGGGTGGCAGGAGGAGGGGGGTTGGAGACAGGTCACAGGTGATGTATTCTGTATTCTTCAAATAAAACTCTCTTTTGATCAAGCTAAGGTTTAAGTCACACCCAAATGCAAGTGAACCAACATAAAACAAGCCTTTGAAAAGTGCCATTAATAGAAGATGAAAAATGATCTGGAGCCATGGCTGCTGTAAATGGCTGAGAGATGAAAAAGAAAGCATTCTCTTTGTTAACCAGTGTCATTGAGAGGGTTAAGCTAGAAAGAAGACCTCCACAAAACATAAGTTCTTCAGTGAGGAACATCATTAAGTGTTCAAAAGTGATTATACCTTTACGTGATTGTGTGTGTATCTGAACAAAATATGAGCTATTCAAATTCATGTCAGCCACCATTATCGACCACCAAGTTTAATGGCAATATATTAATGAGTTGGTTAAAAGACTTAAAACAAAATATCCAAGTAATCAGTCAATTAGGAATATTCAAAATTAATAATGTTCTCTTTTTTTGTGTGTTGCAGGTTCTTACCTGACTATGTAGTCATTGCGTATAAGCATCAGGTGCTGCAGTATAGAGAGAAAATAGGGCTCTGCACTGCTGTCCTTCACAATGCTCTGCACAATGCTGAACACATCCCCGGCATCAGTGCACAGAGTCAAGGATTCATACATAAAAGACATACTGCATTTTCACACAAAGGAAAAAAATGAAATCCTGGCCATGTGTATTTTAATTAGACACTTGTCAGCATCTTGTCTGAAATAATCAATGTGCATACAGTATGAGGAACATTTCAGCCAAATTTCGCCACATTTAAACAAGTTTTTTGTTTTTTTTTTTAAATGACAAGGATATTCCAGTTCACTTTTAATGTCTTCCAGCCTGTGAGAGAACTCCATCATGTCTTCTTCTTTGTGCTCTTCGAAAACCTTCAGCTGAATGTCAAGGGCTTCATTCCTAATGGCTGTCAGTTGCTATAAATGAATCGGACACAAAACAAAATGGAAAAAATACATTTGAATGCAGCAGATAAATAACACCTTAAGAGCTTCTACAATTTTAGCACTAAAAGGCAAACTGTGAGCTCAAGTGAAGACATGGAGCTTTTTCCAAGTGCTGTTACTCATGGTGATATACAGGTGTGGGCAGCAGATTTTGATTTTAATTTGCTTCATTCCAAGGCAGCAAAAGCAATGGTGTTTGCAACAGATAAACAGGTTAGATAGATGATATAAAAGCCAGTAGGAGGATTATTAGCCCAGACACTCATAACTTTATTGGTTTCTGGCCGCTGCACAGACAGAGGATGTGCAAACTCGCCTTTATTTCAGTAATTATTTGCTGGAGCAAATTGACAATATTTCACTGAACTGGACAACTCATTTAAATATTAATGGTGTGTGTGTGTACAAGCGTGCATGCATATACGTTCATGTTTTGCTTACCGGCAATATCTCTTTCAAGCCACAGCGCATAAATTCATTTCTAATGTGCAGCCTGAAGTCCAACTCATCAGGAGATGTTACCAGTGCATTGATGAGCTGCATGCACGCCACCTGCAACATGGAGGTACACACCACAGAGAGGGAGTGAGGAAAAGGAGGCAAAAGAGTCAGACAGCACAATGATGGACTTCTTCAAGAAGTTGATGAAAAGCATGCTGGCATGAATTCTAAATGAGTCATGTCCCTTGGAAGCATGGAACCATAACTAATGCATGTCTATTTTCTCCAGTCACCAACTTGGGGGGTGGGGGTGATTTTAATATTAATGCAACAACTGCACACCCATGCACACAAAACCCAACTAACAGTCAATTTAAGGGAAAACTCGCCCTTTTGAAAGACATTTTTCACTCCCCTCTGAGTCTGGTTTACCAAACAAGGACAGCTGCCTCCTGTGACTTTTCAACTAGCTGGGCAAACACAAACAGAAAAATCAATTATTGATCAGTAAAGCAATCCGCTCATGTGTGAAAAGAGGGTAAGGTAATGCTGGATATTCCGAGGGCTGAAGAATACTTGGCGCACACACACAAAATCAGGTTTAGAAAAAAGCTGTCATAAAATTGCATTTCAAAAATATAAATAGGCCAAATAATGTTTACAATGCATGTTTCTCATGAGGTTAACACTTATTTTATTGTAAAGACAAAGAAAAAAATAACTTGTAATGCAGGTGCATTAAAAAAAATAGAATATCATTGAAAATTTTAGAGCACTTTTTGCCTTCAACTGCTGAAAAGTATTATGATTCAGATTTCTTTTCCAGCAGGACTTGGCACAAGACCACAGCACCAAAACTACTATGAAATTGTCTTCTTATCATACCAGTACAGTGTTCAACTGGCCAGCCATCTGACATGATCTGAACCCCATAGTTCACTATTAAGTATGGTCATGACGAAGGAGGAGGAGGAGTACCAACCAAGTTTTGAGTATATAAAGGAACACACTTTTCAGAAGTTGGACACGACTGTATGGTAAATCCTTATTTTTAGAGAACATTCTAATACTGTGAGGCACTAGACTTCTAATTTTCAGAAGCTATAAATTATAATACTCAAAATGAAAACCAAAAAAGGCAAAATATATGGAAGTTAAATTTGTAATGAAATTATAAATTTAAAAAATTATTGAAAATTTTTATAATTTTCTAACTTTCTGAGAAGCACCGCAAAATCCCATGCTCACAAACAACTAAAAGTGTCACATGAACTGTGCATGCCCCTGCCCATTAATATAATTCAATAAATTTTGTGTTTATAATTTGCAATACTGATTTTGACAGGAGCACTGGGCACACATCTGATCACACCTCATACAATATGAATGTGTTTTTGGAATGATGCAAAGGTAAAATATATTTATTTTACAAGAAAATGATGGCCTTTGGATTTTGGGGGTTGCTAAAGCCCAAACGTTGCCAAGTCACAGTGCTCTGAAATGTACAGTACCAGTCAAAAGTCCAAACACATCTACCCATTCATTTTCACTGGGTGCATGTGTTCAAACTTTTGACTGGTCGAGTAGGTAAGAAAAGAAGCATATGCCCTGTATTCATCACAGTTAGGGATGTTAATGATTAATTAACTTTCAATTAATTGCAGATAAGAATTTAGTCGACTAAATTAAATTAGTTGTTAATTAATTGATAACTCAGGAGTCCTTTTTAATGGGAGCTTATTCTATGCAATATAGTGGCGTCACCATCCAGGCGGGGGCGCACGCGGTCACCCACTGCCGCCTTTCAACCAAAACTAAAGAAAAAGTAGAAGAAAAGTAGAAGATGCCAAGCCCCCAGAGCGCATGTGCTGTGCAGAGCGAAAACACTAGCCCTTCCGGGTTATGTCGGAAAACCACAACAAGTTCCAATGGCATGTGAGCTGAAGGTCCACCCGCCTGCTTCAAATCAGCAGGGCGGAGGAAGGGACTGGAGCAAGGAAGAAACTTCAGAAAACCGCTAGACGGGAAAGCAGACCAGATTCAAGTTACCACTGAGGTAACAGACAAGAAAGGCAGCCCAGATCACACTGGGTTTGCCTGGATTGGTGGGGTACTGTGATGATATTTAACATGCAACAGATGAAGCAGCTCACAATTTATTTTCCTGTTAAAACAGTCTACTAGTGCATCTCAGTATATTACAACGTGAAAGCTATTTTTTGTAATATAACTAAAAGAAAGATAAATTTTATGATATTGGTAATAGTTTTTAAAATAAATTAAAAATCAAGACATTTGTAATTTACTGAGGTGTACCAGCACATACAGTAGTACACACTATTCCATACAAAATTTGTTAGACTACAAAAAATGCATTTGTCTGTAGCTAAAAAGTTAAATCATTGAGGAATATGTTCATATTTTATTCAGTATATCAAAAACTGTAATAATTAACTTTTTATATGTTAAAGATAGAAAAACCATATTGTACCGAGGGAAATTCAGATTCTCAGGAAAATTGCCACTTTATCAATTAATTGTTAATCAATCAATAAGGTGAATCAACTAATGATTAATGAATTAATGGATAATTTGCATCCCTAATAATCACAGTTGTTCTTTTAATAATGACAGGGTTAAAAAGTTTTATGCTTTCTATTAGAAAATAGGAATAAGTAACAAAGCATCAGTGAAAAACAACCAAAGGGTTAAAAGATCTGGTTGCATTTGACACTTCCTTCTACTCATTTACTTTTTAAATGGCAGTCTGTTTGAATAAAAAAAAAATAGTAAGCTTTGGATCAAAGTGTTTATTCTGTTTTAGGGTAATGGGGGGGGGGGGGGTCACAAGTCGATCCCAGGGCCAACACAGACAGACAGACAACCATACACTCACTCTAATTACAGCCATTTTGGAATCATCCAAATATCCTAGCAAGCACGTCTTTTTGACTGTGGCAGGAAGCTGGAGAACCCACACAGGCATGGAGAGAACACGCCAGACAGAAACGTTCTCTCAGGAAATCTAACCGGAACCCAGGACGTCTTTGCTGTGAGGTGGCAATGCCGAACACTACAACACTGTGCAACCCAACAACCTGATCAGTCAACATATTCTTAATTTTCTGTAAGTATTTATATTAGAACATCTTTTCTCCTTTTCTCCATTTAATAGTAAAACTAAATATTGCATGATCAACTGACCAAAAAATAAGTTGAGCTGGTGCTGTAAAATTTGAATGAACATCAGAGTTCTACTTTAGTCAGTCTGTCCCAACTGTTTACAGATATGAGGCTGACATCTTGTCGAAACAAATACTGCAAATGCATTAGTGGGGAGGCTTTCAATTTCTATCTTGTCTGTACTTATAGTGATCATTAGACATCTGCGCTTAATTGAAACATCTGGAGCTGTGGCTGTATGGAAAACAGTTATGAAATATTAAGGGTGACAGGCTTATACATTACTTAAGCAATATTACACGAGAGTGAGTTCGGTATCGTGAATATATGAACTCCAGCAGGGTGTGATGCAGCTTGTGCCCTCCACATAGAGCAGGGGTGGGCAATCATATGCCATGGAGGGTCATTGCACTGCAGCTTTTCTGTTCCACCCAGTCTCTTCAGCAGGTGTTTTGCAATCCTTGAAGCTGATCAGAGGAAACACCTGCTGAAGACACTGAATGGAAAAGAAAACCTGCAGTGGAATGACCCTCACTGCCCACCCCTGACATAGAGCATCATACTCTGCTGGAATTAGTATATTCATGATACTGTAACCAACTTGAGTGTAATATTGCTTTTATATACAACAGTTCCGCAAGCACAATTTATTAAATGACAGAAATACTGGACAACATATTATGATTTGTTTGTTTAACCAGTTATTTAGCACAGCTGAGAAAAAAACTGTCCATTCTGAATGTAGCCACTAGCCAGTAATTGCTGCCAAACATCTCAATCAGCATGAAGATGTCTACTGTCATTTCACACACATGTAAACAAATCAAATATTGTCAAGTGCAAAACTAATAAGTGTTTGTAAAACATACCTGTTAAGTCGATACTTCAAAAAATCCCAGATCAAAACGTATCTAATACCGGTTGCCAGAAGCTAGTAATTGGCATGCTAGCGATTTAGCACATTTTGCTCGCCTTTCTTTGCATTTTCAGATGAAACAAAGAGTCCATCACCACAAAGGTATTGTGGTTTGCTAATCAAGACAACAAATCAAACTCTAGCACTGCCTATTTTTTTTAAACAGACGTGAAATTGCTTAATGATCTTAAAATGACTGGGTAAATGGAAGTAGACCTTTGCAAAAGGGTGGGACTTGCAGGTGTCTAAGTTCTTGTCCAACAGCACTTCACTGTGGAAATTAAGGTATCCAAAACAATACTGCAATTGTCAGAGAGTTGATAGAAAAATACTGTTAATAATTATCGTTAAGAACACCTTTGAAGCGGAGTAATAAATATCTAGAGAAATTGGCGTGCAATTTTCACAGATTATAGTAACTCCTGGAATCCCTATTGTCCAATCAAATTGCTCGGTCGGAGCTAACTGTTGTATAATGACATTTATAAAATGCAAATGATTCATCAACAATCAAAACAAATCAAGACTGGATATTTAGAACAAATCAAATCAGTAATCATACCCTATTAGTGTGCAGCATTCCAGCAAATGGTAAAAAGTCAGGCCATCAGTTTCTAGAGTCTTGTTAATTTTTTTCTTCAATCTCATGTTCCAAAAACAATAACATAAAATACAACAAAATATCAAACACAATAAATGAACAGGAACTCATAATACTCAGAGCTCTGACCCAGAAATAAAACTAAAAATGTTTTAGCAACACAGGACTAAGGGGACAAAGGAACCCCCGATTTTCAATGATCCTTTAAAAATGTCACATTCTGAAAATCCGCAAAAAAAATAAATAAATAAATAAATAAAAATCTGAGGAACACAAGGCATCAGTGGCTACAAAGGTGCTTTACACTCACTTGTAATTGAACTGAGCGATCTCGCAGGCCTTGCACAATAGGACTGAACCTTTCAACAGCTCGCCATTCCCCTGCTGTGGTAATGGCTTCAAGGACCTTCTCCAAGCTAAGTGAGAACAGGAAAAGCATGGGTGAACAGTGAGATATAATTTTCTATATTTTTTCATTATATACTGTAAATAAAAATCAGAGGGAGTTTGTTGACCATAAGCTCTATAGTGTATTCACAGATGCTTGGCACAATTAACAATGGACATAGGATGGTATATCACACAATAAACTTTCTGTTACTGTTCTATTGAGTTAGGATATTTGGAAATAATTATAAGCAATATTAGAAACAATAAATAATGGTACTTGATACTAATTAATTAGACCAATTAATAACTACCTTGATTATAATTATTAATACCACTCGAAATAAAAATACTGGCATATTTGTGCTTTTTCAATAAAAAAGGCAGTAATTGCTGAAGGAATGAAAAACATACGTGTTCTCTTCGCCTACAATGCAGATGGCTGACAGGAGCTTCACCACGTCCGTCATCACGGCAGGCTGGGTAGGATCAATTGTTCTTGCTAGTAAAGAAAGACTTTTCTCTTCTCCCAGAATTCGGTCCAAGCCATACTGCAATAAAAACAAAACACCACCACTCAGCTACCGTAGGCTCAATACATTTATGCAGTCTCTAAAAAGGAAAATAGTTAAACTGATTGGTCATATGGGCACCGTTAGGAGAAAATGCAAACAATCAATACAGACATACAGTAAGTTAGCATAAAATGCTATTTTTTTGTATGCTCTTAAAGAGAGAAAGATTTAGAGCCAACTGTGTGATTTTTGTGAGAAAAAGCATACAAAAATTGCCTCAGTGATTAAATACTAAATGTGTATTCCTTCTAAACACAACTCTTATGAATTTCAATGCACAGTCAGCTGTGTTGTTGATATATGCATCGGGATCTAAGTAACTACATGGAAAACATGGGCATGTGCAATTTCTTTGAAGGAATTATGAATTTTTTTGTTGATATTTCGGTCATTTTCTTTAATCCAGCATCTTGCATAGTAAACTTGAATATCAGACAACAGCAAGCAAATCAAGTACAGAGCAACATGGTCGTGAAAAGGCAGGTGACCACTTTATTCTGGGAGACAAAAATGAAATGGATTAGTTGCCAAAATGCCTTTCTTTAAAATTACACATTTTACTTTTTTTTTTTCAATTTTTCCTTACACAACAGGCAGACATTTTGAAACCTAAACAACGCTGCTAAAATATACAGTATAGTAAAGAATATCTAACAGAGTTAATTATGTTCAGAATTGTAATCCATTAAGCCAACTCCCACCATGAGGTAAATCATAGTACTACATTACTATGCCATTGGTGGCAGACAGCAGAAAATATGCAAGTGTGGGACTTGACACACAAAGGCAGAAGAAGAAAAGGCTGCAGTGACAGCTGGCAGAGAACACCTGTCTTCTTGGCACTGTGGATACCTCTTGTCCCAAGATGCCTCGCTAGCCAGGGAAAGGTCTGGGCTGACAGAGAGGCCTACGGGTAAAAGCTGATGTTTGGCGCCTGTTGAGACGGCAGATTACATGAGACCTTACAGCACACTTTATGCCAGAGGGGCTGTATATCTGTCTCCATGGGGTTTTTGTTCCATGTGGCAAAGTTTTTTTTTTTCTTTTTTTAGCCTTTATTCAAAGCCTAAAAGGACAAAAGCTGAAGTATTATGAAATAAAGCTACCGCTCAGCCCACTGAGAGTTACATCCTCAGGTGAATGGCCAGCGCCTGCATAGATTTCCTTTGCAGGAAGTTTGATGTTATGTTGACAATTACAAATCATTTGTTTTGAACCTGGCCTTGGACCAGGGTCCCCAAATTCTAATTAAAGAAAAATACTGAATGAATACCTACATAGTTAAAATCCAAATATCTTTGCAATTTACAAACCCAATGCAACATCTAGCTCTTTGAAATCCAAATTCATTTAAACTTGTAGTAGATGAAATGTTTGTGACTTGCTTCTCCAGTTATTGTGGTCATAAAGATTTTTTAACATCACCACTAATTAAACTCGCCTGATATTTTCATAAGCTACACCAAATTTCAGAAATTTACAATACTTCATGGTTTTCTCAAGGTTTTCAGAAAGAAAATAACCTATGGCCTCGATTATGAGGTCAAGGTAATTAAAAAAAAACACTGGAGATTTTTTATACTAGATACACCATCACCATGTTGATTTTTAAAGAAAAATGTGACTTCTGACCTTGAACTCAGGAATTCAAATTCATCCAAGATTTAGATTCAAGATTCAAAGATTTTATTGTCAATACTACTATATGTGCAGGACATACGGGAGAACTGAAATGGCATTTCTCTCTCTTCATTGGTGTGCATTTTATAAAAAGAAAAGGAATAAGGCTGGATAAAAATGAAAAACAAAAACAAACAGCGACAGCAGCAGTCTATGTACAGTCTATATAGAGTAATGCAACCTGTGGTGCCAATGGCAGCCAGAAGGACTCTGACCTCCATAGAGGTAAACGATTAGTGGTAATAAACCCAGTAATCCTATATTCAGACAGCTATAGATGAATACCCGTAGTTGCATTTCAATGCGGTAGTGTAAGTGCAGATAGTGACAGATATGATTGCACATGATCAGTATTGCAGTGATATACGGACAGCAGCAGATACGGCATTTGTCCAAATGGTTGCGGTTAATGTGCAGACATATAGCTGCAAAAGTACAACAGAACAACAGTATTATTGTTGGTGTGCCAGTCTTTCTATGCCAACATCTGAGATAGTTATTGTGCAGGTGTTACCGTCCGGGGGGGGGGGGGGGGGGGTGTGAACAGAGCTCAGGGTCCTGATGGCCTGATGAACGAAGCTGTTCAGCAGTCTTGTGGAGCTGGCTCAGAGGCTTCGGTACCTTTTCCTCAAGGGCAGGGGGCTGAAGAAGGAGTGTAGGGGATGAGAGGTGTCGCCCGTGATGACGATGGCTCTGCGGGCGAGGCGAGTGGGATAGATGTTCAAGAGGAGGGGCAGGGGGGGCACCGATGATCTTGCGGGCTGCATCCACTACGCGTTGTAGTGTCTTCCGGCAGGCAGCAGTGCAGCTTTCATACCACACCGTGACGCAGTTAGTGAGGATGCTCTCAGTGTTGCCCCGGTAGAAAGACTGCATGATGTGGCGTGGGACTCATGCTCGCCTCAGTCTGCAGAGGAAATGGAGGCAAGTTTGGGCCTTCTTGGCCAGTGATGTGGTGTTGACTTTAAACCTGGTCACAAGGTTTTTTTTTTTGTTTTTTTTTTCCAAAATCTGACCTAGACCTCGAGATCATCAATCCACCCATCCATCTTCTTCCGCTTAATCCTTTTCAGGTCGGGGGGGGGGGGGGGGGCTGGAGCCTATCCCAGTGTCTTTGGGCGAGAGGCAGGGTACACCCTGGACAGATCGCCAGTCCATCGCAGGGCCAACACAGAGAGACAGACAACCATTCACTCACAGTCATACCTAAGGACAATTTAGAATCCCCAGTTTGATGCCAATTAACCTAACCTGCATGTTTTTGCCATGTGGGAGGAAACCGGAGAAATCCTGGAGTAGGTAATGAAAATTGAAACTCATCTAAAATATTTTGAAAAGACCCTGTAGCATTCACAAGGAAGGTTTTAACGAAAAAACCAACAAATTAACACATCAATTGGAATAAACAAGTTTTAGAAAAAGTAATTCTATTCAGGTCATTCAAAGATAAATTAATACTGTAAATTCATTACCTTGTTGTTCATGAAGGCTTTGAGACACTGGACAACTTTATGTTGGTTCTTTTTATCAATCTTCTCTTGCCTAGGGACAAGCGAATAACAGGAAAAAGGAAAAAATCTCTACATGGAAAAGAATCAACTTATGTGCCAAAAATAAATGAACTGTACAACTGCTAAATACAGTGGATATAAAAAGTCTACACACCCCTGTTCAAATGCCAGGTTTTTGTGATGTAAAACAACAGGAGACCAAGATAAATCATTTCAAAACTTTTTCTACTATTAATGTGACTTATAACATTAATAGTAGAAAGGTTATAATCTTTAATTCAATTCAATTCAACTTTATTTATATAGCGCCATTTCACAACAACAGTCATCTCATAGCACTATCAACTGTAGGGAGGACCCCCACAGTTGCAGAAAGACACCAGCAATCAGGCGATCCCCTGTGAGCAAGCACTTGGCGACGGTGGAGAGGAAAAACTCCCTTTTAACAGGAAGAAACCTCCAGCAGAACCAGGCTCAGGGAGGGGCAGTCATCTGCTGCGACTGGCTGGGGGGTGAGGGGATAGAGAAGAAGAAAAGAACAGACATGTAGAGAGCAAACAGCACGATGGGGACTCAATCTATGGGAGAGAACAAACAAATGTTAATGACCAGCAAAAAAAAAATATTTCATAGAGAGTGAGGAAAGGAGTGAGGCCCAGTGCATTACTGGAGGTCCCCCGGCTGACTAAACCTATTAGCAGCATAACTAAGGGAGGGTTCAGAAAACACATGATCCCTCCCTAATTGTAGGCTATATCAAAAAGGTAGGTTTTAGCCCTATTCTTAAAAACAGAGATCGAGTCTGACTCCCAAATCCAGATTGGCAGCTGATTCCACAGGAGAGGAGCTTGATAACTGAAGGCTCTGCCTCCCATTGTACTTTTGGAGATTCTAGGTATTACAAGTAAACCTGCATTTTGGGAGCGTAGTGCTCTGTTAGGATGATACGGTAGTATCAGATCTTTTAAATAAAAAGGAGCCTGATTGTTTAGAGCTTTGTAAGTAAGAAGAAGGATTTTAAACTTAATTCTAAACTCTATGGGAAGCCAATGAAGGGAGGCCAGAACCGGAGAGATATGATCTCTCTTTCTAGTACCTGTTAAAACTCTTGCTGCAGCATTTTGGATCAGCTGAAGACTTTAGAGTGATTAAGTGTTCTTCTTTAGTGCCATGTCAGCATCTATGGCTATTTCATGGCAAAAATAGAACTAATAAGAAAACTGAGTTAAAAATTATATAGAGATAGGATGATAAATGAAAGAATAAATAACTAGAGCGAGATAGACATGTAAATACAATAAAATAGAAAAATTAAATAAGCTGCTTCAGATGCACGTGCTAAAAACCCTAAAATTTTCTTTGGTGGTGCCTTATTAAAAATAGGGCTCTCTTGGCAGCATTGTCTGGTTCTTTCAATGTGCTCCAATGCTAGAAGCAAAGCACGAGCCTCCGCTGTAAAAACTGAACATTGTTTGGGAATCCGCAAACCATGCTGATTGTGCCCGGTGACAGTTGCAGCAGAGACTGAGCCATCTACGTTAGATCCATCCGAGTATATGGAAATATGGTGAGGAAAATGGCATTTTATGTCCAAGATCTGCTGCTGGTACACATTTGGATGAGTGTCTTTCTTTTTGTTTTGGCTCAGATCCAGAATGATATTGGGTTTCCTCAAACTCCGTGGAGGAATGGGACAAAACTGTGTCTGTGTTACGTCGCTCATATCGGGGTTTAATTTTACCAGGTGAGGTTCTATACGGAGTCCAAAAGGAGTGATGCTCTTAGGTCCGACCTTATACATCTGCAAAAATCGAGGGTGAAAAACTGCAGAGTAGGCTGGATTTCTATGGTCTGCTTTAAGTTTAACCATATACTGGAGAGCCAATTTCAGGAGACTGTTTTGAAGTGAAGGCTCATTTGCTTCAACATACAAACTTTTAAAAGGAGAGGTTCTGAAAGTCCCCAAGGCAAGCCATAGCCCTTGGTGATGGACAGTTTCCAGCGTCCTGATGTACTGTATGTTTTCCTTGCTGATCCATAAACTATGCTCCCATACTCTGAGATCTTACAAGTGCTCTGTGGAGACGCCGCAGCACAGTTGAGTCCGCACTCCATTTAGTTTTTGCCAAAACTTTAATAATATCAAGGGCTTTAAAACATCTGATTGGCAGAAATTTTATATATGGAATAAAAGAACAGCTTATTATCAAAAACTAGAACAGCACTCGGAGAGCGCAGACCTCCGCCAAGCGCCACAATTCCCCCCATACAGTGTTTGTGTGTACGTTTTCAGATTCCTTGAGCATGTAAACATATGACTAGCAATTGGATTCACAATGATTATTTGTTTATTTGACAGGGACAGTGCAATAAACACACAATTAATCAATGACAATCAATCTGATAGTGATAGGATTAGTGGTTCAGTAGTAAAAGCATTGCCTCCTTGGCGGAGGTAATAAACTGAAGTGTTGCTGTTGTGTCCATCTCCTCCACTGACGGATGCAAATTGGGTAGACAGGTTGCCGTGGGTTTTATATTATATTGTAACGTGCTGCTCGACATGGTGACGTCCCACCGGGAGGTTCGAACTCACGCCTCCCGCTCCGGAGTCCCGCACTCTACCTGTGTCGCCAATAGGAGCAAGCCAAGTAGGGTGCTCATATTGAGTTCGCTACAATATTATTTTTTGAGGGGTTGCGCTCCGCGGCAAACGAGAATTTAGAAGCTTCGCCGGCAGAGAGCTCGTTTTTGCGCAGCGCCTATGGCTGGCCGGTGAATTTCTGCCAAATGCGCAGCTCCTATGGCTGGCCGGGGAATTTCTGCCAAAGAATCCGTCGGCAGACAGCTGCCCGTGTGAGGTTTTGCAGTTGCGCGCAAACACAGGCACGCTGGCGGGCCCAGGCCAGCAGTGTTTTCCGCGTCCTTTTGTGCCTAAAACGTTGAAGAACGCAGAGTTTGTGTTGCAGACACGACGACCAGCGCCCTCCATTGCGCCTGCGCACATGTTGAAAATGGCTGTATGTCACAGTGTTGAATGAAAAATGCTTTAAAAAATTCCTGTATCCAGACGGTGAACCGGATCACCCCCAAAATTTAATCAGTTCTTCCTTGTACCATTTCCAACAACGCCTGAAAGTTTCATGGAAATCCGTCCAAGATTTTTTGAGTTATCTTGCTAACCAACAGACAGACAGACAGACAGACAGACAGACAGACAAACAAACACACAGTCAAACCCCGGCAAAAACATAACCTCCTCCTGGCCTTTTCGGCCTGGCGGAGGTAATAAGTCCTAGGAATTTGGTTTCTTTTACCACCTTGACAACTTCTCCATCAATGAAAAGCTCAGGGTCGAGGTAAAGAGACCGCAGCAGGCAAAAGGGCATGCAGACAGTTTTTGTTTTTGAAAATTTAAAACCATTACTGACTGACCACATATTAATTCAATTCAATTCAATTCAACTTTATTTATATAGCGCCATTTCACAACAACAGTCATCTCATAGCACTATCAACTGTAGGGGAAACCCCGACAGCTGCAGAAAAACCCCAGCAATCGGGCGATCCCCTGTGAGCAAGCACTTGGTGACGGTGGAGAGGAAAAACTCCCTTTTAACAGGAAGAAACCTCCAGCAGAACCAGGCTCAAGGAGGGGCATTCATCTGCTGCGACTGGCTGGGGGGTGAGGGGATAGAGAAGATGAAAAGAACAGACATGTATAGAGCAAACAGCACGATGGGAACTCAGTCTATGGGAGAGAACAAACAGATGCTAATGACCAGCAAAAAAAAATATTTAATTGAGAGTGAAGAAAGGAGTGAAGCCCAGTGCAATATTGGAGGTCCCCCGGCTGTCTAACCCTATTAGCAGCATAACTAAGGGAGGGTTCAGAAACACATGATCCCGCCCTAATTGTAGGCTATAACTAAAAGGAAGGTTTTAACCCTACTCTTAAAAACCGAGATCGAGTCTGACTCCTGAATCCAGACTGGCAGCTAGTTCCACAGGAGAGGAGCTTGATAACTGAAGGCTCTGCCTCCCATTGTACTTTTGGAGATTCTAGGTATTACAAGTAATCCTGCATTTTGGGAGCACAGTGATCTGTTAGGATAGTACAGTAGTATCAGAGTAACAGTAGTATCAGACACTTCCGGTTATGGCGGCCGCCTAGAAGGACACGTATCACTCTGCTCTGCTCCTGGAAATAAAGATTCGGCAAATAACTCTCTCATTTGGAACAGAACTTTTCCCAGCGTTTGGGTGAAGATATGCCGGGGAAGACTAAGGCTGGGAAATCAGGAGGGGGAAAAATTGAATCGCCGAAGCAGTCCAAATTAACGGACTTTAAAGTTAGTGGCGCAGTAGAAAAAGCTGCGGATATGGCGGATGAAACTAGCGGTGGTGCGGTAACTGCTGATGATGGCGGCACAGGTGCAGTGCTGGCTGCCATTAATTCAATTCAATTCAATTCAATTCAACTTTATTTATATAGCGCCATTTCACAACAACAGTCATCTCACTGTTGTGAGATGACAGTTAGCTCAATGAGCTCAATGAGAGCAGACTTTTCCGCTAAACTTGATGGGATTATGGCAGCGTTGGATGCAATGAGAAAGGAGTTGGGTGACTGCGTGGAGCGAGTGACGCAGGCGGAGCTTCGTGTTTCCAGTGCGGAGGATGAAATCAGCGGACTTCAAATAAAGGTGCGCACTTTGGAAAAAAAAAATAAAGATCTGGAAAATAACGTTCTGGACTTGGAGTCCCGGTCCAGACGGAACAACCTGAGGCTGGTGGGTTTACCGGAGGGAGCCGAAGGTCGTGAGTCATGCTCCTTTTTGGAGGGGTGGATCCCAGAGGCGCTGAACAACGCGGAGCTAAAATCATCAGTCGTCTTGGAAAGCTCCCACCGAATTGGCCCACCGAGAGGTAACAAGGCAGCACCGAGGACGTTAATTATGAAGTTTCTCAGCTACAGAGACAGGATGACGATCTCCAACGCGGTGCGGGCCAAAGGAGAAATTAAATACCAAGATCAGCAGGTGCGGTTCTACCCAGATTTGGCCTCAGGAATCCAACAATTAAGGAAGCAGTTTGACCCCATCCGTAAAGAACTGCGCAACCTTGAGATTCGTCATGGAGTGATTCACCCTCCAAGACTTCTGGTCACATATGAGGGCAGAACACACATCTTAAAGACCCCCGAGGAGGCGCAGGAGCTCATCAAGAAGATCCACGAAGAGACTGGTGGGAGCTAAGCATGAACAGAATATAGGGTAGAATATTTGAGCATTTAACTGATTAGAAGCATATAACAAGATTACAAAATATAGATTGTATTACATATTAAAAAAAAAAAAAGTACAAAATTGCTATAAAATTTTGGAGTTAAATTGGAAAATTAGAGAAGAGAGTTAATGTTACGTTATTAAAAGCAGTAGAGTTAGGATGATTGGGAGGATGAAGAAGGAGTGGCTTTGGCTGATCCTCGTGGGTGTGGAACGGTCGATAGCTATATCGGGAGACGGAATTTTTCTTTTGTTTTTGGGGGGATTGCCACAAATGTGGGAAGGGGGAATTTGTTTGTGTGTAGTTTGTAGGGTGAATGTTCAACCACTCATTTTTTTGCTTTTCTGTTTGAGCATGTTTACACTGCAAGGTAATCCCAAACTCCCTATTGATTATAAATCAAAGCGTTAATCTTAATTTAACTTCATGGAATTGCAGAGGTCTACAAAATTTAAAAAAACTTAAACAAGTTATGAATAAAATAAAAGACATGGGTTCAAAAATTGTGTTTTTACAAGAAACTCATCTAATAGAGGAGGATGTAAAAAGAATTAGGAGTAAATGGCAAGGAAATGTTTTCACCTCATCATTTTCATCCCGAGCCAGGGGAGTTATGACTCTCAGACATAAATCAGTCCCATTTCAAGTGAAAAATGTAATTGGAGACAAATTTGGAAGATATGCAATCATTCAAGGATCTTTGCTATTAGAAAATATAAATTTGGTGAACTTATATGGTCCCAATATAGATGATCAAAGGTTCTTTGCTAATTTATTTCTTATCTTATCATCACTTACAGGGCAACATATAATAGCAGGGGATTTTAATTGTACATTGAATCCCAGTATAGATAGATCAACAGGACTGGACTGTACGCACAATGGATGTAGGATGACTATTAATCATTTTATGAAAGAATTGAAATTGATAGATATATGGAGAGAAATGAAACCACAAGTTAAAGCATACTCTTGTTATTCCAATACCTACAAGACATTCTCACGTATTGATTATTTTTTGATCTCCACAGAATTAAGGTCCAAGATTCAAAACTGTTTTTATGATAACATCGTGATCTCTGATCATGCACCCTGCTGTCTAATATATGTAGATAAGAAATTGACAAAGGAACCAGGTAGATGGCAATTTCAGCATAAATGGCTTCAGGATGAGGAATTTGTTAAATACATAGAAAAACAGATAGATGAGTTCTTTGACATCAATACTACACAAACATCAGCATGTGTAAAGTGGGAGGCTTTCAAAGCTTTTATTAGGGGACATATTATTAGTTATACAGGTTCAAAATCTAAGAAGACTCGAGAGGAGAGAGTCCAATTGGAACATAAAATAAAAATTCTTCAAGAAAGAGTATATGCAGGAAGAGATCCAAGGTTGGAGAACGAATTACTGATTTTAAGAGCTGAATATGACAAAAAAATCAGCGAATAGAGCTGCCTCGAGTCTTCTAAGATTGAAACAATCTTTTTATGAACAAGGTGAAAAATCAGGAAAGTTATTGGCATGGCAGATTAAACAATTAGAATCTAAAACACCAATTACCAGTATTATAAGTAACGGACAGCTAGTTATAGATCCTTTAGAAATTAATAGAGCCTTTAGAGATTACTATGAAAAATTATATGATACCAAAAATGAATCTGACTTAACAAAACTACATGGGTTTTTGAACGAACTATTTATACCGTGTATTCCAAATGAAAATAGGGAGATACTGGAGTCTAAAATTAGTCAAGAAGAAGTTGGACTAGCCATTGATAATATGAAATCAGGAAAAAGTGCAGGACCAGATGGTCTTCCAGTTGACCTTTATAAAAAATTTAAGAATAAATTAACAAAACCTTTATTGGAAATGGTTTTAGAAGCATTTCAAAATAGTAATTTACCATCATATATGAATAATGCCTTAATTATACTGTTGCCAAAACCAGGTAAGCCCTCTAATAAATGTGAAAATATGAGACCAATAAGCCTATTAAATGCCGACCTTAAGATAATCTGTAAAATTTTAGCAAGACGAATACAAGAAATTTTACCAAATATTATTAATCGAGATCAGAATGGCTTTATAAAGGGAAGACAAGGCTTCCATAATGTAAGAAGACTATTTAATATTATTTATTTTAATAAAGAAGCACCGGATACAGCTCTCTTATCACTGGATGCCGAAAAAGCCTTTGATAGAGTTGAATGGCCGTTTCTTTTTGAAGTCTTACAAAGGTTTGGACTTGGAAATAATTTCATAAAATGGGTTCATATAATATATAATAATGCTACAGCAGAAATACTAACAAATAACAATATTTCAAAATCAATAAAAATCAATAGAGGATGTCGACAAGGCTGTCCACTTTCACCTTTACTGTTTACTATGGCAATTGAACCTTTAGCGATGGCGATACGTCTACAGTCACAAATATATGGAATTAAAGTTGGACCAACAGAACATAAAATCTCCCTGTATGCCGATGACATAATTTTGTTTATGTCGAATCTTAAAAAATCAATTCCGACCTTGTTGAATTTAATAAAGAATTTTGGGGAAATATCAGGATATAAAATAAATAAAACTAAATCTTCAATATTAATGCTAAATGAGACCCAGAGAAATTATCCAGCCCCTGAGGTAAATCAATTCAATGTTGTAAATCAGTTTAAATATTTAGGAATCCAAATTGTGCCTAAGCTAGAATCAATCGCCAGTGTCAATTATGAAGCCTTAATGACAGATATTGATGAGTTACTTCAGAGATGGATGTCACTACCAATGTCGATGATCGGGAGAATTAATATACTTAAAAGTAATATCTTACCTAAAATACTTTATTTATTTCAATACATTCCCTTACCACCACCTTTAGATTTATTCTCAAGAATTAAAAAAAAGTTAGTGGAATTTATATGGAACAACAGGAGGGCTAGATTACGTCTGTCTTTATTATATTTACCATTTGATCGTGGAGGTCTGAAATGTCCAAATTTTATGTTGTATTATTGGTCGGCACAACTGAGGTCTATGACATATTATTTTTCATTAAATGATCTCCCTCACTGGACTGAAATGGAATCATACAATTTACCTTTACCTCTTCCCATATTCATATACTCAGATTCGGCAAAAAAATTACAAAAACAAGTTAAAAATCCATTTGTAAAGCATATGATCAAAATATGGTGTGAAGCTAAAAACTATTTAAAAGAACCACAGTTATTGTCACAATTTAGTCCAATATGGGGTAATCAATATTTTAAACCAGGGAGAGCGGACGCTGTATTTAAAGTATGGAATTTAAAAGGGATACAAAAGATTCAGGATTTATATTTGCCATGTGCAGAAAACATAATGTCTTTTGAAGAGCTGAGGATCAAATTTAATCTCAATAGAACACATTTTTTTAAATATCTTCAACTTAGAAACTTTATTCGATCAAATCAAAATAAAGCTCTCACTCGACCTATCTATTCATCCTTGGAAAAAATGTTGATGAAAGATAGTAAAAGAAAGGGTATTATTTCAGAGTTTTATAACTCATTGACACTATCTTCAAGTGAAAATTCACTGAAAAGATTAACCTACTGGAAAGAAGATCTGCAAATTGAAATTTCAGAGGAACAATGGGAATTGGCTTGTACAGAAGCTCAAACCAAATCAATAAATGTACGCCTTAAATTGATACATTTCAAATGGTTAATGCGGATGTATGTTACACCGGAGGAGTTAAATAGATATAACAAAAATATACCAGATACATGCACAAAATGCATGGAAAGTAAAGGAACCCTATTTCATTGTGTATGGGAATGTAGATTAATAAGAATGTTTTGGGAAGAGGTGAGGGTAACAATTGAAAAAATAATCTCAAAACAAATCATATTGAATCCTAAACTGTTTTTGTTGGGTCTGTACCCAGAAAAGCATAATTTTAATAAAAGTGAAAGAACATTCATAGACCTCAGTTTGCTTAATGCCAAAAAATGTATTGCACTATTATGGAAAAAGACTCATAGACCAGATGTGACTCAGTGGTTAAGACAGATGTTAACAAACCTTCCATTAGAAAGAATAACATATATACTGAAATCAAAGGAAATTGTCTTTGAGAATATATGGAGACCTTTTATTGATTATGTAAAAAATTTAAACATAACTCTTGAAGAAGAAGGTGAATGATGTGTGTGGACCTTGTAAATTCCAAACTGGTGAACATAATATGTATACTTATGTATTGGATTGTCTAGACTAAACAGAGGAGCATTGTTGAAGATTTGATTTTGTTGGTGGTTGTTGGTGTTTTTTAGTGCATTTTTTTTTTTGCAGTACTTTAGTGTTAGTGTTTGATTGTTTGTATCATGTTTATTAAAAAAAAAAAAGGTTCAATAAAGATATTGTGGGAAAAAAAACAGTAGTATCAGATCTTTAAAACAAAAAGGGGTCTGATTGTTTAGAGCGTTGTAAGCAAGAAGAAGGATTTTAAACTTAATTCTAAACTCTATGGGAAGCCAATGAAGGGAGGCCAGAACCAGAGAGATATGATCTCTCTTTCTAGTACCCGTTAAAATTCTTGCTGCAGCATTTTGGATCAACTGAAGACTTTTTAAAGATGTTTTAGGACAACCTGATAATAAAGAGTTACAATAATCTAATCTAGAGCAAACAAAAGCGTGGATCAGTTTCTCAGCATCACTCTGAGACAAGATGCTCCTAATCTTGGCAATATTACGCAAATGGTAGAAGGCAGTCTTAGAAACGAATTTAATATGTGAATTGAAAGACAGATCTTGATCAAAAATAACTCCAAGGTTCCCCACAGATCTATTAAGAGAAAGAGTAACCACATCCAAACTAAAAGTTTGATTTGGAACGGTATTTCTAAGGTTTTTTGGACCAACAAGAATGACTTCAGTCTTATCTGAATTTAATAGCAGGAAATTACAAGTCATCCAAGCTTTGATTTCCTTAAGACAGGCTTCTAACTTGGCTAATTGATTACTATCATCTGGCTTCATTGACAGGTATAATTATGTGTCATCTGCATAACAATGAAAATGTATACAGTGCTTTCTAATAATGTTGCCTAACAGAAGCATATATAAACTAAAAAGAGTAGGGCCTAGCACAGATCCCTGTGGAACTCCATGACTAAGCTTTGAGTTGAAAGAAAACTAATTATTTACATGAACAAACTGGAACCTATCAGATAAATAAGATCTAAACCACTGCAACGAAGTTCCATTAAGTCCAACATAGTGTTCTAATCTATCAAGAAGAATATTATGATCGATAGTATCAAAAGCTGCACTAAGGTCTAAAAGGACAAGTACAGAAACCAGTCCATTATCAGATGCGATGAGGAGGTCGTTAATGACCTTCGCTAAGGCTGTTTCAGTACTATGATGGATTCTAAACCCAGATTGAAACTCTTCAAGTAAACCATTTCCCTGCAGGTGGTCAAATAATTGCGTAGCAATGACTCTAAGATTTTTGAAATGAAAGGGAGATTAGAGATTGGTCTATAGTTAGCTAAAGCTCCTGGATCTAGCGTTGGCTTTTTGAGTAAGGGTTTAATTACAGCCGTTTTAAAAGCCTGCGGTACATGGCCTAAAGTTAATGAAGAATTGATTATATGAAGAATAAAGCTACCAATAAGTGGGAAGACTTCTTTAAATAACCTGGTAGGAATAGGGTCTAAAAGACAAGTTGAAGGTTTGGATGAGGAAACTATTTTGTCTAACTCACAAAGGTCGATTGGAGTAAACTCATCAAGACAGACATCAATAGAAGGAGTTGTCGTAGTTACAGTATTTAAGTTAACTGTGGGAAGAATCTGATTGATTTTATCTCTGATGGATGAAATTTTATTATTGAAAAAGTTCATAAAGTCCTGACTAGTAAGTTCTAAGGGAATGCTAGGATTGACAGAGTCCTGACTCTTTGTCAACCTGGCTACAGTACTGAAAAGAAACCTGGGATTATTCTTGTTCTCTTCTATTAATGCAGAGTAATAACTCATTCTAGCTTTTCTAAGAGATTTTTTATAAATTAAAAGATGATTTCTCCAAGTTAAATAGATTTCATCTAAATTAGTGGAGCGCCATTTTCTTTCTAATTGACGAGTCTTCTGTTTTAAGCTACGAGTTTCTGTGTTGAACCAAGGAGTTAGAAATCTCTGATTAGACTTTTTCTTTTTTAAGGGGGCCACCAAGTCTAGAGTCTGATGCAGAAAAGCTGTAACACTATCCACCATGTTATCAATTACAGAAGAAGCAAGCTGTCTATAGCTTATTTCCGTTGTGTTGACACATGGCATAGAGGAAACAATCTGCATAAATTTGGTAACAGCATCATCTGAGAGGCATCTACTGTAATAATATTTTTCTTTAGGAGCCAAATAGTCAGAAATAGTAAAATCAAAGGTTAACAGACAATGGTCTGACAGTACAGGGTTATGAGGAGACACTACAAGATTTTCTATTTCTATGCCATATGTCAGAACAAGATCCAATGTACGGTGGAGGTAATGAGTAGAATTTCCTACTTTCTGAGAAAACCCAATCGAGTCTAATATTGAATTAAATGCCACATTAAGGCAGTCACTATCTACATCCACATGTATATTAAAGTCCCCTACTATAATTATTCTATCAGATTTCAGCACTAAATCAGCTAAGAAATCAGCAAATTCGGATAAAAATTCTGAGTAGGTTGATGGGGGACGATAAACTATGGCAAATAAAATTGGGTTTAACCTAAAATTGCTAAAGTGCCCGATACTGAGGACCAGGCCCTCAAAGGAATTATAACATGTTTTTTGCTTTACATTAACTAGTAATTTGGAATGGTAAATTGTTGCTACTCCTCCTCCACGACCAGAACTTCTGGGATTTTGACAGTTTAAATAACCAGAGGGAGTTGATTCATTTAAACCAGCATAATCCTCTTGCCCTAACCAAGTCTCTGTAAGGGAAATTAAATCAATCTGATGATCAATTAACAGATCATGAACTAACAGACTTGGGAGTTAGAGACCTAATATTTAATAAACCACATTTAATTTTTAAATTATGAGGAGGAACAGAGGCCAAATCATTCAATTTAGAGGCTTTATGTTTAATTTGAGTTTTACCAATATTTTGCTTTATCACTTTGGGATGCTTATACATTATATTTTTATTTACTTTGGAGGGAGCAGACAACGATTCTCTGATGGGGAAGACAGGGGCTAAGCTGAGAGATGGCGGATGAAGAGGAGCTGCAGAGAGGCGTGTAAGACTGCGACTCTGCTTCCTGGTCCCAACTCTGAGTAGTCACAGTTTTGGAAATTTGGATAAAAAAGATGCCAGATTGTTAGATAAATGAGAAGCACCATCCAAAGTGGGATGAATGCTGTCTCGTCTCATAAGACCAGGTTTTCCCCAAAAAGAGCTCCAATTGTCAATGTAGCCCACGTCATTTGCAGGACACCACACAGACAGACAGCGGTTCAAGGATGACGAGCGGCTAAACATGTCATCACTGGTCAGATTGGGGAGGGGCCCAGAGAATACTACAGTGGCAGACATCGTTTTTGCAAAGTCACACACCGATTCTACATTAAGTTTAAGTTTAAAAGACAAGTTGAAGGCTTGGATGAGGAAATTATTTTGTCTAACTCTAAAAGGTCGATTGGAGTAAACTCATCCAAACAAATATCAATTGAAGGAGTTGTAGTAGTTACTGTATTTAAGTTAACGGTGGGAAGAATCTGATTGATTTGATCTCCGATAGATGAAATTTTATTATTGAAAAAGTTCATAAAGTCCTGACTAGTAAGCTCTAAGGGAATGCTAGGACTGACAGAGTCCTGACTGTCAGCCTGGCTACAGTGCTGAAAAGAAACCTAGGATTGTACTTGTTCTCTTCTGTTAATGCAGAATAATAACTCGTTCTAGCTTTTCTAAGAGATTTTTTTTTATAAATTAAAAGATGATTTCTCCAAGCTAAATAGATTTCATCTAAATTAGTGGAGCGCCATTTTCTTTCTAATTGACGGGTCTTCTGTTTTAAGCTACGACTTTCTGTGTTGAACCAAGGAGTTAGAAATCTCTGATTCGACTTTTTCTTTTTTAAAGGAGCCACCAAGTTTAGAGTCTGATGCAGAGAAACTGTAACACTATCTACCATGCTATCAATTAAAGAAGAAGCAAGCTGTCTATAGCTTATTTCCGTTGTGTTGACACATGGCATAGAGGAAACAGTCTGCATAAATTTGGTAACAGCATCATCTGAGAGGCATCTACTGTAGTAATATTTTTTCTGTAGGAGCCAAATAATCAGAAATAGTAAAATCAAAGGTTAACAATTTTCTGACAGTACAGGATTATGAGGAGACACTACCAGATTTTCATATTTCTATGCCATATGTCAGAACAAGGTCCAACGTATGGTGGAGATAATGGGTAGAATTTCCTACTTTCTGAGAAAACCCCATATTAATCTTGTTTATGCACAGCTGTAGTTGCTTTTTGACTGTGCTCATGTCTTTCCCCCCGTAGCAAATACACAGGTCATCTACATAAAGATGTGGACGAAGATCTACTTAAAGGGTGGACGAGAATCGCCCTGAATACCTCAAGGCCCTGGATGTTGTACGGCTGTCATGGTTGACATGCCTCTGCAAGATTGCGTGGAGGTCGGAGGCAGTGCCTTTGGCATGGCAAACCGGGGTGGTGGTTCCTCTCTTCAAAAAAAGGGGACCGGAGGGTGTGTTCCAACTTTAGAGGGATCACACTCCTCAGCCTCCCTGGGAAGGTCTATGCCAAGGTACTGGAGAAAGGAGTCCGGCCGTTGGTCAAACCTCGGATTCAGGAGAAGCAATGTGGTTTTCGTCCTGGCCGAGGCACATCGGACCAGCTCTTTACCCTCTCGAGAATCCTCGAGGGTTCATGGGAGTTTGCCCAACCAGTTTACATGTGTTTTGTGGATTTGGAAAAGGCATTCGACCGTGTCCCTCATGGTTTTTTGTGGGGGGTGCTTCGGGAGTATGGGGAATTGGGCTTGTTGTTACGAGCTATTCGTCTCTGTACGACCTTTGTGAGAGTTTGGTTCGTATTGCCAACACTCGGTCGGAGTCATTCCCAGTGAGAGTTGGACTCCGCCAGGGCTGCCCTTTGTCACCGATCCCGTTCATAATTTTTATGGACAGGATTTCTAGGCGCAGCCAGGGAACAGAGGGTGTCATGCTTGGTGACCACAGGATCCCATTTCTGTTGTTTGCAGATGATGTTGTCCTGTTGGCTTCATCCATCAATGACCTGCAGTTCTTACTGGGACAGTTTGCCGCTGAGTGTGAAGCGGCTGGGATGAGAATCAGCACCTCCAAGTCCGAGTCCATGGTCCTCAGCCGGAAAAAGGTGGATTGTCCTCTCTGGGTTGGGGACAGGCTCCTGCCCCAAGTGGAGGAGTTTAAGTATCTTGGGGTCTTATTCATGAGTGAGGGGAGAATGGAGCGAGAGATTGATAGACGGATCGGAGCAGCATCTGCAGTGATGCGGACATTGTACTGGTCTGTTGTGGTGAAGAGGGAGCTGAGTTCTAAGGCAAAGCTGTCGACTTACCAGTCAATCTACGTTCCTACTCTCACCTATGGTCACGAGCTTTGGGTAATTACCGAAAGAACGAGATTGCGGATACAAGCGGCTGAAATGAGCTTTTTTCCGTAGGATCGCTGGACTCACCCTCAGAGATAGGGTGAGGAGCTCAGTCATCCGGGAGAGGCTCAGAGTAGAACAGCTGCTTCTCTACATTGAAAGAAGCCAGTTGAGGTGGTATGGGCATCTGATCAGGATGCCTCCTGGACGCCTCCCACTTGAGGTGTTTCGGGCACGCCCCACTGGGAGGAGACCCCAGGGCAGACCCAGGACTCGGTGGAGAGACTATGTCTCCCAGCTGCTCTGGGAATGCCTTGGTATCCTCTCTGAAGAGCTGGAGCAGGTGGCTGGGGAGAGGGAAGTCTGGGCTTGAACTGCTGCCTCCGAAACCCGGACCTCCGGAAAAGCGGTAGACGACGGATGGATGGATGGATCTACGTGAAGATTACAGAAGGTATTTGATCTAAGAGCACCAACTACACTATTAATCTTAATGCTAAAAAGAGTAACCAAGAGGATGCTTCCCTGGGGCACTCCTTGTTCTTGCACATGGGGGCTGTGAAAGGGTATCTCCTACTCGAACTTTGAAGTGTCTATTGGACAAAAAGTTTGAAATGAAAAAGGGCAAATGTCCTCTAAAACCCATGTCATGTAGGTCTCTTAAAATACCATATTTCCATGTTGTGTCATATGCTTTATCTAAATCAAAAAATACAGCAACTACATGTTCTTTTCTAATAAAACCATCACGTATATAGGCCTGTAATCTGAAAGGTGGTCTAAAGTGCTTTTACCATGTCTGAAGCCACACTGGTAATCAGTTAAAAGGCCTTCAGACCCAAGCACCCACACAAGGTGATTGTTTACCATTCTTTCCATGCTTTTACAGAGGCAACTTGTCAGAGCTATTGGACGGTAGTTGTTTTATCAGTATGATCTTTCCCAGGTTTTGGAACAGGTATAACTACTGCTTCTTTCCAGCTTTCAGGACTATTGCCTGACTTCCAGATGCTGTTGAAAACCATCAAGAGAATTGATAGTGCACTGGGGGGGTAAGTGTTTTAAAAACTGATAATGAATTTTATCTGGCCCTACAGCAGTGTCATGAATCAGAATCAGAATCAGAATAAAGTTTATTGCCAAGCACATTTACAAGTAAACAAGTAAACATACGAGGAATTTGACTTGACATTGGGCGCGCCTGATAGGCGCTTCCCAATGACGCGGCGAGCCATGGAGGCGCCTGTCAACAGGAGGGGAATAGAGGGCAAGGGTCAAGGAACAAAACAACAGGTAGAGAGAAAAAAACAGTTAATCAAAATAACGCTCGTAAGCTCAAATAAGCTCAAGTGAGCCGAATTATGATCACCCAGAAAAAAAACCCTCAATGCACAATTAGCAGACAATGAATCACACTTAACAAACAGCAACAGCAGAGAGAACAGTAAATGTGTGTCTTTCATCAGTATAAATGGGTCAGTCGTGTGTGTGTTGGATGCAAGGGTGGCAGTTATCAGTTACTGGAGAACAGCAGAGATGTCTCTCTCAGCAGATGTTATGACTAGTGTCTGGAAGTCAGAGGCACATGTCCTTGAGCACGGCAGATGGAATTTCTCTGAGTCAGACACATGGCTGTCCTTGAGAGTTCAGATACTGTACGCCAAATGTTTATGAAGGGGAAAATCAACATTTATACTGTTATTCATCAGGAGGACTGAGTGCTGAGGGCGCCGAAAACAGGTCGAATAACACTGACTTCAGAGAAAAACTTTCCATTCTCTTACGGATTCAGTGCTCCAATTCCATCGTTGCCAGTCTTTGAAATCATATCCTGGAGAGCTCTTAGCGCCACCGTGATGTTTTCAATCTTCCTGTACAGCTCTCCATTAGCCGCTATCAGAGTCCTCCCCAGCTGGTCGAATTGATGAGAGAGCTTCGCAGGGTCAGCTTTTTGATAAGCTCTGTCCATCTTCTTTAATTTGCGATACACCAGGACTATCCCAAAGCCGATCAGTAGAAGTCCTGGGACCGTAGCTCCAAATAGATATATATCTTCTATATCTTCAATTGAAAGATCGCACAGACACATAAGTTTCCAATTGTATGTATCTTTAATGTAACCCGCAGCAGCAGTACCTGCAGGACAGATGGGCTCCCCCGGACCCGATTTCCTCGTTGAGAAGACAGTGTCGATTGCGTTCAAAGCCCAGCTTATTAAATCCATAATTTCGTTAGGATGAATCACAGTAGAGAGCCACGCAGACACAGACAATAGCAAGCTGGGATCCAGTCAGTTAGGGAGAGAGAGACAGGGAACAGGAGCAAAGAAAAAAGCGACTACTCTCTCTGGAGGGCGGCAGTGAAGATGAGAGTTCCTTATTGAGAACAAAAGTTCTTCCATAGTGAAATCTTGGTTGTACAGTTCTGAGTTATCTGAAGAAAAGTTTACTTGTTTTTGTTTTTGTTGTGGTTGTATGATTTGGAACTCAGGATGATAGTTTCCAATAGATGAATTCTTCTCAAACATTTTGTCGTCAGCAGATTGCCCTGATGATTAATATGCTGTATTTGAAGTCCATTCTCCTTACCCTTCATCTCTCTAATTAAACTCCAGATCTTTTTGGTAGATGTGTTGGATGTGAGGCTTGATACAAATTCCCTCCAGCTCTGTCTCTTTGCTTCATTGATGATCCTGCATGCTTTAGCTCGACAGATTTTAAATCTGGTCAGGTTTTCTGTTGTTGGATGTTTATTGAACACCCTCTCTGCTTTCTTCCTTGCCTCAATGGCCTTTTAGCAGTCATCATTGAACCTATGGTGTGGCTTTGCTGATGTTTTTGCCTTTTGCATTTGAGCAAATTCCTCCCCACAGAGGATTATGACCATTAAAATGATTATGACCATTAAAATCACCCATAAGAATGTATGGGGATGGCAACTGATTATGAAGGTCATCAAGATTTTCCGGTGTCACAATCATATCTGGTGGTAATTCTGCTTGTAATTTGAAGACTAAAGCCAAGTGGCTGTGAATAAGGTCATTCCTTACTAAAATTGTTGAACCACCAGATGGACGATGCACATTTGGACCATATGTATTATACGTAGTATAATGTTTCAGAGACATGGAGTAGGTTAAAAGCAGAAGAGTTTCTTGAAGGCATAAAGCAAGGGGATTAAAACTAGCAGCTTAACGCTGCACTTCAGAGAAATTGGCCTGAAAGCCACTACAGTTCCACTGGATAATGTGGCTACCCACCATCAGGTACTGTAGGTAAAACAAAAGCACACTCCTTATGCTTGCTTTTGGGAGAGGGGCTGCGACTACGGCAAGTCGTGACTTTGGACATTTCTGCATCTACTGGAGTCCCATTCTTTTGCTATTTGTTTTCTTGACTTGATTTTGCCTGAGTAGAGGAGCTGGGTGGTTTTTTTTTCTTTTCTTTTGATGATTGGTTTTGTTCTGCGGACTTACTTAGACTTTGACTTAAGGGTTGGCTTATTGTAGTCAGGTTTTGAGTACTCGTTTTACTTTTAACTGGGACTGGGATCCTGTCTGGCACTCAGCAGGCTGCATTTTAGGTTTCACAACAGAGGAGAAAGTCTGCTGGAATTTGTACTTTGGAAATCCTTCTACCAGTTTACGTGCCTCAGGGTAGCTAATTTTCTCAGTACATTTGACAATTTGAATTTCTTTTTCCTTTATCCAACAAGGACGTTCCTTCGATGATGCTGCATGATTGCCTAAACAGTTACTACATTTGGGAGGTGTTGTGCAGGCCAACTCTTGCCTTTCTTCTCCACATTTGCAGCAAACTGGTTTATTCTTACATCCTGCGGAGCCATGGCCAAACTTTTGGCAGTTAAAACACCTCAATGGGTTTGGAATAAAGGTATCAACAGTTACTCTCAGGTATCCTATTTGGATTCTTTCTGGGAGCTGATGCCAGTTGAACGTCAGAATGTAAGTGCCAGTTTTTAATGTTTTCCTGTATTTTTTGATGGTTATTCTCTTCACATGTGTTACTCCTTGTTGTTGCAGTTCTGAGGCTATTTCATCCTCTTCCATATCGTGGCGTTCTCTAGTACGAATTACTCCTTTGCAGCTCTTTAGAGAAGGGTGAGGAAAAGCCCTCATTGGAACACCAGCCAGCACATCACACCGTAACAAATTTTCAGCATGGGATTTCTTTAAGTAGTCCACCAAAATCTGGCCAGACCTCAATTTTTTAACATCCTTAACTGACCCTGCAATACCTGAAATTCCTTTCTGTATAGCAAAAGGGGACAGCTTAGAAAGAGCCATATCTGACAACAGCGACTCTAAAACAATAAGCCTTGGCCAATTATCAGTTTTAAAAAGCCATCCTGCTAATTCCTGGGTCATCCACATCATCTTCCAACATTCGTTTTTTAGAGGTTTGTTTAGTAGCCATATTTTATAGTGTATGATTCATCATCCCTGCTCCCCACCCTCCGCGGAGCCCTACAGGGGGATGCACAGAGCCGCGGACTTCCTGCAGGTTATGCATCAGGGATACAGGGATGGTATACTCGAGAAATGAAACACAAAAGTGCAAATTACTCAAATGACCCTCCACCATAGGCTTAGGAGATGTTACACTGACAAAAGACATCCCAGAGTAGACCTTGACAAGCCAATTGATTGGACCGGGCCTTTCCAACATCCCGTCTAAGTGAAGTAGGAGCCAAAGCACTGTGTTGGACTTGTGAGAGCTGCAGCAAGACACATTCCTCAAGAACCAGGACTGCTTCCTCCACTGACAAGGGTTGCAACTCACGGCAAACAAGTTGCCCCATTTGTCACCTCATATGATCAGCAAGAGGGTGCGAGGAACCACTTTAACCCTGGGTCCCCTTAGGGGATTATAACACACAAAGTTGATAGAGAGTTTTACCGTGACCCTGGTAAGGGAGGCTAACAAGTACTAGTCCTTGCCTAAGGGACACCTGGGAGTATCAGTGAGGGTTAAGAGGCACTCCATCATCCTCCTAGTCCAACTGACCCCATCGCCCAGACACAGTTTAACATCATACCCAGGATGGTTATAACCTTTAGAACCCAACTGAAAAAAACAAATTGAAATCTTTTAAGGGGAAAAATTAAAAACTTACAATAACCTGGTTGCATAAATATGCACACCCTTAAACTAATACTTTGTTGCAGCACCTTTGACTTTTATTACAGCACTCAGTCTTCTTGGGTAGGAGTCGATCAGTGTGGCACATCTTGATGCGGCAATATTTGCCCACTCTTCTTTGCAAAAATGCTCCAAATCTGTCAGATTGCAAGGGCATCTCCTGTGCACAGCCCTCTTCAGATCACCCCACAGATGTTCGATCGGATTCAGGTCTGGATTCTGGCTTGGCCATTCCAAAACCTTAATCTTCTTCTGGTGAAGCCATTCTTTTGTTTATTTGGATGTGTGCTTTGGGTAATTGTCGTGCTGAAAGATGAAGTTCCTCTTCCTCTTCAGCTTTCCAGCAGAAGCCTGAAGGTTTTGTGCCAACACTGAATGGTATTTGGAACTGTTCATAATTCCCTCCACCTTGACTAAGGCCCCAGTTCCAGAAGAAGAAAAAACAGCCCCAAAGCATGATGCTGCCACCACCATGCTTCACTCTATGTATGGCGTTCTTTTGGTGATGAGCAGTGTTGTGTTTGTGCCAAATATACCTTGTGGAATTATGGCCAAAAAGTTCAACCTTGGTTTCATTGGACCATAACCCATTTTACCACATGCATTTAGGAGATTTCAAATGTGTTTTTGCAAAATGTTGCCAGGCTTGGATGTTTTTCTTCGTAAGATAAGGCTTCAGTATTGCCACCCTACCCATTAGCCCAGACATATGAAGAAGATGGGAGATTGTTGTCACATGTACTAAACAGCCAGTACTTGCCAGAAATTCCTGCAGCTCCTTCAATGTTGCGTTCATCCTCTTGGCAGCCTCCCTGACCAGTTTTCTTCTCGTCTTTTCATCAGTTTTGGAGGGACTTCCAGTTCTTGTGCCATATTTTCTCCACTTGATCATGACTGTCTTCACTGTGTTTCATGATATATTTAATGCCTTGGAAATTCTTTTGTACCCTTCTCCTGACTGATACCTTTGAACAGTGAGATCCCTCTGATGCTTTGGAAGCTTCCTGTGGACCATGGCTTGTGCTGTAAGACTACAAAAATGTCAGGAAAAGCCTAATAGAACAGCTGAACTTTATTTGGGGTGAATCAGAGGCACTTTAAATGGTGGCAGGTGTGTGCTGACTCCCATTTAACATGAGTTTGAATGTGATTGGTTAATTCTGAACACAGCCACATGCCCAGTTATAAAAGAGTGTGCACATTTATGCAACCAGGTTATTGTAAGGTTTATATTTTTTATTTTTCCCCTTAAAAGATTTCGGTTTGTTTGTCAATTGGGTTGTACAGGTTATAGGTCACATTAATGGTGGAAAAAGTTTTGAAATGATTTATCTTGGTCTCATTTTTTACATCACAAAAACCTGGCATTTGAACGGGGGTGTGTAGACTTTTTATATCCACTGTATAGTACAAACACAACTTTATTTGCCATTAGTAGTCAATGCAAAAAAACTAAGAACAAATAAATAAATAGATGGGATACCATACCATTGAAAAGTATAGGATAGGGGGAGTTTGCACAAGAATATATAAGTGATTGTATTTACTTACTGTTTTTTGAATAGCAGTCTCTCCAAAACATCCAACAGCAGTCCAAGGCCTTCATGCCCAAAGCTCTGCACCCAACTGAAAAAACACATAAAATCAATACAACACTGTATACAACACTGGCAACTGACAGCAACAATTTCATTCTTACCCACCACTGTGGAAAGATTTAAGAGAGCCTTGCATAGAGAAAGGCAGTAGTAGTTTTTAAAAAAAAAACTGACAAAATAATGCACAAAAATACATGAAATTTACTAACAATGGATAGGTTTGTCCACACTTTAACTCACAAGGAGACAACAAGTAGACTGCTGGTCACAGGTCATATTAGCAGTGAGCTCCATGAGTTATTTTTAATAATGCTTGCATGGATTTGGCAAAACTGGGGAACTTCTGGAGGCTTGAAGGCAACCAAGGAAAGGTCCGAAGGTGCACTACCCCAGACAATTTTAAGCAATCTTGACATTTAATTTCCTCATTGCCTTGCAACAACATTTAACACAAACTGAATGCTTATCTAAAAGTACTGCTGAGTCAAGATTAAGGCATGAATAATGTTTCATTGTCTTAAAAGATATGAATAGAGCATCTCCTGCTTCTTCCATTTCAGAGAACAGACTATTTTTGGTTGATTCACAACAGGCATCCTCTTCCAGTTTTTCGATGTAAATGCCGATAATACTTGCACTGTTCTCACAAGGAAATCAGTGTATATCACAATACGTTTGCATGTATAGAGCTGCAGCAAGAGGAAATTAAGTGAAAGCAAAGTAAAAACCTATCCATCTGTATACAAATTTTGACAACACTTATTTATAAAATAGGTTGAAAAAAGTTATAGGTTTCAATATGTAAGCTTAAATGCACGAGCCTCTCTAGAGGGCTTTCAAATTGGTCAGTTGTTTTCCCTGAGAGGAAATAGTCACTGTAACATTGTCCCAAGTGAGCGTGTCTCATCTCTGCACATATAGAACAGTGATTTTCACTGTGTCACGGCACAGAAATTGTCAGGTACCACAAGAAATTGTATAATTTAACTTAATTGGTCCAAAAAAATATTATTTTGTTGTTACAAATAATTTGACATTGTTGTGCATCTGTGCCTGCAATGTACTAGCTGATACATGTCAGTGGGTGGCAGTATGAATGCAATAAGGATCTCCTTCTCTTTCTCCTTATTATTCTTATTATTATTCCAATTCTTCTCCTTTCTATGGTTCTTCGCATTTTTTTCCCTCATTTATATTTTTATTAGAAAAGGATGCCATTTTGACAACTAAAAAAGCACTCAGAGCGCAGACCTCCGCCAAGCGCCACAGTTCCCCCCCATACAGTGTTTGTGTGTGCGTTTTCAGATTCCTTGACCATGAAAACATATGACTAGCAACTGGATTCACAATGATAGGATTAGTGGTTCAGTAGTAAAAGCATTACCTCCTTGGCGGAGGTAATAAACTGAAGTGTTGCTGTTGTGTCCATCTCCAAACTCCCAGGCTGCGGGCGTTGCAATTCATCGCACAACCGCGTACAACCCACAGGCCAAAGGGTTATGCGAGCGTTTTCATAGATCACTGAAAGCAGCACTCAGGGCTTTACTCACGGATGCAAACTGGGTAGACAGGTTGCCGTGGGTTTTATATTGGGGTTGCGCTCCGCGGCAAAAGAGGATTTGGAAGCTTCCCTGGCAGAGAGCTTGTTTTTGCACAGCCCCTATGGCTGGCCGGGGAATTTCTGCCAAATAATCCCGCGCCGGACAGCTGCCCGTCTCAGCTTTTGCAGCGTAGCACAAACACAGGCACACTGCCGGGCCCGGCCCACCACTGTTTTCCGCGTGCTTTTGTGCCTAAAATTTTGAAGAACGCGGAGTTCGTGTTCGTCAGACACGACGACCAGCGCCCTCCTTTGCGCCTGCACACATGTTGAAAATGGCCGTATCTCACAATGTTAAAGAATCCTTTAAAAAATTCCTGTATCCAGACGGTGATCCGGATCATCCCCAAAATTTAATCAGTTCTTCCTTGTACCATTTCCAACAACGCCTGAAAGTTTCATGGAAATCCGTCCAAAACTTTTTGAGTTATCTTGCTAACCAACAGACAGACAAACAGACAAACGCTGGCAAAAACATAACCTCCTGCGGCCTGCAGCCTGGCAGAGGTAAATATAGCATTCAGACATTTGCATCATAGTCCTTCTCTTATTTGTTTTATAGGAACAAAAAAAAGAAATTAAAAACCAAAAAAATAAAAAAAAAACTGAACTGGGGGCTTACAGTCATTCCTTCTTCTCAAATGGAAGAATAAATAAACAAAATTTCAGTCTTAGTAAGGTGATTCAACAAGGATGTTTACATCTGGAGTCATACAAAATCATTCCGAATAGGGGATATAAAATGAATCCACTTATTCCAAATTGAATAAAATTTTTCCCTTTGAATTCTTAAATACGTCAATTTTTCCATTTTGAAGATTTCCAAAATTATTCCAAACAAATCACTGAGTGTGGGTGGGGCTGGGTTTAACCATTTTCTAGTAATTGATTTCTTACTGGCTGCTAAGAGCGCCTGCAGCAATTTTATGTCCCCTCTTCTGTCCAGAGTTAGAACAAGACCCATAAATTTAAAAAGTCGTTTGCAATGTTTACCTTGAAGATATCATTTAAAGCTTTATGAATTCCAGACCAATATTGATGCAAAACCGAACATTCCCAGAGTATATGAAAATGATTTGCTTCAACAGAGCCACACCTTTTCCAACACTCATTATTTACGTTTCTATATTTACTTTGGTGAGGAGTCTTAAAAAATCTTATCACATTTTTCCAACAGTGTTCTCTCCATACCAATGAGTTTGTGGAGGACCATTGAAAGATACAACTTTTTTCCCAATTCTCATCAGAAATGCCCATTCCCACTTCATGTTCCCACTTATTCTTAATGTGCAGCGTATCACCGTTCCTTGCATTTAGCATCCCATTATATAACTTAGAAACTGCCTTTTTCATCGAAGTGTCATAAGCTGACTTTAAAATTTTAAAAAAGTGTGACTCTGTTGAAGATAGGTTTAGAGATTTGCTATGCTTGGTAAAATAATCACGTTGTAGAGACTTGGGTGAGTCAGCAGACAGCGTCTCAGTCAGGATGCAGAGGTTAAACATAGGAGGACAATAGTCAGGGAGATCCTGGGGAGTTGGCAGGAAGAAGGAGCCAGGGGGTTTAAGGGTGGATGTATTGTGATGTTAAATGTGATGTGAAATGTCATGCAGATGTGAGATGAGCAGTTGGGATAAAAGGAGAAACTGTGCTTGGTTGTATCATGCCTTTTCTGTGTATGACTGATGAGAGAGTGTAATAAACTTCGTCTGTTCATAAACCTGCCTCCTCATTTCACACACTCTCCACACTGGTGACCCTGGACGCATTATGGAACACAAGGCAAGAACCCCGGAGTCGGCCCGGACGGGAAGCCCCAGCAACGCGGCAAGCATCCCACAGACGGCCTGGACGGGAGCCCCCAGCAATGCATGCGCTGTTTCAGTCAGTCAGCTACCGGACTTTTGGCAGCACACCCCTTGCTCTTGGTTCCACCACACCGAGGCCCAGTTCGCCCTCCGGGGAATAATGGCAGACGACACCAAGTTTTACTATGTGGTTGCAGCGCTGGACACTCGCACAGCTCAGCAGGTAGCGAGCCTGCTCGACCAGCCCACAACAGATACGAGGCTCTCAAGGCTGCACTAACCCGGAGCTACACGCTCTCGGACTGTGAGAGAGCGGAGAGGCTCCTGAGGCGTTCTGAGTTAGGAGATGGTTCGGCCGTCGATCTGATGGAGAAGATGTTGGCGTTAATGGGCACGGACGACGGGCATTTTCTGTTTGCACACCTTTTCCTCCGGAACCTCCCAACAGAGGCGAGAGCGGTTCTGGCCAATTCGCCGTTGCTGGCCGTGTGTGACTACCGTGCGCTAGCCCAGGAGGCAGACCGGATCATCCTCACCACCAGAGCGCTCACAGTCAACACGGCGGCATCGGAACCCAGCGAGACGACCAGAGGAGGCGAGGAGCCACCGACGGTAGCGGCAGCGGGGGGCCAAGGAGCGCCAGAGAGACACGCTCTTCTTCTACCACCGCCGCTTCGGAGAGAACGCACGCAGATGTGCCCCACTGTGCCAATTTAAGCGCTCGGGAAACGCCAAGGCCAGCAGTCGGTAGCAGCTGCGACCGCCGGCAAAGAGAACAAGCTGCTCTACGTGACGGACTTGTGCTCAGGGAGGCGTTTCCTCGTAGACACTGGAGCCCAGAAGAGCATCATCCTGCCGACCGGCTGGCAGGACCCAGCGGCCCCGGGCTGGTGGCAGTAAACGGCTTGGACATTAAGACCTTTGGTGAGAGAACACTGGCTTTATCTCTACACGGCCGTACATACGAGTGGACTTTTGTCATAGCAGCACTGAGTTTCCCAATCCTGGGAGCTGATTTTCTGTGTGCACATGGTTTACTAGTTGATGTTGCTAACAGGTGCCTGGTTAATGCACTGTACTTTGACTCTCTCCCCTATACAGTTTGAGGGGCCGGGCCAGTAACACAAGCCAACGTCACAGCTCCAGGCAGTAAGTTCCACACACTGCTCACTCAGTTCCCAGCACTCACGGTCCCGACGTTTTCGGCGGCCATCGCTAAACACGGGGTGGAGCACTTTATAACCACCACCAGGCCACCCGTTTTCGCACGACCTCGGCGCTTGGACGCAGCTAAACTGGCCATAGCGCGTGAGGAGTTTGCCAGCCTGGAAAGGTTGGGCATCATCAGGCGTTCGAACAGCCCATGGGCATCCCCGCTACACATGGTCCCTAAGGCTGAGGGGTCGTGGCGACCGTGCGGTGATTTCCGCAGGCTGAATAACGCCACAGCACACGACTGCTACCCGATCCCCCACATTCAGGATTTTTCCGTTCACCTCGCCGGAGCATGCATTTTTTCTAAAATAGACCTGGTCTGCGGTTACCACCAGGTCCCAGTGCGCGCGGAGGACATACCCAAAACAGCGGTAATAACTCCATTCGGCTTGTTCGATTTTCTACGCATGCCATTCGGATTAAAAGGAGCAGCACAGACATTCCAGCGCATGATGGATGCGGTGCTGCGCGATCTCCCGTTTGTGTTCGTCTATCTGGACGATATCTTGGTAGCCAGTGCGTCCAAAGACGAACATGTAACCCACCTCAGGACGGTTTTCCAGAGGTTTGAGGAGCACGGGTTAATAATCAACCTGGCGAAATTCCAGTTCGGCATGACGGGAATTGATTTTTTGGGGCACCGCGTCTCACCGGAGGGAGCAATACCCTTGCCCGACAAAGTCCGGGCCGTAGCGAATTTTACCCGGCCCCAGATGGTCAGGGCGCTGCAAGAATTTTTGGGGATGGTTAACTTTTATAACCGGCTCCTCCCCCGCACAGCTCAACTCATGCAGCCACTGTACACCGCGCTCAAGAGGCGGAAACCCGCGGATGGAGTCAAATGGACTCCGGAGCGAGAGCAGGCGTTCTCTGAGGTTAAAGCAGCCCTGGCAAATGTCGCACTGTTGGCGCACCCAGACCCGGCGGCCTGGATAGCGCTCACTACCGACGCCTCGGACGTGGCCATAGGGGCCGTCATGGAGCAACGCGTCGCCGGTTCTTGGCAGCCGCTCACTTTTTTCAGCAGGGTTTTGCGTGACAGTGAGTGTAAATACAGCGCGTTCGACAGGGAGTTGCTGGCTCTCCACCTGGCCATACGCCACTTCCAGTTCTGGCTGGAAGGGCGCAACTTCACCGCGTTCGTGGACCACAAGCCGCTGACGTTCGCGATGGCCAAGGTTTCGGAACCATGGTCGGGCCGGCAGCAGAGACAGCTGGCCGCGATCTCGGAGTTTACGACCGACATTCAGCATGTGTCGGGTAAACTGAATGTGGTGGCGGACTGCCTCTCGCGTGCGGTATTGGCCCCGGTCTGCATAGGGATAATTATACAGCCATAGCCGCGGAGCAGATTGGCGATACGGACGTGCGCGCGCTCCAGTCTGGACCAGCAGGGTTAAGGCTGGAGAGTAGAGTACTGCAAGACGGCAAGTCCCTCCCCCCAATCTGCAACGTCTCCACGGGACGCCCACACCCAGTGGTCCCAGTCGCGTGGCGCCGCCGCGTGTTTGAGTCAGTCCACGCTCTGGCACACCCAGGAGTGCGCGCGTCAGTCAAAATGGTGGGAGCGAAGTTCGTGTGGCCAGGCCTGCGCAAACAAGTGAAAGAATGGGTCTGCAGCCTGCGTAGCGTGCCAACGAGCCAAACTGCACAGACACACGAAGGCTCCTTTGGAGCCGTTTAGTATACTGGCTAAAAGATTCGACCATGTTCACGTGGACCTCGTGGGCCCCCTCCCGCCATTGTAGGGGTGCACGCACCTTCTGACAGTGGTGGACCACACCACACGCTGGCCAGAAGCAGTCCCGCTGGCGGCAACCACGTCCACGGACGTGGCGCGTGCTTTTTTGACAACATGGGTGGCACGTTTCGGGATCCCGTCGGACATCATGTCCGATAGGGGCTCGCAGTTTGTTTCCGACCTTTGGTCCGCAATGGCCCGCAGCCTGGGTGTTGCAATTCATCGCACAACCGCGTACAACCCACAGGCCAATGGGTTATGCGAGCATTTTCATAGGTCACTGAAAGCAGCACAAAGGGCTTCGTTGACGGATGCAAATTGGGTGGACCGGTTGCCGTGGGTTTTATTGGGGTTGCATTCCGCACCAAAAGAGGATTTGGAGGCTTCCCCGGCAGAGCTGTTTTTTTCTCAACCACTGCAGCTGCCCGGGGAATTTTTGCCAGATAATCCCGCGCCGGACAACTGCCCGTCTCAGCGTTTGCAGCATAGTGCAGACACAGGCACACTGCCTGACCCAGCCCACCACTGTTTTCCACGCGCTTTCTTGCCAAAAACTTTGAAGAACGCGGAGTTCGTGTTCGTCAGGCACGATGCCCACCACCCTCCATTGCGCCCACCCTATGATGGCCCGTTCAGAGTGCTGGAAACAGGGGACAAGCATTTTTTGTTAGACTTGGTGGGAGGGGGGGGGGGTGTCGGGAAAAAATATGCATGGACAGACTTAAGCCCGCCTTTGTAGTGGCGGACGAGCAAGTGCTGCTGGCTCGGGCCCCTTGGCGTGGAAGACCCCCACGGAGAACTCCCCAGGCAAACGATTCACCAGGACAGCCACACGGGCAAAACAGAGTCCCCCTCCACTCGCCATGGCCCACCCGCAGTCAGACACGCTTCCAGCAGCCCCCCGCCGGCACAGAAACCCCCGTTACAGCAGATATGGGAGGAGACTGAAGCCCAAAAGACGTGAAGACTGAAACTCTGTCTGGGGGGGGGGGGGGGGGGTGTAGAGACTTGGGTGAGTCAGCAGACAGCGTCTCAGTCAGGATGCAGAGGTTAAACATAGGAGGACAATAGTCAGGAAGATCCTGGGGAGCTGGCAGGAAGAGGGAGCCGGGGGGTTTAAGGGTGGATGTATTGTGATGTTAAATGTCATGTGAAATGTCATGCAGATGTGAGATGAGTGGTTGGGATAAAAGGAGAAACCGTGCTTGGTTGTATCATGCCTTTTCTGTGTATGACTGATGAGAGAGTGTAATAAACTTTGTCTGTTCGTAAACCTGCCTCCTCATTTCACACACTCTCCACAACGTATTTGGAGGTACCTGAAGAAGTCTACTTGCTCAAGACCAAATTTGGTTTGTAGGGACTGGAAATTCTGTAGTGTTCCTTTGCTTGTAAAGGTGAGGTACGTTGTTAACCTTTTTTTGTCCAAGTTTGGAATCTTTTATCACTTTTGCTGGGTTGAAAATCTGTGTCATAGGCACACCATCTGAAATTTCTTAGCATGTTTCCTGTTTCACAGGTTTTCACTACTTTATGCCATACCTTAAGTGTGTGTTCAATCCAAGGGTTTAGACCCTGTAATTGGTCAGCTAGTCTTTTATCTGAAATTGCAGCTTGTAAGGGAAATATAGGTGATATGTTAGATTCTATTATCTTCCAATTGGCTTGGAAGTCTGGGTTACACCAATATAATAGAGGAATAACTTGAGAAGCATAATAATAGCATTTTAAACAAGGAAGCATTGCTCCACCCTTTTCTTTCCTTAATTGTAAAACAGTATAGCGTATTCTTGGTTTCTTCCCCTGCCAGATAAAGCGTGAAATCCATTTGTCCCATTCCTTGAATTGATTGTCACTCACTTCAATAGGTAATGTTCTGAACAAATACAGCAATCGGGGAACTATATTCATTTTCACTGCAATAATCCTTGAGTTTAAATTGAGAAAGGGTACAAGATTCCATCTATTTATGTCTGATTTTATTGCTAATGATAGTGGATCATAATTTGCTTGAAACAGTCTAGAAATGTCTTTAGTGAGAATTATACCTAAATATTTTAGGGAGACAGCATCCCAGTCAAGATTATATTTTTCCTTAAGAGATTTTGAAACTTTATAATTCAGGGTCATCACCTGAGTTTTAGATATATTTAATTTGTATCCAGATAACTTCCCGAAGCTCTTTAATACCGACATCAACTTCATAAAAGATTCTTCAGGCTCCTCCAAAAAAAACAAGTACATCATCTGCAAACATTGCAACTTTTTGTTCATTCCCAGCTACTGTAATCCCCTTAATCTTCCCAGTCTGTCTTATCAATTGGCCAAGTGGCTCAGTATAAAGGGCAAAAAGTAGGGGTGAAATCGGGCATCCCTGCCTTGTTCGTCGTTCCAGGAGGAAGGAGTCAGAAAGATCTCCGTTGATCTTTACACGAGCCCTTGGCTTATCATAAAGAGATTGTATTAATGTGATAAAATTTTCATTAAAACCGAATTTCGCCAATACTTTATAGAGGATAACCATCTGACTGAGTCGAACGCCTTTTCGGCATCTAATCCTACAATAATGGCCTTAGTCTTTTCCTTATTTAGTTGTCCTATCACATGTGAGGAGCGTCTTATATTATCTAAGGTCTGTCTTTGCTGGATAAATCCACACTGGTCTAAATGTATCAAATCAGGTAGGAATTTTTCAAGTCTTCAAGCCACTATTGCTGTGAATAATTTATAATCCAAGTTAAGGACACTAATGGGACGGTAGCTACTGCAGTCCTGTCTGTCCTTACCTTCCTTGGGTATGACAGAAATGACTGCATCTCTCCAAGATGGAGGGATTTCACCATTTTGTATAATCCAATTAAAGGTTTTTAATAGTATAGGGGACAGTTCTTTAAAACATTTATACCACTCTGTAGTGTAACAGTCGGAGCCTGGGGACTTCCCCACTTTTAATTTGGAAATGGCCAGATTTAGTTCTTTGGTTGTTATTGGTTGGACTAATTTTTCATTTTGTGTATTTGTCATTGTTGGTAAGTTCAATGCTTTTAAAAAAATCTTCTATTTGTATCTCGTTAGAAGTTTGAGGTTGGGAATACAAATCTTTATAAAATAATTCAAAACTTTCCTGTATTTTTCCAGCTTGTTTTCAACCCTCTTCATTTGGGGGTGTTTTATTCTATAAATTGTGTTTTCTGCTCTCTGTTTGCGTAATTTATATGCTAGTAGTTTAGTCGATTTACTCCCAATTTCGTAGTATTTTTGCTTCAAAAAACATTTTTTTTCTGGGTGTCCTGCGTATAGATGTTATCAATTTCACTTTTAATCTTTTTTATTTCCTCTTTTACTTTTGAATTACTCTTATTACTGTCTAACCGTTGTAATCGTTTTAATTTTCCTTGGAGATCAGCTAATTTTTGCCCCTTTAATTTTTTCAAGTGAGACGTCATAGAAATGATCTTTCCTCTCATTACAGCTTTCAGAGCGTCCCACAAAATTATCTGTGGCACTTCGCCTGTGTCGTTCAACTCAAGATAGTTCTTAATGTCATCCTTTAATTTTTGTCTTAATTCGGAATCATTTAATATATTTGAGTTGAACTTCCACAACACTTTTCTGACCTTCTTTTCTAAAATAACAGACAATGAAATGGGACTATGATCCGAGAGATCAATTGTCTTAATTTTGCAATCTCTTACTCTGAAAGAATCATTAGTGAACACAAAAAAATAGTCTATTCTTGAATAAACACTGTGTGGGCAAGAATAGTGTGTGTAGTCTCTACTTTTAGGATGTAATTCTCTCCAAACGTCAATAATTCCCATTTCTTTCATCAATAAATTTACCTTTTTAATTAGTGCATTTTCTGCATTGGTTGTACTTGATACATCTAATTTTGGATTTAATCTAATATTGAAGTCTCCTCCACAGATTACCACTCCCTGAGAATTCATCATTAACTCAAATATGTGTCTATAGAGAGTCCAATCACTTCCAGGTGGAATATAAACATTTATAAGCGTTATTTCATGTCCCTCTATTTTACCAGTAATTTTGATAAATCTTCCCTCCTCATCTTGTACTTCTGATATATGATCATAATTTAGTAAATTTGAAATAAATATAGCAACCCCTCATCGGTGCCCAGCCTTATAAGAAGAGGAGAAAACAAATTTAAAGCCCTGCCTTTTTAATTTTGCATGGTCAGATTGACTCAAATGGGTTTCTTGAAGGAAGGCAATCTGTGCCTTTTCTCGTTTTAGTTTTGTCAAAATCTTACTCCTCTTTATAGGATTCAGAACTCCATTTACATTGAAAGAAACAATTTCAACCGGTTCTCCTTGCATTCAAATACTTACATTTAACCTCAGTTCCCTGTAAGCACTCCCTTGGAAAAAGAATAACACAATGAATAACAAAAACAAACTTTATGAACATTGAACAGATTCCAAAACTAACTTCCAACGCTAAGGTCAATTTACTGACCCGTTGCTGGTTTGAGGGATAACCTCTACACCTCCAGTGTGTCAGAGGGCCCTCCCCTATGACGTCAGCAATATAAACAGTTCAGTGTCCCCTCGTTGTCCCTTCCTCCGACCAAAATTTTTGTAGTTCTTTTCTTATACATCTTTTTCATTTATTTCTTATCTTTAATCAAAAAAGACCAAATCAACCTGTATCCTCCGTTGCTGTGCATCTAAATGCTTGCAGCTTTTGCTTGAAGCTCTGCGTGTTCCCGGCCGCGGTGGTCCGTTTGGCCCGCGCTGGCTGCCAGGCTCCTCGCTGAATCCTCTCCCACAACGTTGCTGGCTGCTCAATCACTTTCACCGGCAGGCCACGGCTGACCATGTCCGCTGTCGCCTCTTCCGCTGTGTCATACGTTCTCTGCCCTTCTTCATAGTCATCCTCAACTCTAAGGCGAGCTGGATAGAGTGTTTGAAATCGTATTTTGTTTTCTTTCAGGACTCGTTGCGCCTCGGCATATGCTTTCCATCTGTGTAAAATTACCGGAGCATAATCATGATCCAGGTTTATCTTATGGCCATCCAGAGTAAAGCCTTTCTTCTGCCATGCCAAACGGATTACTTCTTTCTTTCTAAACGGATTACTTCTTTCTTTCTAAAGCTCTGGAATTTGACAAGGATAGATCTCGGCTTGGCTCCAGGTGGGGGCTGAGGGGCGAGTGCTTGATGCGCTTTCTCTGTGTTCAGGTTTACAGTATCAGGGATGCCCAGGTTATCTCTAAGCACTTTCTCTATAAATATAATCATTGTCTTTTGGTCCATTTCTTTTTGTTCGGGAATTCCATAAATCCTGATGTTTCCTCTTCTCGACCTGCATTCCTGATCCATTAATTTCTCCTGAAGTTGTTCTTGCAGTTTTAACATTCCTGCAACCACTCCTTCTATGTCTTGTAGCCTTTCCTCGTTCCCCACAATTCTTTTCTCTGCTTCATCCAGTCTTGAGTTTGTCTTGGCAAATTCTCTCATGATCTCTTGTCTGTATTCACGCAGTTCTTTGAGTATTGTGCTGTTAGTCACCTCTCCTTCGTCCTCATTTGTGTCGTTTTCTCCCTGGTTAGCAGCGGTAGGGATAGCATTAGCTTCTTGATCTTGCGACACATCCGTTTCTGTGGATGTCACTACAGTGGTTGATTTATTTCTCCCTTTCGGAGGCATCTCCTCTCCTTTGTAGGCGTTTGGACTAGTTTTGTCGGTTTTAATTTGACTTTTTCGAAGTAATTTCTTGTTTTTGGTCGGGAGACCACGCTCTATGCTGCCATCCCTTGGTGACCCGGAAGCGGAACCGGTTCTTCGCATTTTTAACGACTATTCTCATTCAGTGTTAGGTTAATTGACTTATTAAAGTTATTTCTAAGTAATTAAATAAGTAAGTAAGTAATTATGAAAAAACTAAGTAATTATGAGGCGGCGTTGAGTCATGGATAAATATTTGAGGAGGAAAGATTCTGATTCTGAACTGGGCCCTGGACAAAATTCTAGCCCAGATGAAGAGCTGAGTGGTGGTCACTAGAAAGCTAAGACATGAGATCAAGGCAGTACAGTGAAGGTCATCTTTCATTTGGATTTACTTCCACTGGGGATCTGACGGCACTGACTCTTTTATGCTTGGTGTGTGGGGAAAAAGCTATCCAACAGCACCATGGTCCCAAGCAAGCACATTCCCTGGCATGTCATTCCTACAGAGAAATGCAATTTCTGCCACAAAAGTTAAGCCTGGAGAGTGTTTCCTAAGGTAAGGGTTAACTTTCCACAAACACACAGAGACAGAAAGAGATTTTTTTCCCCACACATTCTCATTTTGTATAAGAGAATGGTTAAGTATCTCAAACATTGTTGTAGTCAAGACCTCATCAAGACCAAAGTCTCCCAAGATCAAGAGCTGCATAGACAGTGGTCTTGACTTGTTCTTGGAAGACTCTGGTCCAAGTCTGGTCTCAACTACAACACTAGTAAACTCAGTGAATGTGTTTGTCCTCTAATGAGTGTAAAACAATATTCACTTATATTCAGCCAGCAAATTTCACAATCTTCTGGAACTACAGAAATCCCAAAGGTGCAGACATGATGGTTTTTCTTCACTTCTAATTTTCAGTACACCATGATCTTTATAAACTACTAATCATGTCATTCATCAGTTTGGCAGTTATTTGTACATCATGACCTTCCTGCAGATTACAGCCACTCTTATATTCTCATAAAATTAATCATCAGTAAATCATTCAAAACCAAAATCTAGCCAACTATTTACAGTGTTTCTTTATGTATCGTTGCACAGTTAAGTGGTTTGTATTCGATGTGCTGCCTGTCTAGACTCTAAAATGATTAAAGTATTTTATATTCTGTTCTGTCTACTAATCCAGCATTCTCTGGCAGTCCTTGGGTTTCATTAGTTCCTAACATCTGGCACCCCTCCCACATCCCAAATGAGAAAACTTCAATCACAGTCTCTGCCAGAATGCCCTCAATGTTTGCAGCAAAAATCATCTGAAAATCGTTTCCGTTATTTTTCAATGCACAGAAGCTGCAGAGACTTTTATTTGATCCTACCAATACTGTTGTCACCAGTTAACAACACATGTAGAGAGAAGAGGGAAGAGGTTAGAGCTAAAGTGTGCTTTATTTGGAAGAATATCAAATAAAACTAATATTTAGAATATACTGTTCTAAATTAAAGTCACTCACTGAATCACTGAGATGTGGTGTAATCCTGGACTGGAAAACTGGAAAACAGTCAATCATTTGTTTAGATTTTTATTGTTTTCGTTGCACTACATTATGGAAGTCAAGACAATCAGTGATGAAGTAGTTCATTCTGGCCTGATGAAATCACCCTGGGAGTACTTAGATCTCCAAAACTTTGACCCTGACCTTAAGCACAATTTTGATGCATGCCAACCTGAGGATAATAATAATAATTAAACCTGCAAGCAGGTGTAAACGGGCCTTCGCCCACCCGCGCACCCGCGGAACCTGGCGCCCATAGTCCCTCGCTGGCTCGGAAAATGTGCCGTCATCACTGCAACGGCTGCATGAATAATAAAGTAAACCATTTGGCTCAGATCTTCCTGTGAGCCGCAAGTGGCAGTATACCTTTTGTCAAATATTTTTATGTAGGAGTGCGCGGAGTGGGACTAATCTCCATCATAGCAATTCCGGCAAAAAATTTGATCTAGTGGAAAAGATATGTGCACCTCCACCACTCATTTTTGTGGGTGGGGCAAATGTGCGGCGTGGGATTAATCTCCATCATAGCAATTCCTGTGACAGTCCGACACATTTTGTCCAAATTACCACTATCCAACATATTGCGATCAGGTAAACTCGAACATGTGGCCATGGTAACACTTACATTTCAGGTACATGTTGCAGAAACCACAGAACTACAGAAGAGAGTCATCTTGACTTACGTTCCACATTTGGTGACTCTTGGACATTCCCAACCCTCCAAAGTATAAAACATATTGACTGGCAAGGAATGGGTTTTCATGCCAACTGTGCTTATCGCAGGACAAAAGTGACTTCCACCGAGGGTAGTCCAATGCACTCTGAAGAACCCCTGAAAAGGTCATGTCATCATGACTACTGGTCTTTGTGCAAAATTAGAAACAATTTTGTGCAGTACCTCATGTCAGCAGTAGGTGTGGGTGTGACAGTTTTGTGAATATTGATATTCAGACATGTTCAGAGTATAGGGCTTTCGGCGACTGACGTTGTCAGTGGCTCAGTTTTCAGCAATTCTTTTGTTAACCACTATGTGGTGCTATATCGGTTGTCAGGTATTTTGAGGTCATTGCGTCCGGAGTGGCACTATTTTCCTTCATGGAAAGTTTTGTGGACATCGGACCAGTTTTGCCTGAGTTACAGGTGGTTGAAGTTGTAAGGGGAGGAGTCAAACTTCGCCATGGCGCCATGGCAACACTTCCTTGTCAGTTATGTGTTGTCCACCCATATTGGACTACAAGTGACAGTAACCTAAACCTATGTTCCAAATTTCATGACTCCAGGACGTTCCCACCCATCCCCATAAGCTCACGGATTGAATGGCGAGGAGGGCGTGTCCATGGTAACACGTTTGATGTCATACTAATGTTGATGTTCAGTTATAATCATGGCTGTGTTCTGATGAATCTCAGAAAATTTCACATCATTCTGCCCAGCCGCGTGTGAGTACTAAATAAAACAGTTTTCACCAATTCTTTCATTAACCACTATGTGGCGCTATATCGGTTGTAAGGTATTTTGATGTCATTGTGTTCGGGGTGGGACTATTAGTCCCACCCCACTGGTGCGCATCAGACAGGTTTTGCCCGAGCTACAGGTGGTTGAAGTTGTAAGGGGAGGAGTCAAATTTCGCCATGGCGCCATGGCAACACTTCCTTGTCAGTTATGTGTTGTCCACCCATACTGTACTATATGTGACAGTAACCTAAACCTATGTTCCAAATTTCATGACTCCAGGACGTTCCCACCCCTCCCCATAAGCTCACGGATTGAATGGCGAGAAGGGCGTGTCCATGGTAACACGTTTGATGTTATACTAATGTTGATGTTCAGTTATTATCATGGCTGTGTTCTGATGAATCTCAGAAAATTTCACATCATTCTGCCCAGCCGCTTGTGAGTAATAAATAAAACAGTTTTCAGCAATTGTTTTGTTAACCACTATGTGGCGCTATATCGGTTGTCAGGTATTTTGATGTCATTGCGTTCGGGGTGGGACTATTTTCCTTCATTGAAAGTTTTGTGGACATCGGACAAGATTTGCCTGAGTTACAGGTGGTTGAAGTTGTAAGGGGAGGAGTCAAAGTTCGCCATGGCGCCATGGCAACACTTCCTTGTCAGTTATGTGTTGTCCACCCATATTGTACTATATGTGACAGTAACCTAAACCTATGTTCCAAATTTCATGACTCCAGGACGTTCCCACTCCTCCCCATAAGCTCACGGATTGAATGGCGAGGAGGGCGTGTCCATGGTAACACATTAGATGTCATACTAATGTTGATGTTCAGTTATGATCATGGCTGTGTTCTGATGAATCTCAGAAAATTTCACATCATTCGGCACAGCCGCTTGTGAGTAATAAATAAAACAGTTTTCAGCAATTCTTTCATTAACCACTATGTGGCACTATATCGGTTGTCAGGTATTTTGATGTCATTGCGTTCGGGGTGGGACTATTTTCCTTCATGGAAAGTTTTGTGGACATGGGACAAGTTTTGGCCGAGTTACAGGTGGTTGAAGTTGTAAGGGGAGGAGCCAAACTTCGCCATGGCGCCATGGCAACACTTCCTTGTCAGTTATGTGTTGTCCACTCATATTGAACTATATGTGACAGTAACCTAAACCTATGTTCCAAATTTCATGACTCCAGGACGTTCCCACCCCTCCCCATAAGCTCACGGATTGAATGGCGAGGTGGGCGTGTCCATGGTAACATGTTAGATGTCATACTAATGTTGATGTTCAGTTATGATCATGGCTGTGTTCTGATGAATCTCTGAAAATTTCACATCATTCTGCCCAGCTACGTGTGAGTAATAAATAAAAGAGTTTTCAGCAATTCTTTTGTTAACCACTATGTGGCGCTGTATGGGTTGTCAGGTACTTTGAGGTCATTGCGTCCAGGGTGGGACTATTTTCCTTCATGTAAAGTTTTGTGGACATCGGACAAGTTTTGGCCGAGTTACAGGAGGTTGAATTTGTAAGGGGAGGAGTCAAACTTCGCCATGGCGCCCTGGCCACGCCTTTTGAGATTTTGACTTAATTTATACAATTTTTAATGGCCAATGGCTGTAGATGGCCCCATGTAAAAATGAGCTCAATTGGATCAGGTCTATAGGACAAGTGCGTTAAAATGCGAGGTGTGACTTTTTTCCGAATTGGAGGTGGGGCGACTTTGAGGCAAGATGGCGGCCTTCCTGTTGGCAGTGGGTATGGGCCACAATGATGTTTTTTGCATGTCTTGAGGTGATTCACACCTCACCCAAATTTTATGTGTCTACGGCAAAGTTTATGGTCTCCAGTCTCCATAGACCTTGTACGTTTGACCCCACCCACAAAAATGAGGGGTGGGGGGGCACATATGTTTTCCAGTTTATCAAATTTTTTGCCGGGTCGGAGGGGTCTGCCAAAAAAAAAAATCGCGTTTTGGTTAACATTCAGAGGGTGAAAAATGTGATCATTTAGGCAGAATAATATTGAAAAAAAAATAACGAAAAAAAAAATAATAAAAGAAACGCAAGCAGATACAACAGGGCTTTCGCCAACTGACGTCGTCAGTGGCTCAGGCCTTAATAATAATCATAATAATAAATTGCATTTATATGGCACCTTTCATGACATCCAAAGCACTTTACAGTGAGTCCATTATTCATTCACTCCACAGGCAGACAATGGTAGTGGTAAGCTACCTCTGTAGCCACAGCTGCCCTGGGGCAGACTGACGGAAACGCGGCTGTCAGTCATCGCCAACGGCCTCTCCGACCACTACCAAACATTTATTCACAATCATACACCAGTATCATAGATATTGGAGGCAAGGTGGATTGAAGCGTCTTGCCCAAGAACACAACAGCAGGATGGCTAGGAAGAGTTGGATTCGAACAATCAACCCTCCGGTTACTGGACGACCCACTCTATTTTCCGAGCCACTACGACCCCAAGACATTGTGGGCGTCAAGGTAAATGCCTAGGGGAGGAGGCTTTTTTTTTTTTTTTTTTTCAGAAAATTATAAGTGAGCAGATCTCCTGACCTTTGACTTTGACAACAACCTGAATGTAGATCCACCTGAGGATCATTTTGGGTGAGTTTGGTGAGTATCAGGACAATTGCCAAGGACGAGTAGCGATTCCTGTGAAATGTGGATGGACAGACGGACACACAGACAGTGTACCATCACATTAGCTCCTTTCAGCTTAGCTGGAATGAGCTAAAAAATTAATAAAATGAAAAGTGATTATGGCTAGGAGAATAAATTGTGGCCTAGCATTTGAACACCTCAGATTGCAACTTTAGTCAGCATGGGGTATGTAAACAAAGAATGCACAGTAATGTATTACATCATCTTTTAATCATCCTTCCTTCTTAAAACTACTTGTCTTATTACATTATATGACATGCTAAAGCATGTGTCAAAACACAACCGTGAACATGACTTTGGTAGTTATTAAGAATCTCAGAAAAACAGTATTATTTTGCTGAAGTCAGACCAGGGAAGGCCAAATACAAGCAATTTCAAAATTTGATTTTTTTGTTGTTGTTGTTGTTGTTGTTTTGGACTAAGGCTGGGAATTCATTAAAAAGAATTAACTAATTAATTGCACATTTTATATAATAAATTGTGATTAATCTCTAAAATTACAATGAAGAAACAATAAAAAAGTATTTCTAAGCAACTTTTTCTTCTTCTTTCAGCTGCTCCCTTTAGGGGTCTCCACAGCCGATCATCTGGCTCAATCTCACCCGATCCCTTGCATCTTCCTCTGTAACACAAACCCTCTCCATGTCCTCCTTCACTACATCCATGAATCTTCTCTGCAGTCTTCTTCTTCTCCTCCTACCTGGCAGCTCCGTCTTCAACATCCTTTGCCCAATATATCCACTATCCCTCCTCTGCACATGTTCAAACCATCTCAGCCTTGCCTCTCTTACTTTCTCTCCAAACTGCTCAACCTGAGTTGTCCCTCTGATATACTCATTTCTAATCCTGTCCCTCCTAGTCACTCCCAATGAAAATCTTAGCATCTTCAACTCTGCCACCTCCACCTCCTGTCTTTTTTGTCAGCGCCACCATCTCCAAAACATACATATTTCTAAGCAACTTTATTTAAATTTTATTTCATAAAATGCACAGCAACTCACCCTTGGCCGGGGGATCCTGGGTTCAATCCCAGCCCCCGACCAACAGTGATCTGTGTGGAGTTTGCATGTTCTCCCCATGTCTGCGTGGGTTTACTCTGGGATTTCTCCGGTTTCCTCCCACATGCCAAAAACATGCAAGTTAGGTTAATTGGCATCAAGCTGGGGATTCTTTTTTTTTTTTTTTTTTTAAGTTTTTGTAAAGGGTATACATGTCATTACAGCATTGCATTTACATTTTCATCACATATTCCCCCTTTTTTTGTTTTTTGACAACATTGGAAAAAATTATTACAACACCCTTTTTTTAAGTGAAAGAAAAAGAGAAATTAAAAGAAGAACAAAAAACAAAAAAAAACAAACAGAAAAAAAAAAACAAAAGAGCAGAAAAATAAAAGAGAATCTGAGTAGCGTTGGAGCAAAGAGAGGTGCCATTATTGAAATGGTATTTGTCAAAGATTAGATCTGATGGAAGACACATATGCGTTCCAGGGTTGCCAAAAGTTCAAGAACCCATCCATGTCCTGTGTCTCAGTGCAAATGTCAACTTCTCCATCGAATAAATGTCCTGAATCACGTTAATCCAATCTTCAGGTGCAGGACAGTCTTTCAACATCCATTTTTTTTTAGAGCTTTTTTACTTGCCAATATTAAAACAGTGAATAAGTATTTTTCCCCTCGTCTTTCCAGTGATTCCGGTAGAAAAACAAAATACAAAGTTACAAAAGAAAAGGGAATTGTTACTTTGAATATTTTCCCCAATATTGTCTGTACATTGGTCCAATATTGGTGGATAACTGGGCATGACCAAAATACATGGAAATGATTTGCAGTCTCTTCACCACACAAGCGCCAACAATTCAGCCCCTTACGAGTAAATTTGTTTTGTGCAGGTGTTCTGGAAAATCCTACCATATTTTTCCATCCAAATTCTCTCCACAGCAGGGATGAAGTACTTTTCTATTGTTGTTTATTTAGCTTTTCCCATATTTCCAGTTGTAAAGTGAAATTCGCATTTTTTTCCCATCTCTCTTTTATATATGATGTGTTGTCTCCTTTTAAATCTTGAAGGCCATGGTATATTTTAGAAATGTATCTGATCCCTGGGATCCCTTTATATGCCATTAAGAAAACCTTCAGAAGACCTGACTGGGCCCTTTCCAATTCCTCCTTTTTAAGTATTTTGTTTATGTGGTGTCTAAGCTGAAAGAACCTGTAAAGGTCTTGATTTATTAGACCTTGTTTTTTCAAATCTTCTGAAAGTTTGCCCTTTAAAAAAATCATAATATTTTATCAGTCCATTCTCTTTCCACTTTTTAACCCCTTGCACTCCGGTAAATTTCCCTAAAAACGCCAAAAAATAACGTGCCCAAAGTAAATCGAAAGCTGTTCTTCAACCTTTTGCAGCATTTTCATGGGGTTGGTCTCAATTAAAAGAAAACACTTTGAATTTTTTGGCAAAACAGTCATAATCTCTCTAAGTGCTCCGGCCACTGAGTTACAGTCATCTAAACGTAGTGAACTTGAAGAAAATAAATTTGGCCTGGGTGTTTTTTTGGATACAAATGCTTGCAAATAACACACAGCTTCAGATCCGGGCTGGAAAATGCAACAGAAATGTAGAACCAAGTGTTATCCAGCTGAGGTCAAAATTTTGTAACAATACCACAAAAAATTTACACAATATTACACAGCTTTTTCCTTAGATAGTTCCCAGGCGTTTTGGAACTGTGCCAAATTGTGCCAAATGGCACAGTTTGGAAAAACGTCTAACTTTTGAATGATTCAATATAGAAGCTTCATCTTGGGCTCTAATGAAAGGTGACACTCAGGGCTGTGTGTGTGTGTCGCTACAGAGGACGGACATCGGCCATCGCTACATGACGGAATAGTCATGTGGTGACAGCGGCGCAGTCACCGCGGCTTCCCCCCCCCCCTCGCTACAGAAGAGTAGCGGGGGGGGGGGTGTTCACGGTCTGGACGCGGCGCACGACCCGTGTACTGCGGCGCACGAACTTTGGACTTCATGCGCCGCACAGCTGTAATTTACCGATCGGTCAAAAGTCATTTTTGATTACAATTTTCAAGGATAAAGAATAATTTAGCTTATAACACCTTACCTCTTCACAGCAGCACTGTCCTGGCGAACTTCTCTTCCTCATTGTCAGACGAACGCGACGCTGGTCCGCTTGTGGTTCTGGTCTCGCAACCCGGTCAAAACAAAATTCCATGATTGCGGTTTTGGCGAATGATTTACGACCTTCGCCGTCGGCCTCCGTCGGTCTATGATGACCATGGAAGAGAATCCTAAACGTCTATTCTGCGCGAATAAAAAAAAAAAAAAAGCACCGCCTGTGACTGAAGAGGCCGATGCACGAATGGCTGTCCCTGTCACACAGGTAGCACTTGTGGGTGGTCTCCGTGCTGCTGGGTCTGTGACGGTTCTTCCTGCGGGTCCTTTTTTTTATCTGCTGCAGCAGTCTGTCTTCACCCAGCCTTACAAAAAACAGCTCGCGAACTTCTCTGCTTCAATTGGCTCGCTGCATTCACAGCTTTGGTAGGCGGGTCCTTCTTGCTAGGTTTTCAGTCATTGGTTCTTCAAGGTTTCAGAAATCCAATTCAAGGCTCTTATTAGTTGAATGAGAGGTCAATCAAATGAACTAATCTCTTCGCAGCTGTGTCTGTAGTGGAAGAACTTTTTTTTTTTTTCAGTGTGCGCTTGGTGGCAGCGCCCTCGTGCGTCCTAGAGCGCACGAGGGCGCACGAGAGCACCCTTGTGCGCTCTGGGACGCAGAGACTTGCCCGCCCGCGGTACAACAGAATGCAAGAGGTTAAATCTAGTGTCTGTTTTATTAGGAGTAAAGTCCTGATCATAGGAAATCCATTGCAATAATCGATAGGGTTCTTTAGTTTGATTCTCTCTGACCATCTTAAACCAAATTTTTAGCAGGGTCTCTATCCACGGGTTAGTGTTCAAAAGTTTAGGTAAGGCATTGTTCCCTATTATCGCCTGTAGGGGAATGTCACTTGATATTTGGCATTCCATCTCCTTCCATTGTGCAGTGTAGACTGGGTTACATATCTCTACTAAAGTTTTAATTTGTGCGGCTTTAAAATAGGTCCCTGATATTTGGCAGCGCGAGCCCACCTTTGTCTTTGTTTAGCTGTAGGGTTCTATACCTGATTCTAGGTCTTTTTCCATGCCATATGAATCTTGAGATCCTTCTGTCCAGTTCTTGCCATGTTTTTTTGGGAAGTTCTACCGGTATTGTTTGGAAAAGGTATAGAAGACGTGGAAGTATATTCATTTTGACTGCTTCAATTCTTTGTGCAGTACCCAAGAATGGTATCACATTCCATCTTGCTAGATCAGATTTTATTTTTGCCATCAGTGGATCATAGTTTAGTGTTATAATTTTGTTGAGTTGTTTCGGGATATTGACCCCCAGATATTTCATAGATTCCATCTCCCAGTTAGTTTTGAGTTTGCTTAGTAAATATTGATTTGGGTCATAGTTGAATGTTAAAATTTGGGTTTTATGCATGTTTAATTCGTACCCCGATAACTCTCCATACTCTGAAAAAACTGAGATTAGTTCTGGAAAAGAGGTGTCCGGCTGCCCCAGGTATATTAAGATGTCATCGGCAAAGAGTGCTATTTTATATTCCTTCTGACCAAGTGTAATACCTTGAATTTTTTGATTCTGTCTTATCCATTGGCTCAGAGGTTCTATGAAGATTGCAAAGAGCAGTGGAGACAAGGGGCAGCCCTGACGACATCCTCTTTCCAGTTCAAAAGATGATGATAATTTACCGTTAATCCTTATTTTAGCTGTTGGTTTTTTATATAATGCCTGGATAGTTCTAATGAAGTTATTATGAAAATTGAAACTGGATAAGATTCTATATAGGAAAGACCAGTCAACCGAATCAAATGCTTTTTCAGCATCTAATCCCAATATGGCTGCATTTAAATTATATTTTTTTATATGATGAATTATGTGTAAAGTGCGTCTAATGTTATCTTGTGTCTGTCTTTGTCTTATAAAACCTGTTTGGTCTAAATGAATTAAGTCTGTCTGTATATTTTCTAACCTTTTGGCAAGGATAGCGGTAAAAAGTTTATAGTCCTGATTTAACACACTGATTGGTCTGTAGTTGGAGCAGTCTAGTTTATCCTTTTCAGGTTTAGGTATGACTGCAATGACCCCTTCTCTCCAGGAGGGGGGGATTTCCCCTGTGTGGAGGACATAGTTAAATGTTTTCAGGAGGAGAGGAGATAGTTGCTGTTTAACCCCTTGCACTCTGGTCAATTTCCCAAAAAACGCCAAAAAATAACGTACCCAAAGTAAATCAAAAGCTGTTCTTCAACCCTTTGCAGCATCGTCATGGGGTTGGTCTCATTTAAAAGAAAACACTTTGAATTTTTTGGCAAAACAGTCATAATCTCTCTAAGTGTTCCGGCCACTGAGTAACAGTCATCTAAACATACTGAACTTGAAGAAAATAAATTTCGCCTGGGTGTTTTTTTGGATACAAATGCTTGCAAATAACACACAGCTGTCAGATCCGGGCTGGAAAATGCAACAGAAATGTAGAACCAAGTGTTATCCAGCTGAGGTCAAAATTTTGTAACAATACCACAAAAAATGAATATATTACACAGCTTTTTTCTTAGGTTGTTCCCAGGCGTTTTTGAACTGTGCCAAATTGTGCCAAATGGCACAGTTTGGAAAAACGTCTGTAACTTTTGAATGATTCAATATAGAAGCTTCATCTTGGGCTCTAATGATAGGTGACACTCAGGGTTGTGTGTGTGTGTGTGTGGGGGGGGGGGGGTTGTTTATTCATGAATGAATGAATGAATGAACAAACAAGCCCCCACACACAAAGAAGCATGCCACATAAAAAATGTGTGGCTTTTTTTTTTTTTTACAAGAAAAAATAACCTACAGTGCACTAAAAATTATACTAAAATATCTGTAATGTAGAAGATAACAACTCCCCCCCCCCCCGCTACAGAGGACGGACATCGCCCATCGCTACATGACGGAAAGCGGGGACTGTGCGCCGCAGCCTACTACGCACAGTTGTACTAAAATATCTGCAATAATATCTGCAATCCACTACAGAAGAGAAGCCGGGGGGGGGGGGGGGGACCGTTCACGGTCCGGACGCAGCGCACGAACCGTGTACCACGGCGCACGGACTGGACATGGTTCGTGCGCCGCGGTCTACTACGCACAGTTGTAATTTACCGATCGGTCAAAAGTCATTTGGATTACAATTTTCAGGGATAAAGAATAATTTAGCTTATAACACTTCCCTGTCTACAACAGCAATGTCGCTGGCGAACTTCTCTTCCTCATTGTCAGATGAACATGACACTGGTCCGCTTGTTACGGACTCGTGGTTCTGGTCACGCAACCCGGTCAAACCATAATTCCATCATTGCGGTTTTGCGCTTCCATGATTGCGGTTTTGGCAAACGATTTTTCAAAACAAATAAGAACAGTAGTAAGAAAAAAAGACTGGCGAACGCGTGTGTGTCACCCAGCCTTACACAAAACAGATTTTGCAAGGGAGGCACGCTTTCAAACTACTGTGCTTCAATTGGCTCGCTGTATTCGCAGCCGTTGGTAGGCGGGTCCTTCTTGCTAGGTTTTCAGTCATTGGTTCTTCAAGGTTTCAGAAACCCAATTCAAGGCTCTTATTAGTCGAATGAGAGGTCAATCACATCTAAACCAATCAAAGCACTCCTTTGGCTTTCTGTTCGCGGCTGTGTCTGTAGTGGAAGAACGGAAATGCAGGAGGTTTTTTTCCTCAGTGCGCCCTAGGACGCACAGTGTGTGTTCTAGGGCGCCCTCGTGCGCTCTAGGACGCAGAGACGTATCCGCCAGCGGTACAACGGAGTGCAAGAGGTTAAAGGTTTTGGACCACTCTGATGAATAGCCATCTGCTCCTGGGGATTTGTTAGCTTTAAGTTTCATAATTGCTTTTTCTAATTCTTTAGGTTGTATTTCTGACAGTAGTGTTTTATTTTGTGACTCAGTAAGTTGGGGAAGATTTAATGTATTTAGGAAGGCTTCGGATGCGTTTTTGTGTTTTTTGAGGGAGTATAAGTTCTTGTAGTAATTCTCGAAGCTTTTAAGAATTTCCTGAATACTAAATTTTATTTCCTTCGATACTGGGTCTCTGATTTTGTAGACTGCTCTCTCCGTTTGTTGTTTCCTCAATTTATAGGCTAGTAATTTTGCTGATTTGCTACCCGTTTCATAATATTTTTGTTTCAGAAATGTAAGTTTCTTCTGGATTTCTATTGTGTAGATCTCGTTTATTTGTTTTTTAATTTCCTTAATTTTGAGCGAGTCATTAGAATGAGTGTTGTCTTTGTGCTCTTTTTCTAGTTTCTTAAGTTCTGACTCTAATGTGATTAGTTTTTCTTGTCTCAGTTTCTTTTGGGTTGCCAGTTTTGCGATAATCTTTCCCCTTATTACAGCTTTGCATGCGTCCCACAGTATTAAAGGGGATACTTCTCCATTATCATTTTCTTCCAAATATCTGAGAATATCTGATTCCAATTCATCTTTCAGTGGTCCTTCCAGCACATTTGAATTTAACCTCCAAGAAAATGTATTCTTTGTGTATTTTTGGATATTTAAGTCCATATAGATCGGACTGTGGTCAGAGAGATCCATCAGTCCTATTTTACATGTTTTTACTCTTCCAATGTCTCTATTAAACATAAAAAAATAGTCAATCCTTGAGTATGATGAATGTGGTGCTGAGTAAAATGTATAATCTTTTACACTGGGGTTGAGTTCCCTCCACACGTCACAGATTCCCATTTCTTTTAGTAGCATCCGAGTTTTTCTACTTTGAGTGTTATTTTGATGTGGAGAATTACCTGATGCATTCCAGTATGGGTTCAGTCTTAGATTGAAGTCTCCACCACATATCACTAAACCTTGGGCTTCAGTTATCATTAGGTCAAATACATTTTTATAAAATTTCCAGTTAGCCCCTGGAGGTGCATATACATTCAGCAGGGTGATATCTTCTCCCTCTAGCCGACCAAGTACCATGCTAAATCTTCCTTCTTTATCTTTGTGTTCTGAATTTTTTTCAAACATAATTTTGGTTGAGATCAATGTCGCTACCCCCCTCCTCCTCCCTGCCTTCTATGAGGATGAAGAGATCAGTTTAAACCCTTGTCTATTAAGTTTAGTGTGCTCCAGGTCTGTTAGGTGGGTTGCCTGTAAAAATATTATTCCTGCTTTGTCTTTTTTTATTTTGCCAAGAATCTTGGATCTTTTAACTGGATTCAGGATCCCTTTTACATTATATGAGATTATTTTGGTTACACCCTGTTTCTCCATTGTATTGTCTTATTTAGTATAACAGTGTAGTGGCCCTCTTTTATGCTACTCAGAAACTGAAAGAACATTAAGAACATAAAAAACATTAAGAACATAGTATATAAAACTTTAAAACAAAAAACTGTCAAAAGATCTTCCTGAGCTGAGGTCTTTTTAGCGACCTTAGAAGAGCCTTGATGGTGTGTTGGCTCTGAGGGAAATTCCTCAAACTCTGTTACGTGTTGAGGGCCCTCTTTTACCCCTGTAAGTTGTCCCATGTTTTTAACGTGAATTTCAGATCCCAATCTGAACTTGTAATGATTTTTTTTTTTTTTATGCCTATACCCTATGAAATTGTGCGCAACCTCCCACCACCGTCACAGCAAACAATCATGTTAATGCAGTATTTGTTAGTGTGGAGAGTTCATGTGGTTCATTGTCACATTTCTATTTCAACAAGTTGTTTTTTTGTTTTTTTTTTTAAAGACTTACTTGTTTCTAATATTATGACTGGTCCATGAAAAGTTTTACCACTTGTTGATTCTGCATCTCCTTTAATGTTTGTTACCTTGTAGGAGGAGGGTTGGATGAATAGATTGACTAAAAATATCATTATTCCCTCCTGAAAGTGCTCAGTTTTTCCTTATAGCTCTGGCGCTGGGTTTCCCGCTGCTGGCCCGTGGATTTTGAGGGTGTCTGTGTGCACCATGTTTGAGCCTTGATTCTTTCGATCGGGTCTACTGCGGGTTTATACACCGTTACCGGGAGCCCTCTTCTCACCATATCCCTGATTGCTTCTTCCGCCAAATTGTAGAGACACATCTCATCCCTGTAAAAAACCCTCAGCTTCGCCGGAAATGGAGTTTGAAAGCGCAGTTTCTTCTCTCTTAGAACCTTTTTAGTGTTGTTGTATTCCCAACGCTTTTTGACAACCTCCGGGGTCCGGCATGTCCAGATAAACTCTGGACATGCCGTGTAGAACACATGACTATCCGTTGCCAGGGGGTACCCTCTGCTGTTCACCAGCAATTGACACATCTCCACACTGCATTACACACTGATCATATGCTGACTACATACACTGGTCTCTCTCGCTTGTTATTGTGTGATCTTTTCTACTGTCTGCTAATTGTGCATTTGAGAGTTTTTTTCTTGTAATCACAATTTTGGTCATATACTGAGCTTTATTTTGATCAACAATGCTTTTTTCTCTCTGCCTATTGTGTTTCCCCCCTCCCCCTCTTTACCCCCCACTGTTATGACAGGCGCCTTGCATGGCTGCCGCGTCATTGGATGCGCCTAACGTGCGCACCCAATGTCAAGTCAAATTCCTTGTATGTTTACCTGTAAATATACTTGGCAATAAAGCTGATTCTGATTCTGATTCTGGCATAGTCGTGCTCCACAAAAACTTTTCTTTCTTGGTGCATAAATCCTTTTTTCTGCCAAGCCAGTCTCACAACCTCTTCAGGGCCTTTTCCACTAGCACGCTTTAGCGCGACACGGGACGGCTCAGCACGCTTTGTACGCTTTTCCACAAGCCCCAACACGGTTTAACAGCCGTGATTCTCAGCCCCGCTGAAGGGCAGGGTACAGCAGTGCTGAGCTGTGCCGTGTTGTGACGTTAACAGACTGGTCGCCGCTGATTGGTCAGGTCGTAACCGGCACTGATTGGTCAGGTTGTAACCGCCCCTCTCCTCCTCCTCTTCTACCAAATCTTCACGACCTTCTCAATAAAGTTTTTGAAAAAAAAAAAAGAATCTTCACGACCTACTCAGCACGCAGCCACTGTTGGCGGTTCCTTTTCAGTGTATTGCTGTGCTATTTTTCATTTATTCTCTATCAAAAATGGCTTCGCGTAATAAGGGTGTTCCATGGAGCAGTAAGGAGCTGCAGTGTCTGCTCACTGCATTGTCAGACGAACGTATTCAGCGCGAGTTAGACGGAGCCGCCCGGAATGAAAAAATATACCGGGAGGTCTCGACATCGGAGTCCTTTAACGGTGAGTTTTAATTTTTTTTATTGTGCGTTTTTTCGCAAATATATTCGGTAAGACGCTCAGTTTATTTATGCAATAAAAAAGCTGTTCATTTGTGGATGTATCGCTGCTTTATTGCAGCACAATGCGGACTAAAGCTTTTATTGTAATTATTCATGTGAACAATACGCTGAAATAAGCTTATGTATTCTTGTTAAAAACTATTGTCTTTTCTGTATATATTTCGTGCTGTATTTTATTGTGTGCATTTTCCTTGTAGAATCATCCCACGCGTCCGCCGCGACAGCCCGTCCGGATTATTCAACCGAGCCTTCCTGACCCACAGCTGGCAGAGACGGATTAATTCTACCGAGCCTCAGCACTCAGTGGTCGGCGTGTATAAAATGTCGATTAACCTTCATGTTGTGTTGCAAAGTTTTTTTTTATTTTAATATTTTGTATATAATAAAATGGAATTGTTTTGGAAAGTGTGGTTTGTCTGTTATAACACTGAATTATAAAACAGTATAATTACATAGAAATTCCATTGCCTAGTCTGATCAAAATGATACTGAGGGTCAACCATTGTAAAGGTAATGTAATTTTTAACTAGACCAAAAAAGAAATCTTTTTGTACGCTTTCTGTTCTTTTTATTGAAATATCATAAAAAATTAGCACCAAGTCAAAGGTACAAGTATATGTAAATTGAATGTTCTATCGGCATTCCAAATTCAGAGATTTACAATACTTTAGAAGGAGTGTAGCATCATCTAAACAGAAAATAATAATACTGTTGTTCCAAACGTTGACCTGAAGGTGAAAAACATGAATTTTTTTAATTCAGTACATTCAAAATGCCCTAGGATGTGGTGTAGTCCAGTGTGCTACCGTCTCATTATTTAATACGAATAAAAACAAGTTTCAGCTCATTATTTCTAGGTCATTTGGCAGTTAATTCAAAACAAAAGTGACTTGTGTTGTTGCAGCTTAATTATAAGATAAAATTAATTGTGAGATAAAACCACAGAGCGTGCAAGGCAATAATCCTTGGATCCTCCATTTTTTGTCTGGTGTAAATAAGGACTCAGTCCGGTGCATAACATCACGGGAGTGTGGCCCCGCCTCGCTGAGAATCTGCTGCTGCCCCGCAACACTGTGCTAATGGAGACAGAAGCGTTCCGAGCTGTACTGAAGTGAATCGAGCCGTACCGAGGTGTGCTGGGCTAGTGGAAAACAGGCTTTCTTTTGTTCTGAAGTTGGAAAACTTCACCACCACCGATCATGGAGGCGCTTCTGCCGACGGCCTTGGGGCTAATGAACGGTGCGCCCTTTCTACCTTCAAGTCGGTTGATTGGGGAATTTCCAACTTCTCTCTCTGTATGGTTTCCACACATGCAGCCATTGTGGTGAAACCGTCCTCGACTCCTTCTTTCAGACCATGAATTCTTATGTCGGCCCTTCTTAGTCTTCCTTCTTGGTCAGTTAGCTTAGCCTCCAGTCTTGTCTGTCTTTTAAGTAAATCCAGCATGGTTTCTTCCAGCCCTTTTATTCTTTCCTCTGCTTCCATGATTCGGTCCTCAGCCTGGTCCATTCTGCTGTTTGTCCTTTTTATTTCGTCTTTAATTTCACGAAATTCGGCCCAACACTCCCGGCGAAATTCTCTTAATTCTTGAATTATCGTTTTTAAGCTAACCGTGTTGCTAGTCTCATTCAGCTCCTCTGTTTCCGAGTGGATGTCCTTCAGGTCAGATTCTCCGGCCGATGCGCGTCTTGGCCTGGCAAATGTCGATCTCTTCTGCTTTCCTTTAGGCATAATGACTTTGTCTTTTGATTTTCACTCTTCCAAAAATCTGTTAAATCTGATTTTCAAGGTAGTTTCACGGATGGGGTCTTGGAGCTTCAGCGTTAAGCTGCTATCACCATGGTGTCCAGACCGGAAGTCCGAGCTGGGGATTCTAAATTGTCCTTAGGTATGACTGTGAGAGTGAATGGTTGTCTGTCTCTCTGTGTTGGCCCTGCGGTGGACTGGCAATCTGTCAAGGGTGTACCCTGCCTCTCGCCCAAAGATGCTGGGATAGGCTCCAGCCCCCCCCCCCCCCAACCCGAAAAGGATTAAGCGGAAGAAGATGAATGAATGAATGAAAATATACCTGTGACTCATATTCACCAAAAATATTCCTAGAGCAACATAAAACACTTGATAATCATGAATGTACACTACTCACAAAAAGTCAGGGATATTTGGCTTTCGGGTGAAATTTCAGGAAGCCCCTAAAATGCACTATAACCTTTACAGGTGAACTTAATTTGGCCTTCTCTAACCTTTTGACTGCACTTGTCCAACCGTTCAATGTTTCAGGACAGCATGTGGGAGAGCATGAATGCTCCCTCATCCGAGGATGTGCAAAAGGCTCGTCACAGGAGCCGTCACAGGGCACATTCATGCTCTCCCACACATGGGATTCCATCCTCCAGAGACCACCTGGCGACGGGAGGCATGGTAGATCTGTCAGGTCCATCAGGCTGACCATGCCGAAGGAAAACAGCTGATAAACGACACATCACAGCAATCAGCTGACGCTTCTGAAGATGACTGCAGGTGTCAGTCGAAGCATGTTAAGGCAAAAAACAAATATCTTCTACCTTTTTGTCTTACAAAGAAAGAAATTCTAAATTAATTATGAAAAAAGACAAAATGAACGTACTTGAGTAGAAAAGTCCTTAATTTACAAGAAAATTATCATAAAAGTCATGGCAAAATTGTCTCAAACTGTCAAGAAGAAAATTACATCTCAAAAAAGTTTAAATACATGCTTTCTTGCTCTTACTCATACTCATCTAAAAAATAAATTTGGAAGGAAAAATAATATATGAAATAATACATTATTTAGGATACAATATTAATTTTATCTTATTTTATGAGAGCATCTGGCCCCCTCACAGTGTCTGCCGAGAAAAATTCTGGCCCTTGGACAAATGTAGTTGATGACACCTGATTTAAAGCGTCCTTCACTTTCTTTTCCTCTATTCAGGAAGTTTTTAATTTATTATATTTGGAGTCCAATTTAATTATTACACACTAACATTAGAGCCATACTGTAACCACAACACACAACAGACGAAAAGGGAGCACACCAGTAATGAACTGAGGGCTATCATAACAGAAAGACACCAAGAAACCAAGTGTCAGAGAGACTGTTCAAAAAAGAAAACAAATTAATCATACTATTCCCTATGAAACAAAAGCAGCCATAAATCAAAGAGAAAAATGAGGCGCCTTATCTGGCTAACTTCACAGCTAAGGTAGATTGACTTTTCTAACATCTCATGAGACCATTTTCAGGCAGAGCAGCACATGGGTAAAATCCACTAAGGCTGCTGTGAACCAAAATATAAAATTAAAACATCCCAAGCATGGCAAGTTAACTGAATATACAAGCACTCTCCAGGGACAGGAGACAGAGGGTTTATTCACAGTAGCGTGCGATATCAAAAACACAAAAAGGGGTCAATTCATATGGAAAATTATAGATAGCCAAACTAACACTCTAAATGAGTCACCACATATATATGCCTCATAAAATATATTGGCAACTGCCCCTCAGCCTCTATTTGTTGTTGAGATGTAGTTTACAGGGTATTCTGACATTCACCTTTTGACCACAAACCCATAGTTGTAGGTCGGGGTCCCAAGGTGAACCTGTGTACCAAGTTGGTGACCCTGTGGAGAGTGTGGGAAATGATGAGGCCAGTTTACGGACAGACGAAGCTTTATTAACACTCTCACATCATCCATACACAGAAAAGCAATGAATGAGCCAAACCAGGTTTCTCCTTAAAACTTCATAGATCATCTCACATCTGCATGACATTTCACATCACACTGCATGATATTTCACATCACACTGCATGATATCCAACTCCACAATACATTTCCCTTCAACTCCCAGCTCCCTCTTCCTGCCAACTCCCTATGACGTCCCTGCCTATTCTTCTCTTATGTTTACCACTGCATCCTGACTGAGACGCTGTCTGCTGAATCCTCTACAATATACATTGCCATATCACCAACATGCATTGCCATATCAACCCTAGTTTTACTCATTGTATAGTAATAGGGCATAGGGAAAGCTAACCATGACCTTTGATCTTTTGAACCCAAACCCAAAGTCAGAGGTCAGGGTCTAAGCTATCCAAGCCACTGATCTGAAAAAGCTACATTATTCCTTTGTACAGTTATCATGTTAGAAGATTTAGAAAAAACTGACCAGAGGTCAGAGGTCACCCAGAAGTCAGAGATCACCAAAATACAAACTCATCCAAGACTTTTCATAGTTACAACTATGATATCAATTTGAAAAGGCCACATCATTTCTTTCTCTAGTTATTGCATTCACAAGATTTTATGTGCCCTTGAGCATCAATTACAGCGACATCTCCTGCTGTTCACAGGTCGACTTATTACATTGGTTAATACCAAATTTATTGTCCAAGTTTGGTTTTTTTTAGCTGATTTAGGACAGTTTTGATGTGCTGAATCCAAAAATCACACTGGTTTTGCTCAATCAGGTCAACTTTTTGAATTATGGCCACACGTTTTTTTTAATACATTTTTGTTTACATGTATGGGTATTTTTGCTTTATATGATGCAAAATTCTTTTTTATGTCTTGAAATTCTCTGAATTTTGAACAATAACATAACATTCAATTTACATGTACTTACCTTTATATAAAGGTAAGTACATGCACAGTACTAAGGAAGTACCAAGTAAGTACAGGTTTTTACTTGGCACCTGTTCGAGAGAAACGGATGTCATTTTCGGATTCAGCGGTGCAAAATTGTCTTAAATCAGTTGAAAAAAACACAGACAACTTACAAAAAAATTATTTTTGTAACCCTGTGTTATCTGCTGAGGTATGGCATTCCATTGTTCTTGAAGGGCGACCCTCAAGTCATTGAGGTTGTGGAGTGCAGGGTTACGAGCCTCTAACACGGCGACTCAGCTGATCCCATTGGTTTTCTATTGGATTCAGGTCTGGAGAAAGTGCAGGCCATGCCATTTGAGGTACCCCAGCCTCCAGCAGCCGTTCCCCAATGATGCGACCTCGATGAGCTGGAACACTGTTGTTTATGAAGATGAAATTAGGCCTGTGCTGTTCATGCAGGGGCACAATGACTGGATTAATGATGACACTATGACACTTCACTAGTATCGACTTGTTACTGTATCAGTCACAAGATGTAGGGCAGTTCTGTAATGACTAGACACACCTGCCCTGACTGTAACACTACCACCACCAAAGGCTCGTCTGGTTACAACAGTGGCTGATGCATAGCGCTCTCCTTGATGTCTCCACCATCGCTGGCGGCCATCATTTTCTCCTCAACATGAATCGACTTTCATCAGAGAACAGCACTTGTCCAGCATAAATGCTCCATGGCCCATGCAAGACGATGACGCCTGTACCTGGTGGTGTGGTCAGGTACCCTTGCAGGTTGTCGAGCACACAGACCACACTGATGTAAACGGTTTCGAATGGTCTGACATGACACTTGGGTGCCTCTCACCTCCACTTAAATGTGCCTGGAGTTGAGTGGCATTCATCATCCGGTTCCGCAGAGCACTGTTCACAATGAAGCGGTCATCAGCGTGGGATGTGGCCAAAGGACGTCCACTTCTATGCCTTTCTGTGACTCTTCCAGTCTCTCTGTATCTCTGTGGCAGCCTGCTGATGACACTCTGTGACACTCTAAACTCAGTGGTTACGTCCCTCTGAGAACATCCCATTTGAAGCCTCGCAATGGCAAGGTACTGTTGGTCAATTGTTAGGAGTCATCTTGGTCTCATGATGTCAAAATGTGAACAGCATGATGAAGAGGACTGTTTAAATACCAATTCTAATTGAACCAGAAAATTTATTGATGGATTCATGGATGTAGCAATGTGAGAAACTAGCGACCTCCTGTAGGCGCAGATGTGCTGAAGTCCTTCAAAGCAAGGGCCTCTACATTTCCTATTAATTTTTGAATCCTACAGCCCTAAAAAAAAAAAAAAAAAAAAAAAACCCATTGTTTAAATCTTCTCTTCTGATACAGTGGTGTTCTCTAATTTTGCTCACCGTTTTTTTTTTTTTTTTTGGTTTTGTTTTTTTTGTTTTGTCTTTTACAAAATAAATGTTTGTGTTGAAGTGCCTTGGTTATTTAAAAAAAAAACAAAAAAAACATGCTAGTACAGCAGTGGTATAGCCACAACTGATATTCTGTCAAATTCTAAACAATGAAGAATAACAATATTTCAGAATAAATAAGATAAGATAAGATAAGATAAGCCTTTATTAGTCCCACAATGGGGAAATTCCAGGATTGCAACAGCACAGGGATATCAACACTCAGAGCAACAATCAGAAGACAAGAAAAAAACAAGAGCAGCGAGTATACATATGTACATATAAATATATAAATATATAGACACACAGTGCGGAGCATTGTCGCTAGATGGAATAAATATATAAATATATAAACACACACAGTGCGGAGCATTGTAGCTAGATGGAATGAAACAGCATAACCGTCTACTTAGTTATCCTACATGGAATGATTATGTACCCATACATATTGTCGCCCTCCGTAGCGACCAGTATTTTCCTAGTTGTATACCGGAGGGGACCATTGTTCAGGTTACTTTATTTGTACCCGTACGTAGATTTGTTTTGCAGTCTGGTGACATCCATATTTACAAGCCACAATTGCATTCAACATAGACACAAACACAGGCACACATGAAGCTGACTATAAACATGATAAAAATACTCAAGGCTCCATCAATCAGGGTATAAAGACAAAGAGATGAGAGAAAAACCAAAGGTAAGAGAGAAGGGTCATATTAAAAAGTTAAAAACTAGTCAAAGAGGTTAAAAACTCAAAGGTCTAAAACCCAATAAAATATTTAGAACCCAAATAACATCCTACAAAAATAAGTAAATATAAAATGGAGTTAATAAATAGGTACCTAAATTATGTGCAATATATTGTTACAACTTGTTCAACTCTCTGACAGCAGCAGGAACAAAGCTGTTTTTGTAGCGCTGGGTTTTACTTTTTGGGACAGCAAACCTCCGTCTTGAGGGAAGAAGCTGAAAGTTGCAGTGCAAAGGGTGGGAGTCATCATTTAAAATGGAGGTAGCAATCCTCTGTACCTGTCTGGTGTACAGGGATGTCAGGCTCAGCTGTGACTCACCAAGCAAACGACTGGACCATCTAACTACCTGATCCAAGGATTTCCTCTGTTTCAGTTTTATCTGACCAAACCATGACACTAAAGAAAAGGATAAAACAGATTCAATAAAAGCCCGATAAAACATTGTCATTATGGTTCGGTCAATTTGGAAGCGTGCAAGTTTCCTCAAGCAATGTAAATGTTGCTGACCCTTTTTGCACATCCTTTCACAGTTCTCTTCAAAGTTTAAATTACTATCAATAATCGTCCCAAGATATTTGTAGGATTGTACACATTCGGTGGTCTGGCCTTTTAGTACGGTGACTTTGTGCCTGGGAGTTTTCCTCCTAAAGTCAATAATCATGTCTTTAGTTTTTGTCGTATTCAGCTGCAGGTAGGAATCCTCACACCAGTGAACAAAATCATCAACTACTGGGCCATGGCCACTCTCACCATCCTGGAGGAGACTGACAATAACTGAGTCATCAGCATACTTTATAATGTGTCTGTTGTCATGTCTGCTCCGACACATGTTTGTGTACAGGATGAAGAGTAGTGGTGACAACACACACCCCTGAGGAGAGCCAGTAGAAGAGCACTTTAGGTCAGACAATGTACCATTGACCCTTACTCTCTGCGTCCAGTTGGTTAAGAAATCCAGAATTCAACCCACCAGATTATTGCTCAAATCAAATTGTTGCATGAGCCTTTCAACTAAAATATCAGGTTGGATTGTATTAAAGGCGGAGGAAAAGTCCACAAATAAAACCCTGGCGTGTGTCCCATTAAAATCCAGATGTTTAAAAAGCATGTTAAACAGAGTGACAGTGGCATCCTCCACTCCTCTGTGAGGCCTATAGGCAAACTGCAGAGGATCCAATGCATGCTCAGTCTGCTTTAGAACCTCACATCTGACCAGTTTTTCCAAAATTTTCATTAAAATTGAAGTCAAAGCAATTGGTCTAAAGTATTGTGTAAGTCTATTGCATCTTTTGCATTCAATACTATTAGGTTGTCACGTCTTTTTGCCATCTCTGCGAGCAGCCCTGCTTAGGTTGTACAGTCTGACAGCCGTAGGTAGGAAGGACCTGCGAAACCTCTCGGTTGTGCACCTAGGATGATGTAGTCTGCTGCTAAATGAGCTCCTCAGTGCATTCAGTATGTCCTGCATAGGGTGGAACTCGGACTCCAGCAGAGATGACAGTTTAGCCACCATCCTTCTCTCTCCCATCTCCTCCACTGGGTCAAGGCGTTGCCCCAGGACAGAGCTAGCTTTCTTGATCAGTTTGTTCAGTCTCTTCCTATCGGCTGCTGTAATGCCACTGCCCCAGCAGACCACTCCAAAAGTGATGGCTGATGCCACCACCGTGTCGTAGAATGACTTCAGCAGCGTCCCTTGTACACCAAAAGACCTGAGTCTCCTCAGTAGGAACAGCCTGCGCTGTCCCTTCTTGTAGAGTGCGTCAGTATTGTGTGACCAGTCTAGTTTATTGTTCAGATGAACACCCAGGTACTTGTAGGATGTCAAAAGTTCCCTGTATATTTACTGGTGCTGTGAGGGGTTGTCCTTGCCTGCGGCAGTCCACCACCAGCTCCTTAGTTTTCCTCGCGTTGATCTGGAGGCAGTTTCGATGGCACCAGTCCACAAAGTCCTGGATAAGCCCTCTGTACTCAGCTTCATCTCCGTTGAAGATGAGGCCAACGATCGCAGAGTCAAGTACAGCAGAGTCTCCACTGTGTGCGTGTATATATAGGGAGCTTCTACAGTATTTACAGTATATTCACACATTTACAGTATATATTATTTAAAGTCATTATAATCTATTCATGCAGTTTATAGAGAGTTGGTGTAAGACAGAAAGAGCATCCTAGGTTTTTATATTACTGCAGAAGGATGTTAAACTTTTTACTACTGTATAGCTAAACTGACAAAAAATAATAATCTGGAGCCTTGAACCTGAAGGTCACTTTTAATATAAAATCAAAAAGCAATTTCCACTCGTTTGTCAGAACCATTTATCAAACCCATTTAATACAATTGCATCTTGTAACCTTGCTGATCCTTTGGGCCAATACTGTGGCCTTTCTTCAGTAAATAAATAATAGGGGTGGTGAGTGCTAGAGGAGCTGGGGTGAATAAGGTGCAGCATATGAAGTCAATAGTATGCAGTTCACCAAGTAGCTCAAGAGCTAAGAAGAATCCAAGACTCTGTGCCCTACTAGAAAGAAGATGAAGGAGCATACAGGTGTCATCTGAAACTATACTATCAAGATGAACCCCTTAGAAAATGTGGGAGTAACAGTAACCCTGAGGGCCGTATTATTATCCTAGTCAAAAGTGCATTGTCAATAATGCAAAACTCATTCATGGCATATTCAAGTCCATTTTGCTATTATGACAGCAGGGAAAAAAAGACTTTGCACCAGTGAAAAGCACAAAAGGGTTGCCATAACTATTTAATATTATTGATTTTATTGCTCTAGGTGTAATATGCAATAATCCAATCAGAATGGCTCCTCTCCTCATTTAACAGGGAAGGAAATAACCTACTCATTTGTGGCGTGAAAATGCACACGAATATCATCAAACACTGCTGCTGGGCATTAAGCCAGGAATTAATTATAATTAATACCCAGGCAGCTATTTTACAGAGGAAGAGGAGGAGATGATTGAACAATTGGACTGAGGTTATTTAAAGTTCAGCGCAGTGTGCACAGCTGCTCACCCAACTTGTTTCATTCTCCTGTTATGCAACACGCAGACATGAATGGATTTGATATTAAGAAAACATCCACTGAATAATGTCATGAACCTAACCACTATGGGTATAACAGTGCTTGTATTTTTTGATATGCCACCCACGGTACGGAACAGAGGTGTATCGAGGTACGGACACAGACTATATTGAGTGACAGACAAGTGTAAATGCCATATCAGGCCTCTTCCTCCACTCCGTTCCCCGTCTCCGGCAGTCTGTCAGTGGACCTCCAATCCAGTAGTGAACGAATAAAGTCGGGCCACTTCTAAACACTGGTTGTTCCCACCTATACAAAAGATACAGTTTTATGTTTTGCATTTTGTTTCCTTCCTGTACCGAAAATAAACCACACTATGACCTTAAAACCAAGGTGCGTACCGAACCATGATTTTAGGTGTACCGTTCGTATTCGTCGGCCTCCGTCAGTCTATGATGACCATGGAAGAGAATCCTAAACGTCTACTCTGCTGGAACAGCACCGCCTGTGGCTGAACAGGCCGATGCACACCGGTGTTCTACCTTCCAGCGTTGGGCGTTGGTAGGATTCAAGCCTGGGCAGGAAGATATGGAGGACAAGATGTTACCCATGCAGCATGTCCCCCCCCTCTCCACGTCACTGATGAATCCAAAGGAACAGCAGGGCTGCTATAGTTTGGCACCAGCGCCATCGCAGGAGCTGCCAGAACGATGTTGAGCACAACAGAGAACTGCCTTAGGGGCTCCGACTCCGGATTTTTCCTCAGGGTTGACTCCCTAAGCCTTTCCCGTGACCGGGTGTGCCGCAAGGCAGCGGAGGTTTGAAATCAGGGTTTACCTTCCCCTAGATGGGCTACCTTCCCAGGTTGACGAGTCACCATCTACCCGAAGCATCTGGTTTTAAGGTGCCAGAGATCCGCCCTCGCCCCTTCTCCTATTAGTAAAAGCAGTTCCACCAGGCTTAGAGACTAAACCACACGGGCAGGCTAGGAGTTGGACTTAGTTGTCAGAGGCTTTTCAAGACGCACGCCGTAAGGAGCATTTTATGAGCACTGGGAGCTTAACCCCAGTGCCGCTCCTGGCTATGACAACCTTGGAGCCGTTACACCCCTACTAGGTGTACCGTTACACCCCTACTAAGCACCCTTCCTTCTGTCCACATCCTAACAGAACCCATTATGTATGTGATATCACAGGGGATATTATCACTTTCTTAGATCTTCTGTGCCTGTCCATGCATGTCTGTTTTGTGTGTACGTGTCCTGTCATGGATTTTCATGTTCATTGTTTAACTACAGTTACCATAATTATGCCTGTGCATTCTTCCAGCTGTCCGAAATATGTAATTTTTTATTACTGTCCATTGATTCTTTCGGAATTTGAATTACATTATGGGGTAGGGCTGGGTTTTGTGGTTACATCAAGATATAGGATGGTCATTGGCCAATATCATATTATCCACACACACACACACACACACACACACACACACACACACACACACACGTCTTTATGATACAGTATATGCAGGATAAGCTGAAGGATAGCAGACTCCTGTGTCAGTTTATACCCAGCAGGTCGACCTCAAAGTTAGTCAAATCTCAGCTGTGGCCGCTTGGACTAGCTAGCATTAACAGCCAAATCTAAGATAAGATAAGATAAGATAAGCCTTTATTAGTCCCACAACGGGGAAATTCCAGGATTGCAACAGCACAGGGATAGCAACACTCAGAGCAACAATCAGAAGGCAAGAAAAAAACAAGCAAGCAAGAGCAGCTAATATACATATGTACATATTACTATAAAATAAATATATACACACACACACACAGACACACAGTGCAGAGCATTGTAGCTGGATGGAATAAATATATGAGTATATGAACACACAGTGCAGAGCATTGTAGCTAGATGGAATAAATATGTAAATATATAAACACCCACAGTACGGAGCATTGCAGCTAGGTGGAATAAATATGCAAGTATATAAACACACACAGTGCGGAGCAATGTAGCTAGATGGAATAATATGTAGATATATAAAAACACAGTGCGGAGCATTGTAGCTAGATGGAATAAATATGTAAATATATAAACACACACAGTGCAGAGCATTGTTGCTAGATGGGATGAAACAGCATAACCGTCTACTTAGTTATCCTACATGGTATGATTATGTGCCCATACATATTCTCACCCTCCATAGCAACCGGTATGTTCCTAGTTGTATGCCGGAGGGGACCATTGTGTAAGTCTATAAGTCTACTCGGCTTTTCTCCCTTTGTTAATAATTTCCTCACTGTGTGTATGTTTATGCACAGTCCTCTTCAATAAATGCTTTAGAGTGGTGGCCTAGTGGTATAGCAGCCGCCCCACAGCTGTGAGGTAGTGTGTTCACGCCCCAGCCGGATCATACCAAAGGACATATTAAAAAAAGGTACTTAAGGGAATTAACTTAAATAAATGCTTTATGAAATTCCCAATGAGATAACAGTGCTTTGTGACTGTGAATAGCAGAGCAGCAATCTGGTACAAGCTGATATTTAATGTATTTAATGAGTTTCTTCCATGCAAAGGGCAGCAGCAGTAGCAGCTTCTGTTTAACCTGCCTCTCTCCTCCTTCAAATTTACCCTGCTAAAAACAAATACTAATGCTAGATGAGCAGAAGACCTGCTGGAGCAATGTAGTGCTGCTTTAGTGTTAGTGACAGTTGCTACACATTCCCATTGTGAAATTTTTGAAAAAAATCATGAAATGAACACCGCAGTTTGAAATCCTAGCCAAACTGTGATCCTGTTGACCAATGCTTTCAAAGTCAAAGTCAAGCCTTCACAATAGAAGCAAGTAGATTTTCAATGATACATTTAAATCTTTTTTATATTATATGTTGATATAATTATTTTTCTACCTCGATGCATTTCTGGGAAGAGGACCAAATGATGACTTTGTTTACCTTTCAAATGTGATTTTTACTTACACTTTAATTAGTAAACTGGATTCAATTATACCTACAGGGTTTATGAAACAGTTGAATAATACTTAGCATGTTAATGCAATAATAAAAAAAAATGGATATAGACCAATCTGGCAAAATCCTGAAGAAACGAAAGCCACCATTGCAGCAGTTACCACTTCCAGAGATATAGACCTGGGTCCTGCTCCAGAAAGCAGGCTTAGCGGCTTAGCTAGGTGAGTTAACTCAGAGTTTGTGGTAACTCTGAGTCTTCGGTTCCAAAAAGTCAGAGTATGTTTGTAACCATGGTTACAAAAGCCGTGACCATAACCTTGTCCTGACTAGGTTATGTTCAGGTTATGCTGGGGGTATGCTTAGAATATTTAAACTTAAGAGGAACCACATCCACAAACAGAAGTGTAATGGCAGAGAATAAGATAATCATCACTCCAAATCACTTAATAAAACACTTCATCACTAATTTTTTTTCTTTATTTCCTGGACAAACATCATTTCCCGTCTATCTTTACATGCAGATATTTCATCTCCAAATCTATTTTCTGATTTTTTTTTTTTCTATTGAGATAGATTTTGTGCAGATCCTTTGCTGGCAACTACAATGAAATTCTTAAATTTAGTGATTGTAAAATATTAATTTTTGTTTAACAATAATATGCCCCACATAAAAATTAATAAAATAAGTTTCTTACATTGTCAAATTGCTGCATAGATTTTGGAGGAGGGTCCACTACACTGCACTGTTCAGTCTCTTATGGAACAAAAATAAGTTCTGTTGCTTGGCACATATTGTAGCTTAGTGGATCCTCTGGACACTCCATGTCTACTTCTGTCACAGCTGATGCAGTGTCCTCCTCTTCAGCCTTTTAACTGTATTTACAGTCTTATAGCCTTTGGTCTAATGAAGGATAGTTTGTCAAAAAGGGGAAAAAAACTATATTTAGATTGCAAGACTATGACATCATCTTGGACTATGAAGGTGATAAAATTGTAAAAAAAAAAAAAAAAAAAAAAAAGGACAAATAAAAAGCTCACATTCATTCAATGAAAAAAAGATGGGCTTGTCAGGAAATGGGTTGAATAGAAAAACCCCTTAAAGGGTTTGCATGAATTAACACTATAACAAGGCTTGCCTTGTTGTAATTGCAATACAGGAAGAAAACAATTAAATCCATACTGTATAATTTGATTAACCAAGTATGTGGGGAAAGTTAAAAAGCCTTAACAGAGCTTCACAAAATAAACAATGAAGGATGGAGTCATCAGACTTTCTTACATTTTACCAGGGCAGTACCCAAATATTCACTTTTCTGGATATCTGTTCATGACAGTGGTATTCATTTTTTTAAAATGTGGTATTTGGATATTTGCTCCTTCACCCAAACTGCTCAATTTTAACTATGCTAATTCTGATTGATTAAATTTCCAAAAAAGGTCACACAATTACATGAATAAACTTAGAAATATATAACAGTCCTTCCAGGATTTCACAATGTTGCAATCGCACTAATTCACGCGAAATCAGTGATTTGCATCATCTTCTGTGCAACCTTGGAACTTTGTCCAATCACCACAACTTTACCGCAATTGCGGCTAATCCTCGTCAAGTTCCGCCAATTTCACCAATCAAAATAGTCCTGAGTAGCGCTCAAACGCTCAGTCTAACCAATCAGATGTGTCACTGCACTGCGCTCACTTCTGTGTTTTCAATCTCTCGCTCCATTTTCCCCTCACTTGTGAACAAGACCCCAAGATACTTAAACTCCTCCACTTGGGGCAGGAGCCTGTCCCCAACCCAGAGAGGACAATCCACCTTTTTCCGGCTGAGGACCATGGACTCGGACTTGGAAGTGCTGATTCTCATACCAGCCGCTTCACACTCAGTGGCAAACCGTCCCAGCAAGAGCTGCAGGTCATTGCTGGATGAAGCCAACAGGACATCATCATCTGCAAACAACAGAGATGAGATCCTGTGGTCACCAAGCATGACACCCTCCATTCCCTGGCTGCGCCTAGAAATCCTGTCCATAAAAATTATGAACAGGATCGGTGACAAAGGGCAGCCCTGGCAGAGTCCAACTCTCACTGGGAATGAATCCGACCGAGTGTTGGCAATACGAACCAAACTCTCACAATGGTGGTACAGAGACCGAATAGCTCGTAACAACAAGCCCGATACCCCATACTCCCGAAGCACCCCCCACAAAAATCCACGAGGGACGCGGTCAAATGCCTTCTCCAAGTCCACAAAACACATGTAAACTGGTTGGGCAAACTCCCACGAACCCTCAAGAATTCGCAAGAGGGTAAAGAGCTGGTCCAATGTGCCATGGCCAGGACGAAAACCATATTGCTCCTTCTGAATCCGAGGTTCGACCAACGGCCGGACTCTCCTCTCCAGTACCTTGGCATAGACCTTCCCAGGGAGGCTGAGGAGTGTGATCCCTCTGAAGTTGGAACACACCCTCCGGTCCCCTTTTATGAAGAGAGGAACCACCACCCCGGTTTGCCATGCCAAAGGCACTGCCCCCGACCTCCACGCAATGTTGCAGAGGCGTGTTACAACAGCCAGTGTTGTAACAGTTTATCAGTCTTTAGAGGTAAAATCATGACTACATCTTGTCAATGAGCTTTAAAGCTGTGAATCTCCAGTCTGGACATGGACCAACGCACGCCCCCAGCAAGCCCCCAAGGAGAGCCCCTCCTCCAGGTACGACTCCCAGTGTGTGTCAAGACGCGCAGCGGATAGACAGGTAGTCAGGCACGGAAAGAGAGAGAATATTTAGTTGTTGTTTTTTTTTTTTTTCCAGAAAAACACAGACTTCGATGGACAATACAGAGAAACAGAGTAAATAATTTGTTTTTATTATTTTTAAATATTTAAATTTTTTTTTCTCTGCACTCAGTACAGAGTGGTTGGGGGCCGCTGTGGTTAGAGAGTTTTCAAATGAAGGTTCTGCCATAATTTCCAAATCTACAGTGGTGTGAAAAAGTGTTTGCCCCTGTCCTGATATCTCATTTTTTTGTATGTTTGTCACACAAATGTTTCAGATCATCAGACAAATTTAAACACTAGAAAAGCACTCGGAGAGCGCAGTCCTCCGCCAAGCGCCACAGTTCCCTCCATACAGTGTTTGTGTGTACGTTTTCAGACTCCTTGACCATGAGAACATATGACTAGCAATTGGATTCACAATGATAGGATTAGTGGTTCAGTAGTTATTGACGAAAATGGCGTTTTCCGTAATGGCGGTTTTCTTCTGGACGGTGATCCGGATCACCACCAAAATGTAATCACCTGTAGGATACCCCATTTCTGACAATCTGTGAAAATTTCATGAAAATCCGTCCATAACTTTTTGAGTTATCTTGCTAATAAACAAACAGACAGACAGACAGACAGACAAACAGACAAACCAATGCCGATGAAAACATAACCTCCTTGGCGGAGGTAATTAGACAAAGATAACACAAGTAAACACAAAATGCAGTTTTGCAGTTTTTAATTGAAGGTGTTTATTAAGTGTAAAAAAAAGAAATCCAAAGCCACATGGCCCTGTGTGAAAAATGCAAAGTTACATGGCCCTGTGTGAAAAAGTGATTGCCCCCCCCCATTAAAACATAAATTAACTGTTGTTTATCACATCTTTAGAAAGCTGAGTTTAATTTTCTAGCCATTTCTAAAGCTTTGGGACTCCAGCGAACCACAGTGAGAGCCATTATCCACAAATGGCAAAAACATGAAACAGTGGTGAACCTTCCCAGGAGTGGCTGGCCAACCAAAACTACCCCAAGAGTGCAGCGACGACTCATCCAAGAGGACACAAAGACCCCACAACAACATCCAAAGAGCTGCAGGCCTCACTTGCCTCAGTTAAGATCAGTGTTCATGACTCCACCATAAGAAAGAGACTGGGAAAAAAATGGCCTGCATGGCAGAGTTCTAACACGAAAACCACTGCAAAGTAAAAAGAACATAAAGGCTCGTCTCAGTTTTGCCAGAAAACATCTTGATAATCACCAAGACTTTTGGGAAAATACTCTGTGGACTGACAAGACAAAAGTTGAACTTTTTGGAAGGTGTGTGTCCCACTACATCTGGTGTAAAAGTAACACAGCATTTCAGAAAAGGAACATCATACCAACAGTAAAATATGGTGGTGGTAGTGTCATGGTCTGAGGCTGTTTTGCTGCTTCAGGACCTGGAAGACTTGCTGTGGTAAATGGAACCATTCTGCTGTCTACCAAAAAATCCTGAAGGAGAATGTCTGGCCATCTGTTAGTGACCTTAAGCTGAAGCGCACTTGGGTTCTGCAGAAGGACAATGATCAAAAACAAACCAGCAAGTCCACCTCTAAACGGCTTAAGAAAAACAAAATGAAGACTCTGGAGTGGCCTAGTCAAAGTCCTGACATGAATCCGATCGTTCATGCGTCACATGTCACACTTCAGGGTCACAGAGTGAGCCTCTGTACCAAATTTGGTGACCCTAACTTTACTCCCCCCCCCCCATCCTGTCAAACAGTGAGGTGAGCAGAACAGAAATCTGCTTCCATTATTGTGCCAAACAGATTTTACTTTGCCAAAAGAAGCTTTATACAGTACATATATATGTACTGTATATTGTTTATAACTCCTCTTGTAATATCTTTTAATACTTTAACCTCTTGCACTCCGTTGTACCGCGGGCGGGCAAGTCTCTGCATCCCAGAGCGCATGAGGGCGCTCTCGTGCGCTCTAGGACGCACGAGGGTGCTCTAGGACGCAAGAGAGCCTGCCTCCAAGCGCGCACTGAAAAAAAAAAAAAAAAAGTTCTTCCACTACAGACACAGCCGCGAACAGATCAGATATGATTGACCTCTCATTCGACTAATAAGAGCCTTGAATTGGGTTTCTGAAACCTTGAAGAATCAATGACTGAAAACCTAGCAAGAAGGACCCGCCTACCAACGCTGTGAATGCAGCCAGCCAATTGAAGCACAGAAGTTTGCGAGCTGTTTTGTGTAAGGCTGGGTGAAGAGAGACTGACTGCTGCAGCAGATGACAAAAAGGACCCGCAGGAAGAACCCCACAGACCCAGCAGCACGGAGACCATCCACAAGTGCAACCTCTGTGACAGCGACTGCCATTCGCGCATCGGCATGTTCGGCCAGGTGGTGCTTTTTTTGTTTTTGTCCCAGCAGAATAGACATTAGGATTGTCTTCTATGGTCATCATAGACCGACGGAGGCCGACGATGAAGGCTGAGTGACACACACGCGTTTGCCAGTCTATTTTCAATTACTACTGTTATTTGTTTTGAAAAATCGTTCGCCAAAATCCGCAATCATGGAAGCGCAAAACCGCAATAATGGAATTATGTTTTGATCGGGTCGCGAGACCAGCGTCGCGTTCGTCTGACAATGAGGAAGAAGTTCGCCAGCTCCGCTTCTGCTGTGAAGAGGTAAGGTGTTCTAAGCTAAATTATTCTTTATCCCTGAAAATTGTAATCAAAATGACTTTTGACCGATCGGTAAATTACAACTGTGCAGTGCACGAAGTCCGAAGTGCGTGCGCTGCGGTACACGGTTCGTTCGCCGCGTCCGGACCGTGAACCCCCCCCCCCCGCTATTCTTCTGTAGTGAGGGGGGGGGAGCCGCGGTGACTGCGCCGCGGTCGCCACATCGCCACATGAGTCTAATCCGTCATGTAGCGATGGCCGATGTACGTCCTCTGTAGTGAGGGGGGGGGCAACCCCCCCCACACACGCGCACACACACACAGCCCTGAGTGTCAGCTTTCATTCGAGCCCAAGATGAAGCTTCTATATTGAATCATTCAAAGGTTACAGACGTTTTTCAAAACTATGCCATTTGGCACAATTTGGCACAGTTCCAAAACGCCTGGGAACTACTTGAGGAAAAAGCTGCGTAATATATTCATTTTTTGTGGTATTGTTACAAAATTTGGACCTCAGCTGGATAACACTTGGTTCTACATTTCTGTTGCATTTTCCAGCCCGGATCTGAAGCTGTGTATTATTTGCAAGCGTTTGTATCCAAAAAAAAACACCCAGGCCAAATTTATTTTCTTCAAGTTCACTATGTTTAGATGACTGTAACTCAGTGGCCGGAGCACTTAGAGATTATGGGTTTTTTTTCCCAAAAAATTCAAAGTGTTTTCTTTTAAATGAGACCAACCCCATGAAGATGCTGCAAAGGGTTGAAGAACAGCTTTCAATTTACTTTGGGCACGTTATTTTTTGGCGTTTTTAGGGAAATTGACCGGAGTGCAAGGGGTTAAATTGTTTTACCCATGAAGGACCCGAAAAGGATCCGAAAGGGAAAGGAGGGGTGGGGAGGGGACCCTAGCTTTACTTGTTGTACAGTAATAAGGCCTTGGGAATGTTAACCTTGACCTTTAACCTTTTGACCTCAAACCCACAGTCTGAGGTCAGGATCCCAGGTTGAACCTGTGTACCAGGTTTGGTGGTCCTAGCTTTAATTGTTTTATAGTAACTACTGCATTGCCCATAGAACGCATGTATTCCTGTCTGAAACAGGTATCCCAATTAGGCTTTACAGGCCCAAATGTAGGCTGTGTTTGACAGTGGAATACACGAGCACGTCCGTTGCAGGAGTCCGTGGATAAATAGCAACGACATCCCAATTCAGCTGAAGAGCTCCCAGTCCTATCTCCAGGTGAGTGGCAGTCTCATTTTCAAACTAGTTTACTCTCCAATGTTGATACTTTTACTTCGATGACAGCAGAATCTCAAAGCTCGTGCAATCCCTCGGACGTGAATGCGCAATTTCATGTGCGCTCGCCTCTTTCCATTGATTTTGTATACATTCGCATCGCCCATTCACGTTTGGTGTAGGCTTGGTATCTTGCCACTAGCACCATTAGCCACAGCCATAATAGAGCCCACACTTCAAAACAAATGTGCTGCATTGTGGGTTGACGGTTGCTAGGCTACGCGGAGTGTTGCATTTACGGTCTGTAGTAATTAATGGATCTCTGCAATTCTGTGAAATGTGTTAGCCTCTGCTTCTCTGGCTGGACTACAGACTGGGCCTGGGCCACTCAGAAGTTGGTTCTGGGCCACATGTGGCCCGCAGGCGGCTAACTGAATAGGCCTGCTGTTGGAGGAGTTGATTTCACAAGGCAGTTTCTGTCTGTAAAGTGAGGTGGAATAGGCAGTCATAGATCAGAGGCTACAACGAGGGATGTTAATCATTAATTGACTTGATTGATCATCGATAAGAATTTAGTTGATTAAATGAAATGAAAGCACCAAGGTGCTGATGCCTCGGTGCCTGTGGCAGGGAGGCAGGGGGGAGGGGGGCTGTAAATAAAAGCGCACTGCCACCTGTGCTGGTCCAGCATAGTTATTACAATACCTTCTTCCCAGCTCCAGTGACAGTAAAGGTGAGTAAAATTTGTGTTTATTTTCATAGCAAAGCCTTATGCGGAAATTGTGCCAAATAAAAATTTGATAAAATATGGCGATACAATGATACAAGCCTTTAGTTCCACTTGATTTTGACCAGGAGAGCTGGAAAGCTGGTAACAGACAGATACACACACAGACGCAGGGCGTGATTATAGTACGCCTAAGTTGCTTTGCACTGAGGCATAATTAATGTAACCAAGCAATCCCCAGTACAGAAGAAGCATAAGACATTGGAAGAAAAATAATGCGACTGTGTGGTGGCACTGTGTGGAGTGTTCTCCACCCACAGTCGGAAGCCAGGGGAAGATAGAACAAAAGGACTAAAGGAGGAAGTGGCTCTGGGGTGGTCTCAGAAGTATCGAAAAGGACTATCCGCTCCCCGGAGAGTTGGGAGATGCAGGAATTGAGAGAGGAAGAAAGGGGGTTATTATGTTAATGTTCCACACATGTTTTTGTGCACTGAAAGTATTGTGTTTTGACTCCCTGGGCCCCAGTGTGCAGAAATAAAGGTTATAAAAAGGAGGTGCAGAGAGACCCAGACAGAGTATTTCCTGTACTTGATGTTGGAAGAAGAATAAGGTTCATGTGTCGTCCAGCTCGCTGCCTCGTCTGCTTTTTCTTCCACAATGTAACATAAGCTTTAAAAATCAGATGTTGCAGTGGTAGGACTTAGTAGTGTTTTAATATTAAAATCACTGCATAATTTAAGCACAAAACTTAGTTTGAAATGTTTTTTTCTGTCACTCAGCTGTTCGCTGTGGTCTGGCATGTTTAGCAAGTCGTCTGTGTGCTGTAAAATAATCGCACTGCAGCCTCTAGTGGGCTGGCATAGTTATTACAATACCCTTCTATTCCACAGCTTCATGACACAGCAATGGTGACTTAAATTTGTGTTTATTTTGAAAACGAAGCCTTATGTTGAAGCTATTTGTGTTTTAATATTGAAACGCTGCATAATTTAAGCACAAAACTTACTTTGAAAGTGTTTTTCCCTTGGCTCAGCTGTCCACTGTGGTCCACCATGTTCAAGAAGTTGTCTATGGGCTGTAAAAAAGTCACACTGCTACCTCTAGTGGCCTGCCATAGTTATTAAAATACCTTTTTTTCGTGGCTTCATTACATGGCAATGGTGAGTTTAAATTTGTGTTTATTTTGAAAACAAAGCCTTATCTTAAAATTCTGGCAAATTAAAAGTCGAGAAAATTTGGCAATACAATGATACATGCTTTTAGTTCCACTTACATTTGGCCGGGCGAGCTTAAAAACCAGTAACAGACAAACACACACACACACACACCCCGACAGTGATTACTGTATGCCTCTCCTTTTCACCGAGGCATAATTAGTTGTCAGTTGATAACTTAGTAGTCCTTTTCAATGGGAGCTTATTCTATGAAATGTAGTGGCATCATCGTCCAGGCGGGGGCGCACGCGGTCACCTACTGCCATATTTTAACCAAAAAAGCAAAAGAAGATGACAAGTCCCCAGAGTCAGAGTGCATGCGCTGTGCAGAGCAAAAAAAAAAAAAAAAAAAAAACTTTCTGGGTTATGTCAGAGCCACAACAAGTTCCAATGTCACGCGAGCTTGAAGATCCACCCGCCTGTTTCAAATTAACAGGGCGGAGAAACGGACCAGAGCAAGGAAAAAAGACTAGAGAGGCGCATAAACCCATCCCCGCTGCCTTCAACCCACCGCTAGACGGGAAAGCAACAGGACTCAAGTTACCACTGAGGTAACAGACAACAGAGCAAGCCCAGATCGTACTGGGTTTTCCTGGATTGCCGGGGTACTGTGATAATGTTTAAAGGCCCTATATCATGCTATTTTAAGCCTTTCAGAGTAAACTATATGCATGTATGTGATAGTATATTACCTTTGGTACACTGGAGAATGAATTTCTTATGAAATCTGAGTTATTTTCGCGAGCTACTTTTCCAACCCGGAAGTAAGATGCCTCGATCTCTGAGGCTCCGCCTCTCCTTCTTGTGGCTGCCGCCCATTTCATGACGTAACCCCTGAGCTGGCTGCTGCAGCGTGTCGCTGGGTTCCGCCCACGAAAACTTAGAAGACATTGTCTTACGTAAAAAAGCAAACCGTTGTTGTCACTGAGCAGATTAGGTGCGAGAGGAACTACTTCTTCACAGCGTCAATGCTAAAGTGAAAGAGTTTTGCCGATCACCGCTCCATTAGCTGCACGGAGAAAGTGGGTGTGTGCGTTAGCCTGGGGGCGGTGCTGGCAGCACAGGCACTTCCTGGAGTGGGCGGCTCACCCACGTTCATACGTATGAACGTGGGGACCCAGTCGTTATTAGGGATAGGGCAGAGCAGCAGCTCAGAGAGCAGGGTTGAGGAGGAATACTCAGATGCGTGAATGCAGCAAAATACCACTTTGGGGGTGTTTTTGGTGAGGAATTAACATTATAACATGCTTAAAAGCTCAAAAAGTCGATTTTGCATGATATAGGCCCTTTAACATGCAACAGATGAAGCAGCTCACAATTTATTTTCCTATTAAAACAGTCTACTAGTGCATCTCAGTAAATTAGAACATGAAAGTTAGTTTGTACTTCCGACAAGGGAGGAGGTAATGTTTTTGCCAGTGTCCGTCCATCCATCCCACCGTTTGTCACATTACTACAAAAGTTATGCATGGATTTTGATGAATTTTTTTAAGGAAGATGTGTAATGGCAAGGGGGAACAGATGATTAGATTTTAGTGGTGATCCGAATCACGATCTGGATGCAGGAATTTTTTGAAAATTTTTATATATTAATATTGCGCTTTCATGTACTTCCCCTTTAAGATGTGTCCGCAGAGTTACATGCGTGGCCACACCATAGGGCCACACACCTCCGCAACCTGGAAGCAGTGTACTCTTGCCACCAAATACTGCAGAAAAATTAAAACAGCTTAAAATGAAAAGGAATGTGGTCTCCATCCACGTAGTATGTGATAATTGACATTATTTCATCTGAAGACGCCAAGAAAAAGCAACCAAAGTATGCGGTTTAAGATGGGGTTTGGGGACTTCCGGTTATGGCTGCCACGTAGGACGGACGTGTCTCGCTCTGCTCTGCTCCTGGAGAAAAAAATCGGCAAATAACTCTCTCATTTGGGACAGAACGTATCCCAGCATTTGAGCGAGGATATGTCGGCGAAGCCTAAGGCTGGAAAACCAGGAAAAGGAAAAAGCGAGCCGCCGAAACAGTCCAAATTAACGGACTTTCAGGTCTGTGACGCAGCAAACAAAACTCCATATATGGCGGAGGAGGCTGGCAACGGCGCGATTTCTGCGGGGAATGGCGCAGATGCGCTGATGGCTGCCATGAGTTCAATGAGAGCGGACTTTTCCTCTAGATTTGATGGGATTATGACAGCGTTGGAAGGAATAAGAAAGGAATTGGGTGACTGTGTAGAACGAACGGCGCAGATGGAGCTCCGTCTCGCTAGTGCTGAAGATGACGTCACCCGTCTTCAATTAAAGGTGCGCACTTTGGAAAAAAAAAATAAATCTCTGGAAGATAATATTTTGGATTTGGAATCTCGGTCGAGACAGAATAATTTGAGGCTGGTGGGTCTTCCAGAGGAATCAGAAGGTCGGGACGTATGTTCCTTTCTGGAAAAGTGGATTCCGGAGGTGCTGGGCAGCGAGGAGTTGCAATCAGCAGTGGTTCTGGAAAAAGCACATCGTATTGGCCCACGGAGAGATAAGGGACCGCCGAGGACCTTAATTATGAAGTTTCTTAGCAACAGAGACAGGATGAAGATCTTCAACGCTGCACGTGCTAAAGGAGAGATTAAACACCAGGACCAGCAGGTGCGGTTCTACCCAGATTTGGCCACAGGAATCCAGCAATTGAGGAAGCAGTTTGATCCCGTACGTAAGGAGCTGCGCAACCTTGGGATTCGTCATGGTGTAATCTATCCTGCGAGACTGCTGACCACGTATGAGGGCAGAACCCACATCTACAAGACCCCAGAGGAGGCGCAGGAGTTCATCAAGAAGATCAAAGAAGAAGAAGAGACTGGTGGGAGCTAAGCATGAACAAAATATAAGGTAGAATAATTAAGCATTTGCACAGGCATCTGACTGACTTGAAGTAAATAGTAAGTTTACAAAATATAGATTGTATTATATATTAAAAAAACAAAACAAAAACAAAACAAACAAACAAAAAAAAACTATGATGTACAAAGTTGTTAAAAATTTTGGAGTTAAGTTGGAAAACTACAGAGGAGAGTTAATGTTACGTCATTAAAAGCAGTAGAGTTAGGGTGATTGGGAGGATGAAGAAGGAGTGGCTTAGGCTGTTCCCCGTGGGTGTGGATCGGTCGATGGCTATATCGGGAGACAGAATTTTTCTTTTGATTTTGGGGGGTTTGCCACAAGTGTGGGAAGGGGAAATTTGTTTGTGTGTAGTTTGTAGGATGAATGTTCAACCACTCATGTTTTTGCTTCTCTGTATGAGCATGTTTACACTGCAAGGTAATCCTAAACTCTCTATTGATCATGGACCAAAGTGTTAATCTTAATTTAACTTCATGGAATTGCAGAGGTCTACAAAATTTAAAAAAACTTAAACAAGTTATGAATAAAATAAAGGACATGGGTTCAAGAATTGTGTTTTTACAAGAAACTCATCTGATAGAGGAGGATGTTAAAAGAATTAGGAGTAGATGGCAGGGAAGTGTATTCACCTCTTCATTTTCATCCCGAGCCAGGGGAGTTATGACTCTCATACATAAATCAGTTCCTTTTCAAGTGAAAAATGTAATTGGAGACAAATTTGGAAGATATGTAATCATTCAAGGTTCTTTGCTATTAGAAAATATAAATCTTGTGAACTTATATGGTCCCAATATAGATGATCAGAAGTTCTTTGCTAATTTATTTCTCATCTTATCATCACTTACAGGGCAACATATAATAGCAGGGGATTTTAATTGTACATTGAATCCAGGTGTGGATAGATCAACAGGACTGGATTGCACGCACATTGGATGTAGGATGACTATTAATCATTTTATGAAAGAATTGAGATTGTTAGATATATGGAGAGAAATGAAACCACAAGTTAAAGCCTATTCTTGTTATTCCAGTACCTACAAGACATTCTCACGTATTGATTATTTTTTGATTTCCACAGAATTAAGGTCCAAGATTCAAAACTGCTTTTATGATAACATCGTGATCTCTGATCATGCACCCTGTTGTCTAATATATGTAGATAAAAAATTGACAAAGGAATCAGGTAGATGGCAATTTCAGCATAAATGGCTTCAGGATGAGGAATTTGTCAAGTATATAGAAAAACAGATAGACGAGTTCTTTGACATCAATACTACACAAACATCAGCATGTGTAAAGTGGGAGGCTTTCAAAGCTTTTATTAGGGGACATATTATTAGTTATACAGGATCAAAATCTAAGAAGACTCGAGAGGAGAGAGCCAAATTGGAACATAAAATAAAAAATCTTCAGGAAAAAGTGTATGCAGGAAGTGACCCAAGGTTGGAGAATGAATTACTGATTTTGAGAGCTGAATACGACAAAAAATCAGCGAATAGAGCTGCCTCGAGTCTTCTAAGATTGAAACAATCTTTTTATGAACAAGGTGAAAAATCAGGAAAATTATTAGCATGGCAGATTAAACAATTGGAAATTAAAACACCAATTACCAGTATTATAAGTAACGGACAGGTAGTTATAGATCCTTTAGAAATTAATAGAGCCTTTAGAGATTACTATGAAAAATTATATGATACCAAAAATGAACCTGATTTAACAAAACTAAATGGGTTTTTGAACGAACTATCTATACCGTGTATTCCAAATGAAAACAGGGAGATATTGGAGTCTAAAATTAGTCAAGAAGAAGTTGGGCTAGCCATTGATAATATGAAATCAGGAAAAAGTGCAGGACCAGATGGTCTTCCAGTTGACCTTTATAAAAAATTTAAGAATAAATTAATAAAACCTTTTTTGGAAATGGTTTTAGAAGCATTTCAAAATAATAATTTACCATCATACATAAATAATGCCTTAATTATACTGCTGCCAAAACCAGGTAAGCCCTCTAATAAATGTGAAAATATGAGACCAATAAGCCTATTAAACGCCGACCTTAAGATAATCTGTAAAATTTTAGCAAGACGAATACAAGAAATTTTACCAAATATTATTAATCGAGATCAGAATGGCTTTATAAAGGGTAGACAAGGCTTCCATAATGTAAGAAGACTATTTAATATTATTTATTTTAATAAAGAAGCACCGGATACAGCTCTCCTATCATTGGACGCCGAAAAGGCCTTTGATAGAGTTGAATGGCCCTTTCTTTTTGAAGTCCTACAAAGGTTTGGACTTGGAAATAATTTCATAAAATGGGTTCAAATAATATACAATAATGCTACAGCAGAAATCCTAACAAATAACAATATTTCAAAACCAATAAAAATCAATAGAGGATGTCGACAAGGCTGTCCACTTTCACCTTTACTGTTTACTATGGCAATTGAACCTTTAGCGATAGCGATACGTTTACATTCACAAATATATGGAATTAAAGTTGGACCAACAGAACATAAAATCTCCCTGTACGCCGATGATATAATTTTGTTTATGTCGAATCTAAAAAAATCAATTCCAGCCTTGTTGAATTTAATAAAGAATTTTGGGGAAATATCAGGATATAAAATAAATAAAACTAAATCTTCAATATTAATGCTAAATGAGACCCAGAGAAATTACCCAGCCCCTGAGGTAAATCAATTCAATGTTGTAAATCAGTTTAAATATTTAGGAATCCAAATTATGCCTAAGCTAGAATCAGTCGCCAGTGTCAACTATGAAGCCTTAATGTCAGATATCAATGAGTTAACTCAGAGATGGATGTCACTACCAATGTCGATGATCGGGAGAATCAATATACTTAAAAGTAATATTTTACCTAAAATACTTTATTTATTTCAATACATTCCCTTATCACCACCTTTAGATCTATTCTCAAGAATAAAAAAAAAGTTAGTGGAATTTATATGGAACAACAGGAGGGCTAGATTACGTTTGTCTTTATTATATTTACCATTTGATCGTGGAGGTCTGAAATGTCCAAATTTTATGTTGTATTATTGGTCGGCACAACTGAGGTCTATGACATATTATTTTTCATCAAATGATCTCCCTCACTGGACTGAAATGGAATCATACAATTTACCTTTACCTCTTCCCATATTCATATACTCAGATTCGGCAAAAAAATTACAAAAACAAGTTAAAAATCCATTTGTAAAGCATATGATCAAAATATGGTGTGAAGCTAAAAACTATTTAAAAGAACCACAGTTATTGTCACAATTTAGTCCAATATGGGGTAATCAATATTTTAAACCAGGGAGAGCGGACGCTGTATTTAAAGTATGGAATTTAAAAGGGATACAAAAGATTCAGGATTTATATTTGCCATGTGCAGATAACATAATGTCTTTTGAAGAGCTGAGGATCAAATTTAATCTCAATAGAACACATTTTTTTTAAATATCTTCAACTTAGAAACTTTATTCGATCAAATCAAAATAAAGCTCTCACTCGACCTATTTATTCATCCTTGGAAAAAATGATGATGAAAGATAGTAAAAGAAAGGGTATTATTTCAGAGTTTTATAACTCATTGACACTATCTTCAAGTGAAAATTCACTGAAAAGATTAAACTACTGGAAAGAAGATCTGCAAATTGAAATTTCAGAGGAACAATGGGAATTGGCTTGTACAGAAGCTCAAACCAAATCAATAAATGCACGCCTTAAATTGATACATTTCAAATGGTTAATGCGGATGTATGTTACACCGGAGGAGTTAAATAGATATAACAAAAATATACCAGATACATGCACAAAATGCATGGAAAGTAAAGGAACCCTATTTCATTGTTTATGGGAATGTAGATTAATAAGAATGTTTTGGGAAGAGGTGAGGGTAACAATTGAAAAAATAATCTCAAAACAAATCATATTGAATCCTAAACTGTTTTTGTTGGGTCTGTACCCAGAAAAGCATAATTTTAATAAAAGTGAAAGAACATTCATAGACCTCAGTTTGCTTAATGCCAAAAAATGTATTGCACTATTATGGAAAAAGACTCATAGACCAGATGTGACTCAGTGGTTAAGACAGATGTTAACAAACCTTCCATTAGAAAGAATAACATATATACTGAAATCAAAGGAAATTGTGTTTGAGAATATATGGAGACCTTTTATTGATTATGTAAAAAATTTAAACATAACTCTTGAAGAAGAAGGTGAATGATGGGTGTGGACCTTGTAAATTCCAAACTGGTGAACATAATATGTATACTTATGTATTGGATTGTCTAGACTAAACAGAGGAGCATTGTTGAAGACTTGATTTTGTTGGTGGTTGTTGGTGTTTTTAGTGCATTTTTTTTTTTTTTTGTAGTACTTTAGTGTTAGTGTTTGATTGTTTGTATCATGTTTGTTAAAAAAAAAAAAAAGGTTCAATAAAGATATTGTGGGAAAAAAAAAAAAAAGATGGGGTTTGGAGTGCGTGCGGCCATAACTCCAGCCAGCAGACAAGGATGCAAGCCACATGACCCAAACGGTATGTAAACACAGTAAACTTCAGCACTTGTTTGTGAAATCACAATAGGCCTGTTCTATTATGCTCGTTTACCATGCACTGCAGTGATGTGATACTGCACTGTTGTGGCCGATTTAAGGTCAACTTGCCCAGTCCCAATGTATGGTCAATACAATTATTACAGTGTTGTTATTATAATGTAGTCATATTGTTTTTGCTGCTGTTTCTCTGTCTATTAGCAGGATCATGTAAAAACTCATAGATGGATTTGGATGACATTTTCAACAGAGGTGGCCCTTGCCCCAAAGATGAACTCTTTAGATGGTGGGGGTGATCCATGAGTGCGTACCTCTGCCAAGGCTCTATCTCGCAATGTACAGATGGATGGCAATATGGATGGACAAAAAGATGGAGAGGACGACAAAGGGAGGGAGGGACGGAGCCTTGGCGGAGGCAAGCGCTCTCTGAGTGCCCTCTAATTTTTGTAATGTAACTAAAAAAAGATAAATTACATGATATTGGTAATAGTTTTTAAAATAAATTCAATCAGGACATTTATAATTTACTGAGATGTACCAGCAAATGCCATTATCTATAGTTAAAAAAAAAAAAAAAAAGGAAATGGTACAATAAATCATTGAGGAATATGATGTTCATGTTTTATTCAGTATATCAAAAACAGTAATTAACTTTTTATATGTTAAAGATAGAAAGACTGTATTGTACCAAGGGAAATTCCGATTCTCAGGAAAATTGCCGCTTATCAATTAATCGTTAATCAATCAGTAAGGTGACTCAACTAATGATTAATGAATTAATTGATAACTTGCAGCCCCAATTTAAATATTAGGATGTGTCTGCTCTTGCTACTGCTATCCTAGCATTGATATGTTGTTGAAACGTTGGAAAACCAACAGCCAGGAAGTTAGAGCTTTGGCTCAGATGGGTCTTCCAAAGCATAGCACTAAATTAGTTACAAAGTGGGTTAAGGACAACAAAGTCAATGTTTTGGAGTGGCCATCACAAATCTGACTCAGTTACACCAGTTCTGTCAGGAAGAATGGTCCAAAATTCCAGCAAACTATTGTGAGATGCTTGTGGAAGGATACCCAAAAATGTTTGACCCACATCATAAAGTTTAAAGGCAATGCTACCAAATACTAAGGAAATGTATGTAAACTTCTGACTTTGAAGAAAGTAATAAATTCTCTAAAAAAATTTGTTTTGCAAATATGAAAATTATTTAGTAATCCTAACTGACCTAAAAAAAAAGGAAAAGTTTAGTCTGATTTAATGTCAGACAGTGGGGGAAAAAAGCTACCTCTTTTTATACAGTGTATGTAAACTTCTTGTTTCAGCTATATGTTACACCATCTACGACTGAATTGTTGGGGGTATTATTTTTTTAGTCATTGAACTGGTGCTGTCATGTTTTTTTTTAACAAATGCCAGCTGTGGTCAGATGGCCATTAAACTATAATTAGCAGTTAGTAGCAATTTAGCAGGAGGTCATTAATTGTGACAGGCCCTGTGTCCACTAGTCTGTTTTTTTGAAGGGAGGAATCACATTGCTGGTTGCACTGAGGGCGGGCATGAGGCATAACCAGATACAGTGACAGTATATGACCGACATACTAGAAAGAAATAGTCAAAGAGCTCTCTTCTAGGGTAAAGAATCTCATTGACCCTGCTGCTAAAAGCACCAAGTCTGCAAATGGTTGGTCAACACATCAGCCCTGGTCAGTCTACTACCAGATTTCAGATTCCGGACAACATGACAGATTGCAAGTAAACGTTATCTGACATTTTTAAAACAAATCAGTAAAAAGTGTTTCTAAGAATATCTGAAGTGAGAAATAAGAGGTCAGGTTAATTAATCTGCTGATATCTGACATCAGCAACCACTGCTTTAATTCAGCATGACATCACTGCAGCTGACACATTCTCCACGCTGGACCTCACTTGCAAAAAGTTGCAATGTGTTTCACATGCATTGAATAGGAAAAGGAGAAACAACGGATCCAACAGGCATGTACCTAGACTTGCAACGATAATAAATTTTGATGGACAATAAATTTTCCCTAAAATTACTGTGATAGGCGATATTACTGTTGCTGTTATGAAGACCATTTTAAGCCACGGATATAGTATAATGATTAACAGTCTATGTAATACCTTTCAAAGAGTTTTGAACTTGTATTTATGAACAATAATAAACACTGGAATAGAAATGTGAAAAAAATATTTAAAATATCCGAAATAAAATTAAAAAAAACCAACAATAAATAATTATATATTTTTTTGTCTTTCGGCAGTCCCCTTTTGGGGTCGCCACAGTGTATCATCACCTGATATTGTGATGATCCGTATGTACATTTGGCAAAGATTTTTACGCCGGATGCCCTTCCTGACACAACCCTGCCCCCATTTATCTGGGCTTGGGACTGGCACAGAGAATACACTGGCTTGTGCACCCCTTGTGGCTGGGTAAGCAACATTTCCCTCCTCTGTTCCATTTTTGCTGAGCACCAAGCTGGACAGCAGGAAGTTCCATTTTTATAGGGTCTTTGGCATGACCCAGCCGGGACTTGAACCCCAGGCTCCCGGTTGTGGGGCAGATGCTCTACCTCTAGGCCACCATCCGGTACAATAAATAATTATAATAATTTTGGCCACTACTGTTTATACGTTGCCACAGACACCCGGGAAAAGTGGCTTTAGATCATCAGTAAGTGCTGTTTGTTTGCAACACGCACGGTTTCAGAGACGGCATAATTGAGAACTACATTATGGTTTATTTTGAGTTCTTTTTTTCTAGTAGTGCTCTCTACTACAGCCGCTATGTTATAAAATGATTGACTGTACGAATGATCGCACTGATCATATCAACATAGCATAAACATGGACGTTACATGAGTAACCAAGACTGAGTAGAAGCAGACCTCTCCAATCTGGCAAAAACTTAGGGTTTCATTGTGCAAAGCGATTATGTTGTTAAATAGCAGCACACTTTTAGGCTCAGACAGGACAAACTTAATATTGTGTTCGCCGCTTTACTTTATCCGGCTGTCCTTGCTGTGTGAGCAAAAGCCCCACCTCCCACAGGGAGCGTGCAGTGGCAAAGAAGCAGCGCAACCAGCTGAAATGTTGGCGGATGATGTAAAGAAACACACAAGTAAACAGCAACTTCTTGTGGCCAAAAAACATATCCAAATTGTTTTTTCTTACTGTACAATTCATCAGGTTAGCTGTTACATTACAGGCCTCTAGTAGTTAGTCTGCTACCAGATTTCAAATTCCAGACAACATAGCAGATTGCAAGTAAACTTTATCTGACATCTTTAAAACAGATCTGCAAAAAGTGCTTGTAAGAAGGTGAGAAATAAGTTAAGTTAATTAATCTGCTGTTATTTGACGTCATCAACAAGTGCTTTAATTCAGCATAACGTCACTGCAGCTGACACATTCTGCATGCTGGACCTCATTTGCATAAAGCTGCAATGCGTTTCACATACAACGAATCGCAAATTAAGAAACAATGGATGCAGTGGACGTGTACCATTACTGCGCTCACCTTTAAAAAAAAAATATGCCCCATCAGATAAGTGTCACATGAATATTACTGAGCAGGCAGAAAACGTTTAAAAATGGCCCCTGTGTCCTTCATTTTCACAGAGCTGTAAGACAACAAAGGAAGTATTTATCTTTTAACTAAATATGCATGCACTTAAGGATGTTGAAAAACATGAACCCCTGGAAATTGTATAAAATGAGACTTTTAAAAAACAGAACATGTTAAAAAAATCTAATAATTCATTAATTGTGTCAAAACAAGGCACAAATAGTGAATGATTTGCAGCATGTGGAGGGAATAAGGTATCTTATCAAAATAATAATTTCAAAAAGTACACAACAGGCAGGGCAAACTCAAGAAAGCCATTTTGTTTCCATTGTCAATATTAATTACTATACCTGACAGGATTGCTGGTAAGGGACACACGCAAGGAGTCTAGACAGGCAAACAGGCGTTCGTCCAAGACCCCCGACTTCAGCTCACCCAGGAATTCCTGGGGAGATATCTGATGGCTGTTTCTCAAGCTACCCTGAAATAAAAAGGAAGAAACTGTTACCATGTATTCAAAGATGCAACAAGATACTGTAGATTTTTTTTCTTTTAACTTGCAATTTCTAAGTCAACAGCAAAAGCACAAACATCCTGAAGGTTCCAGAATTACTCTCCAATTGCTACTTTACGATTCTGAACATTTTTTACTTTTCTTTTTTTTACCTCTAGTTTGCACTATCTGGACATTAAAAAGCATTTAATATTGGAGGAAGAATGTGAGTGGGTACAAGCATGTTGAGAGGCTATATATAATCATATTTTTTTGGGGGGGAGGGGTGTTGAGGGTGTACATACAAATGTAAATACAAACTAGAACGCACTCAACCCACACCTTTTGCAGCCTTACAGATGTAAAACCTTGACCTTTGACCTTCTGACCCCAAACCCACAATCAGAGGTCACGCTGTCAGGGTGAACCTGTGTACCAAGTTTGGTGACCCTAGCTTTCTTTATTTTTGAGATATATACTGCTCAAAAAAAATAAAGGGAACACTTTGAAAACACATCAGATTTTAATGGGAAAAAAATAAGCTGGATATCAAAATTGTGGCAGGCTAGTCCAGCTTACTCAGATTAAAGTCCCCCACCACCAGCCTAAATGATTACTGTCCTGTGGCCCTCACCCTGGTAATTATGAAGTGCTTCGAGAGACTGCTTCTTCAGCACATTAAGAGCCATCTTCCCCCCGACCTTGATTCTTACCAGTTTGCATATCGTGAAAACCAATCCACTGAAGATGCCATTGCCGTAGCCCTCCATTTTGCGCTGTCCCACTTGGAGCGGCAGCACAGCTACGTCCGAATGCTCTTCATGGACTACAGCTCGGCCTTCAATACAATTATCCCGGACATTCTCATTACCAAACTGAACACCCTTGGTCTCCCACCTCTCACATGTGCTTGGATAAAGAACTTTCTCACGAACCGGTCCCAGATTGTGAGACCTGGCTCCTACTTCTCCTCCACACGGACGCTGAGAACTGGCTCCCCACAGGGCTATGTGCTGAGCCCCCTCCTGTACTGTCTCTACACCTATGACTGCCGTCCGGCCTACAACAACAACCTCATCGTGAAGTTTGCTGACGACACCACGGTGGTTGGACTCATTTCTGGACGGGACAAGACAGCCTATAGGGGGGAGGTCCTGAAGTTGGCAACTTGGCGTTTAGAAAATAACCTGACTCTGAACACCAAGAAAACCAAGGAAATCATTGTCAACTTCAGGAGGACCAATACCGACCCAGCCCCCCTCTTCATTAACGGCGAGTGTGTGGAGAGGGTCCACACATTCCGGTACCTCGGCGTCCTTATCTCCTCTGACACCTCCTGGACAGACAACATCTCGGCGATTATTAAGAAGGCTCAGCAGCGGCTACACTTCCTGAGAGTCCTCAGGAAGTACGACCTCAACTCCACCCTGCTGCTGACCTTTTATCGCTCATCCATTGAGAGTCTGCTCACATACTGCATTACAGTGTGGTATGGGAATTGCACAATGGTAGACAGGGAGAGGTTGCAGACGGTAGTAAAGGCAGCACAGAAGATCATCGGCCGCCCTCTCCCCTCCCTGACAGACATTTACACCGCCCGCTGCCTTAGGAGAGCACAATACATCATCAAGGACATCTACCACCATGGAGCTGACCTGTCTGACCTGCTGCCCTCAGGGAGGCGCTACAGGTGCATCAGAGCCAGGACAAATAGACTTAAGAACAGTTTTTTTCCAAAAGCCATCATGGCTCTGAATTCTCAGTCCAACCCTCCCTGACCCTCTCAGTATACCTCTAAACACATCACTGTGTAATTGACATTTACGGTCCAGAATGCTGTGCAGTCTTTTTAATATTTTTATTTTTATATTGTATATATGACTTATTTTATCTTAGATTACGTACATTGTACACATTATACATTATTTATTGCAGGAATTTATTGTTTTTATGCTTTTTATTTTTCTCTTTTACATATGTTGCACTGAAGGAGATGCTTAAATCTCATTGTACATTTGTTTGTATAATGACAATAAAGGCTATCTATCTATCTAAAGGAACACTTTTTAATCTGAGTAAGATGGACTAGTCTGCCACAATTTCGATATCCAGCTTATTTTTTCCCATTAAAATCTGTTGTGTTTTCAAAGTGTTCCCTTTATTTTTTTGAGCAGTATAGTTTATATGGCAATCTGACCTTGACCTTTGATCCTAAAAGTATACACATAGGTGCTAACCCCAAGGTCAACCTATGCACCAAGTTTGGTGGCCATAGCTTCATTCCCTGTTGAGTTAGAGCACAGACAGCAGACAGCACCAACTACTCTAACCGTGTGTGATACACATTAGGTTTAAAGATTTCCCTCGGAAGATGTTGGCAGAGGTATGCGCAGCACACTATGAGTTCCTCCTTTTTTAGGGGTGGGGGAGGGCTGATAATTTTATCTCATTCAGCGTTAATGTGTAATATGAAAATAAAAACTATGCATGTCATGAAACCTAGAAGGCTTTATATAAAACTGTATAACATACTGTAAAACAAAAGGATAAATCTTGAGGGTAAGTGTGTGTGTGTTATTCTTCAATGCACAAACTAGCCTTCAGTTTGACACCAGTAAAATGTTAACTGAAAAATACAATGACACGTTTTTCCTGTATATGGTCAGTATCGAGACTAAACTGCCTTCATTGTATCCCACCATCAAGTTACTGAATCAATGACAATCATATACAACATGCAAAAAATATGCAACTCCACATTTTTCTTCCAAACCAATCTCAAGTTTGTGGATACAGCTAAATGCTAATTCATTTGTGCAACATTAATGTGGCATTAAGCCAGAAATGGAGTGAAGTTGTGAGCTATAGTAGGGGAGGGACCCAAAAGCCACATAGCACATTTAAAAGCAGAATAGACTCGAAAGTTTGTTAATTCTGGTTCAACAAGCCGTACTTGATAAGACGGCAGATAACACACAACTTTCTAATTAATATACATCTACAATGTATGAGCTTCTGTAACATTATAGTGTTTTTTCCTTATGGGTCTGTTAGTCCCACCCCAAACCCCTTAAAGCCCAATTCCCGGTGGCACAAACACATCGGTGCCTGAACAAGCACACCGTGCATGTGACAAAAACACCATCTTCCCTTCCGCAGAGGCTGAATGGAAACCAAGCACATGCAGCTCAAAAAAAGTGACCGCTCGTCTTGGGAGTGAGGAATCTGCACTGAACTGCGCATGCATCAGGAAAATTCCTGCTAAAAGTCCCTGCTGTTTGCCTCCCATTTTTGACAGAGAAGAAGAAACAACATGAACATTAGCTATGAGGAAGGAACATACAGTATTTCCTTTTTTTTGCCCATTTTCTTCCTCTACCACTAACGATAATGAAAAAAACCTTAGTGAGCAAACTCGCATAACCCACGAATCCCTATGTCAGAGTTCTCGCTGAACAATGCAATTATGTCATCTGATGGAAATATGAACCTGGCATGTAGCCAAAGGAATGAGTGCCTTTTTCAACAAAAAAAAAAGTTAATATTCAAATTAGGGCTGAAATGATTAGTCAATGTCGATAAGGCCGATTGTAAAAAATTGTCGAGTTATTGTGAGTTTATATGCATACCGTGGGAATGTTCAGTTTAACTGTTCCAGTGAAGAAGAAGAAGAGGAATGCATCATGGGGACACGGAGAGAAAATCATGGAGAAAGCCAAAAGTATGGGAGGATTTTGCCGAAAATTAATAAATAAAACAAGTTAAATGTAGACTGTAAAGCAGTGTTGTCATATCACAACTGCACGACAGAGATGCATCCATTCCCCCCTCCCCCTCCTCCCGCCATCTCAGGCCACCTGTCAGCGGACTGCACCGTAAGGTGAGCAAGTAACATTAGCGCTTCTTATTTTCAATGAGCGACTCTCTCAGCTTTAGAAAACTGACCACACTATTAGTGTGTGCCGTTTAAATAGTTTACCTGCTGTCAGACAGTAATCTCTCTTACAATGGGTGCTGACAGCTGAGCTGCTTCCATTATGCTGGCTAATATGTTAAGTGCAGTAAATGGGTGAATTACATGAGCAACTTACTCTTTCGTATTCTCTGTTATTGTCGCCGTAATATTAGACTTCATTCTGAATTCATTCTGCGCCAGTTAATCTCGACGGACGCCCCTTAGCTGCAGCGGAGCTAGCTAGCTTAGGCCCCACTGTCAGCGGTCCCCCGGCTCTCCTCAGCAGCGAGGAGACTGGGTGGGTGACGGTGAGAAGGAAGCCTAGTCGCAAAGCCCCGGTACACCACCAACCTGTTCACGTTTCTAATCGTTTTTCCCCGCTCAGCGACACACCTGCTGAGGAAAAAACTCTGATCATTGGCGACTCTGTAGTCAGAAACGTGAACCTAGAGACTCCAGCGGCCATAGTCAAATGCATTCCTGGGGCCAGAGCAGGCGTCATCGAGTCAAATTTGAAAATGCTGGCTAAAAGTAACTGTAAATACTCCACAATTGTTATTCACGCCGGCATTAATGACATCCATCTCCGGCAGTCGGAAGTCACGAAACTTAATATAGAATCGGTGTGTGACTTTGCAAAAACGATGTCTGCCACTGTAGTATTCTCTGGGCCCCTCCCCAATCTGACCAGTGATGACATGTTTAGCCGCTCGTCATCCTTGAACCACTGGCTGTCTTTGTGGTGTCCTAAATGACTAAAAATGACGTGGGCTACATTGACAATTGGAGCTCTTTTTGGGGAAAACCTGGTCTTATGAGACGAGACAGCATTCATCCCACTTTGGATGGTGCCTCTCATTTATCTAACAATCTGGCATCTTTTTTATCCAAATTTCCAAAACCTTGACTACTCAGAGTTGGGACCAGGAAGCAGAGTCGCAGTCTTACACGCCTCTCTGCAGCTCCTCTTCATCCGCCACCCCTCAACTTAGCCCCTGTCTTCCCCATCAGAGAATCGTTGTCTGCTCCCATCCATCCATCCATCTTCTACCGCTTTTCCGGAGGTCCGGGTCGCGGAGGCAGCAGTTCAAGCAGAGAAGCGCAGACTTCCCTCTCCCCAGCCACCTGCTCCAGCTCTTCAGAGGGGATACCAAGGCGTTCCCAGACCAGCTGAGAGACATAGTCTCTCCACCGAGTCCTGGGTCTGCCCCGGGGTCTCCACCCAGTGGGACATGCCTGAAACACCTCAAGTGGGAGGCGTCCAGGAGGCATCCTAATCAGATGCCCATACCACCTCAACTGACTCCTTTCAATGCTCCCTCCAAAGTAAATAAAAATGTAATGCATAAGCATCCCAAAGTGATAAAGCAAAATATTGGTAAAACTCAAATTAAACATAAAGCCTCTAAATTGAATGAATTGGCCTCTGTTCCTCCTCATAATTTAAAAATTAAATGTGGTTTATTAAATATTAGGTCTCTAACTCCCAAGTCTCTGTTAGTCCATGATTTGTTAATTGATCATCAGATTGATTTAATTTCCCTTACAGAGACTTGGTTAGGGCAAGAGGATTATGTTGGTTTAAATGAATCAACTCCCTCTGGTTATTTAAACTGTCAAAATCCCAGAAGTTCTGGTCGTGGAGGAGGAGTAGCAACAATTTACCATTCCAAATTACTAGTTAATGTAAAGCAAAAAACATGTTATAATTCCTTTGAGGGCCTGGTCCTCAGTATTGGGCACTTTAGCAATTTTAGGTTAAACCCAATTTTATTTGCCATAGTTTATCGTCCCCCATCAACCTACTCAGAATTTTTATCCGAATTTGCTGATTTCTTAGCTGATTTAGTGCTGAAATCTGATAGAATAATTATAGTAGGGGACTTTAATATACATGTGGATGTAGATAGTGACTGCCTTAATGTGGCATTTAATTCAATATTAGACTAGATTGGGTTTTCTCAGAAAGTAGGAAATTCTACTCATTATGGGGTACCCCCCCACAGCAGCCACGGACAAACACAGCGCTGGACTAGAGCAATTAACAGGACAGTGAGATGTGTGTGTTGAGATCAATAGGCAGCCTTCCTGTGCTTAGTTCAGGCACCAGCATCCTGTGGATATGTATGACGCAAATGCAAACATTCATGCTTCCTGCTCGCATTGTGGTACAAATGTCACATGTCTGAATGCATTTCCTTTGATGATAAAATGCCTTTGATGTATTGTCCATTGCTGGGTATTTAAGTGGCTGAATTCATATGTTCACTCTCTGTTCTTCTTCTGACTGCTTCTGACTACAGCTCATGAGAGCCTGAGAGCGATCCCCAGCATGCTTATACAGCAGCTGGGGTGAGCTCTGTGATGGCGATGATTTGATCAATAAACTTCATTAAAACTCCAGACGCCGTGTCTTATTATAACATCACCACACTGGTGACCCCGCAGACGCACACGCTTTGTGCGACGCAACCTTCTGGTCTGGACAACCACGCTGGCGACCCGACGCTGAAAAGAACACGCTGCCAGCAAACGCAGCACCCGGCAGTGATTCTCCGACGACAAGCGAACGCGGCAGCCCGACTGATCTGCCCTTCCTTTCTGCTTTAGGGAGACTCTGACGCTCTTCGGAGACCACCCACGACCGGGAAAGCTGAGGAAATTTCATGGTGAGGTCTGCACGCCTAGATCGGCACATCCACGCTGGACCGGCCGCTCTCACGGCTCCTGACACACGATTCTGTGTCTCCACACGAGAGCGCACACACCTTGCCCTCTCTCCACGACGGCGGCCCATGGCCGACGGAGAACGCGTGGACCTGAACGCACCATGACCCGGCACGAGCGACGACCAACAGCCCGAACAGGAGACAATCGGCGCCGACTGCGCAGATCTCCATCAAGCCCCCTGACCCTGATTTGCCTCGCGACAGCGGACCGGCCATGCACAGAAGCCTCGCATCAGAACAGCGCAGCTGGAAGGCACGTGGCCGCAGCGCGTGCCACGCACCAGAGACAAGCTGGCTCTACAGACGTATACATCATCCTCCGCCGCTGCACACGGCTCTTCAGGACTGCTCACACACCTGAAGCACACACGCAGCCCGCACACAGGATTTGGTGTAAGTCTCAGCCACGGCGCACGACGGGAATCCAGCCGTCAGCTGTCCCCGAGGGCTTTAGGGCCGCGAACGCACCTAAAGCCTAAACGCCAAGTCCCTCACATAGCTTCAGCTCCTGTTTTTCTTCATTGCCGGACTGAATCGCGAGAGGAATCAGAGACTAACTTTTCTTCCCACAGCCATGGACATCCCCCGCCACTTGCTACCCCCACCCTCCTCCCTTCCCCGGCACAGACTTTCCGCGCAGCTCGCCACCAAAGCGGGACTACCGAGGTCTCAGCTCCCCGCTAAGCCCTCTGGGGGGGGAGTGTATGGGGTACCCCCCCACAGAAGCCACGGACAAACACAGCGCTACAGGACAGTGAGATGTGTGTGTTGAGATCAATAGGCAGCCTTCCTGTGCTTAGTTCAGGCACCAGCATCCTGTGGATATGTATGACGCAAATGCAAACATTCATGCTTCCTGCTCGCATTGTGGTACAAATGTCACATGTCTGAATGCATTTCCTTTGATGATAAAATGCCTTTGATGTATTGTCCATTGCTGGGTATTTAAGTGGCTGAATTCATATGTTCACTCTCTGTTCTTCTTCTGACTGCTTCTGACTACAGCTCATGAGAGCCTGAGAGCGATCCCCAGCATGCTTATACAGCAGCTGGGGTGAGCTCTGTGATGGCGATGATTTGATCAATAAACTTCATTAAAACTCCAGACGCCGTGTCTTATTTTAACATCGCCACACTCATTACCTCCACCATACATTGGACCTTGTTCTGACATATGGCATAGAAATAGAAAATCTTGTAGTGTCTCCTCATAACCCTGTACTGTCAGACCATTGTCTGTTAACCTTTGATTTTACTATTTCTATTTGGCTCCTAAAGAAAAATATTATTACAGTAGATGCCTCTCAGATGATGCTGTTACCAAATTTATGCAGATTGTTTCCTCTATGCCATGTGTCAACACAACGGAAATAAGCTATAGACGGCTTGCTCCTTCTGTAATTGATAACATGGTGGATAGTGTTTCAGCTTCTCTGCATCAGACTCTAGACTTGGTGGCCCCCTTAAAAAAGAAAAAGTCTAATCAGAGATTTCTAACTCCTTGGTTCAACACAGAAACTCATAGCTTAAAACAGAAGACTCGTCAATTAGAAAGAAAATGGCGCTCCACTAATTTAGATGAAATATATTTAGCTTGGAGAAATCATCTTTTAATTTATAAAAGATCTCTTAGAAAAGCTAGAACGAGTTATTACTCTGCATTAATAGAAGAGAACTTTCGGCTTTAGGACTGTGACTAGGATTCTTCTTTGACTTGGCACAGAGGCGTCGTCTCTTCGAATTTAGTCTGCTGGTAGGATCATTAGCTTCCCCAGGCGAGCCCGGGTACTGGCGGAGGGCGCGACGAGAACGCTGATCCATTGCCCCCTGTTTGCCATCTGTTTGGCATTCCAAGCACCAGACTTTGAACCACTGGAACGGGTGCTCACGGAAGATCTTGCTAAACTGGACCAGTTCTGCAAAATCTGGCGCCTAAAACCAAGCCCAGCAAAAACCGTCTCCAGTGTATTTCATCTCCACAATGCAAAAGCTGCCAAAGAACTAAACATCCACCTGAGCGGACTCAAGCTTAAGCATGCCCCAAATCCAACTTATCTTGGAGTGACCCTTGATAGGACCTTATCCTTCAAGGAACATCTAAAGGGGACGGCTGCTAAGGTGGAAGTACGAAACAACCTGCTCTGCAAGCTCGCTGGTGCAAAATGGGGGGCGGCAGTCTCCACCCTGCGCACCTCAGCACTGGCCCTTTCATACTCTGTAGCAGAATATTGTGCCCCTGTCTGGTCCAGGTCATCTTACACACACTATGTAGACACCCAGCTCAACTCAACCATGAGAACTATAACTGGAACAATCCGCTCAACACCACTCCCCTGGCTCTCTGTACTGTCAAACATAGCCCCTCCACACATCCGGCGAGCAGCATGAACTCAAAGGATGCTCCAAAAAGTTAAAGATTTTCCTCACCTACCAATCCATGCAGATATCTACACCCCACCCACTGCCCGACTTTCATCCAGACGGCCGATTTGGAAAAACCCTCCCCCAGCTGACTTTACCATCCAGACAGCTTGGCAAGAGGAATGGGAGACCAAGGAGGTCCCAAACAAACAGCTGGTGATAAACCCCAACCAACAGGTCCCGGGCACCAACCTCCCAAGGAGACAGTGGTCTACACTCAATCACTTCAGGACTGGACATGGCCCCTGCTTGGCCAGCCTTCACAGATGGGGCAGTAGCCCTAGCCCACTGTGCGCATGTGGAGAGGAGCAAACTATGGAACACATCATAGAGACTTGCCCGCTCCAAAGACTGGAAGGAGGATTACACACCCTCCATACAGCAAACCAGGAGGCAACTGCTTGGCTTAAGGACTTTGCATTCGCTAAATAAATAAATAAATAGAAGAGAACAAGAATAATCCCAGGTTTCTTTTCAGTACTGTAGCCAGGTTGACAAAGAGTCAGGACTCTGTCAATCCTAGCATTCCCTTAGAGCTTACTAGTCAGGACTTTATGAACTTTTTCAATAATAAAATTTCATCCATCAGAGATAAAATCAATCAGATTCTTCCCACAGTTAACTTAAATACTGTAACTACTACAACTCCTTCTATTGATGTCTGTCTTGATGAGTTTACTCCAATCGACCTTTGTGAGTTAGACAAAATAGTTTCCTCATCCAAACCTTCAACTTGTCTTTTAGACCCTATTCCTACCAGGTTATTTAAAGAAGTCTTCCCACTTATTGGTAGCCTTATTCTTCATATAATCAATTCTTCATTAACTTTAGGCCATGTACCGCAGGCTTTTAAAACGGCTGTAATTAAACCCTTACTCAAAAAGCCAACACTAGATCCAGGAGCTTTAGCTAACTATCGACCAATCTCTAATCTCCCTTTCATTTCAAAAATCTTAGAAAGAGTTGTTGCTACGCAATTATTTGACCACCTGCAGGGAAATGGTTAACTTGAAGAGTTTCAATCTGGGTTTAGAATCCATCATAGTACTGAAACAGCCTTAGCGACGGTCACTAACGAACTCCTCATTGCATCTGATAATGGACTAGCTTCTGTACTTGTCCTTTTAGACCTTAGTGCAGCTTTTGATACTATCGATCATAATATTCTACTTGATAGATTAGAACACTATGTTGGACTTAATGGAACTTCGTTGCAGTGGTTTAGATCTTATTTATCTGATAGGTTCCAGTTTGTTCATGTAAATAATGAGTTTTCTTTCAACTCAAAGCTTAGTCATGGAGTTCCACAGGGATCTGTGCTAGGCCCTACTCTTTTTAGTTTATATATGCTTCCGTTAGGCAACATTATTAGAAAGCACTGTATACATTTTCATTGTTATGCTGATGACACACAATTATACCTGTCAATGAAGCCAGATGATAGTAATCAATTAGCCAAGTTAGAAGCCTGTCTTAAGGAAATCAAAGCTTGGATGACTTGTAATTTCCTGCTATTAAATTCAGATAAGACTGAAGTCATTCTTGTTGGTCCAAAAAACCTTAGAAATTCCTTTCCAAATCAAACTTTCAGTTTGGATGCAGTTACTCTTTCTCTTAATAGCTCTGTGAGGAACCTTGGAGTTATTTTTGATCAGGATTTGTCCTTCAATTCACATATTAAATTTGTTTCTAAGACTGCCTTCTATCATTTGCGTAATATTGCCAAGATTAGGAGCATCTTGTCTCAGAGTGATGCTGAGAAACTGATCCACGCTTTTGTTAGCTCGAGATTAGATTATTGTAATTCTTTATTATCAGGCTGTCCTAAAACATCTTTAAAAAGTCTTCAGCTGATCCAAAATGCTGCAGCAAGAGTTTTAACAGGTACTAGAAAGAGAGATCATATCTCTCCGGTTCTGGCCTCCCTTCATTGGCTTCCCATAGAGTTTAGAATTAAGTTTAAAATCCTTCTTCTTACTTACAAAGCTCTAAACAATCAGGCTCCTTTTTATTTAAAAGATCTGATACTACCGTATTATCCTAACAGAGCACTACGCTCCCAAAATGCAGGATTACTTGTAATACCTAGAATCTCCCAAAGTACAATGGGAGGCAGAGCCTTCAGTTATCAAGCTCCTCTCCTGTGGAATCAGCTGCCAATCTGGATTCGGGAGTCAGACTCGATCTCTGTTTTTAAGAATAGGGCTAAAACCTACCTTTTTGATATAGCCTACAATTAGGGAGGGATCATGTGTTTCTGAACCCTCCCTTAGTTATGCTGCTAATAGGTTTAGTCAGCCGTGCTCTCTACATGTCTGTTCTTTTCATCTTCTCTATCCCCTCACCCCCCAGCCAGTCGCAGCAGATGAATGCCCCTCCCTGAGCCTGGTTCTGCTGGAGGTTTCTTCCTGTTAAAAGGGAGTTTTTCCTCTCCACCGTCGCCAAGTGCTTGCTCACAGGGGATCGCCTGATTGCTGGGGTCTTTCTGCAACTGTGGGGGTCCCCTCTACAGTTGATAGTGCTATGAGATGACTGTTGTTGTGAAATGGCGCTATATAAATAAAGTTGAATTGAATTGAATTGTGGTGAAGAGGGTGTTGTGGTGAAGAGGGAGCTTAGTTCTAAGGCAAAGCTGTCGATTTACCAGTCAATCTACGTTCCTACTCTCACCTATGGTTACAAGCTTTGGGCAATGACCGAAAGAACGAGATCGCGGATACAAGCGGCTGAAATGAGCTTTCTCCGTAGGATTGCTGGACTCACCCTCAGAGATAGGGTGAGGAGCTCAGTCATCCGGGAGAGGCTCAGAGTAGAACCGCTGCTCCTCCACATTGAAAGGAGTCAGTTGAGGTGGTATGGGCATCTGATTAGGATGCCTCCTGGACGCCTCCCACTTGAGGTGTTTCAGGCATGTCCCACTGGGAGGAGACCCCGGGGCAGACCCAGGACTCGGTGGAGAGACTATGTCTCCCAGCTGGTCTGGGAACACCTTGATATCCCCTCTGAAGAGCTGGAGCAGGTGGCTGGGGAGAGGGAAGTCTGGGCTTCTCTGCTTGAACTGCTGCCTCCGCGACCCGGACCTCTGGAAGAGCGGTAGAAGATGGATGGATGGATGGATGAATTGAATTGAATTGAATATTAGTGCATCTTGGTAAATTTGAATAGCATGATTTGTAATTTAATTATGATTACCTTTTTTTTAATCTTCACAAAAATTTAAAACGGCTTAAATATTTCACTGTATGTGTAGTGAAGGCTCACATTCCTGCACTGATATTTAAAGTGTTTTTTTTTTTTTTTAATTTATTTTGGACTGGAAGAAGTTCTTTTAATTTTCATCTGAAGCCTAATTAAACTTTTAAATTTCTAGACCCAGCAAGGTTTCCAACAGGATGGACTAGCCTGTTATTTTCTTTTTTCACTTTAATGGAGTTGAATATTACTCTAATTTGTTTTTAACACACAGTTACAACAGCCTTTATGGAGCGGCAAAGCTGCTATTTGAGATTTTACACTTTAACATCGATTATTTAATTGTGTTGTTACAAACACTTCTGATGAAGCTGTCAAGTTCAAGTTTTCAACTCATGATTGATGGGTCTTCTTCTTCTTTTAGATTTGATTGGCGGTTGGCAACCAGCTTACAGGTGCATTACCGCCACGTACTTCACTCTATATCATCACTCTATCTCACATTATTTTGTTTAGCCATGGAAACTTTTTATAATGGGCTACATTATATTAAGGCAGAGACCGACAAAGTGATTTTCACAGGTGTGCAGGCTTAAACAGGTGAGGTAAAACATGACCTGGAACCCTGAACAGAAGCTGTGCCAGTAGGAAGCTGAACTGGAAGATATCACAGAAATAGTTGCGATTAGTCGACTAATCAAAAAAATAGTCATTAGATTTGTCGACCACCAAAGTTATCATTAGTTGCAGCCCTAATTCAAGTCCTTTTAGTTGTTGGTTATCCTTGCAGATTAAGCCCTGGTTAGATGTACAGTTGAAACCAGAAGTTTACATACACTGTATAAAAAGACAACCTTTTTTCCCCTCACGGTCTGTGACATTAAATCAGACTAAAAATTTCCCATTTTAGGTCTGTTAGGATTACCAAAAGTATTTCTATTTTGCTAAAAAAAAAAAAATTTATATTTGCTTAATGATTTTTTAGAGTTTGTTTTATTACTTTCTTCAAAGTCAAACGCTCACATACATTCAACTTTATTTATTTATTTATATAGCGCCATTTTACAACAACAGTCATCTCATAGCACTTTCAACTGTAGGGGGAACCCCCACAATTGCAGAAAGACCCCAGCAATCAGGTGATCCCCTGTGAGCAAGCACTTGGTGATGGTGGAGAGGAAAAACTCCCTTTTAACAGGAAGAAACCTCCAGCAGAACCAGGCTCAGGGAGGGGCAGTCATCTGCTGCGACTGGCTGGGGGTGAGGGGATAGAGAAGAAGAAAAGAACAGACATGTAGAGAGCAAGCAGCATGATGGGGACTCAATCTATGGGAAAGAACATACAGATGTTAATGATCAGCAAAAAAAAAATATTTCATTGAGAGTGAAGAACGGAGTGAAGCCCAGTGCAATTACTGGAGGTCCCCCAGCTGTCTAAACCTATTAGAAGCATAACGAAGGGAGGGTTCAGAGACACATGATCCCTCCCTTATTGTAGGCTATATTAAAAAGGTAGGTTTTAGCCCTATTCTTAAAAACAGAGGTCGAGTCTGACTCCTGAATCCAGATTGGCAGCTGGTTCCACAGGGGAGGAGCTTGATAACTTAAGGCTCTGCCTCCCATTGTACTTTTGGAGATTCTAGGTGTTACAAGTAATCCAGCATTTTGGGAGGGTAGTGCTCTGTTAGGATAATAGGGTAGTATCAGATCTTTTAAATAAAAAGGGACCTGATTGTTTAGAGCTTTGTAAGTGAGATGAAGAATTTTAAACTTAATTCTAATGTCAAAACTCCTGGATCCAGCATTGGCTTTTTGAGTAAGGGTTTAATTACAGCAGTTTTAAAAGCCTGCGGTACATGGCCTAATGTTAATGAAGAATTGACTATTTGAAGAATAGAGCTACCAACAAATGGAAAGACTTCTTTAAATAACCTGGTAGGAATAAGGTCTAAAAGACAAATTGAAGGCTTGGATGAGGAAATTATTTTATCCAACTCTAAAAGGTCAATTGGAGTACACTCATCCAAACATATCAATTGAAGGAGTTGTAGTAGTTACTGTATTTTTTTTTGTAACTTAGATTTTTATTCATTTTTCATCATATATAATGCATTCAGATCACATTCTACATTTAAAAAACAAAGGGGTTAGGGTAGGGAAAAATAAAAAAATAAAAATAAAAAAAATAAAAAAAATAAAAAAATAAAAAAATAAAAGGGGGGGGGCAAATGTTGGAGCATCAAGTTTTTAGTTTCCATCTCTTAATTCTTCTGGTTTTTTCAGTGTCTTTGGTTATTCTTTCAATTTCTGCCTCGTTGTTGCACTTTGTAGTGTGTCCATTTCCGCCATTTTTTCTCCCATATTCCTTCTTGCATTCTTCGTCGATATGTTAGTTTTTCCATCATACGTATGTCCTCAACAATGTCAGTCCATTGTTCTTGGTCAGGAAGAACTTCTGATCGCCATTTTTTTGTGATAGTTTTTTTACATGCAATCAACAAGATTTTAACTAGATATCTGTCCTCAGCCTGTATAACATTGTCTTTTTTAAGATCACATAAGTACATCAGGTTACAGTTCATTGGTATATTATATCCTAATATCCTCTGTATTGTCACATGCATAGATTTCCAAAATGATGATATTTTGTAGCATTTCCAAAACATATGTGAGTGGTCTGCATTTTGAGCCCCACATCCCCTCCAGCATAAAGATTGGGTATTTGTATATTTTCCTTGAATCTGTGGTGTAATGAAAAAGCGAATCAGGTTTTTCCATCCAAATTCCCTCCATGCCCTTGAATTTGTTGATGTGTGTTGTGTTTTCCATATTTCCTGCCAGCTTTCTTCTGTTATGTTTAAATTGAGCTCTTTCTCCCATTTCTCCTTTATATAGTTACTTGTATGATTGTTTGTCATAAGTTTCTGATATAGTTTTGAAATAATTCTTATTTTATTTCCTGCATATGAGCTTAAAATAAGTTGTATAATCTCGTTCACATCTGTTTGGAGGTTATGCCTAATCTTCTTCATATAGTAATCTCTCATCTGCAGATATCTGAAAAATTCCGATCTTTCTAATTTAAATTTTCTCCTGATATTTACAAAGCTCCCGAGATCTTTTTTTCCGATATTGCCCCATGCTGTGATTCCCTTGTTCACCAGATTTTTGTATCCCCTATCTTGTTTTGCCGGTTCAAACTGACTGTCAAATGCTACCCATTTCAATAGTTTTATGTCTTCCCTTATATTATATTTTTGTACTATTTTATACCACAGTTCTAAAGTAAATTTAGTGATTGGGTCTATTTGTTTGATTTGCTTATATGCATCTTTATCCCCTATTATGCTTTGTACTGGGAGTCCCTCAATTTCCTTTTCCATTTCTTTCCATTTTGCCTCATATCCCTCGTCGCACCAACATATGATATATCTTATTTGTGCTGAGTAGTAATATTCCTTTAGACTCGGTAGGCCCATGCCTCCTTTCTCTTTTGGTAATTGGAGGGTTTTATATTTCACTCTTGGTTTTTTACCTCCCCAAACAAATCTCGATATCATCCTGTCCCACTTTGAGAATTGGGCATCTGGAATCTCTGTTGGTATAGCCTGGAAGAGGTAAAGTAATCTAGGTTGTATGCTGATTTTGACTGTCTCAATTTTTGAATTCAGATCCATATTTAAGATTGACCATCTATCAATATCTTTTTTTATTTCTTGTTCCAACCTATCATAGTTTGCTTTATATATTTTGCTTAGGTCTTTAGGTATGTTCACTCCAAGGTATTTTATTTCTTTTTGGTTCCAGTTTAGTTTGATCTTATCAGTTATCTGGTTTAGAGGGTTATAGTGGAATGTCAGTATTTGTGTTTTTGTTATGTTTATCTTGTATCCTGATAATTTTCCAAAATTTTCTATCAAGTTCATCATTTCCATTATTGATTTATCTGGTTGTTCAAGGTAAACTATAATATCGTCTGCAAATAGCCCAATCTTGTGTTCCGCCCCCTTTATTGTTACACCTTTTAATTTCTTATTTTGTCGTATGGCTTGAGCCAATGGTTCTATGAACAGAGCAAACAAGGTGGGCGATAAGCAGCATCCCTGCCTAGTTGATCTTTGTATATTTACTTTGTCTGTTAAGCTACCGTTTATCTTGATTCTTGCCACAGGTTCTTGATATAGCGTCCTTATGCATTGTACTGATTTTTCGTTAAATCCAAAGCGCTCCAGTACACTATATAGGAATTTCCAGTTAACCGTGTCAAATGCTTTTTCTGCGTCTAAACTCATTATTACTGCGCTTTTCTTTTCTTTATGTATTTGGTTAATTATATGTATTGTTCTCCTGATATTGTCATGTGTTTGGCGTCCCTCTATGAATCCAGTTTGATCATCTTCTATCAATTCCGTCAAGAATGTCTTTATTCGTTTACATATAATTGTTGTGTATATTTTATAATCTACATTTAATAAAGAGATTGGTCTATAGTTTCCGCATTGTTCTTTATCTTTCCCTGGTTTTAAAATAACTGAAATGATTGCTTCGTTCCATGATGGAGGTATTTTGTTGTTGTTCAGCGTCCAATTAAATGACTTTAGGAGTTGTGGCGTGAGTTCTTCTATAAACAGTTTATAAAACTCAGAAGGGTATCCATCACTACCTGGTGATTTACCGTTTTTAAGTGACTTAATCACATCTCTGATCTCTTGTGTTGTTATTTCTGCTGTTAGTTTTTCATTTTGTTGATTTCCTATTGATGGCAAGTCCAATGTGTCTAGAAATTTTTTGATATCTTTAGTATTTGTTTCTTCAGGTTGCGAGTATAGTTCTTGGTAGAAATTATGGAAAATTTCTTCGATGTTTTCTGGGTTAACTGTGGTTTTATTTGTGGTGGGGTCTTTAATCTTGTATACATTATTCATTGTTTGTTGTTTTCTTAACCGTTTTGCCAGCAGTTTTGTGGCTTTTGGCCCCGTTTCATAATATTTTTGCTTTAGATATCTATTTTTCCTTTCAATTTCATCCATTTGTGTTTCTTTTATCTTTGTTTTTTCTTCTTTAATTTCTTGATATATTTTGGGGTCATTTGTGCTTTGATGTTTACGTTCTAGTTCCCTCAGTCTCTCACATCTTTGTTCATACGCTTCCAGTTTAGTCTTATTTGCTTTTCCTGTTTCAACAATTAATTTACCCCTTAACACGGCTTTTAGTGTGTCCCATAGTATTGTTGGGTCCACTTCTTCACTGTCATTCTCTTGGATATATTCGTTTATGTTTATTTTTATTCTTTCTTTCATTTTCTCATCATTTAACAGTCCTACGTTAAGTTTCCATGTTGTTTGTCGTTTTCTATTGTTCAAATATATTTCCATGTATATAGGATTATGATCTGATATTTCTGCCCCTCCAATCCAACAATTTCTCACCCTGTGTCTGTCACCTTCATTCATAAGGAAGTAATCTATTCTAGAGTGTACTTTATGGACTGCTGAATAATGTGTATAGTCTTTTTCGAGTGGGTGCAGGTCCCTCCATATGTCTACCATACCCATTTCTGCCAGTGAGGTTCTTATGAACTTTGTTACATGTTTTTTTGTCTTCTTAACACTTGTTGTGTCAACTTCATGATCCATGACAGCATTTAAGTCTCCTCCACAAATTAGGACTCCTTCACTGTGTGTTGCTATGAGATCAAACAGATGTTGAAAAAAACCCTTGTCACTTTCTGGTGGGGCATAGATGTTCACTAATGTAATCTGCATACCATCTATTCTTCCCTTTATTATTACATACCTGCCTTCTTTATCCTGGATTTCCTGTTCACTTTCAAATTGTATTTTGTTTGAGATTAGTATCATAACCCCCCTTTTTGCTCCTCCCTTAAATGAACTGTAGTAGGAGTTCTTATAGCCAAATCTCTTTAGTTTCACATGTTCTGTCTTGCTCAAACGTGTCTCTTGCATAAATATAATTTCAGCTTTTTCCTTCTTGAATTTTCTTATTATTCTTTCCCTTTTAACAGGTGAGTTCAGACCATTCACGTTTAATGTCATTATCTTAAGATTTTTACCCATATTCATGTTTTTCCATTTTTTTAACTTGTGCTCCTAGCCCCTTTAACAACAAAAATAACACATATTTATATAAAAACACATTAAAAAATCTCGACCTCCGTACTTTGGGCCTTTCTTCTGCCCACTGGTCCCTGTTGGTGGGTGGGGGGTTTGAATTCACAGAGTGAAGGGCCCTCCCTAGACTTCTAATTACTATCAAAGTAATAGTCATAAGTCTAGAAATGTCCAACAAATATCACTTAAACCTCTCCTAGCCGTCTGTTTCTCTTTTACCTTGTCTTCTTGGCCTTCATTTCTTCTGTGCCTTTCTTAATCTTTGTTATGATCTAGGCTTTCAGTTGAAAGCCTTGTAGTTTGTCCTGGGCCTGCTGCTCTACGTCTCTCCCCCTTCTTCCGCCGTTCACTCGTCTCCACTCCGTCTGTCGTGGTGCGTTCAGGGCCGCCGCTGCTCCAGCCGTCTCCTTCGGCACGCTCACCTCAAGGCCCCGCTCCATCATATCCCGCGCTGCCTCTTCGGCCGTGTTGTAGGTTCTTGTGTCTTCCTCCCAATGAATCCTCATTTTCGTTAGCGGCGTTTGGAATCTAATTTTTTTCTCTTTCAGCGTTTTTTTAATATTGGCATATTTCTTCCGCTGCTGCACGATTTCTGTCGGGTAGTCATGGTCAAAAAATACCTGTTTGTCGCCGATTCGTATCTTTTTTTTCCATGCTTGCGTCAGGATTCTTTTCTTTATGTCATATTTCACAAAGTTTACCACAACTGACCTGGGTGGAGAGTTTGTTTTCGGGTTCTGTGCCGGTGCTCTGTGCGCCCGTTGAATCTGCAGATCCGTTTCTCCGGGTATTTCCAGTTCTTTTTTTAAGAACTGATCCATGAATTTTGTCATCGAGTTGCCTTCAATGCCCTCCGGAATTCCAAAGATGCGCATATTGCTTCGTCGGGATCTGCTCTCCAAGTCGTTTATTTTCTCCTGCATCCTCTGCGTTTGCGTCGTCAGGGTCTGTAGTTGTTCGTTTGCCTCGCTTTTCCAATCTTCTAGTTCCGAAATTCGGGTCTGCGCTTCTGTCATACACGCCCGCTGGGAGCGCAGCTCCTCCATGTTTTCCGTTAATTTACGCTCCATTTCTCTTCGGAGGTCCATGATTTCCTCCTTAATTTCTTTTTTCAGTTCCTCCTTAAGAGCCGCTAAATCCTGTTGTAGCTGTCGCTTGAATTCTCTTAACTCTTCACCCAAACTGGCGATGCCAGCGTTCATGTTGTCGAGTCTGGTGTCTTCCATTTTCTCTGCTGTAGACACCTCGTTTTTTTGGGCTTTGCGTACAGCGGTTTTTCCTGCGTTGTTGGAGAGGAATTCTTCAATTTTACCCTGTTTTTGTCCTTGTGCCCGGTTCCTTCGTGTTTTCATCCCTTAGTTTATTGATTCGTTTATGTCGAGTTGGCCATTTACCGATGATTTTTAATCCGGCTAGGGAGAGCTCTTTGTTTAAGTGTTATGTCTCTCCGCCATCTTCCCGGAAGTCCGTAGTTACTGTATTTAAGTTAACGGTGTGAAGAATCTGACTGATCTTCTCTCCGATAGATGAAATTTTATTATTGAAAAAGTTCATAAAGTCCTGACTAGTAAGCTCTAAGGCAGGGGTCCCCAAACTTTTTCCTGTGAGGGCCACATAACTTTTGCCTTCTCTGATGGGGGCTGGGGTCAGTTTGTAACAGAAAAAGTGTGACGATCGCAGGGGTGCTAAACGTAAACATTTATTGTTTTCCAGAAAGCCACACATAACCAAACATTAATAACCCTTTCCGGGATCTTCACAGGAAAAAAAGTCAGAAAATAAATAATAACACTATTCATGAAATAAATAACCAAATAACCCTCTCTGGGTTCTTCACAGAAAAAAAGTCCATGGAACATTAACTTTCTGTTGTGCCGTGCACAGTCTTAACAGGTAAAAGTTCAGCTTAGTTGTCAGAGCAGAATCTCTTACTTAAATGACTCATATGAGCAGTCTCTCAAAGTTCTTGTGCTTCTTCCTTATAATCCTTTTGTAGGTTCCAGTAGGCTTGTAGACACCACTGTTGAACAGCCTTTTCTTTGCATTGAACAAAAAAATAATTGTTTGTCCACTGCAGGTTAAATACCCTGCATTCTGAATCAATTTTTCTCTTACCTAACCTTTTCGCCATTATTCCGTTTTATTTGACAGGGGTGAGTCTAGGATTTTTTTTTTCGGGGGGGGGGGGGGGTCCAGATAGGGGCATAGACTGCAGAAGGGTGGAACAGAATGTTACGTTCTATGCGTGTATTAGTCTCGATCGCGTGGCCAGACTGAAAAAAAAAAAAAATCATAATGCTTACCAGTGTGGAGGCAAAAAATAGTCCACAGCGCGGCAGAAGGGAGAGACAGTCCATTCACGTCAGGTCACCAGTGTGGAGGAAAAAATAAGTGCAGGCGGACACAGCAAGCCGAAGGTGTTTTATTCCTCCATCACGAGGCTCACCCAGCGCTCTGGCTGTGTGCTGTGAGTGAGCCCTGAGCAGTTGTCTAAGTGCGATAGTGAGGCATGTACAGTCAGCTCTTTTATACAGTGATACAGAGAATGCATGGCACAGAATGCATGGCTGAGCACATGCTCAGCAGGGGAACAAGACGGCGCTCGGCCGGCTTTGGAGGCGAGGTGCGGGAAAAGCTCTGTGCAGGAGGAGGTGGAGGGGGGTGGGGGTAAGCGTCTCTGGTATTGTTCAGGGGGCCGGGCCAAATGTGGAGGCGGGCCGTAGTTTGGGGACCACTGCTCTAAGGGAATGCTAGGATTGACAGAGTCCTGACTCTTTTTGTCAGCCTGGCTACAGTGCTGAAAAGAAACCTGGGATCATTCTTGTTCTCTTCTATTAATGCAGAATAATAACTTGTTCTAGCTTTTCTACGAGATTTTTTTTTTTATAAATTAAAAGATGATTTCTCGAATCCCAGTATAGATAGATCAACAGGACTGGACTGTATGCACAATGGATGTAGGATGACCATTAATCATTTTATGAAAGAACTGAGATTGCTAGATATATGGAGAGAAATGAAACCACAAGTCAAAGCCTATTCTTGTTATTCTAATACCTATAAGACATTCTCATGTATTGACTACTTTTTGATCTCTACAGAATTAAGGTCCAAGATTCAAAATTGTTTCTATGATAACACTGTGATCTCTGATCATGCACCCTGTTGTCTAGTATATGTAGATAAGAAATTGACAAAGGACCCAGTTAGGTGGCATTTTCAACATAAATGGCTTCAGGATGAGGAATTTGTTAGGTACACAGAAAAACAGATAGATGAGTTCTTTGATATCAATACTACACAAACAACAGCATGTATAAAGTGGGAGGCTTTCAAAGCTTTTATTAGGGGGCATATTATTAGTTATACAGGTTCAAAATCTAAGAAGACCCGAGAGGAGAGAGTCCAATTGGAACGTAAAATAAAAATTCTTCAAGAAAAGGTGTATTCAGGAAGTAACCCACAGTTAGAGAACGAATTACTGATTCTGAGAGCTGAATATGACAAAAAAAAAAAAAAAATTTAAATAAAAATTAAAAAAAAAATAAATAAATCAGTAAATAGAGCTGCCTCGAGTCTTCTAAGATTGAAGCAAACTTTTTATGAACAAGGTGAAAAATCAGAAAAATTATTGGCATGGCAGATTAAACAATTAGAATCTAAAACACCAATTGCCAGTATTATAAGTAATGGACAGGTAGTTATAGATCCTTTAGAAATTAATAGTGCCTTTAGAGATTATTATGAAAAACTATATGATACAAAAAATGAAACTGACTTAACAAAACTAAATGGGTTTTTGGGTGGATTATCTATACCATGTATTCCAAATGAAAACAGGGAGATACTGGAGTCTAAAATTAATCAAGAAGAAGTTGGGCAAGCAATTGATAATATGAAATCAGGAAAAAGAGCAGGACCAGTTGGTCTTCCAGTTGACCTCTATAAAAAGTTTAAGAATAAATTAATAAAACCACTTTTGGAAATGGTTTTAGAAGCATTTCAAAATGGTAATTTACCACCGTACATGAATAATGCCTTAATTATACTGTTACCAAAACCAGGTAAACCCCCTAATAAATGTGAAAACATGAGACCAATAAGCCTATTAAATGCTGATCTTAAAATAATCTGTAAAATTTTAGCAAAACACCTACAAGAAACATTACCAAATATTATTAACCGAGATCAGAATGGATTTATAATGGGAAGACAAGGCTTCCATAATGTAAGAAGACTATTTAATATTATTTATTCCAATAAAGAAGCACCGGATACAGCTCTCCTATCATTGGACGCCGAAAAGGCCTTTGATAGAGTCGAATGGCCCTATCTTTTTGAAGTCCTACAAAGGTTTGGACTTGGAAATAATTTCATAAAATAGGTCCAGATAATATACAATAATGCTACAGCAGAAATCCTAACAAACAGCAATATCTCAAAATCAATAAAAATCAATACAGGATGTCGACAAGGCTGTCCACTTTCACCCTTATTGTTTACTATGGCAATTGAACCTTTAGCGATGGCAGTACGTTTACATCCACAATTATATGGAATTAAAGTAGGATCAACAGAACATAAAATCTCCCTGCATGCCGATGTCATAATTTTATTTCTGTCGAATCTTAAAAAAATCAATTCCGATCTTGTTAAATTTAATAAAGAATTTTGGGGATATATCAGGATATAAAATAAACAAAACAAAATCTTCAATATTAATGTTAAATGAGACCCAGAGAAATCACCCAGCTCCTGAGGTAAATCAATTCAATGTTGTAGATCAGTTTAAATATTTAGGAATTCAAATTTTGCCTAAGCTAGAATCAGTTGCCAATGCCAACTATGAAGCCTTAATGACAGATATTAATGAGTTGCTTCAGAGATGGATGTCACTACAAATGTCGATGATCGGGAGAATTAATATACTTAAAAGTAATATCTTACCAAAAATACTTTACTTATTCCAAAACATCCCTTTACCACCACCTTCAGATCTATTCTCAAGAATTAAAAAAAAGTCAGTGGAATTTATATGGAACAATAGGAAGGCTAGATTACGTTTGTCCTTACTATACTTACCATTTGATTGTGGAGGTCTGAAATGTCCAAACTTTATGTTGTATTACTGGTCAGCACAACTAAGGTCTATGACATATTATTTTTCATCAAATGATCCTCCTCATTGGACTGAAATGGAATCATACAATATACCTTTACCTCTTCCCTTATTCATATACTCAGACTCGGCTAAAAAATTACAGAAACAAGTTAAAAATACAATTGTAAAGCACATGATCAAAATATGGTGTGAAACTAAAAGATATTTAAAAGAACCACACTCACTGTCACAATTTAGCCCAATATGGGGTAATCAATATTTTACACCAGGGAGAGCGGATACTGTATTTAAAGTATGTAATTTAAAAGGGATTCAAAAGATTCAAGACTTACATTTGTCACACTCAGATAACAATGTCTTTTGAAGAACTGAGGATTAAATTCAATCTTAATAGAACACACTTTTTTTTAAATATCTTCAGCTTAGAAATTTTATTCGATCAAATCAAAATAATGCTCTCACCCGACCTACTTATTCATCTTTGGAAAAAATTTTGATGAAAGATAGTAAGAGATTATTTCAGAGTTTTATAACTCATTGACACTATTCTCATGTGAAAACTCACAGAAAAGACTGAATGACTGGAAAGAGGACCTGCAAATTGAAATCTCAGAGGAACAATGGGAAATGGCTTGTGCAGGAGCTCAAACCAAATCAATAAATGTACGTCTTAAACTGATACATTTTAAATGGTTAATGCGGATGTATGTTACACCAGTGGAATTAAATAGATATAACAAAAACATACCAGATACATGCACAAAAACGTATGGAAAGTAAAGGAACCCTATTTCACTGTTTATGGGAATGTAGAAAAATCAGAATGTTTTGGGAAGAGGTGAGGGTAACAATTGAAAAAGTAATTTCAAAACAAATCCCACTGAACTCTAAACTGTTTTTGTTGGGTCTGTATCCAGAAAAACATAACTTTAATAAGAGTGAAAGAACATTCATAGACCTCGGTTTGCTTAATGCCAAAAAATGTATTGCACTACTGTGGAAAAAGACTCAGACCAGATGTGACTCAGTGGTTAAGACAGATGTTAACAAACCTTCCACTAGAAAGAATAACATATATACTGAAATCAAAGGAAAATGTGTTTGAGAATATATGGAGACCTTTCATTGATTATGTAAAGAAATTAAACATAACTTCTGAAGAAGAAGGTGAATGATATGTGTGGACCTTGCAAATTCCAAGCTGGTGAATGTATATTATGTATTCTTATGTAATAGATTACCTAGACTAAACAGAGGAGTGTTGTTGTTGACCTGTTTTTGTTAATGGCTGTTGTTGTTTATATTACATTTTTTTTGTTATTGTTCTTTTTAATTTTTAAATTACTTTTGTGTTTGTGTCTGACTGTTTGTGCCATGTTTGTAAAAAAGGTTCAATAAAAAACATTGTGAAAAAAAAAGATGATTTCTCCAAGCTAAATAGATTTCATCTAAATTAGTGGAGCGCCGTTTTCTTTCTAATTGACGAGTCTTCTGTTTTAAACTACAAGTTTCTGTGTTGAACCAAGGAGTTAGAAATCTCTGATTAGACTTTTTCTTTTTTAAAGGGGCCACCATGTCTAGAGTCTGATGCAGAGAAGCTGCAACACTATCTACCATGCTATCAATTACAGAAGGAGCAAGCGCTCCATAGCTTATTCCCGTTGTGTTGACACATGGCATAGAGGAAACAATCTGCATAAATTTGGTAACAGGATCATCTGAGAGGCATCTGTTGTAGTAATATTTTTCTTTAGGAGCCAAATAGTCAGAAATAGTAAAATCAAAGGTTAACAGACAATGGTCTGACAGTACAGGGTTACAAGGAGACACTACCAGATTTTCTATTTCTATGCCATATGTCAGAACAAGGTCCAGTGTGTGGTGAAGATAATGGGTATAAATTTCCTACTTTCTGAGAAAACCCCATCAAGTCTAATATTGAATTAAATGCCATATTAAGACAATCATTATCTACATCTACATGTATATTAAAGTCCCATACTATAATTATTTATTTATTTATTTATTTATAAATATATATACTGTGTATATATATATATATATGATTTCAGCACTAAATCAGCTAAGAATTCGGCAAATATGGATAAAAACTGAGTCGGCTGATGGAGGACGATAAACTATGGAAAATAAGATTGGGTTTAGCCTAAAATTGCTCAGATGCACAATACTGAGGACCAGGCCCTCAAAGATAAGCCTTTATTAGTCCCACAATGGGGGAAAGGAATTAAAGGAAAGGATCAAAGGAATCAAAGGAATTAAAACATGTTTTTTTGCTTTACATTAACTAGTAATTTGGAATGGTAAATTGTCTACTCCTCCTCCACGACCAGAACTTCTGGGATTTTGACAGTTTAAATAACCAGAGGGAGTTGATTCGTTTAAACCAATATAATCCTCTTGCCCTAACCAAGTCTCTGTAAGGGATATTAAATCAATCTGATGATCAATTAACAGATCATGGACTAAGAGCCTTGGGAGTTAGAGACCTAATATTTAACAAACCACATTTAATTTTTAAATTATGAGGAGGAACAGAGGCCAAGTCATTAAATTGAGAGACTTCATGTTTAATTTGAGTTTTACCAGCTTTTTGTTTAATCACGGTAGGGTGCTTATACATTATATTTTTATTTACTTTGGAGGGAGCAAACAATGATTCTCTGATGGGGAAGACTGGGGCTAAGTTGAGGGGTGGCGGATGAAGAGGAGCTGCAGAGAGGCATCTAAGACTGCGACTGCTTCCTGGTCCCAACTCTGAGTTGTCAAAGTTTTGGAAATTTGAATAAAAATTATGCCAGATTGTTAGATAAATGAGACGCACCATCCAAAGTGGGATGGATGCCGTCTCGTTTAATAAGATCAGGTTCTCCCCAAAATGAGTTCCAATTGTCTATGTAGCCCACGTTGTTTGCAGGACACCACACAGACAGCCGGCGGTTGAAGGATGACAAGCGGATAAACATGTCATCACTAGTCAGATTGGGGAGGGGCCCAGAGAATACTAAAGAGGCAGACATTGTTTTGGCAAAGTCACACACCGATTCCACATTAAGCTTTGTGACTTCCGACTGCCGGAGTCGGATGTTGTTAATGCCAGCGTGGATAACAACTGTGGAATATTTACAGTTACTTTTAGTCAGCATTTTCAAATTTGACTCGATGTCGCCTGCTCTGGCCCCAGGAATGCATTTGACTATGGCCGCTGGAGTCTTTAGGTTCACGTTTCTGACTACAGAGTCGCCAATGATCAGAGTTTTTTTTTCCTCAGCCGGTGTGTCGCTGAGTGGGGAAAAGAGATTAGAAACATGAACAGGTTGGTGGTGAACCGGGGTCTTGCGGCTAGGCTTCCTTCTCACCGTCACCCACCCAGTCTCTTGGCTGCTCAGGAGGACCAGAGGACCGCTAGCAGGCCGCCCTATGCTAGGGAGCCCCACTGCAGCTAAGGGGCGTTGGTCATTATTAACTGGCGCAGACGGTGTTTCAATGCAGCGGAGCCGGGATTCCAAATCAGACAACCTCGCCTCAAGCGCCTCAAAAAGACAACATTTATTACATTTACTGTTATCACTAAAAGAGGCAGAGGTGTAGCTAAACATCTGACAGAGAGCACACTAGAGGAGAAGGGGAAGGAGAGCTAGCAGCCATAGCTAGAGGCTAACGCAAAGCTAACAAAAACACCGATGAAAGGTGAACAGAAGACTAAAGAGTGATTAGGTGACACTGAGTGCACACACAGGTGCAAGAGGCTTGTTAAACAGAAGTGAGAGCTGACGGCAGATGGAAAAAGTAATTAAAATACAATTAAAGGCAATAATCCTCAGGAATTACTGCTCAGAAATACATTCCCTTCATATTTGGTAGCATTGCCTGTAACCTGTATGACTTGGGTCAAAAGTTTTAGGTATCCTTCCACAAGCTTCTCACAACAGTTTGCTGGAATTTTGGCCCATTCCTCCCAACAGAACTGGTCTGAGTCAGGTTTGTAGGCCGCCTTGCTTGCACATGTCTTTTCAGCTTTACCCACAAATTTTCTATTGGATAGAGATCAGGGCTTTATGATGGCCACTCCAAAAACATTGACTTTATTGTCTTTTAGTCACTTTGTAACTAATTTGGCAGTATGATAAGGGTCATTGTCCATTTGGAAGACCCATTTGTACCCAGCTTCAACTTCCTAGCTGAAGTCTTGAGATGTTGCTTCAATATTTCCACATAATGTTCTTTCCTCATGATGTCATCTATTTTGTGAGGGTTGTCACGGTGGAGGAATTTCCCCTGCATTGACGGTGGATAGCTCAATACCGCAATATGCGGTATCCTCGTGTGTTTACTTGTAAATATACTTGGCAATAAAGCTGATTCTGATTCTGATTATTGCAAATGTTTTTAGGACCTCGTGGTCTCACAATTTAAACGAGAGTTCATAACTTAAGAAACTCGCTGCAGCTCCATTCTTAACTTTATGTGCGAGTGTGACAATTGTGCGGAGCTCCCGTCTTCCTAGGCATGAACTGCTGATTCTGTTAAAAAAAAAAAAATAAATAAAAAAAATAATAATTTTCATAAAGCAACGGCGGTAACTCCAGTATTTCAATCTCTGCTGCTATTTATCGTGTACAGTCTACTGGTACCATCGTTACAGAGAAATTAGCACAGGGTTCCAATTTGTAATTATATACTGCTCATTGCACAATGCTCATTTGCACACTGTACATAGGTTTATGCTATCTCAGGATCACATCATCTCTGATATCAATATACAACTATCACTACAGTCATCCAGTGAATTTTTAATTTCATTCCTCTTGTTTGACTGCTTTAACTGCTTTAGTTGTCCAAATTCACCAGTGTGTGTTATTAGCTATTAGTACTCATCAGTATTAGTATTCAGTATCAAGGAGTGCTTAAGGAGTTCTAATTGCCTAACTGTGTGTTGGTGTGTGTGTGTGTGTGTGTGTGTGTGTGTGTGTGTGTGTGTGTGTGTGTGTGTGTGTGTGTGTGTGTGTGTGTGTGTGTGTGTGTGTGTCATTAGCATCCATTAGTATTAGGATTGAGATATTGTGTTATTACCCTATTAGTACTGTTGTGTACCTATTACCTCGGCATTCGTTCGGAGAGCCAAGTAAGAATTTCATTGCTCAGGATATGTAGCATTTCTTAACTATGCACATGATAATAAAGCCTTTGAATCTTAGAATCTTGAATTTCAACTACAGGGTGTGTGGACTGGAGACTGCAGCAACATTCAGCTTAATTAAAAAGGACGGCCTCATTACAGAACCCTGCATGGCTCTTGTCGAATTTCAACTACAGGGTGTGTGGACTGGAGACTGCAGCAACATTCAGCTTATTTAAAAAGGACGGCCTCATTACAGAACCCTGCATGGCTCTTGTCTCTGATTTTTGGATTTTTGCCGCTGTCCAAAAAAATCACGCTCAAACAAGCCAATGCAATATGCAGTACTTGCTTCGCTCTCAGAGCTCAATTGTCAGGATCATAAACACTCCGCTCAGAAGGAAATAACATGCTTTGTGCCCTTTCAGTGCTCGCTGTCATGGCTGCATTTAGCAATTCATCCAAACGCTTCCGCCACCAACTGCCTGCTGAAGTCTGTCTGGAGAGAGAGTGCCCCACATGGTGCTGGCGGTGGCAGCACCTGGTGCTGTGGCAGCTTCCACAGTACTGGCTGCAAACATGCTGTTGGCAATAAAAATACACTTAACATATAACAATTTATTTAATAATCAATAGGGGCACATAAATAAACAATGAGATTTAGCCCCACACAAAAGAAAAAATGAACACCATGGTTGTTGCGGTTGCTCGTTACCCTCCGCGGTAGGCTTGTCCAGTGCAGTTTTGGGACCTTGGGGAAGTCAGGTTATTTAGCACCTCAGACAGAGACAGGGAATAAGCATGGGAGAACAATGCCCAGGAAGGACAGAGGGGGGTTGAATGCAGTGTAGGGTAAATATCATGCTGTGTGAGGTGAAGTGCCATAAAACTTGTGAAGTGTGACTTGGGATATAGAGAGGAGAGCTTGCTGTAACCAGTCAGTCCATTCTGTGCTTGTGAGATGTGAGTGTGTAATAAATCGTCTGTCATGAATCTGCCTCTTCATTCACACACTCCACACTGGTGACCCAAGACGTATTATGGAACACGAGGCAAGAACCCCAGAGCCGGCCCGGTCGGGAAGCCCCAGCGACGCAGCAGCCATTCCACAGACAGCCCGGACTGGAACCCCCAGCAACGCGTGTGCGGTTTCAGTCAAGCTACCGGATTTCTGGCAGAACAACCCGCGCTCTTGGTTCCACCACACCGAGGCCCAGTTCGCCCTCCGGGGAGTAACGGCAGACGACACCAAGTTCTACCATGTGGTAGCAGCGCTGGACTCCCGCACAGCCCAGCAGGTAGCGAGCCTGATCGATCAGCCACCAGCCCACAACAAATACGAGGCGCTCAAGGTTGCGCTTACCCGGCGTTACATGCTCTCGGAATGTGAGAGAGCGGAGAGGCTCCTGGCGCGGACCGAGTTAGGAGATGGGTCAACCGTCGACCTGATGGAGAAGATGCTGGCATTAACAGGCACGGACGATGGGCACTTTCTGTTTGCCCACCTTTTCCTCCGGAACCTTCCAACAGAAGCGAGAGCGGTTCTAGCCAATTCGCCGTTGCTGGCCGCGCATGACTACTGTGCGCTAGCCCAGGAGACAGACAGGATCATCCTCACCACCAGGGCGATCACAGTCAACGCGGCGGCAGCGGAGCCCAGCGAGACGACCAGAGGAGGCGAGGAGCCACCGACGGTAGCAGCAGCGGGGGCTAAGGAGCGCCAGAGAGACACGCTCTGTTTCTACCACCGCCGCTTCGGAGAGAACACACGCAGATGTGCACCACCATGCCAATTCAAGCGCTCGGGAAAACACCAAGGCCGGCAGTCGGCAGCAGCTGCGACCCTCGGTGAAGAGAACAAGCTGCTCTACATGACGGACACGCGCTCGGGGAGGCGTTTCCTCGTGGACACCGGAGCCCAGAGGAGCATCATCCTGCCGACCTACGCTGACCGACTGGCAGGACCTAGCGGCCCCGGGATGTTGGCAGCAAACGGCTCGGAAATTAAGACCTTTGGTGAGAGGACACTGATCTTATCTCTACACGGCCGTACATACGAGTGGACTTTTGTCGTAGCAACACTGAATTACCATATCCTGGGGGCTGATTTTCTGTGTGCACATGGTTTACTGGTTGATGTTGCTAACAGGCGCCTGGTTAATGCACTGTCCTTTGACTCTCTCCCCTGTATAGCTCGAGCGACCCAGCCAACAGCACAAGCCAACGTCACAGCTCCAGGCGGCAAGTTCCACACACTGCTCACTCAGTTCCCAGCACTCACGATCCCAACGTTTTCTGCGGCCATCGCTAAACACGGGGTGGAGCACTTTATCACCACCACCGGGCCGCCCGTTTTCGCAAGACCTCGGCGCTTGGACGCAGCTAAACTGGCCATAGCGCGCAAGGAGTTCGCAAACCTGGAAAGGTTGGGCATCATCAGGCGTTCGAACAGCCCATGGGCATCCCCGCTACACATGGTCCCTAAGGCTGAGGGATCGTGTCGACCGTGCGGTGATTTCCGCAGATTGAACAACGCCACAGCGCACGACCGCTACCCGATTCCCCACATACAGGATTTTTCCGTTCACCTCGCCGGAGCACGCATTTTTTCCAAAATAGACCTGGTCCGCGGTTACCACCAAGTCCCAGTGCGCGCAGAGGACGTACCCAAAACAGCGGTAATAACTCTGTTCGGTTTATTCGAGTTCCTGCGCATGCCATTCGGGTTAAAAGGCGCAGCACAGACGTTCCAGCGCATGATGGCTGCAGTGCTGCGTGATCTCCCGTTCGTGTTCGTCTACCTGGACGATATCCTGGTAGCCAGTACGTCCGAAGACGAACACGAAACCCACCTCAGGACGGTTTTCCGGAGGTTGGAGGAGCACGGGTTGATAATCAACCCTGCGAAATGCCAGTTCGGCGTGACGGAGATTGATTTTTTGGGGCACCGCATCTCTCCGGAAGGAGCGATCCCATTGCCCGACAAAGTGCGCGTCGTGGCAGATTTTCCCCAGCCTCAGACGGTCAGGGCACTGCAGGAATTTTTGGGGATGGTGAACTTTTATAACTGTTTCCTTCCCTGCGCGGCGCGGCTCATGCAACCATTGTATGCCACGCTCAAGAGACAGAAACCCGTGGATGGAGTCGAATGGACCCCGGAGCGAGAGCGGGCGTTCTCGGAGGTTAAAGCAGCCCTGGCAAACGCCGCACTGCTGGCGCATCCGGACCCGTCGGCCTGGATAGCGCTCACCACCGACGCTTCAGACGCGGCCATAGGGGCTGTCGTGGAGCAGCGCGTCGCCGGGGCTTGGCAGCCGCTCGCCTTTTTCAGCAGAACTTTGCACGACAGCGAACGTAAATACAGCGTGTTCGACAGAGAGTTGCTGGCTCTCCACCTGGCCATACGCCACTTCCAGTTCTGGCTGGAAGGGCGCAGCTTCACTGCGTTCGTAGACCACAAGCCACTAACGTTCGCGATGGCCAGGGTTTCAGAACCGTGGTCGGGCTGGCAGCAGAGACAGCTGGCCGCGATCTCAGAGTTTACTACCGATATTCAGCATATGTGTCGGGTAAACTGAATGTGGTGACGGACTGCCTCTCGCGCGCCGTGGTGGCCCCGGTCTACGTGGGGATAGATTACGCAGCCATGGCTGCGGAGCAGATTAGCGATGTAGACGTGCGCGCGCTCCAGTCTGGACCAACAGGGTTAAGGCTGGAGAGCAGGGTGCTGCAAGATGGCGGTCCCCACCTAATCTGCGATGTCTCCACGGGACGCCCGCGTCCGGTGGTCCCGGTCGCGTGGCGCCACCACGTGTTTGAGTCGGTTCACACTCTGGCGCACCCAGGAGTGCGCGCATCAGTCAAAATGGTCGGAGAGAAGTTTGTGTGGCCGAGCCTACGCAAACAAGTAAAAGAGTGGGCTGCAGCCTGTGTGGCGTGCCAAGGTACACAGGCACACGAAGCCTCCCTTGGAGCCGTTTCCGGTACCGGCTAAAAGGTTCGACCATGTGCACGTGGACCTCGTGGGCCCCCTCCCGTCATCACAGGGGTGCACGCACCTCCTGACAGTGGTGGACCGCACCACGCGCTGGCCAGAAGCAGTCCACTGGCAGCAACCACGTCCGCGGACGTAGCACGCGCTTTTTTAACATCATGGGTGGCACGTTTTGGAGTCCCGTCGGACATTACGTCTGACAGGGGCCCTCAATTTGTTTCCGAACTCTGGTCCGCGATGGCCCGCAGCCTGGGTGTTACAATTCATCGCACAACCGCGTACAACCCACAGGTTATGCGAACGTTTTCACAGATCACTGAAAGCAGCACTCAGGGCTTCACTGACGGATGCAAATTGGGTAGACAGGTTGCCATGGGTTTTATTGGGGTTGCGCTCCGCGCCAAAAGAGGATTTGGAAGCTTCCCCGGCCGAGCTCGTTTTTGCGCAGCCCCTACGGCTGCCCGGGGAATTTCTACCAGATAATCCCGCACCGGGCAGCTGCCCATCTCAGCTTTTGCAGTGTAGCGCAAACACAGGCACGCTGCCGGGCCCTGCCCACCACAGTTTTCCGCGTGCCTTCGTGCCTAAAACTTTGAAGAACGCGCAGTTTGTGTTCGTCAGACACGACGCCCACCACCCCCCATTGCGCCCACCCTATGATGGACCGTTCAGAGTGTTGAAAACAGGGGATAAGCATTTTGTGCTAGACTTGGGGGGTAGACGGGAGAAAATTGGCATAGACAGACTCAAACCCGCCTTTGTAGTGGCGGATGAGCAAGTGCTGTTGGCTGGGGCCCCTCGGCGTGGAAGACCCCCACAGAGAACTCCCCAGGGAAACGATTCACCAGAGCAGCCACATGGGCAGAACGAAGTCCCCCCCCCCCCCACCACGGCTCACCCGCAGTCAGACACGCTACCAGCAGCCCCCCACCGGCACAGCAGTGCCACGGAGGCGGTAAACCCCAGTTACAGCAGATATGGGAGGAGACTGAAGCCAAAAGCGAGTGTGGACTAATGTCTGTCTTAGATGCTGGGGGGGGGGGGGGGGGGGGGCCTTGGCGAAGTCAGGTTATTTAGCACCTCAGACAGAGACAGGGAATAAGTATGGGAGAACAATGCCCAGGAAGGACAAAGGGGGTTGAATGCAGTGTAGGGTAACTATCATGCTGTGTGAGGTGAAGTGTGACTTGGGATATAGAGAGGAGAGCTTGCTGTAACCATTCAGTCCATTCTGTGCTTGTGAGATGTGAGTGTGTAATAAATCGTCTGTCATGAATCTGCCTCTTCATTTACACACTCCACACAGTGCGCTACTACATAACTGTGGTTACCACGACAGTCCTAGCACAAGTCCCTCCTGCAGGAAAAAAAAAAAACCACACCCACAACATGATGCTGCCACCCCAGTACTTCAGTGGATGGTGTTCTCAGGCTTGCAAGTCTTCCCCTTTTTCCTCCAAATGTATCAACGGTCATTATAGCCAAACCATTCAATTTTAATTTCATCAGACCACAGGACATGTCTCCAAAAATTCAGGTCTTTGTCCCAGTCTGCATTTGCAAACTGTAATCTGTTTTTGGAATAATGGCTTCTTCCTCAATGAGTAGCCTTTCAGCCCAGTGTTTCTCCATCTATTATACCCCCACCCCCCGCAGTGCCAAGTTAATCTTCTGTCTAAATGCAAGGAATCTCCTTCTGTGTAGAAAGGGTAGTCCCCACAAGTGATGATCAGAAAACGGGTCCCCATCAATTTTGTGTGTATGTGTGTGTGCTCCTGTCTTTCTATTCTTGTGTGGATCACCCCTTAACAAGCCACCATTTTTGTGAGGACATTTTTCCCTGTGAGGACATTTGGCCTGGTCCGCATAAGGAAAAATGCTAGGATCCATTCCTTAAAGTGCAAGATACACTATTATGAATAGAAGTCATAAAAGATCACACAAATAAGTGATCTGACAAATAAATAAACAAGGGTTCCGAAACAGTCGCTAATATTGGATGTCCCATTCATTTTCAATAGTTAGGTATTCTGTAATTTTTCTATATTTATTTTTCGATATAGCACCAGAACACCATGATTCCTTAAAGAGTTTTTCATTGTTGACCTTCACGCACCCCCCCTGCCCCCCAACCCAAGGCTGTAAACCTAGGGGGAACACTGAGCCCATGTTGGTACAGGACTTGTTTCACTGTGAGTAATGGCATTTCCCACTTTACCAGCTTCAGCCAGCATCTTCACAATGTCTTTTGCTTTTGTTCTGGGGTTGATACACACATTTCGCACTCAAACATGTTCGTTGCTGGGACACAGAACCAATCTTCTTCCTGAGCGGTATGATGGCTGGATATTCCCATGTGTTTATACTTGCATATAATTGTTTGAACAGATGAATGTGGCACCTTCAGGCATTTGGAAATTGCACCCAAGGATGAACCAGACTTGTGGAGGTCCAACAATTCTCTTCCTGATATCTTGGCTGATTTCTTTTCATTTTCCTATGATGTCACATAAGGAAGCAGTGTGTTTGAGCTGAGGTGTACCTTAAAATACATCTACAGGTGTGCCTCCAATTAACTCAAATGCTGTCAATTAACTTAGCAGAAGCTTCCAAAGACATGACATCATCACCTGGGCTTTCCCAAATTGTTTAAAGGAATAGTAATCTCAGTGTATGTAAACTTCTGACTTTGAAGAAAGTGATTAAAAAAAAATTTTCCAAAAAAATTATTTAACAAATAGAAAAAAAAATGTTAATCTTAACTGACCTAAAACAGGAAATGCTTGGTCTGGTTTAATGTCAGACAGTGAGGGGAAAAAAGGTTATGCGTCTTTTTTTTTTTTCTTTTTTTTTTTTTTACAGTGTATGTAAACTAGGGGTGGGACAAAAGATCGATTCAGTGATTGATGGCGATACTTGTCACTAACAATAATGCACTTATCCCCAAACGCATGGATCAATCTTTTATTAATTATCATGTAAACGTTACATCCTCTCTTGGGTATTCAACCAGCTGTGTTTTCAGTCCACTAGATGGCACAAAGGAAGCACCAGTCACATGAAGTCATGGCTTGTCTCATGAGATTTGCAGCCAGATGGCACAAAAGCACCCATTGTCGGTCAAAGTCATATTTTGTCTCGTGAAATTGACAGCCAGCTTTGAAAGTTGGGAAGCAGTTGGCTCAAAGTTAGCTTAAATGTCGGGCCTTTTTTGGATTTTATAACAAAGATGGAAGGAAAGACCCTGACATGACACACAACCAACAAGAAGCGCTGCATGAAAAAGAAAAACATCGAACACGTGGGCTAGCACACGTCTCGGAGCAGCATTAGCAACAGCTAAGTTAAAAACATACAGGCATGAAGCTTGCTTTTACTCCGAGCATTAAGTAAAGTTTATTTATGAAGTGCTTTTCACAGACATATAGTCACAAAGCACTGTACAATAAAATGGAAAAAAAGGAATAGATAAATATAATTTTAAAAATACAAAGTTAAAACACAAGATTAACATAATTCTAAAATATCAGACTTGTGGGGAGCGTGAAATAAAGAAGCTGAATTGTGGAGCCGCTGCGCTTCCCGGGCCAGCGCACGGAAATCCCACAACGCATGCTGGATAGGGTGCCTCTCATGTGCGTCAGGAGGTTGCTGAGGAAGATGTGCTTGAAGAGGGAGCTGTCGTTGTCTGCTTCTCTCAACTGAAGCATGTCTTCCATCAGGGTGATCGGTCTGCGCCCTCCTTGGCCGTACATAGCCAGTAGCCTCTTAGCCTTCTCTTCAGCTGAGGGCACAAAACACTCAATGAGGGTAGCCTTTAACTCGCCGTATTTGTCGTTGGCGGGAGGCTGCTGTACCACGCTCCGCACGCATCGCGCTGTGCGGGCGTCGAGCTTGGCGATGACGTGGTAGAACTTGGTGTCATCTGCTGTTATTCCTGCGAGCGCGAACTGCGCCTCGGCCTGGAGGAATCACGAGTCCGGGTCGTTCTGCCAGAATTCTGGTAGTTTAATGGCGACGGCGCTCGCTTGGGCCGCCTCCGACGAGTCTGCCTCGGGGGACCTCCTTTCATCCATTCTCACGTAACTGGTCACCAATGTGGGGAGCGTGAAATAAAGAAGCTGAATTGTTTCATGATTCAGGTTTAATATTGTAGTCACATCCCCAACATATCTCTCAGGAACAAAAGAGGCTGAACTCAGCCAGGACCCCCTTATTTATACATACAACATCAAACGCCAAATCACACATCCTTGTCAAATCCTCTTATTGATCATAACTCCCCCTCGATGTCCTTCCGTCCTCCACCTGGCCCCAGGGGGTCAGGAAATCTTTTCAGGTCTTCACCGCCGTGTCTCCGTCTCCCTGCTGTTCTTCACCGGCGGTCCAGACCTATTGTCCTCCTCTAAGACGTGAGGTCAGTCCACATATGCAATCTTAAACATCCCCTTGTGTTTACACATATGTAGGCATGAATACATGAGCCACAAGACTCAATTTATTGTGTAAGCAGCAACATGGTTTCAGACACAAGAGGACAACTGCATTTGCTCTAATGGAATTTATAGAAAAAATATCAACTGCTGTTGAAAATAAAGAGTATTCAGTTGGGGTATTCCTGAATCTTAAAAAAGCATTTGATACAGTGGATCATAAATTATTGTTAAAGAAACGACAAAAATTATGGTATTGGGGGGGTAGCACTGTCCTGGTTATGTAGTTACTTAAAGAACAGATATCAGTATGTATGTGTTGGTAGCAAAAACTCGCAGTTACTGAAGGTTACTTGTGGAGTCCCACAGGGTTTGGTTTTGGGGCCATTGTTATTCAATATGTATATAAATGATATATGTAAAGTTTTGGAAAAAATGGATTTAATATTGTTTGCAGATGACACTAATTTATTTTGCAGTGGAAGCAATTTTGAACAACTTTTGGATACACTTAGAAAGGAATTAGGAAAGCTCAAACAGTGGTTTGATTCAAACAAATTAACGCTCAATTTAAGTAAGACAAAATTTATAATTTTTAACAACCATCACAACAACTCAGTATCTAAACTCAGTGTAAATGGTGTAGAGATTGAAAGGGTATCTGAAATTAAATTTTCTGGAATAATAATTGATAATAAACTGTGTTGGAAGTCACATATTAATTATATTAAAGGTAAAATATCCAAATCAATCACAATACTACACAGAGGGAAATATTTGCTGACTCCACACTATATACTTTGTATCATTCATTAATACTCCCATACATGACATATTGTACTGAAGTATGGGGAAATACATATAAAACAAACATATATCCAGTCTTTATGCTTCAGAAGAGAGCTATTAGAATAATAAGCAAAGCTGCTTACAGGGAACCAACAAACCCACTTTTTCTTAAATTAAAAGCTCTCAAGTTGAAAGATCTGGTTGATTTTAAAACTGCAGTAATAATGTTTAAAGTGAAGAATCTATCACTGCCCACAAATATCCAAAAGTTGCTCCAAATAAGGGAGAAACAATATCATTTCAGAGGAACATGTATATTTCAAAAACCTTCAGTGAGAACTACCACCAAGCAACACTGTGTCTCAGTGCAAGGAATCAGACTGTGGAATGCTTTTGGACCTGAATTAAAATCATGTACAACGCTTGGACAATTTAAACAAAAACTAAAGGAAGAAATACTCCAAACATATATACAAAATGACATGTAAAATCACAAAAGGATCATCATATCCAGTCTGTGTTGTGCTGTTGCTTAGTTTTGTTTTGTCACGTTTTGTCGTAGCTTTGTCTGATTTGTTTTGATTCATTCATTCAATTCTAAAATAGTGAGGAATAAATTAGGACACCCCCCATCTCTTTTAGGACACCCCCACATTCATTCCCACTTGCAATGGCTAAAATAAATGTTAAAAAATACAAATAAAAACAAAAACAAGGTTAGACATAGATATGTGAACATTTCTTAATAAAGAACTGGATATTTAATGGGGTGTCCTAATTTTTTCACATGACTGTATATAGGATTGTGATACTTGAAATCGCGATATCGTTGAATCGTGATAGGATCATATTGTGACCCAAGTATCACGATTCCAACCCCTAACGTACACATTTGGTTTCAACTGTATGCCGAAATCAAACTCATTGAATGTCTTGATGAGTTCAAGCTCCTGTAAATGTTAAGTTAATCCAATCAGAAATGAAGAAGTTATACGGGCAACAACATAAAATGGACTGAAAAAAGTACAATGGTATTGTATTCAGTTTTCAAATTTGACATCTGACTTTTCTCCCTAACTGCTTAATTTTAATAAGTATGTAAAAATGAAATTACATATTTACCATTACCAAATTTACCAGGAAAAAAAATCCCTGCAAATTTAGAGAAAAAAAAAAATCTCAAATTCAAAGAAAAAAGTAACAACTGGGTGATAAAATCAGAAAATTTATCAAAAAAGCCAGAAATTTAAATAAAAAAATATTGCAAATATAAACAAATAAATAAAACTTGCATGACAAAAAAAAGGCAGATTTATGAAAAAATGCTAAATTTATGAGAGAAACTACAAATTTATGATGGAATGAAATTCTCATTGTGAAAAAGAGATCTCAAATTTACAAGAAAAGCTGCAATTTTATGATAAACCCAGACACAAAAGTTACATAGTTATAATAAAGGCCACATTTCTGAAAATTATGCTGATACAGTTCACTGAGAAGGAAGAAAAACTAAACTGAAAATGCAAAGTTCATTTTCACAACCTATATGCAGACAAAGCCAAATAATTTGCCATTATCGTGCATGGGTACTGTAGGTACCCATGTGTGCACAACAACGGCAAATTATTTTTCATTATTTGAACCAATTAAGAAGAGAAATTAGAAAATTTCCCACAGAAACCTTAACATTCCAAGGAACTCTGGTTGAAAAACAATGTAGTAGATGAACTGACTGCCAAAGCTACCAAACTTGATCAAACTCAGGCCAAGAGTTACTCTTTACTGGTGCTCTTCACTCACCAGTGACAGGCAGCTGTTAGTGTTACCCAGGGGCAGCTCAAAAAGGTAACGCAGGCATATCCCCCACTGGGAGATGATATTAATAACCAAGTGAATAAGAACATTTGATCACGTTTTGTGCTTTTGGGTAGGAGGACAGAAAAGACAGAACGTTGGACTTATACATTCTGAATTAAAAAACGGCTTCAAATATTAACTTGTCATCTTCAGTACATGATACAAATATATTTGACTGTCAAAATCCTGCTGAAAACTCTCATTATTTTAATTCAAAGCCTGCTAAGATTCAGATGTGTTCTTTTGTAGAATGAGAATAAAAACTAACCCATACTGTAAAATTCAAATTTATGCGCATGCTGAATGACATCAGACAAGTACAGCTTCAGCTTTTGTGATGCCAGCAGATAAATATTCAGTCTGAAGCTCTCAAAAAGATATTCAGTCCCACGTTCAAAGGAAATGCACCTCTCTTTGGTTTCCGTTTAGCACCCCAAGACATATTAAAGCATCCTGCTTCTATCATAGATAGATAGATAGATGTACTATATTGATCCCAAACCGGGAAATTACAGAATTTACTTTTATAATCTCAAAACTGGCTAAAACATATTTCTGTTTTGCTTACATATTGGGAAAGGGAGGGGGTAAAGTAGAGTGGTGATGACAATTTCAAGAAAAAAAAAAAAAAAAACTGGCTGCACTTCAGACTATCAAGGATACAGAAGGTGTCTGTCTATCTCCCATTTCCTCTTCTCGTCCAATGGTCAACCGATTCTCCTATCTTGGCAAAAAATGATGAAACTCGCTTTTTTCCCCCACCATTGCCAAGGCCTTCAGCTCTGACATGGAGCAAATACTGCTACTCATGGTAATAACCATTCCTGGAATTTCTTGTTGAATGAACATTATTAACAGCCAGTTTGCCTGTTGCCGATATTGAAGAGATTTACAATTGCGCCAAAAGTTTTGGCAATGAGAAACATGTTGTATTGTATCACAGCCAAAACCCCTGGCACAAGTCTATATTTCCTTCCTGCAGTCCTTTATCCACTGGCCAAAGAAACAAAAAAAACAGTTAAACTTTCAGATTCTGTCAACAATGGGAAAACGTTCACTCAGTGTTCATGAATTAGAGTTAATGCTCAGGCAGTCTTTTTATGGCAGATGAAGAGGAGGAGATGATTAAACAATCTGACTAAAGTTAAACTATTGGGGTCAATGACTTCCTTTTCCGTGGATTAATTCCAAATTTTAGCATCATCATGAACATATAGCTGTATTGTGATTAGGAATGGTAATGATTAACTGACTTTCGATTAATTGTCGATAAGAATGTAGTCCAGTAAATTAAATTAGTTGTCAATTAATTGATAACTCAGCAGTCCTTTTCAGTGGGAGCTTATTCTATGAAATGTAGTGGTGTCCGCATCCAGGCGGGGACACCAAGGCCCCAGAGCGCATGTGCTGTGCAAAGTGAAAAAAAACTCATTGGAGAGCCACAACAATGGCACACGAGCTTGAAGATCCACCCACCTGTTTCAAATTAACAGGGCAGAGAAACTGAACGGAGTGAGGAAAGAAAGACTACACGAGCACAAAAACCTATTCCTGCTGCCTTCAACTCGCCGCAAGATGGGAAAGCAGACCGGACTCAAGTTACCACTGAGGTAACTGACAACAGAGAGAGCCCAGATCGTACTGGGTTTGCCTGGATTGCCGGGGTACTGTGATAATGTTTAACATGCAACAGATGAAGCAGCTCAAAATTTATTTTCCTGTTAAAACAGTCTACTAGTGGATCTCAATAAATTAGAATGTGAAAGTTATTTTTTGTAATATAACTAAATAAGATAAATTTTCTGATACTGGTAATACTTCTTAAAATAAATTAAAAATCATGACATTTATAATTTACAGAGATGTCCCAGCACATAGTGTATACACTATACAGTACAAAATGTATTTAACTACAAAATATGCCATTGTCTATTGTAAAAAAATGCAAATGATACAACAAATCACTGAGGAATAGGATGTTCATGTTTTATTCAGTATATTAAAAAAAGTAATAACTTTGTATATGTTAAAGATAGAAAGACCGTATTGTACCGAGGGAAATTCAGATTTTCAGGAAAATTGCCGCTAATCATTTAATCGTTAATCGATCAATAAGGTGAATGATTAATGAATTAGGTTAGGTTACTTTATTAGTACCCGTAGGTAAACTTGTTTTGCAGCCAGCAAGATCATGACATCCATTAATATACAGCAAAATACAGGCACAACATAAAAAAAGAATTAATCGAATTAATCGATACCTTGTATCCCTAATTGAGATTAAAAAAAAAAAAAAACATTTTACATGACATCTAGAAAGTCACACAGTCAGCTACTAATTAAGTGGCTAAAATTTATTTTAACAGAAGTTCCGGAGGATTACTCTGTTTTGGCCATTTCACGACAGATTAATTCCAAAACCTTGTAAAGTATAACTTAGGTTTCACCAAAAAGCTTATTCTTTAGGATACCACTGTATAGCATGCAGCAATGCTGCAAAATGCTTTTAAAATTTCATACTGCTGTGATTGAGGAGGGTCTGAATTATAATTCAGCGTATGTAGTCATGCAGCACAAGCATCGGGAGGGCACACTAGCACAGCAGAATGACCGCCAGTTCTGGGAGTATTACACTGTCAGCCAGCTGGGAGTCTGACATGTGGGAGTCGGGAACTGCTGAGCTTGTGTTCGTGGGGCCTCCCAACACATGAACCTGGGTCCCCACAAGTGAAAGAGTGATGCGTGGTTGCAGGGATAGTGTCATTTTTGTTCATGATTATTGTTCCAATAACACCATTAATTCTACTGGATTTAATTTCCTCTTGTATTTGCAAGTTAGTTTTTGAATTGTGAAGGTAAAAATAGAAGTGAGACATGGAAAATCCTTCCACCTCAAGTTTGAACCTGTGGTTAAAGACAAAATTTTCCTCAGTACAGCACCAATAAAATGCTCCTAAATGCACAATTTTCCAATTAGTACCCACTGTTTGGGATCATAGTAAATCAGGCCAGCAGTGTGGATAATCCCCAAATGAATTTTCACTTTGTGAACGAGCCTGCGTTGTCCCGAGTGCAAAACTGATATGTCCTCCTATTTAAATACCATGATATTAATATTATGCCTTGGATTATGCACCAGTGATTATTAAAGGGAATGACAGCAAAGACTGCAATTGGTTTATTGCACTTTACGCCCAAAACACACCTCCGAATAATTAAGAGCATTCAGACAGCCTCTCAAGGGAGAGTTCTAAGAACAACTACAAAGTGTGATAGACAGAACACCAAAAAGAGACATCACTATTGTGTTAGGTGACTTCAGTGCTAAAGTGGACACTGACAACATTGGAGGAGAGCTTATCATGGAGGTACAAGGCCTTGGTAGCATGAATGAGAATGGAGAGTTATTTGCCGGCTTCTGCCAACAGAATGACTTCGTAATTGGCGGAACTATTTTCCCCCACAAGAGGATTCATAAGATGACTTGGATATCTCCGGATTTGGCAACAGAAAGCCAGTTCGACCACTTGACAATAGCTCGAAGGTGGAGAAGGACCCTGATAGACGTTGGAACATACAGAGGGGCTGATGTAGGATTAGATCACCATCTGGTGTTAGGAAAGTTGAGAGTGAAGATCCAAGCTGTCAAGAAGACTGGCTCACAGAGACAACCAAGATTCAACATAGCCAAGTTCCAGACTGAGACTCATCGGAGAGAGTTCTCCACTTCCACTTCGTAGATGATATTAGTCTACTTGCGCACACCCAAGGACACATGCAAGCAAAGACAGATAATCTAAACATTGTTGCCAAAATGACAGGACTAGAGATCAACATTGAGAAGACAAAGAGCTTTCGAGTGAACACCCTACAGAAAGCTCCCATTGTAGCGCCCATATTCATAACTGTATGTAACTGTATGTAGCTCACATATTTTTTTTTTTTTTATTATTTTTTTTTTTTTGTTACTTATTTGTACCCGTAGGTAGATTCGGTTTGCAGTCTGGTGACAAGCCACCGGCTGCTGGTCGCTGCGTGCGCGAGCGCCCTAAACCTACATGTTTTTGGTATGCGGGAGGAAACCGGAGAAATCCCGGAGTAAACCCGCGCAACACGGGGAGAACATGCAAACTCCACACAGCTCACTGGTGGTCGGGGGCTGGAATCGAACCCACGATCCCCGCGATCCCCCGGCCGAGGGTAAAACTGTGCTGCCACAGTGCTAAACCACTGCGCCACCGTGCAGCCATATTTGCATGCTTAGGTTTAAACACAGAAGGACTGTGGGCTTGCAATGTGGATTGACCTCATGCCTCAAATGGACAATGAGTCTGGGCCACCTGCGGACTTAGAAGAAGGACAGAGGCTCAGGGACGAGAGCCTGAAGGAACTTCGGATTAAGCGTGAATGGAAGGATGTAACATGGATATGTGACTTTGCCTTTGATGTACGTTATGAATAGAAAGATTTGATGTAACGTGAATGTGTGACTTTTGGTGTGAGGGATGAATAGAGGGATTTGACTTGAGTGGGTGACTCTGTCTGTGGGGGTGCATGATATATATATGTGTGGGTTTATTGCAGCACTTCCTCTTTGTTTCTGTCTGAGAGAGAGAGAAGGCTGAAGATGTAAGATGCAATAAACTGGAACTAAAAAGCAACCAGTCTCATCATTTTGTGATCTCCACACCATCACCATAAGTGGTCAGGCAATAGAGGACGTTGAACATTTCACTTACCTCTGTAGCATTATTAACAAGTTAGAAGGGACAGATGAAGATGTAAAAGCTAGGATCACAAAGCTCGCCATGCTTTTGTCATTCTGAAACCTTTATGGAGCAAGGAGAACATCAGCCGATTCTCCAAGCTCAGATTGTTCAACACAAATGTGAAATCTGTGTTGCTGTATGGATCGGAAACCTGGAGACGCACCAAGAACATAGACCATAAGCTACAAGTCTTCATCAACACCTGCCTCCGCCAGATAATACACATCAGATGGCCAGAGCAGATCTCAAACAAGGAACTTTGGTGATAGACAAGACAAGAGCCCATTGTCAATACTATTCAGAGTAGAAAGTGAAGATGGATTGGGCACACATTGCGAGAACAATGAGAACAAGGAGAATGTCATGCCTTAGACTGGAATCCCCAAGGGAAACACAGGAGAGGAAGAACAACCCTGACCTGGAGAAGAACCCTGTAGACAGAACTGAAGACCATTGGACTATTCTCGGGAGAAGTAAAACGCACATCCCAAAACAGGGAACGATGGCAGTTTGCAGTGAAGGCCCTATGTTCCGGAGGGAACGAAGAGGACTAAGTAAGAAGCAAGTAACACAACCTCTTCCCACTTTTCACCAGATGCAAAATTCATTTCTGCATTGTTGTAAGAGCAAAATGGACTTGGAAAACCCAAAGATGTGCTCTGCACCATAGACAATACTGTTGATACACTATAACCAATGCACTATGGCTCATAGACCTAATTTTGAGCTTTTGGGTGCTTTGAAGATGATAATTTATTATTTTCACATACAGTTAAGTCAGAAAATATGGTAAAGTATCCAATGAGCCCTTTAAAACAACTTTACATTATAATCAAATTGTACCTAATATTAAGACAAAACTCACAGTTTTTGAGGCAGTAAAGATATACTGGATGACCATTTCTTTCTTTGTGTTGAGGTCCTTTTCTCTCAAAGGAGCTTTTTTTTCCTCATTTAAATTCATGTCCTCCTGAGAAGAAAAAAAAGAAATTTGAGATAAAACTTTAAGTTTGCATCGATACTTTTCTGGTGGCAAAGGTTGAAAACCTGAAAGAAAAAATAAATGCATTTTTTTCTTTAAATTGGTCACCTGTTCTTCAAATTTGTCAACACTTTTTAAAAAAGAAAACTGCTTGCTTTATCAAAAATACAACACAAAAAATTTATGATCTATGAAGTGCAGAAGATTATACTTAAAGCTTTTTCAAAACCATGTGCAATCAGTTATCTGTGAGATAACTGCATCAATCATATTATAGTTCAATCAGAAATGGGTACTACACTTATTTTGGCTATATTGGCTTTTTGAAAAATACAGTTGAAGCCAGAAACGTGCATGCACTGTATAAAAAAAAAAAAAAAAAAACCTTTTTTCCTCCTCACTGTCTGACATTAAACCAGACTACACGTTTCCTGTTTTAGGTCAGTTAGGATTACCAAAATAATTTCTATTTGCTAAATAATTTTTATATTTGCTAAACAATGTTATAATGTCTTATTACTTTCTTCAAACTCGTTTACATACTACATTTCCTTAGTATTTGGTAGCATTGCCTTTAAACTGTATGACTTGGGTCAAACGTTTTGGGTATCCTTTCACAAGTTTCTCACAATAGTTTGCTGGAATTTTGGCCCATTCCTCCTGACAGAACTGGTGTAACTGAGTCAGGTTTGTAGGCTGCCTTGCACGCACATGTCTTTTCAGCTGTGCCCACAAATTTTCTATGGGATTGAGGTCAGGGCTTTGTGATGGCCACTCCAAAACATTGACTTTGTTGTCATTAAGCCACTTTGTAACTAATTTGTCGGTACGTTTAGGGTCATTGTCCATTTGTTGTATTGTACAACGGTACAATGACAATAAAGCCTATTCTGTTCTATTTGGAAGACCCATTTGTGTCCAAGCTTCAACTTCCTGACTGATGTTGCTTCAATAATGTTCTTTCTTCATGATGTCATCTATTTTGTGAAGTGCACCAGTCCGTTCTGCAGCAAAACACACCCACAACATGATGCCGTCACCCCCATACTTCACAGTTGGGATGGTGTTCTCAGACTTGCAAGCTTCTCCCTTTTTCCTCCAAATGTAATGATGGTCATTACAGTCAAATTGTTCAATTTTAGTTTCATCAGACCAAGGACACATCTTGAAAAATTAAGGTCTTTGTTCCCATGTACATTTGCAAACTATATTCTGGCTTTTTTATGTTGCTTTTGGAGTAATGGCTTCTTCCTATGTGATAGCCCTCTACTATGCAGGTTCTGTTGTGGTGTTTTTGTGCATGTCTGTGCACAGGCAGCACTTGTCTGTGTTTAAGTGTACAGGTCTTGTGGGTGGAGTCGTAATCTCAGTGCACCTGGCCAGTCACTGGGAGTGGTATAAAAGTAATCCATTACATCTCTGGGCTCTCTGTTGCTGCTGCCACTCTGCATTGCACTGCCTGTGCGACTTGGTTGTCCAGCCTGGGCATTTAGTTTAGTCAGTTTATTAGCAGCAAACTTTCTTGTAGTCATACACTAGCATTGAATCCACCAGCTGACACACTGATTTCACTTCACCATCATTCACCTTTTTGTAAATAAACTGCACTTTGATTTCAAGCCTGCCTCTCCTTGCTTTTGTTGCTGAGTGGCCTTTCAGCCCATGTCAGTACAGGACTCATTTCACTGTGGATAATGGCAGTCTTAACCAGCTTCAGCCAGCATCTTCACAAGATCCATTACTTTTCTTCTGGGTTTGCTATGCACATTTCGCACCAAAACACATTCATCTCTGGGACACAAAACACATCTCCTTCCTGAGCGGTATGATGGCTGGAAATACCTACAGTGCATCCAGAAAGTATTCACAGCGCTTCAGTTTTTCCACATTTTGCTATGTTACAGCCTTATTCCAAAATGGAATGAAATTTTTTTCCTCAAAATTCTACACATAACACCCCATAATGACAACATGAAAAAAGTTTGAGATTTTTGCAAATTTATCAAAAAATTTTAAAAAAAAACAAAAAAAACAACAACAAAGAAACCACATGTACATAAGTATTCACAGCTTTTGCTCAATACTTTGTTGATGCACCTTTGGCAGCAATTACAGCCTTAAGTCTTTTTGAATATGACGCCACAAGCTTGGCACACCTATCTTTGGGCAGTTTGGCCCATTCCTCTTTGCAGCACCTCTCAAGCTCCATCAGGGTGGATGGGAAGCATTGGTGCACAACCATTTTCAGATCTCTCCAGAGATGTTTAATTGGATTCAAGTCTGGGCTCTGGCTGGGCCACTCCAGGACATTCACAGAGTTGTCCTGAAGTCACTCCTTTGATATCTTGGCTGTGTGCTTAGGGTTGTTGTCCTGCTGAAAGATGAACCGTCACCCCAGTCTGAGGTCAAGAGTGCTCTGAAGCAGGTTTTCATCCTGGATGTCTCTGTACATTCCTGCATTCATCTTTTCCTTTTTTCTTTCTTCCTGCCCTTCAGAGAGAACGGTCGCTTTTTCTTCTGCTCCCTCTTTCACCCTCCTCCACCCTCCCTAACTGAGAATCCCAGCTTGCTGTCTTGTCTGCGTCGCTGTTCTTCTGGCTGAATCTTGATCCAAATGAAAAAAATGGATTTGGTGAGCGGCTTTAATAAAATTAACAACTTTTTACATAAATTTGGGCCAGGGGGAGCCCCTATGGAGAGACCCATGGATTGGAACACATGTGTCTGCAGGATTCGACTGATGATGTGGAAACACCTATCTGGTTTGGCACGATCACAGGATTTTTCTGCTGATTGGCTCTGGAGTTTTCCTGGTGTATCAAAAATTTAACTAGAAGAGCTAATCAAAGCAGTCCCGGCGTAGCTGCTTCTTCAACAATTCGACTAGACGGGGGAGAGCACTAACTAACGGCAAGACTAACATGGAAATTACCATCTGGCACGCACTGTAGAGGGATGGACTCTGCCGGACATGCTTCCCATGTTTAGAAGGGAAACATCTGGAGTCGTTTTGGTGCCCTCCAAGAATGGATTTAAAGCCTATGCATGGAAATTATGAACACAAGATTGCAAGAGCTGTAAATTCTATGCTCTGAGTGATCTGTGTTATCAGACCTTGAATTCGGTGCCCTGTTGACTATTTTCCTCCTGGATTAAGACAAAACAGAAGATTGTGCTTCTCTTCATAAACATTCTGGTGTGCTGCAATCTGAACTCTCAAGGACAGTGACTGGCTCAGGAAATTTCCATCTGCCATGCCTCAAGGACATGCTTCCGAGTTTCAGACACTAAGACATAACATCTTGGCTGGGAGAGATTTGCTGCCTCCAGTAACTGATAAACACCCACCTGCATTCAACATACACGAACACACTGATTCACATATACTGAATTACATCCATTCATTCACTGATCCTCTCTGACTTTCGGTTTTGTTGTCTGCTAAATGTGCATTGAGGTTTTTTTTTTCCTGCAATCAAAATTTTGCTCACTCACTGAGCGCCATTTTGATAAACATGTTTTTTTCTCTCGCCTACTGTGTCATATCCCTTCCCTTTTTCTTTCTTTATCACCACTATGACTGGCACCTAGCGGCTGCCCCGGCCTTGGATGCGCTCTGCAGAGCGTGCCCAAATGCCAAGTCACGTTTCGTTACCTTGTATTCATACATGTGTAATGACAATAAAGTTGAATCTCATCTCATCTCATCCTCTATCCTGACTAGTCTCCCAGTTCCTGCAGCTGAAAAACATCCCCACAGCATGATGGTACCACCACCATGCTTCATTGTAGGGATGGTATTGGCCTGGTGATGAGTGGTGCCTGGTTTCCTCCAAACATGACAGCTGGCATTCTTAAATTAAATTAAATCACTCTTTATTGTCATTCAACTGTACAACCAATCATGTACAGTAGAACAAGATTGTGTTTTACCTATCTACTGTGTTAATCACACACACCCCAAGTGTAGAATCAGAGGGCCGCTGCCATGCAAGGCGCCGCCACAAATTTCCCTCCTCCATTCCATTATTGCTGAGGACCAAGCTGGATGGCAGGAAGTTCCACTTTTATATGGTCTTCGGCATGACCCGGCCGGGATTTGAACCCCTGCCTCCCGGGTGTGGGGCGGATGCTCTACCAATTCACGCCAAAGAGTTCAATCTTTGTCTCATAACACCACAGAATTTTGTTTCTCATGGTCTGAGAGTCTTTCAGGTGAATTTTAGCAAACTCCAAAGTGGGCTGCCATGTGCCTTTTACTAAGGAGTGGCTTCCGTCTGGCCACTCTACCATGCAGGCCTGATTGGTGGATTGCTGCAGAGATGATTGTCCTTCTGGAAGGTTCTCTTCTCTCCACAGGGGAACGCTGGCGCTCTGACAGAGTGACCATCAGGTTCTTGGTCACCTCCCTGACTAAAGACCTTCTGTCCCAATCGTTTGGTTTAGATGACCGGCCAGCTTTAGAAGAGCCCTGGTAGTTCCGAACGTCTTCCATTTACAGATGATGGAGGTCACTGTGCTCATTGGGACCTTCAAAGCAGCAGAAATTTTTCTGTACCCTTCCCCAGATTTGTGCTTCGAGACAATCCTGTCTCGGAAGTCTACAGACAATTCCTTTGACTTCATGCTTGGTTTGTGCTCTGACATGCACCGTCAACTATTAGACAGGTGTGTGCCTTTCCAAACCATGTCCAATCAACTGAATTTACCACAGGTGGACTCCAATTAAGCTGTAGAAACATCTCAAGAATGATCAGTGGAAATAGGATGCACCTGAGCTCAATTTTGAGCTTCATGGCAAAGGCTGTGAATACTTATGTACATATGATTTCTTAGTTTTTTTATTTGTAATAAATTTGCAAAAATCTCAAAAAAAATTCACATTGTCATTATGGGGTATTGTGTGTAGAATTTTGAGGGAAAAATGAATTTAATCCCTTTTGGAATTAGGCTGTAACATAAAATGTGGAAAAAGTGAAACGATGTGAATACTTTCTGGATGCATTGTATCGCTCCGGTTCTGGCCTCCCTTCATTGGCTTCCCATAGAATTTAGAATTAAGTTTAAAATCCTTCTTCTCACAAAGCTCTAAATAATCAGGCCCCTCTTTATTTAAAAGATCTGTAACATAACAAAATGTGGAAAAAGTGAAGCCCTGTGAATACTTTCCAGATGGACTGTATGTTTATACTTGTGTATAATTGTTTGAACAGATGAATGTGGCACCTTCATGCATTTGGAAATTGTACCCAAGGATGAACCAGACTTGTAGAGGTCCACAATTCTCTTCCTAGTATCTTGACTGATTTCATTTGATTTTCCCATGATGTCACACAAGGAAGCAATGTGTTTGAGGTGTGCCTTAAAAAAAAAAAAAAAAAAAAAAAAAAAAAACACATCCAGAGGTGTGCTTTCAATTAACTAAAATGTTGTCAATTAACCCATCAAAGGCTTCCAAATCCATGACATCGTCATCTGGTCTTTCTCAAACTGCTTAAAGGCACAGGAATCTTCATGTATGTAAACTTCTGACTTTGAAGAAAGTAATAAAAAAATCTTAAAAAGCTATTTAGCAACTATAAAACTTATTTAGCAAACAGTAATAATTCAGGTAATCCTAACTGACCTAAAAAAAGAAAAGTTTAGTCTGATTTAATGTCAGTGTGAAAGAAAAGGACGTGTTTTTTTATACAGTGTATGTAAATATCAGGTTTCAACTGTATAGCCAAATTAAACTTTTTAGGCATTTCTCCTTATTTATCCATACCACTTTACAGTGTATTCAATGGTTGTTCCTGTATCAGATAAAAGGTTTTAAAATAAAAAAAATGTGTGGCGTATTTTCAAAAACATCATTGTACAATGACAGAATAACATACCATCATCTTTTCAAACAGAGCAAGGATCTCTTTTTCTGAGGTGATCTTTGAAGAGAGATCTTCAAAATGATGTGAGGTGGATGATGAAGATATTGACCAATCACTTGTGCAGTGTTTAGTCTGCAGTAGGGGTGGTCGCTCCTTTTTACTTCCAGGAATCCGGATACTGGCAAACCTGTCAAGCTGTAGAGACAACAGAAAAAAAGGCATTCAATATTTGGTAAACCACAAATGCATTTTCAGAGAGAAATTGAAATGTACAGTGGTGTGAAAAGTGTTTGCCCCTTCCTGATTTCTCATTTTTTGTATGTTTATCACACTTAAATGTTTCAGATCATCAAACAAATTTAAATATTAGACAAAGATGACAAGTAAACACAAAACGCTGTTTTTAAATGAAGGTGTTTATTATTAAGTGGAAAAAAATCCAAACCTACATGGCCCTGTGTGAAAAAGTGATTGCCCTCTAAACCTAATAACTAGTTGGGCCACCCTTAGCAGCAACAACTGCAATCAAGCGTTTGTGATAACTGGCAATGAGTCTTTTACAGCGCTGTGGAGGAATTCTGGCCCACTCATCTTTGCACAATTGTTCCAATTCTGCCACATTGGAGGGTTTTTGAGCATGAACCGCCTTTTTAAAGTCATGCCACAGCATCTTAATCAGATTCAGGTCAGGACTTTGACTAGGCCACTCCCAAGTCTTCATTTTGTTTTTCTTAACCCATTCAGAGGTGGGCTTGCTGGTGTTTTGGATTGTTGTCCTGCTGCAGAACACAAGTACGCTTCAGCTTGAGGTCACGAACAGATGGCCGGGCATTCTCCTTCAGGATTTTTGGGTAGACAGCAGAATTCATGGTTCCATTTACTACAGCAAGTCTTCCAGGTCCTGAAGCAGTAAAACAGCCCCAGACCATCACACTACCACCATATTTTGCTGTTGGTATGATGTTCCTTTTCTGAAATGCTACGTTACTTTTACGCTGGATGTAATAGGATACACACCTTCCAAAAAGTTCAACTTTTGTCTCGTCAGTCCACAGAGTATTTTCCCAAAAGTCTTGGGGATCATCAAGATGTTTTCTGGCAAAACTGAGATGAGCCTTTATGTTCTTTTGCTCAGCAGTAGCTTTTGTCTCGGAACTTTGCCATGCAGGCCATTTTTCCCCAGTCTCTTTCTTATGGTGGAGTCATGAATACTGACCTTAACTGAGGCAAGTGACGCCTGCAGTTCTTTGGATGTTGTTGTGGGGTCCTTTGTGACTTCTTGGACGAGTCATCACTGTGCTCTCGGGGTAATTTTGGTCGGCCGGCCACTCCTGAGAAGGTTCACCACTGTTCCATGTTTTCGCCATTTGTGGATAATGGCTCTAACTGTGGTTCGCTGGAGTCCCAAAGCTTTAGAAATGGCTTTACAACCTTTTCCAGACTGATAGATCTCAATTACTTTGTTTCTCATTTGTTCTTAAATTTCTATGGATCACAGCATGATGTCTAGCTTTTGAGGATCTTTTAGCCTACTTTACTTTGTCAGGCAGGTCCTATTTAAGTGATTTCTTCATTCAGAACAGGTGTGGCAGTAATCAGGCCTGGGTGTGGCTAGAGAAACTGAACTCAACTTTCCAAAGATGTGATAAACCAGTTAATTTATGTTTTAAAAAGGGGGGGGTACTTTTTCAAACAGGGTCATGTAGGTTTGGATTTTTTTTTACCCTTAATACACACCTTCATTTAAAAACTGCATTTTGTGTTTACTTGTGTTATCTTTGTCTAATATTTAAATTTGTTTGATGATCTGAAACATTTAAGTGTGACAAACATACAAAAAAAAGAGCAATCAGGAAGGGGACAAACACTTTTTCACACCACTGTACATGGATTAAAAAAATGTTAAAATTGTTAGTACTGGGACATAGTCCAAAGAACTGTTAATTATTTTAATCAATTCTAATAATATGTCTTTCATATCAAAGCTCAAACAGCTGCTACATAACATACTATATGTTAGCAATAGCATGTCAGTATCTAGATCTAGTAAATTTAACAAAAACATTGGTTAGAAAGAATTACTCTTCATGCTTCGTGATATTAATGAGATAATGACTCATGTTAGAGTTTGCAGAGACTGACAACCGTAAGTGCTCAAAAGAAAAGAACATCCAGTTCTCCGACCTTACCACATCATCTGTGATGTTTCTAAAGGGTAAGTGCTATATGTGGGGAACACAACAAAAATCACATCAGAATACAAAACCACTGTATATAAAGAAACCGCATGAAATAGATTTTTTTTGCCCTACAACAAATTACCATAATGCATTTGAACATGCACACGCACCCCCCAACAGAGTTTTTTTTTTTTTTTTTTTTTTTAAATAAGGACAGAACACAGACACAAATAGATCTGTAACTGCTCCAGAAATTTCAGACTGTAAACCAGTGCTTTGCATACCAACTTCTACACAGGACTGAGAGCTATCCAAAAGAATTTGGACTAACATGATGATCACAGCAACCAGGAGGGAGATGGTTTAGATTTCCAGGAATATTTATGCCTGCTATGATGTCAAAGAATACAAAGTGATTTCATCCAAACGAAACTACTGCAGTGCACACTCAGAAGCCTGTACCACTGTCACCAGGAAAAATTGGTGTATGCCAGCGTTTCATTTAAAGTCAATTATTTTCTAGGCAGACCAAAATGAAACATTCTACTTTTTCTTTCATTTTAAACTAATATGAATGCTGATAAGAGGTTAGCAGAAACAGTATATAAAATATTTAAAGCTAAATTACTTGTTTTTGAGCTTGTTAACAACTGCAACAAAACCACAAGTCTGTCACAGATTTAGTGGTCAGTAATGTCCCTATGTTTTTGTTTGGGCAATAGGGCTGTTTCACTGAATACATATGTATTAAGCTATTATTTAATTATATTAATCAAGCTTGGCACAGCACTTTCTCCAGTAGACTACTACAGCTTCGCTGTCGAACGGCCAGGTACAGGAAATCATTCCTGCCGCATGCCATTTCACTGTACAATAACTCACTATGATGTTATATTCTGGTCATAACTATGCTGCCATACTGCACCTTACAGTCGAACTGGTAACTCACATTTCACTCTGCTCCTGATAGTCCTGCATTGTGCAGTAGGTATATGATTCATGCGTTTATACGGATCACCATATATTCAGCTATGATGTATATAGGTTTTTATAGTAGAGTTAGTTTTACTTTCCATGGGTAATCCCTTTGTCATGCGTGTGTTTCTGTCATTTGGTTGTCTACTGTCATGCTGCTGTTACACTGTAATTTCCCAGTTTGGGATTAATAAAGTACATCTATCTATCTATCTATCTATCTATCTATCTATCTATCTATGTATAACACAGCAGAAGCTATGGTCATGGCAAGTGTGATTCCATGGCAGAATGATTTTTTTTTTTTTTTAAATTCCTAAACCAAATGGCAAGATTCATACTGCCACCCTGACTCAGATCCATTTTTTGTGTTAATGTGACACAGATCCAATTTCTTTAGGGCTGTTTGCACAAATCTGATCTAAATTCTGATCCAAGAAGCCTAGATCTGAGAAATTTTTGCATTTGGTCCCACTATATCAGATATGTGGTCATGTGACTTGACTGAGAACAGTCAAATTGAAATTCATGTGACTTTACCTCTGTCATATGGTGCTGATGGGCAGAGGTATTCGTGCACACCTCACAAACCACCCATGCATACAGCCGCGCACACACACACCACTAACAGGCAAGGACCCTGCAAGCTGGATCCACAATGAGAAGACTTCCACCTCCACCAAGGAGAAATGCAGAACATTTTTCTTCTGAGACTTTTTCCCCTTATAAATTTGCAACTCCAATTTCCTATCACTATTTTGTCTTAAATTTGCACAATTTTTCTCTTAAAAACGGCAACATTGACTTCCGGTTATGGCTGCCACGTAGGACGGACGTGTCCCGCTCTGCTCTGCTCCTGGAGAAAAAAAAATCGGCAAATAACTCTCTCATTTGGGACAGAACGTATCCCAGCGTTTGGGCGAGGATATGTCGGCGAAGCCTAAGGCTGGAAAACCAGGAAAAGGAAAAAGCGAGCCGCCGAAACAGTCCAAATTAACGGACTTTCAGGTCTGTGACGCAGCAAACAGGGCTCCATATATGGCGGAGGAGGCTGGCAACGCTGCGATTTCTGCGGGGAATGGCGCAGATGCGCTGATGGCTGCCATGAGTTCAATGAGAGCGGACTTTTCCTCTAGATTTGATGGGATTATGACAGCGTTGGAAGGAATAAGAAAGGAATTGGGTGACTGTGTAGAACGAACGGCGCAGATGGAGCTCCGTCTCGCTAGTGCTGAAGATGACGTCACCCGTCTTCAATTAAAGGTGCGCACTTTGGAAAAAAAAAATAAATCTCTGGAAGACAATATTTTGGATTTGGAATCTCGGTCGAGACAGAATAATTTGAGGCTGGTGGGTCTTCCAGAGGAATCAGAAGGTCGGGACGTATGTTCCTTTCTGGAAAAGTGGATTCCGGAGGTGCTGGGCAGCGAGGAGTTGCAATCAGCAGTGGTTCTGGAAAAAGCACATCGCATTGGCCCACGGAGAGATAAGGGACCGCCGAGGACCTTAATTATGAAGTTTCTTAACAACAGAGACAGGATGAAGATCTTCAACGCTGCACGAGCTAAAAAAGGAGAGATTAAATACCAGGACCAGCAGGTGCGGTTCTACCCAGATTTGGCCACAGGAATCCAGCAATTGAGGAAGCAGTTTGATCCCGTACGTAAGGAGCTGCGCAACCTTGGGATTCGTCATGGTGTAATCTATCCTGCGAGACTGCTGACCACGTATGAGGGCAGAACCCACATCTTCAAGACCCCAGAGGAGGCGCAGGAGTTCATCAAGAAGATCAAAGAAGAAGAAGAGACTGGTGGGAGCTAAGCATGAACAAAATATAAGGTAGAATAATTAAGCATTTGCACAGGCATCTGACTGACTTGAAGTAAATAGTAAGTTTACAAAATATAGATTGTATTATATATTAAAAAAAAAACAAAACAAAAACAAAACAAACAAAAAAAAAAAAAACTATGATGTACAAAGTTGTTAAAAATTTTGGAGTTAAGTTGGAAAACTACAGAGGAGAGTTAATGTTACGTCATTAAAAGCAGTAGAGTTAGGGTGATTGGGAGGATGAAGAAGGAGTGGCTTAGGCTGTTCCCCGTGGGTGTGGAACGGTCGATGGCTATATCGGGAGACAGAATTTTTCTTTTGATTTTGGGGGGTTTGCCACAAGTGTGGGAAGGGGAAATTTGTTTGTGTGTAGTTTGTAGGATGAATGTTCAACCACTCATGTTTTTGCTTCTCTGTATGAGCATGTTTACACTGCAAGGTAATCCCAAACTCTCTATTGATCATGGACCAAAGTGTTAATCTTAATTTAACTTCATGGAATTGCAGAGGTCTACAAAATTTAAAAAAACTTAAACAAGTTATGAATAAAATAAAGGACATGGGTTCAAGAATTGTGTTTTTACAAGAAACTCATCTGATAGAGGAGGATGTTAAAAGAATTAGGAGTAGATGGCAGGGAAGTGTATTCACCTCTTCATTTTCATCCCGAGCCAGGGGAGTTATGACTCTCATACATAAATCAGTTCCTTTTCAAGTGAAAAATGTAATTGGAGACAAATTTGGAAGATATGTAATCATTCAAGGTTCTTTGCTATTAGAAAATATAAATCTTGTGAACTTATATGGTCCCAATATAGATGATCAGAAGTTCTTTGCTAATTTATTTCTCATCTTATCATCACTTACAGGGCAACATATAATAGCAGGGGATTTTAATTGTACATTGAATCCAGGTGTGGATAGATCAACAGGACTGGATTGTACGCACATTGGATGTAGGATGACTATTAATCATTTTATGAAAGAATTGAGATTGTTAGATATATGGAGAGAAATGAAACCACAAGTTAAAGCCTATTCTTGTTATTCCAGTACCTACAAGACATTCTCACGTATTGATTATTTTTTGATTTCCACAGAATTAAGGTCCAAGATTCAAAACTGCTTTTATGATAACATCGTGATCTCTGATCATGCACCCTGTTGTCTAATATATGTAGATAAAAAATTGACAAAGGAATCAGGTAGATGGCAATTTCAGCATAAATGGCTTCAGGATGAGGAATTTGTCAAGTATATAGAAAAACAGATAGACGAGTTCTTTGACATCAATACTACACAAACATCAGCATGTGTAAAGTGGGAGGCTTTCAAAGCTTTTATTAGGGGGCATATTATTAGTTATACAGGATCAAAATCTAAGAAGACTCGAGAGGAGAGAGCTAAATTGGAACATAAAATAAAAAATCTTCAGGAAAAAGTGTATGCAGGAAGTGACCCAAGGTTGGAGAATGAATTACTGATTTTGAGAGCTGAATACGACAAAAAATCAGCGAATAGAGCTGCCTCGAGTCTTCTAAGATTGAAACAATCTTTTTATGAACAAGGTGAAAAATCAGGAAAATTATTAGCATGGCAGATTAAACAATTGGAAATTAAAACACCAATTACCAGTATTATAAGTAACGGACAGGTAGTTATAGATCCTTTAGAAATTAATAGAGCCTTTAGAGATTACTATGAAAAATTATATGATACCAAAAATGAACCTGATTTAACAAAACTAAATGGGTTTTTGAACGAACTATCTATACCGTGTATTCCAAATGAAAACAGGGAGATATTGGAGTCTAAAATTAGTCAAGAAGAAGTTGGGCTAGCCATTGATAATATGAAATCAGGAAAAAGTGCAGGACCAGATGGTCTTCCAGTTGACCTTTATAAAAAATTTAAGAATAAATTAATAAAACCTTTTTTGGAAATGGTTTTAGAAGCATTTCAAAATAATAATTTACCATCATACATAAATAATGCCTTAATTATACTGCTGCCAAAACCAGGTAAGCCCTCTAATAAATGTGAAAATATGAGACCAATAAGCCTATTAAACGCCGACCTTAAGATAATCTGTAAAATTTTAGCAAGACGAATACAAGAAATTTTACCAAATATTATTAATCGAGATCAGAATGGCTTTATAAAGGGTAGACAAGGCTTCCATAATGTAAGAAGACTATTTAATATTATCTATTTTAATAAAGAAGCACCGGATACAGCTCTCCTATCATTGGACGCCGAAAAGGCCTTTGATAGAGTTGAATGGCCCTTTCTTTTTGAAGTCCTACAAAGGTTTGGACTTGGAAATAATTTCATAAAATGGGTTCAAATAATATACAATAATGCTACAGCAGAAATCCTAACAAATAACAATATTTCAAAACCAATAAAAATCAATAGAGGATGTCGACAAGGCTGTCCACTCTCACCTTTACTGTTTACTATGGCAATTGAACCTTTAGCGATAGCGATACGTTTACATTCACAAATATATGGAATTAAAGTTGGACCAACAGAACATAAAATCTCCCTGTACGCCGATGATATAATTTTGTTTATGTCGAATCTAAAAAAATCAATTCCAACCTTGTTGAATTTAATAAAGAATTTTGGGGAAATATCAGGATATAAAATAAATAAAACTAAATCTTCAATATTAATGCTAAATGAGACCCAGAGAAATTACCCAGCCCCTGAGGTAAATCAATTCAATGTTGTAAATCAGTTTAAATATTTAGGAATCCAAATTATGCCTAAGCTAGAATCAGTCGCCAGTGTCAACTATGAAGCCTTAATGTCAGATATTAGTGAGTTAACTCAGAGATGGATGTCACTACCAATGTCGATGATCGGGAGAATCAATATACTTAAAAGTAATATTTTACCTAAAATACTTTATTTATTTCAATACATTCCCTTATCACCACCTTTAGATCTATTCTCAAGAATAAAAAAAAAGTTAGTGGAATTTATATGGAACAACAGGAGGGCTAGATTACGTCTGTCTTTATTATATTTACCATTTGATCCTGGAGGTCTGACATGTCCAAATTTTATGTTGTATTATTGGTCGGCACAACTGAGGTCTATGACATATTATTTTTCATCAAATGATCTCCCTCACTGGACTGAAATGGAATCATACAATTTACCTTTACCTCTTCCCATATTCATATACTCAGATTCGGCAAAAAAATTACAAAAACAAGTTAAAAATCCATTTGTAAAGCATATGATCAAAATATGGTGTGAAGCTAAAAACTATTTAAAAGAACCACAGTTATTGTCACAATTTAGTCCAATATGGGGTAATCAATATTTTAAACCAGGGAGAGCGGACGCTGTATTTAAAGTATGGAATTTAAAAGGGATACAAAAGATTCAGGATTTATATTTGCCATGTGCAGACAACATAATGTCTTTTGAAGAGCTGAGGATCAAATTTAATCTCAATAGAACACATTTTTTTAAATATCTTCAACTTAGAAACTTTATTCGATCAAATCAAATAAAGCTCTCACTCGACCTATTTATTCATCCTTGGAAAAAATGATGATGAAAGATAGTAAAAGAAAGGGTATTATTTCAGAGTTTTATAACTCATTGACACTATCTTCAAGTGAAAATTCACTGAAAAGATTAAACTACTGGAAAGAAGATCTGCAAATTGAAATTTCAGAGGAACAATGGGAATTGGCTTGTACAGAAGCTCAAACCAAATCAATAAATGCACGCCTTAAATTGATACATTTCAAATGGTTAATGCGGATGTATGTTACACCGGAGGAGTTAAATAGATATAACAAAAATATACCAGATACATGCACAAAATGCATGGAAAGTAAAGGAACCCTATTTCATTGTTTATGGGAATGTAGATTAATAAGAATGTTTTGGGAAGAGGTGAGGGTAACAATTGAAAAAATAATCTCAAAACAAATCATATTGAATCCTAAACTGGTTTTGTTGGGTCTGTACCCAGAAAAGCATAATTTCAATAAAAGTGAAAGAACTTTCATAGACCTCAGTTTGCTTAATGCCAAAAAATGTATTGCACTATTATGGAAAAAGACTCATAGACCAGATGTGACTCAGTGGTTAAGACAGATGTTAACAAACCTTCCATTAGAAAGAATAACATATATACTGAAATCAAAGGAAATTGTGTTTGAGAATATATGGAGACCTTTTATTGATTATGTAAAAAATTTAAACATAACTCTTGAAGAAGAAGGTGAATGATGTGTGTGGACCTTGTAAATTCCAAACTGGTGAACATAATATGTATTACTTATGTATTGGATTGTCGAGACTAAACAGAGGAGCATTGTTGAAGACTTGATTTTGTTGGTGGTTGTTGGTGTTTTTAGTGCATTTTTTTTTTTTTTTGTAGTACTTTAGTGTTAGTGTTTGATTGTTTGTATCATGTTTGTTAAAAAAAAAAAAAAAAGGTTCAATAAAGATATTGTGGAAAAAAAAACGGCAACATTTTTTCCCTCACAAACTTGCAATTTTTTTCTTGTAAATGTGAGTTTTCTTGTCGATTCTCGTTTTTTTGTGAACTTGCAACTTTTTATGTCAGAAACTGCAACTTTTTCTCATAAGTTTGCAAAACAATTTTTTATTTGCAACATTTTCCCCTTAAATTTGCCTCCATTTTGTAAATTTGTGCCTTCCGTATACTTTAGATCTTTTACTTGAAAAACTGTTAAGCTTTACTCGTAAATTTACAGCTTTCTCACAAATTTGTAAATCTCTTACAAACTTTCCTGGTAAATTTGTTACCTTTTTTGTGAAGTCAGCAACCTGGCTCTGGAGGCACAGGTTGCTCATCACTGGTTTAATACCCATACCAACCAACCTGGCACTGCATTGAACCTTTAGCGATGGCGATACGTTTACATTCACAAATATATGGAATTAAAGTTGGACCAACAGAACATAAAATCTCCCTGTACGCCGATGACATAATTTTGTTTATGTCGAATCTAAAAAAAATCAATTCCGACCTTGTTGAATTTAATAAAGAATTTTGGGGAAATATCAGGATATAAAATAAATAAAACTAAATCTTCAATATTAATGCTAAATGAGACCCAGAGAAATTACCCAGACCCTGAGGTAATCAATTCAACGTTGTAAATCAGTTTAAATATTTAGGAATCCAAATTGTGCCTAAGCTAGAATCAGTCGCCAGTGTCAACTATGAAGCCTTAATGACAGATATTAATGAGTTACTTCAGAGATGGATGTCACTACCAATGTCGATGATCGGGAAAATCAATATACTTAAAAGTAATATTTTACCTAAAATACTTTATTTATTTCAATACATTCCCTTACCACCACCTTTAGATTTATTCTCAAGAATTAAAAAAAAAAGTTAGTGGAATTTATATGGAACAACAGGAGGGCTAGATTACGTCTGTCTTTATTATATTTACCATTTGATCGTGGAGGTCTGAAATGTCCAAATTTTATGTTGTATTATTGGTCGGCACAACTGAGGTCTATGACATATTATTTTTCATTAAATGATCTCCCTCACTGGACTGAAATGGAATCATACAATTTACCTTTACCTCTTCCCATATTCATATACTCAGATTCGGCAAAAAAATTACAAAAACAAGTTAAAAATCCATTTGTAAAGCATATGATCAAAATATGGTGTGAAGCTAAAAATTATTTAAAAGAACCACAGTTATTGTCACCATTTAGCCCAATATGGGGTAATCAATATTTTAAACCAGGAAGAGGGGACGCTGTATTTAAAGTATGGAATTTTTTAAATTCCATACTTTAAATCCCTTTTAGGGATTCAAAAGATTCAAGATTTATATCTGCCATGTGCAGATAACATAATGTCTTTTGAAGAGCTGAGGGTCAAATTTAATCTTAATAGAACACATTTTTTTAAATATCTTCAACTTAGAAACTTTATTCGATCAAATCAAAATAAAGCTCTCACTCGACCTATTTATTCATCCTTGGAAAAAATGTTGATGAAAGATAGTAAAAGAAAGGGTATTATTTCAGAGTTTTATAACTCATTGACACTATCCTCAAGTGAAAATTCACAGAAAAGATTAAACTACTGGAAAGAAGATCTGCAAATTGAAATTTCAGAGGAACAATGGGAATTGGCTTGTACAGAAGCTCAAACCAAATCAATAAATGTACGTCTTAAATGATACATTTCAAATGGTTAATGCGGATGTATGTTACACCGGAGGAGTTAAAATAGATATAACAAAAATATACCAGATACGTGCACAAAATGCATGGAAAGTAAAGGAACCCTATTTCATTGTGTATGGGAATGTAGAATAATAAGAATGTTTTGGGAAGAGGTGAGGGTAACAATTGAAAAAATAATCTCAAAACAAATCATATTGAATCCTAAACTGTTTTTGTTGGGTCTGTACCCAGAAAAGCATAACTTTAATAAAAGTGAAAGAACATTCATAGACCTCAGTTTGCTTAATGCCAAAAAATGTATTGCACTACTGTGGAAAAAGACTCATAGACCAGATGTGACTCAGTGGTTAAGACAGATGTTAACAAACCTTCCATTAGAATGAATAACATATATACTGAAATCAAAGGAAATTGTGTTTGAGAATATATGGAGACCTTTTATTGATCATGTAAAAAATTTAAACATAACTCTTGAAGAAGAAGGTGAATGATGTGTGTGGACCTTGTAAATTCAAAACTGGTGAACATAATATGTATACTTATGTGTTGGATTGTCTAGACTAAACAGAGGAGCATTGTTGAAGACTTGATTTTGTTGGTGGTTGTTGGTGTTTTTAGTGCATTTTTTTTTTGTAGTACTTTAGTGTTAGTGTTTGATTGTTCCTGTCATGTTTGTTTAAAAAAAAAAAAAAAGGTTCAATAAAGATATTGTGGAAAAAAAAAAACCTGGCACTGCAACTCCACTTTCATTTCCTACATACAAATGTTGGAGTAGAACAGCTAAGGAGTCATTAGCGTTACTGGACAGTATTAGTTAGGATTCAACTTAGTGAAACACTTTCATAAGATTGGGGTCAGATGTGGGTTTAGTGCGCATTAAGTAGATCCGAGTGTCACAGACAGGTCTCTCATCAGAAAGGGATAAAGGTATGCATTTGTAGGCTGATGTTAACAGAAATATGTTTAAAGAAAGGGAAAAAATCATAGCTGACATAATAGCTTATATAAGATAAAAGTGTATATTGTGGCCTTAGCTCTTCTCAAAGAATACTGTAGATAAAAAAATAAGTCAGACAGAAAGGAGGCTGTTTTGTTGTGGAAGGGAAGACAGAGATTAGTGTTACCTAATAAACCCTGAGCTACTTTTACCCTTTTGATTTCCGCCATGAAAAGCAAACAAACAGTCAAGGTCACAGTTCACAAAGAAAGTTTTAACATGCAAGGATAGGATAACAGTTTCGTGGACTGTGTGATGCCAAAAAAAATAAATAAATAAATCTCAGTAACACTAAGTACATCAGAGTCATTACACATACACACCACTGATCAACTGCACTACTTTTACGCCAGTGCTTTAACAGAAAGTTCTGTCATTAGTATCCATACGTTCAAATGGAAACGGTACAAAAACATAGTTTACTTCGGGATTTTTATAACCTGTCTCTGTGTTCTACAGTATAGTGAAGAGACATTAAACAAGGGCAGTAACACACTGATTCCAATGGCCGTATCAAGTATATGGTTGCAGCCTAACGTTTATGAAATTGTCGGTGTGCCACGCGTAAAAAAATAAATAAATAAATAAAAATCTAGTTTTGTTGTGTATACTTACAAATTTTGGCTTGCGGTCTCCCTCATCGTAAGACGAGGAGGAGCCCTTCTTCTTCTGAGGTTTGCTCTCCCGTCCTGAAGTGGTTTCAAACCGCTGACTGTAACCATCCATGCTTTACACGAATAGCTTCTCCACGACTTGTTAAGATACGAAAACGAGAGCATTTAGTGTAAACAGAGACAGCAGACACCCTGAAATAAGGAACGACAGAGCTGAAATTCCCAGGCTATGACATTACCAAGTCCAGACGTCAATATTTTCGATACGTCCACACGGCCCGTTTGGTTAGCCAGCTAGCAAAACTGCTGTCATTCACGGGCGACTTTGCTTAGAGATAATCCAATTTATGGATTGACACGGAAAGCTTAAGTTCCCGCTACTGTGAAGAAATTACACTTCAGTCTAACAGCTTTCCCCACTTAAAGTTTTATCCATTTGCTGTAAACTGTACCTCGTTAGACGTAGCAGTTGAGCTATACTGCATAAATGGCCAGATAGGTTTTTTGACACACCCCGCGCGAGGAGGACGTCAGCTTCGCGTGTTTAATCTGACCAATGCATTCACGGCTCACAAGCATACAGCTGTCATTGGTTAGAGCCTGAACAGCCCTCCCAATGTACAGCGAGGAGTGTGTTTTGAATGGCTGGATGAACTGTCAATCAGCTCGATTTCGTTTATGGGCTGTTCGGTGTTTCTGCCTTCAATGACCTACAAGTGAAAGAAAAAAGGAATAATTATCCATACTCATAGCACTGCGGTCCGGAGTGGTTAGTCACTGCGGCAGCACAGCAACTCACCCTTGGCCAGGGGATCCTGGGTTCGATCCCAGCCCCCGAAAAAAAAAAACCATCAGTGATCATTGTGGGAGTTTGCAATGTTCTCCCCCGTGTCTGCCGTGGGTTTTACTACCGCCGGATTTCTCTCCGGTTTCCTCCCACATGCCTCCCACAAGCAAAACATGGAAAGTAGGGTTAATTTGCATCAAACTGTGGGATTCTAAATTGTCCCCTATGTATGACTGTGAGAGTGAATGCTTGTCTGTCTCTATGTGTTGGCCCTACTATGGACTGGCGATCTGTCCAGGGGTGTACCCTGCCCTCTCACCCAAGATGCTGGGATAGGCTCCAGCCCCCCCGTGACCCGAAAGGATTAAGCAGAAGAAGATGGATGGATGGATCCATAATCATATTTATTGTCAAGTATTTAAAATTGACATAAAGTAATTAATCATTCTAAAATTTTGTCATAATTGGTTTTGTGTCAGCAATCAGTTAAGTTTTAAATAAGTATATTGTGGATAATGTGGGAACTGACGAGGCTGAGTTCATCTCACCAAGTCAGGTTTATTCCATTCTCCAACATCATCAACAACAGAAAAGAAACCCCCCAGGACATTCGCCTTTTATAACCCCAGGACATCAAAGCACACAGTCACGTTGTATTTAATCCCCAAGTCACAATGCGTCTCCTTCCAGGTCTTATCACCTCCACCTACAGTCTTTGGTGGCCAGGAAATTCCCCAAGGCCATCTCTTTGCATACAAAAGACCACATTTCACATCCTCCTGTTATCTCCTAGGAGGCTCAGTCCTTTTGTTCATCTGAGACGTGAAGCATACAGTTAGCATACAGTGAATACATATGAAGCATATGAAACCCACATATGTGTGCCACAATATTATAAATAAATCCACCTTATTTCTGGGGGTGCCGCTGTAAGAACAATTATGGATGGAACTTCCGGTTTTGGCTGAAGTAGTGTAAAATTTTCTTGTTCTTCTTCTTTTAGATTTGATTGGCGGTTGGCAACCAGTTTACAGGTGCATGACAGCCACTGACTTCATTATCATCACTCTATACTTTGTATAAGGAGTTCTGAACAACTCCTTATGTGCGAAAAAATTATCCATCAGCGAGTGGAGTAGTAGGGGCATTTAAAATAGCGTTTTGAAAAGTTTTAAAATTCATTTTAATGTATAGTCCACATACGTGTTTTGCACTCAAGTGGCAACTAATTTCAGCGCTTGTAGTTTTTGTATTTTTGAAAGTTTTGGCATAGTTCTGGTACTTGTTGCTGGCGTTTGTGGTTGTGTCATAGTGTGGTGACCCACCACAACCTACGGGACAGGCAGAGCGCTCAGCTTGAGCAATTAACAGAACAATGAGATGTATGGACTGATATCAATATGTAGATGTGCCTTGCAACCTTCTTTTGTCCTACAGCTCCAGAGCAGAGAGGAATTCCGGCGCCAGTAATCCTGCTTAGAGACACAGGGCTCACTCCAGCGCGCTGCCACAACGCTGAGTGAGCCTCATGATGGAGGATAAATAAAGCACCCTTTTAACCTTCAGTTCGCCGTGTCCACCTGCACTTATTTGGTCCTTGCCTCCACACTGGTGACCCTTATTCGTATCCTCCACAATAGACTGTATAAATGGAGGCTTCTCACTGGCAGTGCGTAGATCATGCACTGAAAACGAAAAAGGACTGTTGGTGTGATCGGTGGTACAGACACAGGACAGACACAAGAGCACACCAGGTGTTTTCACTTGTATGAATGTCACAGATCTGACGTTTATGTGCTATATATCTCACCAGAATGAAGGCTGCATGAAGTAAAATAATAAATAAAAAATAGTAACAGTTTGCTTCCTAAGGCTTAATGATTTAAAAAAAAGATATCAGATTGTTTTGTGGGTTTTTTTTGAATTTGTTGCACTGCCTTGGAACAATATGGACTAGCAGCTTCAGCATGCATTGATTTTTAAATTATCACAAGATACAGATCAATAAAATTTTGAAAATTTGTCAGAAAAGGTCTGTACGTGTTAAGTTAAATAACAAGCATTCAGGGCACAACAGCAGCATGAGCATTTTAATGTTGGGGTAAAACGAACAGCTGTAGCTGTCTGTATTTACCCCGACATTAAAACACCCAAGCACGATGTTGTGGTTCTTTGTGGTTCTGACTAGATTCTACATCTGCTCTGAGGTAAATCTGATTATGTCCAACATCTTTTAACAAAGTGCATCCAACTTTATTGCGGTGGAGACATTGATATATCTCAGAGCTTTTATTTGTTTACAGCATTAGCATCTTAGCAGCGGTGCTAACAAACGGAGCTATTGTCTGCGAGGTCACTTTTTAAGGTCATCTTCTCATTCCTCTATGTCGTGGGAAGTGGTATGATTATTATATTACTGTTTTTGAGGTGCGAAAGGCCGTGTTTCCGCATTTTTGATGCCAAAGTCACTGTTCTTTAACAAGGAAAAGTGTCCCGTTTCAGTGACAACCATATATTCTAAACTAGTACCAGAAGTTGTGCCCATAATTCACACAGGACATCATGGGGGCTAGGAATAAGTTGAATTCCTGAGGGCTCTGCTGTAGAAATGATTATGGGCACAACTTCCGGTTTCGGCTGAAGTAGTGTTAAATTAGTCAGCAAGAGTGGAGTAATGGGGCATTTAAAATAGCTTTTTTAAAAGTGTTTTAAATTCATTTTAATGTATATTCTGTGGTGTTGGGATTTGGCACCTTATTGTGAAGTGCGGCGTAGTGGCGGACACTTCCTGTTCCACCACTGCCACCACCCTATAAATAGCAGAGGGCATCCATAGTGTGGCCTTTTTGACTGGTGCCCTCTGCCTAGTGCCTGCCGTGTGTCTGCTGTTCTGTCATCGTTCAATAAAGCTGTGTTCATCCAGCCATCTTGCCTCATCCTTTAACAAGGTATTTTACCATACATAACATTTGGCGATCGTGGAGGCGTGTATCACACCACTTCGCCCCTTCCTTGAGCTCCCAGGCAAGCCGCCGGTGCCTTGGTCAAGATGGTTTGAGGCTTTCCAGACCTACATCACCACGCTTGACCTGGGTAAGCTCACAAGTTAAGAGCACATGCGCTTCTTGTTCACAACCTGGGGATTGAGGGCCAGCGTGTCCTGCACACATTCGGAGCTTTGGACTCTTTTGAAGATGTTGTCAAGCTGCTAGCAGGCCATACCTCAGATAGCGTGACTGTCCGATAGTGTGACTGTCCAGAGGATTCGTTTTCGGCAGTGACATCAACGTGTGGGTGAGCCTATCCATCAGTTTGTCACCGACTTAAGGCAGTTAGCTAGCGAGTGTCGTTTTGGGCCACTGGAAGATGAATTGGTACACGACCAGCTTGCAGAGTATACGAATAACGCCGCACTGTGGGCTAGGCTACTTATGGCGCTGAATGGCCTAACGTTAGCCAGGGCTGTTGAGCTAGTTCTTCAGATGGAGGCCACAGACAAGCTAGCTTCGGAGCTAAACTGGTGCAAGTCACAATGGCCGCCAGAGCCTCCCACCACGGCAAATGTAGCAGACTCGGATAGCGAGGATAGCTTGGATGACGACACTACGGAAGCCAATGCTGCCAGCCGAAGGTCTGCCCAGGGAAAACCCCTTTGCAAGGGTTGTGGGTCCGCGATGCACTGCAACAAGGCTAAGGACTGCCCGGCTAGAGGGACGTTGTAGCAGATGTGGATGTTTGAACCATGAGCCGGCGAGTCCACGGAAGAAATCACTCCGTCTGCCCCCGCCAACCATCCATACGGTGTCCCCCAGTACCAACGGGTACACGTTCTGCACAGTGGAACTGGACGGCATGGAGGTACTGCTGCTGCTCGACATGGGGGTGGAGGGGTCGTTGCTGAATTGGGCCACGGTGAGGAAGTTTTTCCTCCACTTCAGTGTAAGACATAACCCAGTGCCACTTTATGGTTATGGAGGTGGCAGGCTGTGCATAGTTGGGATTCTGGAGTTAACAGTTCGGTATAAGTTTGCGACGATGGTTGACTTCACGTTCCACGTGACAGCAGGAGGTGATAACATCGTGGACTGTGACTTGTTCTACAGACTGGGTTTTGCCATTAAAGATGACGCTGGGGAATAACGGTTGGGTTATGGCCAGTGGAACCCTCCGGTTCCAGTGGTCAATGTGGATGTTGTGTGGGACGAAGAGCTAACGGACACCACAACAGTCAAGCAGGACCAGTCTCACTCAGGTTTGGCGCATGAGGGTCTCAGTGCCAGCGCTTGGGAAATGGTAGGGGGGGTACTGAGCGTGGTGGTGAGGCACTTGCGCCGGCGAGTCACACCGATGTGCTAGCCCCAGATTCCTCTGGAGCTTGGCCACAGAGGGATGGAGGATCTGCAGCTATGATGGTGACCGCTGCAACGGCTTCAGAAGAGGTCGGGGCCAGACCGACGAGCACGGGAAAACCACATGCTCAGCAGCACCATGTCAAGCCGAGCCGAGCCCCTCTGAGGGTTATGGACTTGGTTCGGGTTAGAGGAAAGGAATGTCCACGGCGAAGATAGGCCAGATGACAGCCAGCGAAACACCAGGAGTGTATGTGCATAGTGGTTAAGCTAGGCGCAACATACTTCAAGCTGTCTGATGGCTCGGCAAGGCACGCCAATCAGCTTCGGTGTGTCCGGGAAGAGGCTTCAGGTGACGGGGCTGGACGAGAGCGGGAGTCAGTGGTGAGGAAGACAGGCGCTTTCGTCCGGAAGATCAGCCATCATTCCGCGGACCTGGTGCTTCCAGAGGCGCACTTGCTGAGGGGCTGCCCTGGGCTCCCCCATGCCGGTTCTGCTCCTCCTGCCCAAGGAACAGTGCTGTAAATTTATGTATTAATAGTTCTGATGTCCTTTTGTGTATGTATATAGTAAAATGGGATTGTTTTGTGTGTTTTATTTAGTTTAGGAACACAGCAGTGATTTTAGTTTATTATTGGACTTTTCTCTAGTTTATCAGGTGGCAGAATAATCCACCGTGCCGTGTGGGCAGGACGGTAGTCCACCCATCTGCTCTATTTTAGGTTTTGTTGTGTGAATGTATTAGGCCATTTAGATACATTAGTTTTCATTTTGTTAGTGTGTGATCCGGGTTCCAAATTGGGGAAGGGTTTGATTGTGTGTGTGGTTTTGGACTTTTTTAAAGGGAGAGGAAATGTGGTGTTGGGATTTTGCACTTTATTGTGAAGTGCGGTGTAGTGGCGGGCATTTTCTGTTCCGCCACTGCACCACCCTATAAATAGCAGAGGGCATCCATAGTGCAGCCTCTTTGACTGGTGTCCTATACCCGGTGCATACCATGTGTCTGCTGTTCTACCATCGTTCAATAAAGCTGTGTTCCTCCAGCCATCTTGCCTCATCCTTTAACAAGGTATTTTACCATACATAACATATTTCACATACCTGTTTGGCAGTCAAATGGCAGATAATTTCAGCACTTGTAGTTTTTGTGTTTTTGAATGTTTTTGCGTAGTTCTGGTACTTGCTGCTGTTTGTGGTATGAGGCTCCTCACAAGCACAGCTAAATCTGTAGCTTCAGCAGCAATGCGTAGATCATGCACTGAAAACTAAAGGATTGTTCATGTGATTGGTAGGACAGATACAACAGTACCAAGTATGTTTTCATTTGTATGAATGTCACAGATCTGAGGTTTATATATGTTGCCAGATGCAAGGCTGCATGAAGTAAAATAATAAATAAAAAATAGTAACAGTTTCTTTCTAAAGGTGCGTTCACACCAAACGCGAACAGACAAATTTTTCACACTGCACGAGTACATTATAACTTAATGTAAACACGTGAACAGACATGAATTCCCCTTCTGAGTGAGATGCAGACAGGCGAAGTTGCCTTTAAAACTTCTGCAGCTGTGTTCAAACCTGCTGTGGAAATTCCCAAAATAACGTCATGCTTACATTTACATTATCTGATGGAAGGCTCACCTGAAAATGTAGTCCCTTGCTTTAAAATTTCACAAGATGATGGGTGTTTCTGATGCTAGCTTGCTAGCCTTGTTTAGCATGTCTGTGTCAGGAATCCGTGGGTAAATAACTCCAAAATTCCCGATTCAGCTGAAGAGCTCCCGGTGAGTGAGTCTCATTTTCAAACTAGTTTACTCTGCAGTGGTGATACTTTTACTCCGGTGATAGCAGAATCTCAAAGCTAGCAGCTAGCTAGCTAGCCTCGGACGCAAACGCGCGAATGCGCAATTTCACGTGTACTCACCTCTTTCCATTCACATTGTATGGATTTGCGTCGCCCGTTCGCGTTTGGTCTGAACGCACCTTAAGGCTTAAAGATTTAAGAGTGGGGTTTTTTTGCATTTGTGGCACTGCATTGGAACGATATGGACTTAATATCAGCAGCTTCAGCATGCATTAATTTTTAAATTATCACAAAATATACACTACCGTTCAAAAGTTTGGGGTCACCCAAACAATTTTGTGTTTTCCATGAAAAGTCACACTTTTATTTACCACCATGAGTTGTAAAAAGAATAGAAAATATAGTCAAGACATTGACAAGGTTAGAAATAATGATTTGTATTTAAAATAATAATTTTTTCCTTCAAACTTTGCTTTTGTCAAAGAATCCTCCATTTGCAGCAATTACAGCATTGCAGACCTTTGGCATTCTAGCTGTTAATTTGTTGAGGTAATCTGGAGAATTCTGATGCAATGATCAAACACATTGTACCATTGTATCACTGGAGTGATAGTTGCTGGAAATGGGCCTCTATACACCTATGTAGATATTGCACCAAAAACCAGACATTTGCAGCTAGAATAGTCATTTACCACTTTAGCAATGTATAGAGTGTATTTCTGATTAGTTTAAAGTTATCTTCATTGAAAAAAAACAGTGCTTTTCTTTCAAAAATAAGGAAATTTCTAAGTGACCCCAAACTTTTGAACGGTAGTGTAGATCAATAAAATTTTGAACATTTGTGACCCGTGCTGGCAAAATGAGTCGGAATGCGCATCACGTCATTACGAGCTGCAGGCACGAGAAGTCATAAATTATGACTCTTTGTTTGTTTACTAGCGGCAAGTCCCGGGAAAAACCCCATGAGTGCCTGGTATCATTGGAAAGCGTAGAAAACGTACTTTCTAAAAATACATATGTTTTTGTGGAAGATGTAACTTCCAACTGATGGAACACGAGTTTTAAACCTAGCCAAAATATAGACAAATCGTCTTATTCCAGGTCTGTTTTTGCACACTTCCTACAAATTAAATATCATTTTGAGGGTCTTTCAATACAGAATATGGAAAAAACATTACCTCAGTTTTGATAATTTCCTCAAAGTGACTCATTTTACCAGCATGGGTCACCAGAAAAGGTCTGTACGTGTTAAGTTAAATAACAAGCATTCACAGCATGACAGCAGCATGAGCATTTTAATGTCTGGTAAAACGAACAGCTGCAGCTGTCTGTATTTACCCCGACATTAAAACATCCTAAGCACAGTGTTGTGGTTCTTTTTGGCTCTGACTAGATTCTGCGTCTGCTCTGAGGTAAATTTGATTATGTCTAACATATTTTAACAAAATTCAACTGACTTTATTGCAGTGGAAACATTGATATAGCTCAGAGCTTTTATTTGTTTACAGCGTTAGCATCTTAGCAATGGAGCTAACTAATGGAGCTACTGTCTGCCAGGCCATTTTTTAAGGTCATCTTCTCATCCCTCGATAGTTGTGTGAAGTGGTATGATTATATTTCTCTTTTTGAGGTGCAAAAGGCCATGTTCCCGCATTTGAGATGCCGAAGTCATTGTTTTTTTAACAAGGAAAAGTGTCCCGTTTCAGTGACAGCCCTACTTTCTAAACTAGTACTGGAAGTTGCGCCATAATTCGCGCAAGGCATCATGGGGGTTAGGAATAAGGTGGATATAAGATATCTACGTATTTATTAACTATACAGCTTAAAAACAAACAAATTAATTAATTAATTGAATGAATGAATGAATTTATTTCGGATAATACAGTACAGGTTGAAGAAACTGTATAATATAACAACAAGGTCAAATTAGACAAAGACTTCTTCTACTAAACAATTCCACGTGAGTTATCCGAAATGGGTGATGGCTGAAGCCGCAGCTTATATTGCCCCACCCATATTCCATCCAAGAATCAAAGAAAAAAGAGTAAACAAGACAAGAGTGATTACAATTTAGAACAAAGCTAAGCAAAGTGTGACTGAGAGAAAAAAAAAAAGAAAAAAAAAAAAAGAAAACTAAGCTAAGCTAAGTTAAGCAGTTACTATTCGAGACAAATCTAAGACAGAATGTCACAGAGAGAAAAAAAAAAAAAAAAACTAAGCTACAACACAACACAGGCAGGAAAATGTCAATCCTTATGTGAGTTTAACATGTCGTCTTGTAAATATGTTTGGAGTATTTCTTCCTTAGTTTTTTGTTTAAATTGTCCAAGCGTTGTACATGATTTTATTTCAGGTCCAAAATCGTTCCATAATCTGACTCCTTGCACTGAAATACAGTGTTGCTTGGTTGGTTGTTCTCACTGTAGGCTTTTGAAATATACATGTTCCTCTGAAGTGATATCGTTGCCTCCCTTGTTTGGAACAACTTTTTGGATATTTGCAGGCAGTGATAAATTCCTTCACTTTGAACATTATCATTGCGGTTTTAAAGTCAACCAGATCTTTCAACTTGAGAGTTTTTGTTTAAGAAAAAGTGGGTTTGTTGGTTCCCTGTAAGCTGCTTTGTTTATTATTCTAAATAGCTCTCTTTTGAAGCATAAAGACTGGATATATGTTTGTTTTATATGTATTTCCCCATACTTCATTACAATATGTCATGTATGGGAGTATTAATGAATGATACAAGGTGTATAGTGTGGGTTGATTCAGCAAATATTTCACTCTGTGTAATATTGCAATTGATTTGGAGACTTTACCTTTAATATAATTAATATGTGACTTCCAACACAGTTTGTTATCAATTATTACTCCAAGGAATTTGGTTTCAGATACCCTTTCAATCTCTACACCATTTACACTGAGTTTGGGTACTGGATTGTTGTGATGGTTGTTAAAGACTATAAATTTTGTCTTACTTAAATTGAGCTTAAATTACTTAATTTACTTAAAGAGATTACTTAAATTAATGTCAACGTCCAGTTTATTTATAAAGTACATTTACAAAAGCACTGCCCAAGTGCTGTACAGAATGAATGAATGATTTATTTGAACATGTTGCATCAGTACAAGAATCAATTTAAACAGATAAATAATAAATAAATAAATAAATGAAATTCATAATGATAATAGATAAACAGTCATCACACACATGTTCAAAAGTAATGGAAAATGCATACTAATTGATAAAAACAAAAACAATACATCAACACAAAGAGTCTGATTCATGACATAATTTGTGTCATGACATAATTTAAATCCATCCATCTTCTACCGCTTATCTGGGGATCTGAGTCACGGGGGCATCAGTCCAAGTAGAGGTGTCCAGACCTCAGCCCAGTTCACATAGCACCATGATCCTACCTGCAGGTGGTGAATGTTACTGTATGTCTGGAAATAGGACAGCGGAGGCAGGAGTCGAACTGAACACAAAGTTTATTACAAGAGCACAATGATGGTACATATGTTGTATCAAGATAGCATTTAGCTGACAATAAACTGACATAGGCTCTTACTGTTACCGAGCGGGAGTGCCAAAAACCTTGATTCCTGCCGTCAGTCTCTTTATATACAGTATGTAGGTACGGCATGATGACGTCACCTGTGCCAGCATCCTCATGTCCATGCTGCCTATTATTTAACTCCTCCTTGAAAAACCCCAAAACATTATGAACATTTCCAACCACAGCAGCTTCTTTTTCTCTTACAGACTTACACAGAACCTGGGCTACCAGGTGGACTGCCGGTAGACCTTGCACGGTTGAGTGGGTTATTCTGCCACTGAAATCAACCATGCCCTGTCTGAACATTTCAGAACAGAGGCACTGTTGCAGTTCAACTTCAGGGGGCTCAGTCGAACCCGCGGTGGGCGCGCCCCTGGAGGTGCCAGCTGCAGGGGACCTGGGTGCCATCCTACTGGAGCCATGGCTCGCTCGTCAGCAACATTCCAGTCCAGATTCCACACCAGCTGGGTTGGCTGCAGCGCTGCGTCTTGATCCGAGACAGATGCTTTTACCTTCCACAGACGGCTGGCTCGCCATCTTGGACCATCAGCCATCTGGACAGCGACTGGTCTCCCTTGTGCGGCGATTCTCATCTGCAGTGACTGTGTTATGTCTGGAAACCCGGAGTGATGCACAGAGAGTGGTGCTGTTGTGAACACAAACTTTATTACACCACATAATATAACATACATGCAAATGGTAAATGGCGTTCACTTATATAGCACTTTTTCTCATCTCTGGATGACCAAAGCGCTTTACAGATCCTGCTATCCACCCATTCACGCACACATTCACACACTGATGGCGGCAGAGCTGCCATACACACACAGGCGCTAACCTGGCCACCAGGAGCAACTGGGGGTTCAGTGTCTTGCTCAAGGACACTTCGACATGCAGACTGCAGACAGTGGGAATCAAACCCATGACCCTCCGATCAGTAGTTGGTCACACTACACCTGCTATCTTCTATTGAGCCAGCCGGGAAAGGGGCCCAAAGATGGCTGCTCTCCCCTTATATGTGGTTCAGCGTGATGATGTCACCAGCCGGCTGTGTCATCACGCCGCTACCTGTGATTAACATTTACATCAACTCCCACCCCCACTTGGACAAAAACACAGAACACCTTAACAAATTGCAGCCCTCCCCAACCTGGCATAAACAACATCAACAATACTGTAACTAAAGCCAGCAGGTGGACCACCGCATAACCCAACACCGCTGAGTGGATCATTCTGCCACTCATCCCTCGGCAGCTGCGCCCCTAACTAAACAGTCACACCTTTTGTTTTTTCTCTGACACTCTTCCATGGGGAAGGCGGTTCTGCTGGAGGGGATTTGTAGCGGGCCCGTGGTGGATGCGCCCCTGGCAGTGCCAGTTTCAGCAGGCCAGGGTGCCATCCCTCTGAAGCCAGGGCATGCTCAACAACACTGTCCCAGCCTGGATCCCATACCAGCTGGATCGGTTCCAACGCTGCCACCCAATCCGCAGCAGCCATTCTCACCTACCGCAGATGGCTGTCCCACCGTCCCGATGCTATTTCCAGCTGTGCTGCTATCTTCTTGTGTGTCAATGGTGGTGACAATGTAACAGTCAACTGTGAGTCCAGTCGCTTGATTACATGGGCCTGAACACAGTTCATCACTGTGAGCGGCGCTCTGTATGGCTGCATATGGCATTGTGGTTGTAATGGTGTGATACGATTATCGTGGGACATCCATCAAGCTGTGGTGGTTTTGTCATCCTGTTGGGTCACAGACTCTTCACCCAACGCTACAGCGGCCTCCCTGATCCTTAAGACGCCCAGCGTCTCTCCTGTGCCATTTACAGTAACAGACTCTTCACCCCTTGGCTCAGCTGTCGCTCCAGTAGACTGACGCTGAGGGAGGATTCTCAAGCAGTCCGGTTCCTTCTCACTTTCGTCTGGTGCTGGATTAGGTCGGGGTGATGGGTCGCTGTTCTCTCTGTGCGTGGGCTCCCTCTCCTGCAACTCCACAGCGGCTCCCGTAAACTCCTGCTGGGTGAGAATCTGAGGCAAGTCCCACCGCTGCCCCTCATCCGGGCAGTGCTCCTCCTGTGCACACGGGACGGTTGGTTTCTCGTCGACGTCATTCCAGAAAGATGCGGGTTCCCTCTCCTACAACTCTGCAGCGGCTCTCCAAAGCTCTGGCTGGGCGAGGATCTGAGGCGAGTCCGGTCACTGTTCTCCCTCCATGTCATCTTCGCCCTCTGTGTCGTGTTCACCTACAGTGCTGTGGTCACTCTCAGTACTGAATTCTCGATTTTCGCTGTGCTCACTCTCTGTGCTGTGCTTTCCAGCTAGCTTGTCACGGATTAGCTCGTCTTCTAAGGGCCCAAAGGCACACATGCTCGCTAAGACTCTGAGCTCCGTAGCATAATGCTGAGTTGACTCACCCATATGCCATTTGCGGATGAAGAAAACTAATCTTCGGACCGTAATGCTGGTTGTGCCATAGTAATATTTCTCCTTTAGGCTCACACAGTCGCTGAATGAATCTGCTGGGCCCAGGGTATGGAGCATGCACCGTCCTTCTTCACTCAGACTGAGAACCAGTACGCTCCTCAGCTTCTCGTCATCAGGGTCACTCGGGCCAACTGCGGTGACACAATATTAAAACATGTCAAACCAGCGGCGTCACAGGACGAGCGGCTCACCTGGGCTTTCCAGAAATGGCTGTAGTGGCCTTATACACACTTCCATGGTTTAACTTTTGTCACCAAATGTTATGTCTGGAAGCCTGGAGTGATGCATAGAGAGTGGTGGTGTTGTGAACACAAACTTTATTACATCAAATAGTATAACATACATGCGGGTCTCTTTTCTCCTATTGAGCCAGCTGGAAAAGAGACCCTATGGCTCTCCCCTTATATATGGTTCGGCGTGATGGCGTCACCAGCCGGCTGCGTCATCACACCGCTACCTGTGATTAACCGTTACATCACAGACTGGTGCATCTGCAGGCCCAGGTGTTTGGCCTCACTCGACTCTGCGCTGCTGCTCTCTCGTCTCTGATGCTGGTTGCTGTTGTGGTGGTGTGCCATTCACACCAGCGGCAGGACGTGCCCTTGGTTGGCGATGCTCTCCTAAGTCCTGCTGGGCCACAAACTCTCTATCCTGCTGTGATGCAGCGGTTCCCTGAGGCTGATACTCAGAGAGGATGCAAGATGGGTTTGGCTTCTGCCCTCTCTCTCCTGGTGCTGGCTGTGGTCGCAGTGATGTGTCACTGTTGTCGGTGACAGGACACGTGCCGGGTTGTCACCGTTCACCGGGGTCCCCTTTCTCCATGAACTCCCTCTCCTGTGGCTCCACAGCGGCTGCTTGGAGCTCATGCTGGACGAGGATGGGAGCTGAGTCTGGTTTGTACTCTCTTCCTGCTGCCGGGGGAAGAGGAGCTCACAGATACTAGTAAGAATAACCACACCGAAATTGAAGCGTCATGGGGCCAAAGAAGGAACTGACAGCTGAGGAAGGTGATGACATCAAAAAGTCATTGGACTTCATGGCAGAAAAGCTTTCAGCTGTCAAATTGCAGCAGAAGGCTATCATGAACCTGGTGGAGGAAGTGAAGGCTCTCTGCCTTCAGAATGCTGAGAAGGATCGGTGTCTGGCATATTTGGAAGACAGAGTGGTAGATTTAGAGCAGCAGACCAGGATAAATGTGATCATCACTGAGCTTCAGATCAAACCCTGATCATACGGTCAGGTGGTGACCGTTGACAGGGGGGTGGAGCCCGTGGAGGTAGGACGTCACCTCAGCAGAGCGACAGATGGTTTCCTTCCTCCGTCTAAAGGTATAGAGGTGGACTATAATGACACTGAGGCTTGCCACCCTCAATGCTGACGAAATGACAGCGACAGACCAGCAGTAATAATTAGGTTTGTCACTAGAAAACATAAAACTGTAAGGATTAAACAAGGAAAGAAACTGAAGTTTAGTTTAGTTTAGTTTAATGTTCATTTGAAAGGGACAATACATACTAATCCATACTACATACATACATACTATTTTTATTTAGCGAATGCAAAGTCCTCTAGCCAAGCAGTTGCCTCCTGGTTTGCTGTATGGAGGGTGTGTAATCTTCCTTCCATTCTTTGGAGCGGGCAAGCCTCTATGATGTGTTCCATTGTTTGCTCCTCTCCACATGCGCACAGTGGGCTAGGGCTACTGCCCCATCTGTGAAGGCTGGCCAAGCAGGGGCCATGTCCAGTCTTGAAGCGATTGAGTGTAGACCACTGTCTCCTTGGGAGGTTGGTGCCCGGGACTTGTTGGTTGGGATTTGTTACCAGGTGTTTGTTTGGGACCTCCTTGGTCTCCCATTCCTCTTGCCAAGCTGTCTGGATGGTGAAGTCAGCTGGGGGAGGGTTTTTCCAAATCGGCCGTCTGGATGGAAGTTGGGCAGTGGGTGGGGTGTAGATATCTGCATAGATTGGTAAGTGAATCTTTGGCTTTTTGAAGCATCCTTTGAGTTAGTGCTGCTCGCTGGATGTGTGTGTGGGGGGGCTATGTTTGACAGTACAGGGAGCCAGGGGAGTGGTGTTGAGTGGATTGTCCCAGTTATGGTTCTCATGGTTGTGTTGAGCTGGGTGTCTACGTGTGTGTGTAGGATGACCTGGACCAGACAGGGGCACAATATTCTGCAACAGAGTATGAAAGGGCCAGTGCTGAGGTGCGCAGGGTGGAGGCTGCCGCCTCCCATTTTGCACCAGCAAGCTTGCAGAGCAGGTTGTTTCGTGCCTTCACCTTAGCAGCCGTCCCCTTTAAATGTTCCTTGAAGGATAGGGTCCTGTCAAGGGTCACTCCAAGGTAGGTTGGATTCGAGGCATGCTTAAGCTTAAGTCCGCTCAGGTGGATGTTTAGTTCTCTGGCAGCTTTTACATTGTGGAGATGGAATACACTGGAGACGGTTTTTGCTGGGCTTGGTTTTAGGTGCCAGGTTTTGCAGAACTGGTCCAGTTTGGCAAGATCTTCAGTGAGCACCCGTTCCAGTGGCTCAAAGTCTGGTGCTTGGAGTGCCAAACAGATGTCATCTGCATAGATGAATTTGCGGGATTTTGTAGTGGGCAGGTCGTTTATGTAGAGGTTGAACAGGGTTGGAGCAAGAGCCTTGTGGGAGTCCGTTTTTCTGCGTTCTCCATGCGCTTGTGTTGTGACCGAGGTGGACTCTGAACCTTCGGTTGGTCAGCAGGGTTTTTATAATTGCTGATGCCCAGGCAGGGATCGCCTTTGTAAGTTTCAGGAGGAGGCCTTTGTGCCAGACCATATCATAGGCGGCTGTAAGATCGAGAAACACAGCCCCTGTCTTCAGTCTGCTCTCGAAACCATTTTCGATGAAGGTGGTTAGGGCCAGTACTTGTTCTCCTGTGCTGGGTCCTTGCGGAAACCTGCTTGATCCACACTTAGAATTTCCTCTATTCCTGGGGAAATACTTTGCAGTATTAGGCGCTCCATGATTTTATAAGGAACGCTGAGTAGGGAGATTGGGCGGTAGCTTGCTGGTAGTTTGTGGTCTTTGCCAGGTTTTGGTATAGCAATGACCTTTGCTGTCCGCCATTTCTTTGGGATCGAGTTTGTTTGTATGATCCTTGTGTAGAGTTGTGTCAACCAGGTTAGGGCTCGGGGGCCAAGATTTTTCATGAATTCTGGGAAGATGTTGTCATATCCTGCTGCCTTTCCACATTTCAGGCCCTGTAGGACTTTCTCCAGATCAGCAGCCTCGAAGGGTTCAGGGTTCATTTCCTCTACGGGCATTTTTTGGTGTTTTTTTTAGCTCAGTTGTAACTGCTCTTCTGGTGTCTTTGTCTTGGGGTGCTTTGGCGATGGTCAGTAGGTGGGATGCAACTTGGTTGGGTGTGACAGATGCTCAGCTTTGGCTAGGGGGCTTCTGTGCAGCTCCTAGGCGACGGATGAGGCTCCAACATTTCCTGCTAGAGTGGGTAAAGCTCCGGTCAGCAACTGTCTCCTCCCATTTCTTTCGCCGGGCTGTACTTAGCGATTCAATGAGATGGTCTGCTATCTCTGGGTCCCCTGATGTTTGATAGGATTGTAGGAGGGCAGCGCTTTCTCCGTCCAGGCATGGGACATAGAGGGGTCGGTAGCCTCGTGGGATTGCAGTGTGAGCAGCCTTGAAGATTGCGCTGCAGAAGCGGTTGTATGCTTCATCTACAGTGATGGTGTGGAGTGGGATGGTAACAGCACTCCGATCCAGGGTTTCACTGAATTTCTTCCAGTTGGCTTTGCAGAAGTTCCAGCGCATCTTCCTTGGGCTGTTTATGACTGGAAGTTGTAGGCCAATGTGTACAAGCAGGGGCCGGTGTTGGCTGTGTGGAAAATCGTCAAGAATGAGGATCTGTGTAGGATATGGTGTCCCATTCAAAGAGCTGACCCAACACAGGTCAGAAGAATAGTCCTTCTTCCACCTAGCAGAGTGGAAGGTTCCTCTTTGTTTGTGGTCGTGTATCAGAGCGAGATCATTTCTAGATGCCCATTCTGAAAGTACCTCCCCGTCACTATCCACTGCCGGGTACCCCCAGTCAGGGTGATGGCTGTTAAAGTCCCCCACATAGATGGCAGGGTGGGGTAGGGTGGGTAAGACCTGCAGATCCCAGTTGGCACTAGGGGTCTTGTACACATTGACAATATGGAAGCCACCAATGGTTATGGTGTCTGAGAAATGTGTTGTTGTCAGGTGGTTTACTTCAACTATGTCAGAACGCACATAGGTGGCACGTCCATGTTTGGCATGTGGAACATAGCACAGGAGGTCAAAGCCATTGATGGCGTAGCGGCCAGCTTCCTCTGTGCCAATATGAGTCTCTTGGAGGCAGATTACATCAATCGAGTGTTGGAAGGCGAGGACTTCGATAAGGCTTCGCTTGGCTGCAGATAGGCCTTCAACGTTTAGTTGTAGTATGCGAAGGGCAGGTCCTACTGCAAGGTGCTCTCGGGGCTGTTTGCTTTCGGCTTTAGGACTGTGACTAGGATTCTTCTTTGACTTGGCACTGAGGTGTCGTCTCTTCGAATTTAGTCTGCTGGTAGGATTATTAGCTTCCCCGGGCAAGCCCAGGTACTGGCAGAGGGCGCGACGAGAACGCTGATCCATTGCCCTCCACATAAATACTAATGAACATTAATATACAAATGTAAGTATGCCAGATTTAGCAATACTGCTAATTTGCCTCTGTAGTCCCCGGGCAGCTCATAGAAGCACACAAACAATCATACATGAAAAGAACAACTGCAATAAAACTGTACAAAGTGGATATGCTAAAGTGCAAGAGTTAAGGTGTTACAAAACAAGACATTCAAATGTCACATGAGTGAAGTACTGCATATGCGTACACACACATGCACCCAGGCATATCACAGCAACAAGAGACAGCAACAAACAAGAGGCGGGGCATATGTGTGTGACACACGGATACATATGTATATATGCGTATGCCGCAGAGCAACCACTAGTTATTGGTAGTTTTGAATGTTTAAAAGCCATTTTTTACAATGCGTCTTAAAAGTGTTTGGTGTGGTACGTTCTGTGATTGCAGGTGGTATGTTATTCCAGATCTTGGTGCGCCTCACTGATAGCACAGATTGAGCAAATGTGGTGTGTCTGTGGGGAACTTCACAGTCTCCTCTATTGATTGCTCTGGTGGTTGTACCGGTGACAGTTCTCAGTTGAACATAATCTCCCAGGCAGGGTGGTGCATCGCCATTTAACCCTTCTTGTGTCCGGATTCATGGACATAGAAAGTGCCCTCACTGTCTATGTCGCAGTTCTGCGCCTGTCATGTTATGTGGCCATAAACCATAAAAAATCCCCAGTTGTACTAAGTATTCCACCTCACAAGGTGGCAGACACGTATAACTTACTGCTCTTGCCTTGAAGGACTGATGTTTCCCAAAGAACCACCCGAAGACCTCACTTCTGGGACACCAAAAAAAAAGAGTTTGTAAACAAATGTTGATGTGCTCCATCGCAACACGGAGGAGGCATTTGCTCTCAAATTTGCCAACTATGATTCTAAAAAGAGATTATTTAGTGTATGAAGGTAAATATCTACATTTTGTTATAAGAGAGGGTGGCTGAAGCTGGTTAATTTTCACCTGCCATCGACCATAGCCCCATGTGGCTGGACAGAACAATCGCGCTGGTTCCGTGTCATCATATAAGATAAATTGAGGCGGAATAAAAACGAGCTTGAGGTAGAATAATCATAAGAGTTTCTGGATGTGGGAGAGAAAGCGAAAATGACCGACAGAAGACAAAATAACAACCAGGATGATGAAAATGGATGAAACGAGCCACCTGGCCAGTGGTAAGTCTGACAAATTTGTTTGTTTGTTTACATTGTACTGATTTTCTGGTTCATAGCACGGTGGTGCAGTGGTTAGCACGGTTGCCTTACAGCTAGAAGGTTCCTGGTTCAAATCCCCAGGTTGGCAGGGGTTGGAACCTTTCTGTGTGGAGTTTGCATGTTCTCCCTGTGCTGTGTGGGTTTACTCCGGGGGCTCCGGTTTCCTCCCACAATCCAAAGACATGCATGTTAGGTTAATTGGCTGTTCTAAATTGTCCCTAGATATCTGTTTCCTATAGGCCCTTAGAATAGAGGGTTAGTATTAGTGAAAGCGCTTTGAGTGGTCTTTGTGATTAGAAAAGTGCTATATAAGTACAGGTTAGTTAGTTAGTAGTTAGTTAGAAGATAAGATAACAAAAAACCAAACCAAAAAATGGGGACAAAAAAACAAAACCATCCTTTGTGTAAATATGTCCAAAGTCCACTTTTGACTGAAAGTTATGTAATTCGATATGGCTCCCATGGCATTATGCAAATTAGATGCGTAAATTTACTCCTATCTCAAACTTTGGATCATATTCTACATCTTTCTAATTGACAGTAAGTCATTATTTCTTACCACTTTCAAGTTATAGCCTTGGAAATCTCTGACATCTAAACTGAATATTTTCTTGAAAAAAAATCTTGACCCCATCAATAACAGTTTTCACAGGAAAACAGCTGAAAAGCTTAATAAAAAGTGATAGAAAAGACAGTGGATTTAACAGAGAGACAAAATGAAGGTAAACAGTTCTAAATAAGAACTGAATAAGGAGAAAATGACTTCATCAGCAATTACATTAGTGTGAAGCTACAGATGCATATGTGTAGAGGTAGAACAGTCTTTTATTGTGCGTAAATTTACTCCTATCTCAAACTTTGGATCATATTCTACATCTTTCTAACTGACAGTAAGCCATTATCTCTTACCACTTTCAAGTTATAACCTTGGAAATCTCTGATAGCTAAACTAAATATTTTCTTGAAAACAATCTTGACCACTGGGGGGGGGGGGATTTGCCGGGTGCAATAATGCACCACAGACAGTCAAGAGGTTTTAATATTTTTTAAAATTGAACAGGCAAGGACTTCCGGTTATGGCGGCCACGTAGGAAGATGTGTTTCACACAGCTCTGCTCGTAAAAATAAAAATTTTACTAAAACTCTCTTAATTGGAACAAAAACCCATCCCAGCGTTTTGGCGCGGATATGGTAAAGACCAAGGTTGGAAAATTAGGTGGTGGAAAAGGTAACTCAACAAAACAACCCAAGCTAACAGACTTCCATGCTCGAGGCGAAACAGGAAAAACTCCAGAATCAATGGCGGAGGAGGGAGCCAGCGGCGGAGCGGGAACTGCTGAAGAGGGGACAAACGTAGTGCTCACTGTCATCAACTCCATGAGAACAGAGTTTTCGTCTAAATTTGATGGGATTATAGCAGCGATAGAAGGTATGAGAAAGGAAATAAACGACTGCATGGAGCGAGTGTCGCAGGCGGAGCTCCGAATTTCAAACGCTGAAGATGACGTCACCAGCCTGCAATCTAAATTGCAAACACTGGAATTAAAATGCAAAAGTCTGGAAGATAACGTCCTAGACTTGGAATCCCGCTCGTGACGGAATAATTTGAGGCTGGTGGGCCTCCCGGAGGGAACAGAAGGACGGGACCCATGTTCCTTTTTGGAAAAGTGGATTCCAGAAGCGCTGAATAACGCGGATCTGCAGTCATTGGTCATTTTAGAGAGAGCTCACCGAATCGGCCCACGGAGAGATAATAAGACACCACCGAGGACGCTGATTATGAAGTTCCTCAACTACAGAGACAAGATGACAGTCACCAATGCTGCGTGAGCTAAAGGGGAAATTAAATACCAGGATCAACAGGTGCGGTTCTATCCAGATTTGGCCACAGGAATTCAACAATTAAGGAGGCAGTTCGACCCGGCCTGCAAAGAGCTGCGCAACCTAGGGATTCGTCATGGAGTAATTCATCCGGCAAGACTGCTGGTCACATATAAAGGGAGAACCCACACCTTCAAGACCCCTCATGAGGCGCAGGAGCTCATCAAGCAGATCCAAAAGGAGACTGGCGGGAGCAAAGCATGAACATGACAAAGGTAGAACATTTAAGCATTTGTACAGGCATCTGATTGATCTGAAACAAATAACATGTCTACAAAATACAGACTGTAGTTAAAAAAAAAAAAGCTATGATGTACAAAGTTGCTATAAAACTTTGAAGTTATGTTGAAAAATCTACAGAAGAGAGTTAATGTTATAATGTCATAAGAATAGTAGTAATGTCAGGGTGATTGAGAGGAGAAAGAGAGAGTGGTTTGACTGATCCTCGCAGGTGTGGAGCAGTCACTAGCTATAACGGGAGATGGAATATTTTGATTTTGGGGGGATTACCACGAATGTGGGGAAAGGGAATTTGCTTTTGTTTAGTTTGTAGGATGAATGTAATATCATCCATGTTTTTGCTTCTCTGTAAGAGTATGTTCATATTGCAAGGTAATCTCAAACTCCTTATTGATCATAGATCAAACTGTTAATCTTAATTTAACTTCATGGAATTGCAGAGGTCTACAAAATCTTAAAAAAAACTTAAACAAGTTATGAATAAAATAAAAGACATAGATTCAAAAAATGTATTTTTACAAGAAACTCATCTATTAGAGGAGGATGTAAAAAGAATTAGGAGAAGATGGCAAGGTAATGTGTTCACCTCATCATTTTCATCCCGAGCTAGGGGAGTTATGATTCTCATACATAAAACAGTCCCATTTCAAATGAAAAATGTAATTAGAGACAAATTTGGAAGATATCTAATCATCCAAGGATCTTTGTTATTAGAAAATATAAATCTGGTGAACTTATATGGCCCCAATATTGATGATCAAAACTTCTTTGCTAATTTATTCCTCACTTTATCATCACTTACAGGGCAACATATGATAGCAGGGGATTTTAATTGTACATTGAATCCCAGTATAGATAGATCAACAGGACTGGACTGTACGCACAATGGATGTAGGATGACCATTAATCATTTTATGAAAGAATTGAGATTGCTAGATATATGGAGAGAAATGAAACCACAAGTCAAAGGCTTTTCTTGTTATTCTAATACCTATAAGACATTCTCATGTATTGACTACTTTTTGATCTCTACAGAATTAAGGTCCAAGATTCAAAACTGTTTCTATGATAACATTGTGATCTCTGATCATGCACCCTGTTGTCTAGTATATGTAGATAAGAAATTGACAAAGGACCCAGTTAGGTGGCATTTTCAACATAAATGGCTTCAGGATGAGGAATTTGTTAAGTACATAGAAAAACAGATGAGTTCTTTGATATCAATACTACACAAACAACGGCATGTATAAAGTGGGAGGCTTTCAAAGCTTTTATTAGGGGGCATATTATTAGTTATACAGGTTCAAAATCTAAGAAGACCCGAGAGGAGAGAGTCCAATTGGAATGTAAAATAAAAATTCTTCAAGAAAAGGTGTATGCAGGAAGTAACCCACAGTTAGAGAACGAATTACTGATTCTGAGAGCTGAATATGACAAAAAATCAGCGAATAGAGCTGCCTCGAGTCTTCTAAGATTGAAGCAAACTTTTTATGAACAAGGTGAAAAATCAGGAAAATTATTGGCATGGCAGATTAAACAATTAGAATCTAAAACACCAATTACCAGTATCATAAGTAACGGACAGGTAGTTATAGATCCTTTAGAAATTAATAGTGCCTTTAGAGATTATTATGAAAAACTATATGATACAAAAAATGAAACTGATTTAACAAAGCTAAATGGGTTTTTGGGTGGATTATCTATACCATGTATTCCAAATGAAAACAGGGAGATTGTCATGACCCGAGCACTATGCCTTTGTGCTCGGGTTATTCTTGTCAGGGTTTGACAGCGGCATTATTATTCTAGCTCTCCGAGCTCTTATTGTGATAGTGCTCGGGGAGGCTTCCGCTGAGCTGTCAAACCCTCAACAGCTGTGCTGCATTTGTGGTCGTTAGCGCTCAGGCTACTTTAACTCGCGCTGGCGGCCGCATCGGCGCAGCAGTGTCTGTTAACTCTCCGTCATGCTACGGATGCTTAGGATTTATTCCTACCACGTCTGCTCTTGGTTTGACCGTCGAGCCCCTGGACTAGTAAGTGTGCTGTTTAGCCTTATCCCTCCCGGTGTGTATCGATCTTTGTGAGTCTCTGCCTTAGCAGCCGGTGTTATTATTATCACCAACCTTGTCTGTCTGTACTTGACTGTCTCATCCTCTGGACCCGTAGTGAGCTGTATAGCCCTATGCCTCTTGTTGTGTTAAGACTGAGTGTCATTGTTTCAGCAGCCTGTGTTGTATATTCTCACCGTTAATAAAACTCTCACTAAACTCTCTGGTGACTGTGTGGCGTCTTATGGTGGCTCGCGAGAGCCACCCGTGACAGAGATACTGGAGTCTAAAATTAGTCAAGAGGAAGTTGGGCAAGCCACTGATAATATGAAATCAGGAAAAAGAGCAGGACCAGTTGGTCTTCCAGTTGACCTCTATAAAAAATTTAAGAATAAATTAATAAAACCACTGTTGGAAATGGTTTAAGAAGCATTTCAAAATGGTAATTTACCACCATACATGAATAATGCCTTAATTATACTGTTGCCAAAACCAGGTAAACCCTCTAATAAATGTGAAAACATGAGACCAATAAGCCTATTAAGTGCTGATCTTAAAATAATCTGTAAAATTTTAGCAAAATGACTACAAGAAATATTACCAAATATTATTAACCGAGATCAGAATGGCTTTATAATGGGAAGACAAGGCTTCCATAATGTAAGAAGACTATTTAATATTATTTATTCCAATAAAGAAGCACCGGATACAGCTCTCCTATCATTGGATGCCGAAAAGGCCTTTGATAGGGTTGAATGGCCCTAGCTTTTTGAAGTCCCACAAAGGTTTGGACTTGGAAATAATTTCATAAAATGGGTCCAGATAATATACAATAATGCTACAGCAGAAATCCTAACAAACAGCAATATCTCAAAATCAATAAAACTCAATAGAGCAGGGGTGTCCAACCATGTGCCATGGAGAGCCAAGACCCTGCAGGTTTTACCTCCAACCAGCGTCTTCAACAGCAGATTTCTGTGAACTTCTTCCCACTGATTGCTGATAAGTGAAAACACCTGCTGAAGAGACTGGGTAGAAGAGAAAACCTGCAGGGTCTTGGCTCTCCATGGCACATGGTTGGACACCCCTGCAATAGAGGATGTCGACAAGGCTGTCCACTTTCACCCTTATTGTTTACTATGGCAATTGAACCTTTAGCGATGGCAGTATGTTTACATCCACAAATATATGGAATTAAAGTAGGACCAACAGAACATAAAATCTCCCTGTATGCCGATGACATAATTTTGTTTATGTCGAATTTTAAAAAATCAATTCCGACCTTGTTTAATTTAATAAAGAACTTTGGGGATATATCAGGATACAAAATAAACAAAACAAAATCTTCAATAATAATGCTAAATGAGACCCAGAGAAATCATCCAGCTCCTGAGGTAAATCAATTCAATGTTGTAAATCAGTTTAAATATTTAGGAATTCAAATTTTGCCTAAGCTAGAATCAGTTGCCAATGCCAACTATGAAGCCTTAATGACAGATATTAATGAGTTACTTCAGAGATGGATGTCACTACAAATGTCGATGATCGGGAGAATTAATATACTTAAAAGTAATATCTTACCAAAAATACTTTATTTATTTCAAAACATTCCTTTACCACCACCTTCATATCTATTCTCAAGAATTAAAAAAAGTTAGTGGAATTTATATGGAACAATAGGAAGGCTAGATTATATTTGTCCTTACTATATTTACCATTTGATTGTGGAGGTCTGAAATGTCCAAACTTTATGTTGTATTACTGGTCAGCACTACTGAGGTCTATGACATGTTATTTTTCATCAAATGATCTTCCTCACTGGACTGAAATGGAATCATACAATTTACCTTTACCTCTTCCCTTATTCACATACTCAGACTCGGCTAAAAAACTACAGAAACAAGTTAAAAATCCAATTGTAAAGCACATGATCAAAATATAGTGTGAAACCAAAAAATATTTAAAAGAACCACACTCACTGTCATAATTTAGCCCAATATGGGGTAATCAATATTTTACACCAGGGAGAGCGGATACTGTATTTAAAATATGGAATTTAAAAGGGATTCAAAAGATTCAAGACTTATATTTGTCACGCTCAGATAACATAATGTCTTTTGAAGAACTGAGGATTAAATTCAATCTTAATAGAACACACTTTTTAAAATATCTTCAGCTTAGAAATTTTATTCGATCAAATCAAAATAATGCTCTCACCTGACCTACTTATTCATTTTTGGAAAAAATTTTGATGAAAGATAGTAAGAGAAAGGGTATTATTTCAGAGTTTTACAACTCATTGACACTATTCTCAAGTGAAAACTCACAGAAAAGACTGAATTACTGGAAAGAAGACCTGCAAATTGAAATTTCAGAGGAACAATGGGAAATGGCTTGTGCAGGAGCTCAAACCAAATCAATAAATGTACGTCTTAAACTGATACATTTTAAATGGTTAATGTGGATGTATGTTACACCAGTGGAATTAAATAGATATAACAAAAACATACCAGATACATGCACAAAATGTATGGAAAGTAAAGGAACCCTATTTCACTGTTTATGGGAATGTAGAAAAATCAGAATGTTTTGGGAAGAGGTGAGGGTAACAACTGAAAAAATAATTTCAAAACAAATCACATTGAACCCTAAACTGTTTTTGTTGGGTCTGTATCCAGAAAAAACATAACTTTAGTAAGAGTGAAAGAACATTCATAGACCTCGGTTTGCTTAATGCCAAAAAATGTATTGCACTACAGTGGAAAAAGACTCATAGACCAGATGTGACTCAGTGGTTAAGACAGATGTTAACAAACCTTCCACTAGAAAGAATAACATATATACTGAAATCAAAGGAAAATGTGTTTGAGAATATATGGAGACCTTTCATTGATTATGTAAAGAATTTAAACATAATGTCTGAAGAAGAAGGTGAATGATATGTGTGGACCATGCAAATTCCAAGCTGGTAAATGTATATTATGTATTCTTATGTAATAGATTACCTAGACCACAGGTGTCAAACTCATTCCATGGAGGGCCAGGACCCTGCAGGTTTTACCTCCACCCAGTGTCTTCAACAGGTGATTTCACCGAACTTCTTCCCACTGATTGCTGATCAGTGAAAACACCTGCTGACGACACTGGGTGGAAGCAAAACCTGCAGGGTCTTGGCCCTCCATGGAATGAGTTTGACACCCCTGACCTAGACTAAACAGAGGAGCATTGTTGTTGACTTGTGTTTGTTAATGGTTGTTGTTGTTTTTATTACACTTTTTTTGTTATTGTTCTTTTTAATTTTTAAATTACTTTTGTGTTAGTGTCTGATTGTTTGTGCCATGTTTGTAAAAAAAAGGTTCAATAAAAAATATTGTGGAAAAAAAATTGAACAGACAAATTTGAGAGTTTTATAATTTTCAAAAGACAGAAGATTGTATTTTTTGTAAATGTTACAGCTATGATATGTGGGATCTTTCTTGTCATGGATTTTTATGTTTTTTGTTTTTTTTTGTATAAAGATTCAGTCGGTTTGGTTATGGTTACACCAGTGAGTGACCAGTTGGTAAAACAGTAATCGATATGTGAGAGGATCATAGCATGCAGAAATATTTTGGCCCCATGAACTGTCAGCGATGGTCTAATTTGTTTAAAATTTCTTAGATTAGGACTTCCGGTCTGGTGAAGAAGATGGTAGCTGCTCGTAACTAAGGTAGCAACCTTCCCAGACCTGATTCCCCCATCCTCTACAAGGTTGATGACTTGAGAGGAGTTATTTTGCCTCTTAAAGCTGCAATGAGCCACCACAGCAAGAACTCAAAAGACAAAAAAACCCTGCGGAGGGAAAAATAAGGAGGTAACATCGAGCTTCTTCCAACAGTGTAAGCCCAGGGAAACTAATGCTAAGGCTAACATTAGCGATGAATCCGGATCGGAAGAGGAGCACAATGTAAGTGCCGCAATTTTACTTGAGCTCAAAATATCTAGGCAGGAGAATAATAAGAAGATGGTGTAGAGGGTTGGAAATAGTTAAATTATGTAAGAGGTGCTAAAAAGACATTTGGATAAGAAAAATTTTTAAAAAAACAGGCACCCCTACAATTTTATTTTATTCTTTGTTTTATTTTTCTACAATGCATTTGTAATCCACCTGGTTCCATTATAACTCATGTGAGTTGAGTGCAGTTCCATACGCCGACCAATAGATGGCACACGTCGCACAGTGATAGAGAGTAGACTCACGCACCGGAGGACGAAGACTAAACTCCTTGTGTGAAATAACGAAACATGTTCTGCCGATTCTCTATCACAGGTTGGAGAGTTAACTTCCACATGCACGTTTCCTCCTCCTGGGCCGCTACCCAGGGGAGCAACAATTTTGGGGGCTCGTCCGGGATTAGCGCCACCTACTGGTCTGGCACTAATCATTGAAGAACCAAGGGATGCTGACCACCTGTTCCTGAGCCACTGACCTAAGCGACTGACTACAGGAGACCACAGCCATGTCTGCTCTACACGACCTGAGATGGGAAATCCAGCAAGAGCTTCGCCAACTGACCATTGCCCGCTGCAGAAACGTCCTTTACAAGCTGGCTGAGTCGTTCAAGGATGAGGAAGGAGAAGATTTGCCAGGCGCAGAATCGACCGAAGTGGAACTCTTCGACTTCATTGTTGACTCGCTGAGAAGTCCACAACTGAAGAGCCTTGAGGACCAGGGGATGTCTCACCTGCTTGCTTTCCGTGACCTCATCATTGAACTACAACGGCCCACAGCAGCTGGAGAAGTGGATGCAGAGGTGTCACCCGACGATGATCCGGTCATAGTAGTTCCTGTGACCACTGGAGCTGCAGCACCATCAGGGAAGAACCATCCGACATCACCATCTGTAGTTCCTGACCCAGGGTTAGTCAGACTGACTGAACTTACGTCACTGTTGCCACGTAGAGAGTACAAGATTTATGGTGGTCAAATCTCTGATTTTGATTCTGATTTGAGTTACAATAACTTGTGCAAACAGCTTGATGAAGGGCTAAATGAAGGGTTCACAGAGGCTGAGATTATCAGAGCGGTGTTTAAGATAATTAAGCCTGGTACCTTTAAAGATATGCTTGTAACCAAGGATAGCCTTACTGTAGCTGAGTTAAAACGTCTCTTAAGGACACATCTACGCGAGAAAAGCAGCACTGAATTATTTCAGGAGCTGAGTAATGCTAAGCAAAATGACAAAGAAACACCACAACAGTTTATGTATAGACTAATGGGGCTAAAACAGCGTGTGTTGGTTGCATCTAAAAACAGTAGTGGGTTTCATTATGACGACGAGTTGGTACAAGGTGTGTTTATCCATTCACTGTATCAGGGTTTGAATGAAAAATACTCTTATGTTAGGAGAGACCTTAAACCTCACATCTCCAACACCAGTGTCACAGATGACTCCATCCTGGAGCTCATAGCAAATTTTGTTAGTGAAGAGACAGAGAGATTGAGTAGGTTGGGACAAAGCCACAAAAAGAAAGTCAGCAGTGTTAATGCGGCACAGGTAGAGACAGATCAGAGCTCGATTAAAATGCACACTGAAGTCCAATCTAATCGTGTAGCTATCCAGGAGCTGACGGCACAGGTCTCCTCCCTAACCAAGAGTTTAGAAAAGGCCCTAACCCCAATGGTAAATACAGTAAACACCAGTCCCACAGCACCTGTCCGTAAACAGCCAGCACTGAAACCCGCAGTGAAAGGAAAATGCCAAAAGTGTATCGCCCAAGACACTGAGCGCTGCACACATTGTTTTCGATGTGGAAAGGAGGGGCACAGAGCTATAGGGTGCCTGCAGAAAAGCAGTGTGTCGGGAAACTGGAGGAGGTCACTGGGGAGGGACCACCAGTGACTGAACCACCAGCAGAGTCCCACATCACTAAAAGACTGAACTCCGAACAGACTACTGCCAAGTCCCAAAAGTCACCCAACACAAAGCGTGTGGCACAGCTCATTGGCGGTAGGTGTATGATCAGTTGCCAGTTAAATGGAGTAAACCTACAGATGCTATTGGACAGTGGGGCACAAGTAAGCATTGTTGAAAAGTCATGGGTACAAGCAGCCTTACCAAATGTGAAAATACAGCCACTCGAGAGCCTACTCCCAGGCCATCCACTCGAAATCACCGCAGCCAATGGGACGAATGTTCCGTTCGAGGGGTGGATAGATGTCCTGCTCGAGATCACAAGTTCACAGTATGGTTCTGTATCCTTGTATGTTCCAATGCTTGTCAGTCAGCAGCATTTAAGCACTCCACTGCTGGGCTTTAACGTGATCCAACAGATAATAATGGCAAACAGTGAACAAAGTGACGATATTAGCTTAGTGGGCTTACTGTCGGAGACTTTAAAGGTCCAGAAAGGTAATGTTGAGTCACTCATCTCTGTTGTCCACACCAAGTCAACAGAAAATGAACCAGAAAGTCCAGTGGTGAGAGTTGGAAAAAAAGGACTCACTGTTCACAGTAGCCAAATCTGTATGGTAAAATGTCACATCAGAGCATTTCCCGGAGGAGGAGAAATGTTGTTCGAGCCAGCTGTGAAATGTAACTTACCGGATGGGTTGGAGTTATTCCCAGCTCTTATTGATGTACCCGCTGGTGCTTCAAAAACTGTCAAAATCCCAATCCAAAACTCAACAAAGCACATTTTTCTAAATCCAAAGACTGTTTTAGGACTTATTTCAGAGATCACTGAATACAAACCTGTAAATGTTTGTTCCAGTGCTGAAAATGCAACCAAAACTACAGACAAGCCATTTTGTCACTCTGCTCAAGTGACATGTGACAGTCAAGGTGAGGGTGAAGAAACATTAAGCACTGCCCCCTCACACCTGAGATGGCACCCTAATGTCAATTTAGACCATCTCTCAGAGGGTGATCGGGAGGTGGTTCGGCAGATGCTCTATGAACAGTCTGATGTGTTTGCTCATGATGAAGAGCAAACACATCTACAGCTACAGCTGAAAATCAACACCACTGACAACACACCCGTGCAGAAAAGTTACAACTCCATTCCAAGACCACTGTATAAAGAGGTGAAAGAGTATGTTCAAAACCTTTTAAGCAGGGGCTGGATCAGGAAATCAGTGTCAAACAACTCGTCGCCAGTAGTGTGTGTGCGTAAAAAGGACAATACTTTGCGCTTGTGTGTTGATTTTCGTGAGCTGAACCGAAAAACCATACCCGACAGGCATCCGTTACCACGGATACAAGATCTACTGGACAGTCTTGGGGGTAACTCCTGGTTTTCCATATTGGATCAGGGAAGTGCCTACCATCAGGGTTTTGTAAGTGAGGAGTCAAGACATTTAACTGCTTTTAGCACACCCTGGGGACTATACGAGTGGGTGCGGGTTCCATTCGGGTTGTCAAACGCATCGGCCGCATTCCAAAGGTGTATGGAGAGGGTGTTAGAAGGGATCAGAGACGAGTGTTGCGTGCCTTACTTGGACGATGTACTGTGTTTCTCCAAAACCTTTGATGAGCACGTCGAACACCTTAAACAGGTTTTGTGCAAAATGCGACAACACGGCATAAAACTTAGGCCAGCCAAATGTGAACTGTTCAAAAACCAAGTACGCTACCTGGGTAGGCTAGTGTCGGGAGAAGGAGTCCAGATTGACCCAAAAGACTTGGATGCTGTGTTCGCTCTGAAAGACAAGAACCCTCGCACAGTCGGAGAACTCAGAACGTTACTGGGTTTTCTCAGTTATTACCGATCATTTATTCAAGATTTTTCACGTCTGGCGAGACCCTTGTTCGAACTCCTCCAGAGCACTAATGAAACAAGCAATGACAATAAACCAGCACCAAAAAGGAGTAAAGGACAAACAAAGAAAGGAGACAGAAACCAGCTTCCTTCTCGCACACCAATAATATGGACCAGTGAACATCAGGAAGTTGTGTCAAGATTTGTGGACATTCTGACTAATCCTCCCATTCTAGCCTATCCCAATTTGGACCTTCCATTTGTATTGCATACAGATGCGTCAAACAAAGGCCTGGGAGCCGTCTTGTATCAAAAACAAGAAAACAAACTTAAGGTGATTGGCTATGGATCCAGAACTCTCACACCGGCCGAGAAGAATTATCACTTACATTCCAGTAAACTAGAGTTTCTAGCTCTCAAGTGGGCCATCTGCGACAAATTCCGTGACTATCTGTATTATGCACCAACTTTTACTGTCTATACAGATAACAATCCTTTAACCTATGTCCTCAGTTCAGCCAGGTTGAATGCAGTGGGTCATAGGTGGGTCGAGGAGTTGGCTGACTTCCATTTTGATATCAAGTATAGGCCAGGGAAAAGGAATGCAGATGCAGATATGTTGTCCAGACACCCATTAGATCTGCAAGAGCAAATGAATGAGTTCACAGAGACAGTTTTACCGGAAGTAGTGTCCGCAGTGTGGCAAGGGAGCAAGGCAGCACAAAACAGTGATGTGCCATGGATAGCTGCGTTACAACTGAGTTCTAATGACAACAATGTGCCAACTGACAGTGTTTTGAGCATGACACCTAAAGACATCAATGCTGCTCAACAAGACAATGAGTCAATTAGAGAAGTAATCTCACTCCAACTCAAAGGATGGACACCAAACGATAAAGATAAACGGACAATGAGTAAACGGACACGGAGACGACTGTATGAGTGGAACAAGTTGGAAGTTGACAATGGATTATTGTACAGAAAGACAGAGCACAGCAAACAACTTGTCCTACCTGAACAGCTAAAGCCGATGGTGTTAAAGAGTTTACACAATGACATGGGTCACATAGGGTGTGATAAGGTGATACATCTGGCCCGTGAGCATTTCTATTGGCCATATATGCAACAAGATGTTGAAGATTATGTAACAAAAAAATGTCCGTGCATCAAACAAAAACACCCAAATGTTCCCCAGAGAGCTCCAATGGGATCTATCACAACCAGTGCTCCCTTTGAGTTAATCTCCATCGACTACTTACACCTTGAGCCAAGTAAAGGAGGGTATGAGTACATCCTCGTACTAGTGGACCATTTCACTCGTTTCGCACAGGCATACCCTACAAGGAATAAATCAGGCAAAACAGCTGCAGAAAAGATATTTCAGGATTTTATTCCTCATTTCGGGTACCCTGAGAAGTTGCATCACGATCAGGGACGTGAGTTTGAAAACAGTCTCTTCCACAGATTACAACAACTGTCTGGAATTTCTCACTCACGAACCACTCCATACCATCCGAAGGGCAACCCCGTGGAGCGCCTGAATCGTACACTACTCCAAATGCTTCGTGCCCTACAGGAGGAGAAAAAAAGTGAATGGAAGGATCACCTACCCCAAATTGTACATGCTTACAATTGTACAAGACACGAGTCAACAGGTTATTCTCCATTTTTCCTTTTATATGGCAGAGTCCCAAGGTTGCTTGTAGATCTACTATTGAACCAGACAAAAGACACTGACACACACAGCCATCAAACCTACGCTAAAAAATGGGCTGATAGGATGCGTGTTGCTTACAAAATCGCTGCAGAAAACAGTCAAAAGTCTTCAGATAAAGGCAAAAAGCAGTACGACAAACGCTTAAAAGGTGTCACACTCCAACCAGGCGACAGGGTGTTGGTCAGAAACCTCTCTGAAAGAGGAGGCCCAGGGAAACTGCGCGCTTACTGGGAGTCAGCAGTACATCGCGTAGTTGAGAGAGTGGGAGATGGACCAGTCTATAAAGTACAAGCAGAGAGAGGCAGCCAAGTGATGCGAGTGTTACACAGAAACCTGCTGTTGCCTGTAAATGACTTGCCTTTAGAAGAAGAACTGCCTGCAAAAGAAAAGACAAAACAGAAACGGAAGAAGAGGACAGAGACAAATCCTAACAGTGACAACACAGACAATGACAGCTCGGAGGAAGAAGAGGAAAATACTTACCGCTACAACCTCCGTAGCCAAATCCCATGTTACAGACTCGTAAATCCTCAGCAAAATGCCTCAAATCTCCCAGACCAAAACACTCAGCACCCAGTATCTGTCATGCAAAATCCTCAAAATCAGCAAAGGCTTTGTGCGACAGCTAGAGAGTTCTGCCCACCAGTAAGGCAGGAACCGGTCCCCGTTCAGCGGGATGCCTGAGGAGCAAGTGGATGGACCAGCTTTGCTGCAGGAAGAACGTCAAGGACAAGCGGAGGTGATGGATGGAGAACAGGAGGAACTGAGAAGGTCACAGCGGAGAGCAAGGCCAGTAGAAAGACTGACCTACGACATCCTGGGACAGCCATCGTACCAGCCTTGGACTGCAGACATAAGACCTGTCCTACTCCCTACCCCTGTGCCGCTAACTCAAAACTATATGCCATTCCACTACCTCACCCAACCTCAGTCCCATGGTTATAATTGGTACACTCTCATGCATTAAGTCACCCTAGAACATGAAATGTCGGGAGACATTTATTTGAAGTGGGGGAGAGTGTAGAGGGTTGGAAATAGTTAAATTATGTAAGAGGTGCTAAAAAGACATTTGGATAAGAAAAATAAAAAAAAAACAGGCACCCTACAATTTTATTTTATTCTTAATTGTTTTTATTTTTTCTACAATGCATTTGTAATCCACCTGGTTCCATTATAACTCATGTGAGGTGAGTGCAGTTCCATACGCCGACCATAGATGTGCACATGTCGCACAGTGATAGAGAGTAGACTCACGCACCGGAGGACGAAGAATAAACTCCTTGTGTGAAATAACGAAACGTGTGTCTGCCGATTCTCTATCACAGGTTTGGAGAGTTAACTTCCACATGCACGTTTCCTCCTCCTGGGCCGCTACCCAGGGGTAGCAACACTGGCAGTTATAACATCGAGGAGGAACTCCTTGGAGCAGTCTAGGGGAAACTGGTGGGCCATTTCCATTAGTAAGCGCCTTGGCCGTTACTTAGTTCTACTCGTTTCACTTCTTGCTATGTCCACTATTACCCAGCACGCTTTTAACCGACACTAGGTCGTGCCGGTGAGAGGCAGGGTATAACCGTGCGAAACCGAGCTGAGATGTGACGTCAATAGACTGCTAGCCGCTGATTGGTCAGGGCGTAACGTCACGAAAGCGCCCGTCTTCGTTGAAATCTTTACGACCGCCATTTGCAATCACGGACTAACTCGGTCACAGAGTAAATACGATATTAATACAGACAGCGTTGTAGGTTTTGCGGAACTCTACACCGTGGTCCAACGAAGAGGTGCGGAGTTTTCTCTGCTTGGTGGCAGATACACAGTGAGGAGTGACCCGGACCCGATGGCTGGCCAGCATACAACCGGACTATAGACAAGCTGAAGACGAACGTGAGAGAACCATCGATGGTGAGTGATTTGTAATAATGTGCATCTGTTTGCTTATTTATCCTGTTGGTGGTAAACTCACTTTTTTTGAGCCATACAGCGCCGTTTTTTGCTGGCTAACTCGTTTTAGCTAACGAGTTTTGGCTAGTAGCTAGCTAGTACCAACTGCTGATTCGCGCTTGTTTTCTCCTAAATATTCGCTTGTGAGAGCAAAACGATGAAATATGTTAATCCTGGTTAAAGTCCTGGTTTTTGTTTTGTATTGCACTTTGGTGCTGCGCATTAAATTGTGTGCAATTTAATGCTAGAATGTGTTTCCACATGCCAGGGTTTAGCCTCCCTGTTTATAGTGGATACTGGTGAGACCACAGGACCCGAAATCTCAACAATATAAAAGTGCTTTTTCAAACCAGTGATTTATAAAGTCATTCATATAATTTTCTAAAGCGTCAGAAAGAGAAATCCATATATTATATCGATTCATTACACAGACAGTGATACATTTCAAGCATTTATTTATTTTAATTTGGATGATTATGGCTTACAGCCCCTGAAAACCCCAAATTCAATTTGGCAAAAAATTAGAATATTACATAAACTTTAAAAAGTAGTTTTTAAATAGAAATGTTGGCCGCTGAGGTGTTGGTTAATATGGGCTGTAGCCATAATCATCAATATTAAAATAAACACTTTCAATATATCACTGTCCCTGTAATGAATCTATATATGGGTTTCACTTTCTGAAATGAGTGACAAAAATATTTAACTTTTTCATGATATTCTAATTTTTGAGATGTGCCTGTATAAGTGTTGAACTTGCTTGAAACTAACCACCATCCATTTCTGTCGTTCATCTAGGGAGGAGGGAATCAGCCGCTCAACAACGGACGTTGCCACTGTGGAAAGTACTGAAATCCTTTGCTTTTATAGGTAAAAGTGTCAGAACCAAAGTAGCACAATTTCCACTTAATATAAAAGGGACTGAACTGAGATTTATTTGATTGTGTGAGTATTAATTACAGAATAATTGAAAAAGACTGGCGCATCAACTGTAAAATAAACCACTTGTTAATGTATTTATTTTTTTTGTCAGATCACTTGTGTGATCCTTTGTGAGTTATGTTCATAACTGTATCTTTTGGGGAATGGCAGTTGTTCAGTCATCCATATAATTTAGTTCATGCAGTAACAGGACACATTACAAATATTTGAGACCCATTGTAGTGCATCCTTTTATATTTTAGCAATAAAAGTACAAAACACCGCCCACACTTGAAGCCAGGGCAAGAAGAGACACTTTTACAGACATGACAAACTTTTATTGATAAAAACTCCATATTTTGACTGAGCGACTCCATACTCTGTGATGCACACCTTCAGTTAAAGTACTATATTCCATTCAAGTGAATGTATTAATTCATTCTGATTGCTGAGGCCACAGTAAAAGCAGATGATTTTAAATGTAACCCAGCCCTTGTAAAATCGACTTTACATCAGTGCAGCTACATGAAAATTGTGGTTAAATACAACAACGAAGTACTTTATTGTCACATTGGAATTGGAATCGCTGCTGTTTTGTTTTTCTTTTGAATTCTTGGATGGAAAATGGGTGGGCAATATAAGCTGCAGCTTCAGCCATCACCCATTTCAGATAACCTATGTTGAACTGTATAATCAGAGGAGTTATTGTTTAATTCGACCTTGTTAGATTTTTTTTCCCCTTTGTTATATTATTCTATTTTCTTTTAATCTATCCGAAATAAAGATTCATTCATTCACATTCCACCACTGGCTTTTAGCAACAAGTGTATTTCCCAAATATGTTTTAAACTTTCTTTATTTAACCACCACCCATTTCTGTCTTTTGTCTAGGCAAGAGGTAAACGATCGATCCACCCCAAACTGGACCTTGCGTCACTATTTACAGAGATGCAGGCCTAAGATCTGCTGATCTGAGACCAGTGTGAGCTGCACATCCCAGCTGCTGAGTGACCCAGTCTTACAGTTTGAGTTTTGCACATTCTGAATAATCTAGAATTTGCTGCTGATTGTAATAAACAATTTAGTGACTTATGTGTTTGCATCATGATTTCTATTTTTGTCTGTTAATACACTGGTTGGAAAAGAGTCAATAGTACAAACCATTAATGGGTGACCTTGAAAATAATGGCTCATTTTTAAGAAATTAATGTCACATGGTGGTAACCTTCACATATAAAAAAGAGACATCTGCAAAAACTTCAGAGGTTTGTCAGTGCAATACTACATGAATGCATGTATAGTACATTGTTGATGCAGAGAATATATATTTCTACAGTATATGTATCTAGTAAATCAAGCATTTTCCATGTAACCTTGTGACTGCATTATTTTAATTGCTTTTAATCCTAGATCAAGTTTGTTTTGGCCTAAAATGCATCATAACTGTCAAATACATCTTATTATACCGAACTCAGTACTGTTTACTTTTTGAATATACATTTTGTGGCTAATATAGTTATTAACCTGGCGATCAAGTTGTGTCAGCTGATCATTTTTTGCTATGACAACGTCTCAGACTCAGTGCAGCTGGAGCAGGTACGTCCATGATGTCTCAACAGTCCATGATTTTCACGCAGATCAGAACAATTTTTTTTCCCACAATATTTTTATTGACCCTTTTTTTTTTTTACAAACAGCACACACAGTCAGACACTAACACAAAAGTAATTTAAAAACTAAAAAGAACAATAACAAAATAACAAAAAAAAGGGTAATAAAAACAACAACCATTAACAAAAACAAGTCAACAACAATGCTCCTCTGTGTAGTCTAGGTAAGTCTATACATACAGAATACATAATATACATTCACCAGCTTTGGAATTTTGCAAGGGTCCATGCCATATCATTCACCTTCTTCTTCAGATAGTATGTTAATTTCTTACATAATCAATGAAAGGTCCCATATATTCTCCAACCACATTTTTCCTTTGATTTCAGGTATGTATGTTATTCTTTCTAGTGTGAGGTTGGTAACATCTGTCTTAACCACTGAGTCACATCTGGTCTATGAGTTTTTTCCACAGTAATGCAATACATTTTTTGTGCATTAAGCAAATCGATGTTCTAGGAATGGGTTCTTTCACTCTTATGTAAAGTTATGTTTTTTATCTGGATATACAGGACCCACCAAAAACAGTTTAGGGTTCAATGTGAATTGTTTTGAAATTACTTTTCAATTGTTACCCTCACCTCTTCCCAAAACATTCTGATTTTTCTACATTCCCATAAACAGTGAAATAGGGTTCCTTTACTTAGATCAGAGCAATTTTTTGCACAGGAAATAAACCAGACATTCTTAAGCTCTACAACCACTGATCGTTTGTGAAGCTGTGCTGACATCAGTGACAGGCTGTGCTGAACACCAGACTGACCGTTTGAAGTGGTAATTTTCCCACAACAGAGCCATCTGAAACACACACAGCATAAATATTTTAGTACCTAACAGTGATAACTTGCAGAGATTACAGTGTAGTATGACGTACTTATAGCAAACTAGCATTAGCAACATTAGCTTACCGTCACATATGACCTAGTTTGTATCCTCACGTCTTCGGCTCTCTCCAGAAGCTGCAGAACTATTCCAGAGTGTTTCGTCTCACTGCCTGTACCCTTGTCTGACGGTCCTTTTTGGCATTTACGGTGAAAAAAGCCACAGACCGAGGAGTCGCCTTGTAAAGCCACCATGTTGTGTTTGGCTTGAGTCGCGTGTTTTACGTCACGGGAGTGTGGCGCCGCCTTGCTGTAAAAAAAAATCCCGCCCACCCCAGCTATACATGGCTTTACACAGTTGTAATAGAGGCACAACCGCGGCCGAAACGAGTAGTAACGAAACGAAACGAGGCGAGTCGAACTGGGCTAGGGAAATGAGGCATTGGGAGAGCGAGTCACCCAAGCAGAGAGTAGAATTAGCAAAGTGGAGGAGGGAGCCGCTTGCACTACCCGTCTGGTAAATGACCTGTTGCAATGCAAAAAACAGCTAGAGGAACGATGTGAGGAGCTGGAAAACTACACAAGAAGGAACAACCTATGAGTGTATGGGATCGCTGAAGGTCTAGAGATCTGAGAATCGTGGTGCAGTGGACGAATCATTCCTGAGGGAGCTGTTACTTATACCAACGGACATTTCCACTTCAAACTGAGCGGCCCAAGGCTGCTACAGCAGAGGCCCCCCTGATGAAAATGCTCCCCCGAGATCGCCTGGTTAAGGAGATTTGTAAACCATTGTGGGGCATGGGGCGAGGACTTCTCCACCAGAGAAGAAGGCAGCTGGGGAAGGGGGGAACAATGGACCAAAAGAGGAGGTGTCACCGGGGGGGTATCAGACGGGACAGTAAGGACTATGCACCCCCTGGGGAGAGGAGTAAATGCCAAGCTGCTGGAAGAAGAAGGGTGCGAGAGCAGCGCCGGCATATGTCATGTTAATGTGCCACACAGGCTTTGTTCTCAACACAATGTATGATGGTCAGAAGTCCGGGTCTCAATGCAATGGTATTAAAGATATAAGAGGAACGCACAGAGACCGGTGAGCTTCTTTTTGACTGTACTGAATGTGGAGAGATAGAATAAAAGTTCGTGTCATCCAGTTTGTTGCCTTGCTGGCTCCTTTCTCGTCATGGATGGCCCTCGCGAGCCATCATAAGACGCCACAAATCGCCGGTGAGTTTGCACAGTTTATTAATGGAACAGAAAAAGACACAAAATAACAAGCCACGGGGGGCTAAAACACACTACAATGAATGCACTCAATGACCGGGAATAACGGATACATCAAGAGGCACACTTACTATCATAGAAGAAGGATGGTCAAACGTCTGAACAGCGGGATGCTCAAATAACGTCTGACCATGGGAGGGTTTTGACGAGACTGCCGCACATTCCGCTCCCAATTGCCCTCTTAAGTAAGGGGCAGCTGATGAGATGAAATGTGGATCAGCTGGCAGCTCTGACAGCCGGGAGCCCCTCCGAGCGCTGTCACAATAAAAGGTCGGAGAGCAAAAGGGGCACACAGCCGTCAGATAGGTGAAGATAATGCATGGCTCGAGCGCGGACGGGTTCAGCACTCGAACCATGACAGTACCTCCCCCCCAAGGGTGAGCTACGAGCACCCAATGACACCCAAGCCCCCCCAGGGTGGGCGGATGGGGGGAAAGACCTGGAGGGAGGGAACCAGAGAAAAAAAACCATAACAATGGCAGGACACAAGTGAGGTAATATAGGGTAAAAACACAATACTCTATATCACACAAATGATAATTAGACCAGGGCACAAATGAGGAAAATGCTGAGTATGGTTACAAGAAAAACACACTACTCAATAGCACACAAATGATGTTTAGATCGGAGCAAGGAAAAAAAAAAAACAACCATGATGGTGACAGGAACAAATGAGGCAATTACAGAGTACGGTTGAAAGGGGGAAAAAAAACACATTACTCCATAACGCTCAAACGATGCTTGGAACAGGACACAAATGAAGAAAATGCTGAGTACGGTTAACAGAAAACACAGTGCACAGCGCTACATACACAGATCCACCTAGAGGACAAAACAATGCACCCGAGGATAACGGCAGGCAGAGTCCAATAAAGCCGGGACTGTTCTGGTGGTCTCCCTGCGTCCATTGTCTAGCTGGTGAACTGGGGAAAAAGGGAACGTTCGGGCGGCCTACCCCAGTCCCAGGCCCGGAAAGTCGGAACCTCCGGTGGCCGAACCAGGTCGCCCAGCTGAAAGCACCGTACGTCGGGTGGCCGACCCAGGGCGCCAAACCGGCGATGCAGTTCCTCAGGTGGCCAACCTGCATCCCTCAGCCACCATAACAGTGGGGAAACAATTGGCGACGGCCTCCCTGGTGAGGGAAAAGATGTGGGAGAGCCGGGCCGAACGTAGGGAACCCCAATGGCCCCCAGTGGCGACGAGCTGGGATGACGACGATGATGAGGGGGATGAAGACGACGATGAGCCAGCCCGATGTCAGGCGGCAGAGGATCTGCAGCTCCTTCACCGACCTTGACCCATACCGGTGCTGTACCCACGATGGACCCCGATTGGGTCATGGCTGCACCCGCGACGGACCCTGATTGGGTCACGGCTGCACCCGCGATGGACCCCGACTGGCAGCACCAGTGACGACCTCCAACTCTGGACCCGGAACCTCCCGCACAGTGACCAAGAACGACTCCGCACTGGTGACCCTGGGAGAAGGCTCAGGAAAAGGAAAAGAACCAGGATCAGGATCACCGGTAGCGACAGAGCCCAGTGAGACGGGCTCAGATGCAGCGGACGGCTGCACCTGGCTCGTCTCCCCGAGAGGCAGGCAAAAATGCTCCAGAAATGAGAGAAGGAAGACAAAATAGAGCACTTGCCTGCACTCGAGTTCTGTCGCCATCCAGGACTTCGTCGATCCGGGCTCAGGACGAAGAAGGTCGTCGCCAGGCTCCCACTCAGCTGTGGCGGGCTCCGCAGCCGGCATGATGTTCCTGACAGCCTGAGGAACCTCCAACACTGACGTCCACACTGACGATCCGCACGGTGTGGTGGCAGGGGTTCCTCAACCTGCTGGGTTGGACTGCTCTTCCGTGGAGACCCAGGGACGCTTCGTCATCGGCACAGGCTCCGAACTGCAGTCCGCTCTCCTCCTCTGCCCATGACGTGGCTGCGGGGCTGGAACCAGGCTATCCAGGGCCGCAGGCTCCCACCTTGTCCAGCGGCGTAGGCCTGGCGCTGCGGAACGCTCAGAGGGGGAAGACACAGAGGTAGCAGGTCCATTACTATTTGCTGCAGCAGGTGGAGGGAGTTCAGGGGACTGTGAGCCCCGAACTCCGCTCCCAGGAATCAAGCAAGACAATTCATCTGATATGGGAACTGAATGAAAAGTTACTTGCCTGACCCAAGGAGGCCCGATGGAACCCACTGCAGTGGACTTCATTTCTTCCTTGCTCCGCTGGATGGTGATGGAGGGCCCCCTGGGAGGACGAGGAGGAGCCACTCGCGGTGGATCCATGACGGGCGTTGCCGAAGCAGGACTCGTAACCCTCACAGGAGCCGAGGATGACGTCAAGGAGGAGGGGGTGACAGCTGAAGCGATCTGGGCACCAGGAGCTGACGGAACAGCTGTAGGAGGTGACCCGAGGAGAGAGGCTGCGGGAATTCCCTCCTGATGAGACGTAGAAGCGGCAGCTGTCAGAAAGTTAGAGTCCTTGTGATGACCCGGAACAGGATCCGGATGGGGTTCTTGCTGAGGTTTAGAGTCAGTGGTGTGACGACGGTTACTGGCAGAGGGCGAGGTGAAGGAGAGATTCGGGAAGCGCCGCTCCTGTGCGGAAACAGACGCGAGCAAGTCGGCGAACTCTGGATAGTCCTTCAACGCTGGACTCCTCTCCACCAGCCTGACTGCCGCCGTCACATGTTTTATCACCTGCGTAAGGTGAACGGCGGAGCGAGCAGCTGCCAATCGGTCCCTGATGGAAACAGCTGTCAGACATAGCGTCTCCGGGGGAATTCCGACTGACGACACACTCTCTCGGGGATCACCCCTGGGCGGTGCGAACTCCTGGCCTGGAGCGGAGACAGGAATGGGATCCTGACGCGAGGAGCGGGGATACCTCCTCTTCAGCTTCCTGCCAGGGTTTCCCTCCAGCCCACGGAGTCTCTCCCGCTGCAAAGCGATCTCAGCCTTCCTCGCCATAACTTCCGGGTGGTTGGAATAGCGGGGAAGGCGATTAATAATGCCCTCAGCAAGGTCCAGGTGCCAGCGTACATCGCTGGGAGTGTCGTAGAGGCCTGCCGTGAAGATCGTTCCATCTACATAGTCCAGGGCCTCCACCGGCTCATAGCCCAGGGTCCGAGCACGGCGCCTGCGTGACGACATACCTCCCAGCACACAGGTACCCAGACAGGGAAAAACCAAAGTCCAATTTAGGCAAAACTCACCGGGACTGGTGTCTCAGTCTGGCGGCAGTCTACTGTCATGGATGGCCCTCACGAGCCATCATAAGACGCCACAAATCGCCGATGAGTTTGCACAGTTTATTAATGGAACAGAAAAAGACACAAAATAACAAGCCACGGGGGGCTAAAACACACTACAATGAATGCACTCAATGACCGGGAATAACGGATACATCAAGAGGCACACTTACTATCATAGAAGAAGGATGGTCAAACGTCTGAACAGCGGGATGCTCGAATAACATCTGACCATGGGAGGGTTTTGACGAGACTGCCGCACATTCCGCTCCCAACTGTCCTCTTAAGTAAGGGGCAGCTGATGAGATGAAATGTGGATCAGCTGGCAGCTCTGACAGCCGGGAGCCCCTCCGAGCGCTGTCACAATAAAAGGTCGGAGAGCAAAAGGGGCACACAGCCGTCAGATAGGTGATGATAATGCATGGCTCGAGCGCGGACGGGTTCGGCGCTCAAACCATGACACTTTCTCCACATTGGTGACGCTAAGATGTCCCATGGAAAGTGAGCCGAGCACCGCCCCAGAGACTGCCTGGAGGGAGAACACCAGCACGGATGCTTCTTGACTGCTATACCCTTTCTGACAGTGAGAGGGAAGAGAGACTCTTAACGCATTCAGAGTTAGGGGACAGATCAGCAGTGGAGCTCATGGAGAGCATGTTGGCGCTGAGGGGGAGGACGACGAATCTTTCCTGTTCGCCCACTTGTTCCTCAGGAACCTACCAAATACAGCGAGGGTGATCCTGGTCAACTCGCCGTGGCTGGTTGCTAAGGACTACCGCGCCCTGGCGCAGAAAGCAGACCACATCATTTTGGCGACCAGAACTCAGCGTGCAGACAGTGGCACTGGCATCCAGGAGGGACTCCAGCGAGGTCGAGGAGCCGTTTGTGGTAGCCAGGACGGAGACCAGGAGATGAAGGAACGGGATGATCTATTTTTATCACTGCCATTTCGGCTTGAATGCCCAACACTGCCTGTCTCCATGCCAATTCAAGAAGCCGGGAAGACAGCACGTTTGGAATTCAGTGGCAGCTGCAACTGATGGCGACAGGAACAGACTGCTTTATGTCACAGACACACGTTTGCGGAGACGGTTTTTGGTGGACTCCGGCTACCAGAAGAGCCTCATCCTGATGGTCAATGCAGACAGGGTGGCAGGAGAAAGCGGTCCCGAGCTCACAGCTGCCAACGGATCCACCATCAGAACATTTGGCAAGCAGACACTGACGATATGCTTACGTTTTAGGCACAGATTTTTTTATGTGCTTATGGGTTGTTAGTCAATGCTGCTAATTGGAGATTAGTGGACGCTGTCTCTTTTACCTCACTGCCCTGTACAGCTCGGGGAGCTGGGTCGACAACACTGGCTAATGTTATAGCTCCAGGGGGTAAATATCAACATTTGCTCACACAGTTCCCAGCACTCACGGTCCCGACTGTTTTGGCTACAGTAATGAAACACGGGGTTGGACACTTTATAATGACAAAAGGCCCGCCAGTGTTTGTGTGACCTCGGCATTTGGACGCAGCTAAACTGGTCAGCGTGCAAGAGGAGTTTGCCAACTTAGAGCAGTTGGGCATTGTCAGGCACTCTAACAGCCCGTGGGCGTCCTCGCTACACATGGTGCCTAAAGCCGACGGGTCGTGGCGACTGTGCGGTGATTTCTGGAGCTTGAATAACGCCACGGAATACGATCGTTATCCTATTCCGCACATCCAGGATTTTTCCATGCACCTGGCCGGGGTGCATGTTTTTTCAAAAGTGGATCTGGTCCGTGGACACCATCAGGTCCCGGTGCCCGCGGAAGACGTTCCAAAAACAGCGGTAATAACTCCTTTCGGCCTTTTCGAGTTTTTACGCATGCCGTTCAGATTAAAAGGCGCGGCACAGACTTTCCAGAGAATGATGGATGCAGTGCTTCGTGACTTGTCCTTTGTTTTTGTCTACTTAGATGACATTCTGGTTGCTAGCGCATCCGAGGAGGAGCACGGTTTTCCAGAGGTTGGAGGTGCACGGGCTGATAGTTAACTCGGTGAAGTGCCAGTTCGGTGTGCCAGAGACTAATTTTTTGGGCCACTGCATTTCGCCGGAGGGCGCGATTCCATTACTGGATAAGGTATGCGCTGTGTCGGACTTTCCGCATCCGCAGACCGTGAGAGCACTACAGGAGTTTTTGGTAATGGTTAATTTTTATAACCGTTTTCTTCCCTGGCAGCCCAGTCGATGCAGCTGTTGTATGCCGTGCTTAAAAAAAAGAAGTCCGCGGAAGCCATCGACTGGACTCCCGAGCGAGTCCAGGCTTTTCCTAATGCCAAAACAGCGCTTGCAGATTCCTTGTTGTTAGTCCACCCGGATCTGTCTGCACGGATAGCGCTCACTACGGACGCGTCTGATGTTGCCATAGGGGCAGTGGTGGAGCAGTAGGTCTCCGGTTTGTGGCAACCGCTCCCATTTTTCAGCCGAACTTTGCCCGACAACGAACGCAAATGCAGCATGTTCAATAGAGAATTGCTGGCTCTCCACCTGGTGACGTGCCATTTCCAGTTTTGGTTAGAGGGGTTCAAGTTCACTTCGTTTTAAGGACCATAAGCCGTTGACGTGCCGATTTCCAAGGTCTTGGAACCGTGGTCAGCCCAGCAGCAACGGCATTTGGCCACGATTTCAGAGTTTACTACCGACATTCAACACATCGCCGGTAAGCTCAACCTTGTGGCCAATTGTCTGTCGCGCACGTTTTTCTCCCCGGTCTACAAGGGGAATGGATTTCCCCGTGATGGCCACGGAGCAGGCCAGGGACACGGACATTTGCTCGCTCCAGTCTGCGCCTATTGGGTTATGGACGGAGAGCAGGGTGGTGCAAGAAGGGTGCCCTCCCTTGCTCTTTGATGTCTCCACCGGCCGCCTGCGCCCGGTGGTTCCAAGCTCTTGGTGCCGTTGCGTTTTTGAGTGTTTTTGATGGTCTACTCCCTTTCGCATCCAGGAGTGCACGCTTCGGTGAAGCAAGTGGGGGCAAAATTCATCTGGCCGCGCTTGCGCAAGGATGTGAAAGAGTTGGCTGCAGCTTGCGTCGTGTGCCAGTGGGCCAAAGTGCACAAGCACACCAGAGCCCCCCTCGAGTTGTTCCAAATCCTGGCCAGGAAGTTCGACCATGTCCACGTGGATTTGATGGGACCCCTCCCACTGTTGCAAGGTTTTATGCACCTTTTAACAATTGTGGACTGCACCATGCACTGGCCTGAAGTGGTCCCGTTGGCTTCTATCACTTCCGCAGAAGTGGCTTGTGCTTTTTTGTCGGCTTGGGTTGCATGGTTTGGATCCCCATTGGACATCACTTCTGACAGGGGTCCACAATTCATTTTGGAACTCTGGTCCACGATGGCCCAGAGCCTGGGGGTCAAAATTCACCGCACTAACGCGTACAACTAACGCGTACTAACGCGTACGCGTATTTAATATGGACATATGTTTAGTAGATGTTGTTTTTTCTTGCCTTCTGATTATTGCTCTGAGTGTTGCTATCCCTGTGCTGTTGCAATCCTGGAATTTCCCCATTGTGGGACTAATAAAGGCTTATCTTATCTTATCTTATCTTAACCCCCAGGCTAACGGGTTATGTGAGCGTTTTCATAGGTCACTTAAAGCAGCGCTCAGAGCTTCGCTCACAGATGCAAATTGGGTCGACCGCCTGCCCTGGGTTCTTTTAGGATTGAACTCCGCACCTAAGGAGGATTTGGCAGTCTCCCCGGCAGAACTCATTTTTTCTCAGCCACTATGGATCCCCGGAGAGTTTTTATCGGAAAATCCTGTATCCGAGGCTGATCCACCCATGCAATTTTTGCACAGTATGGAGGGTTTTAAAGTATTGGGCCCGGCCCACCATTGTTTTCCCCGCATCTTTGTCCCAAAAAGCTTGCAGAACGCCAGTTTTGTTTTTGTCAAGCACGATGTGCACCGGACCCCGCTGTGCCCACCGTACAATGGAATGTGGGCACAACGTGGAACCTGGGAAAAGCATTTTGTGTTAGACTTGGGGGGACGTAGGGAGACCGTCTGCATCGACAGACTGAAGCCTGCTTTTGTCTTGGCAGATGAGCAGGTGGTGTTGGCCCAAGCTCCCAGGAGCAGACGGCCAACGTTGGTGGCTCCGCAAGTTGGTGTTCCCGCAGGGACCCGCACTCGCGAAGCTGGCATATTTTCTCCCCCTCCTTTTTTCCCTCCACTGACATATTGTCGGACCCAGGGAACACGCACACACAGGCTCAAGTTCAATACAGTGATCTTTATTGAATAACCAGCAGGTGTGTGGGTGCGTGTATGCGGTATGTGAGTGTAGTGTGGGTGAACGAGCTGCAGCCGGGGGTGAAACAGAGCGCCGTGCAGCCTGGCAACCCTAGAGACAGAACCAAACACAGGTGTTAGTTTTTAGCCGTGTTATGATGGATGGAAAATTAACAGGGCTTACTTGCAGATGTCCTGGAGTTGGCGTCGGCTTGGGCTTTGGGCCTCCAGCCAGGGAGACAGCGTCTACTGAGCGCACCCGGTGAAGCGCTGTGATGCATGGCGTGGTGAGAGGGACGATTCCGCCGCCGCGAGGAAGAGAACCGCCACCTGAGGGATCCACCTGTGCACAGGGGAGAGCCTGGGAGAAGAGGTAAGGTTGGAAATGTTGAGCTTACGTGCCAACGGAGAATCCAACGGTGAAGCGCAGGGCTGAGAGGAATCAGGGCGTGCGCAGGACGAAGAGCGTAGCATTGCAGACAGCTCCGTGCCGAAGCTCTAGGCAGCACGGGCTATATAGCCTGGGGCTGATTACTCCCAGTTGTGTGCACAGCTGAGGCAGATGACGGCCCAGAGTGAGTTGTAACATCCACAGACTGATGTGCCCTCCTGTACACCCTGCCGGCAGGGCGGTTTGACTGGATCGACGACCCCCCGCTACAGCCAATATGGGTGCCGGCTCAAGACCAAAGGATGGGGGTGTTAGTGCCCTTTCTGGGTGTTCGGGGGGGGAGCTGTGTGGGGGCATGGTGTACAATGGACCGAAAGAGGAGGTGTCACCGGGGGGGTATCAGATGGGATAGTAAGGACTATGCATCCCCTGGGGAGAGAAGTAAATGCCGGAGCCGCTGCAAGAAGGGTGTGAGAGCGGCGCTGGCGTTATGTCATGTTAACTCTTTGAGTGTGGGAATTTTCGTGCCCCTAGTGGCATAGCGCGGCACTGCGCATGTCTTCTCACTCTGACATGATCGCCTGCCTTGGGGATTTGTACTGATTGTACTGATTTACCAGTTTCAAAAGGTGGCAGACATCCGTTGGAGGACTCAGTGGATGACACATAATACACCAAAGAAGAAGATCTCCTCATTTTCTTTTCCTGTTTTAGCATTTAGCCCAGAAAGCTAATATGTCCACGATCGTCACATGACTTTTTCGGCTTTGTTCACCAAAAATAGCCACGGGATACAAGCCAAATTTATGTGGGATAATCATAAGACTTTGTAGATGTGGTAGAGATTTTATATTACCAACAGAATGCAAAATAAGAACCATAATGGGTGAAAATGCAGCGACCACGTCAGCCCCCCTTTGTCAACAGACTGTACAACAGTAAGTGACTTATTTCGGGTTTTTTTAAATGTATTGATTTCTTGTTCATAAAGCTCAAGTAGGTTCATTTTGTCTTCTTTTAATTATTTACCTTTTGTTCTTATTAAAGACACATTTTTGTTTTTAATAAGAACAAAAGGTAAATAATCTTGTTCATATACTTTGAAGATAAGATGATGAGGTACCTCTGTAAAAAAAACGGTGTCAAAAGACTGATTCATTCTTTGTGCAAATACGTTCAAAGTCCAGTTTTGTTTGAATTATGGAATTTAAAGAGGTGCTGCGACATTATGCAAATTAGATGCGCAAATTTATTCCTACCTCAAACTGGATCATATTTTATATCTTTCTAATTGACAGTAAGCCATTATCTCTTGTAACTTTCAAGTTATAGCCTTGGAAATCTGAACTATTTTATTGACAAAAAATATTTACCACTCTTGACCACTAGGGGTTATATCACAGTTCGGCAACATACACACTCAGAGGGTTAATGTGTCACACAAGCTTTGTTTTAACCACTTGCACTCCGGGCAATTTTCCTAAAAATGCCCCAAAATAACGTGCCCAAAGTAAATCGAAAGCTGTTATTCAACCCTTTGCAGCATCTTCATGAGGTTGGTCTCATTTAAAAGAAAACACTTTGAATTTTTTGGCAAAAAAAACATAATCTCTCTACATGCTCCGGCCACTGAGTTACAGTCATCTAAACATACTGAACTTGAAGAAAAAAAAATTGGACACAGTGTTTTTTTGGATACAAATGCTTGTAAATAACACACAGCTGTCCGATCCGGCTGGAAAATGCAACAGAAATGTAGAACCAAGTGTTATCCAGCTGAGATCCAAATTTGGTAACAATACCACCAAAAATGAATATTTTACACAGCTTTGTTCTCAGGCTGTTCCCAGGCGTTATGGAACTGTGCCAAATTGTGCCAAATGGCACAGTTTGGAAAAACGTCTGTAACTTTTGAATAATTCAATGTAGAATCTTCATTTTAGGCTCTAATGAAAGGTCACACTCAGGGCTGTGTGTGTGTGTGTGTGTGTGTGTGTGGGCGGGGGGTCGTTCCCCCCCCCCCCCCGCTACCAAGGACCAAATTCGGCCCTCGCTACATGACGGAATACACTCTTTTTTTTTTTTCCTTGCATGTTTTCACAGCGGCTCCCCCCCCTCGCTACTGTGTGTGTGTGTGTGTGTGGGGAACCGTGAACGGACTGTGAAGGCCCCCCCCCTCGCTACAGAAGAGGGCCATCGCTACATGATGGAATAGACTGATATGCTTCCCCCCCCGCGGACCGGGGAGCGTTCGGACCGTGCCCCCCCCCGCTCCTCTTCTGCAGCGGGGTGGGGGGGCGTTCACGGTCCGAACACGGCAAATGAACCGTTTATCGCGGCGCACGCACTTCGTATTTCGTGCGCAGTACAGTTGTAATTTACCGATCGGTCAAAAGTCATTTTTGGATTACAGTTTTCAGGGATAAATAATAATTTAGCTTATAACACCTTACCTCTTCAAAGCAGCAGAGTCGTGGTGAACAGCTCTTCCCACGCGTCAGACGAACGCGACGCTGCTCCGCTCGTGGATCCCGATCAATATAATTCCATTATTGCCGTTTTGGTGAATGATTTACGACTTTTGTCGTCGGCCTCCGTCTATTCTGCCGGAATGAGTGCAGGTCCCACTTGTGGGTGTTCTCCATGCTGCTGGGTGAGCCTGGGTCTGTAGGAGACTCGTACAGAGTCCTTCTGCAGCAGTAAATATCGCTTCACCCAGCCAGAATTTCTGTGCTTCAATTGGCTCCTGCGTTCACAGTAGGCGGGTCCTCCTTCCTAGATTTTCATTCATTGGTTCTTCAAGGTTTCAGAAACCCAATTCAAGGCTCTTATTAGTCGAATGAGAGGTCAATCAGATGAACTAATCTGTTTGCGGCTGTCTCTGCAGTTTTTTTTTTGAGTGGCGCTTGGACGCTACTACATCACCATCACCACCATCATGCGTCATGCGCACGAGGGCGCACGAGCGCGCTCTCGCGCGCCCTCGTGCGTCATAGGACGCAGAGACTTGCCCGCCCGCGGAACAACGGAGCGCAAGTGGTTAAACACAGTGTATATAGTCGGAAGTTCCAGGTCTTAATGCATGGTATTAAAGATATAAAAGAGGATTGCATAGAGACCCGGGAGATCTTTGACTGTACTGTATGTTTTAGATGGAATAAAGTTTCTGTGTCATCCAGCTCGTTGCTTCGCCTGCCTCCTTTCTCCACACCATCAACATAAACAACAGATCCTAACCAAAGCCTGGAGCATGAAGAATCTACAATACAAGGGGAAAAGGATTTACATGGATCGTGACTTTTCCACAGCTCTACAAAGGAAACAACATGAATACGTCGATATAAAGCGGCAACTATGAGAGAAAAATATCCAATTCCAAACACCATATCCAGCCAAATTGAGGATGCATCTGGCAGAGGGCACTAAGACATACAGCTCACCGTGGGAGGCGGCAGACGGACTGGTGTCTCTGGAAATCAAAACATCCCTCTCAGAGGAAGAAAAGATGAATAAGGAGCTAAACCAGATCGGCTGGCAAGTAGCCAGCTCAATGGGCCAAAATAGAGGGCAAAGAATGACACGCAATCTCATCAGGGACATGGAGGCCATGCAGGAGGACATAATGGACATAAACTGAAATGGGGTGAGTGAAATCAATGACACCCCCAAATTAAAAACAGCTGGACTTTGGTTGTGGTGTTTAAGTTGAGACTTTGATCATGAAAAGAGGAGGACTAGGGCTGAGAGGGAAGGAGGGTTGATGAACACAAAAGCGTTCTACTGCAGAACTGACAGCAACACTGCCTCTGCTTAAAAAAGAGAAAACTAACATTGCCTTCCTGCAGGAAACCAATTTGAATGAAAGTGAACATAGAAAACTAGGAAAATCAGGGTTTAAACATGTTTTTTCTTCCTCCCATAAATCCAGCAATAAAAGGGGAGTAGCTATTCTAATAAGTAATAATTTTACTTATGAGCACCGAGGAGAAATAAGGGACAGAAAAGGGAGGTATATAATGATCAAGGGAAAACTGGAAAACACTATGGTCACTGTGCTAAATGTATATGCTCCTCTGAACAGTGAATGGGAGTTTTATAGAAAAATACTCAAAATTATGACCACAGAGACAGAAGGCATTCTAATATGTGGCGGGGATCTCAATATTAGACTAAATGACAAACTAGACTCATCAAAACCTGCCCTTAGACAAATGAAGACGAGTAAAAAAATAAGAAATTTTATGCAGGAAATGGGAATAATAGATATGTGGAGGAAAATGTAACCCTACAGGTCATGATTATACCCATTTTGCTCACCCTCACTCTGCATATACTCGGATAGACTACTTCCTAATGAACAGCACAGCTCTACACAGGGTTACTGGATGTGATATAGGGAATATTGATAAATCAGACCATAGCCCAGTTTTCCTTAGAGTCAAACTGAATACAAGGACATATGGAGACTGAACTCAAACATACTTAATAGCCCACAAATTAAAAAAGAACTAGAGAAGGAGATTCAAACATATTTAGAGTTTAATGATACAGGAGAGGTGGAGCCACCTGTACTATGGGATGCATTTAAAACTATTATGAGAGGTAACATTATTGCACGCACGTCTTATCTTAATAAATTAAAACAAGAAAAATTAAGGAAATTACAGACAAAATTAAAGTCACTTCAAAAGGAACATCAAAAAATTTATTTATTTGTACCTGTAGGTACAAATAATTTACTTTATTTGTACCTGTAGGTAGATTTGTTTTGCAGTCAGGTGACATCCATATTTACAAACCACAATTATAATATTAAAATATTGGGAAGTTGGAGGGAAAGCAACTAAATTATTAGCTTATAAATTTAAAAAACAAAAACAAAAAGCAAATGGACAGCTGCCTCCACAAAATAAAAAACCCAGAAACAAAAGAAATTGAATATACTCAGGAAAGAAATGAACAATGTTTGGTAAATTTTTACAGTAATCTGTATTCTCAAACTCACACGGATGATGATTTGCAGATTGAAAATTTCCTAGATTCACTCCACTTACCAAAGGCTACAGAAGCACAAAACAAGGTCCTTAGAGCAGGTGTAACATTTCGCGAAATTAATTTAGCCATTTCAAGAATAAAAGCGGGTAGCTCCCCTGGTGCGGATGGCCTCACCACTGAATAGTATAAGGTCCTTAGGGACAAGCTGACGCCCATGCTGATAAAAGCATAACTGCGTACTCAAAAAATCAGAAATGCCTCCCTCGTGGCGAGAGGCAGTCATCTCCCTTATTCCTAAGGAAGGCAAAAACAGACAAGAATGTGATAATCTAAGGCCTATCAGTGTATGGCTGTGTTGTGAGACATGTATATGTTGGACACTGCATATGTGATTTAACCACGATGAAGGAGAGCCAGCCCCCTGCGGTGCGGAGCCACAGAGCCTGGACCCCCTGCGGAGGACAGGGGACAGAAGACTTCCTGACCACTGAGGCTCGGGAAGAGAGAAGGGGGAGTTATGTAAATAAAAGGCTAATGAATGTGAATAAAGAGATTTTGAGAGAGATGTGTGATTTCCCCCGCGAGGGAAATGGTTTGATGTCAGAATGTTTAAATGAGAGAACTTTGGTGTGTTCACCCTCTTTGTTCGCTGCTCAGGAATGAGAGCAGACTGTGGAATGATTACTTGAATAAATTGGAATGAAAGACAATTCGGTTTCGTTATTCAAGACTCCCCACATTGGTGACTGACGACGTTGAGAATGAATGAAGAAATTCTCAGGGTCCCGGACTCACAGCGCTCAGAGCTGGCGAGCGCAGTGGCCGTTAAGCTGCCTGATTTCTGGCAGGATAACCCACGGTCGTGGTTTCTGCAAGCAGAGTCGCAGTTCGCGCTCGCAGGAGTAACGGTGGATGACACTAAGTTCCACCATGTCATCGCTAAACTGGACAACAGCACAGCTCGGTGCGTGCAAAGCTTGGTGGAGCAGCCACCCGCGACCGACAGGTACGGCAAGCTGAAATCCACCCTCATCAAGTTTTTCACCCCCTCGGCTGAAGTGAGGGCGAGGAGGATCCTGTCTTTGCTAGACCAAGGTGGACACAGGCCGAGCGCCCTGATGGAGGAGATGATACAGCTGAGAGGGTTGGACAACGATGATTTCATTTTTCAGTTCATCTTCCTCTCCAACCTCCCGGCGCATGCGAGAAGCACGCTGGCCGGCAAAAAGTGTCACACCCTGGAGGAGTTCCGGGAGCTGGCCCAGGAGGCAGATGGGATCCTGGACGCCTGCGGCGGGCAAGCAACCACAGCAGCGACCCGAGACAGCGGGGAGCCAGAGGCGGCAGAACCAGACTGGCCGACAACGGCGGCAACACGGCCGCGATGAGGGGGAGCCAATAGCCCGGCGGCAGAGGCGCGGGCACGACACAGCGGAGGAGAAGATCTCTGCTTTTACCATCAGAGGTTCGCAGAGAAGGCACGCAGGTGTGTGCCGCCCTGCATCTTCAGGAGTTCGGGAAACGGCAAGACCGGGGGTCGCTAGCAGCTTCGACCCTCGGAGAACGCAACAAGCTGCTCTACATCACGGATGCGCGCTCCGGACGAGAGTTCCTCATCGACACCGGAGCACAAGTGAGTTCATCACCCCAACATACACGGACCGGGTGGCTGGACCCCACGGTAGCGGAGATACAGCGGCAAATGGCTCGAACATCAACACCTACGGGAGAAGGACCTTGCCTTTATGCTTACATGGCCGCACATATGAATGGACTTTTGTGATAGCGGCGGTGAGTTTCAACATGTTGGGCGCGGATTTTTTGTGTTCACACAATCTGTTAGTTGATCTTGCTAATAGACGGCTGGTAAATGCACTCTCTTTTTACTCTCTCCCCTGTTCAGCTCGAGTGTCCCCGCCACCAGTACAGACCCACGTCGCTACAGCAGGTGGTAAGTTTCACACACTCCTCACCCAATTTCCAGCGCTCACTGTGCCCACTTTTTCAGCGACGGTCGCGAAGCACGGGGTGAAACACTTTATCCCCACTTCTGGTCCTCCCGTGTTTGCAAAAGCTCGGCGCCTGGATGCAGTGAAGCTCGCCATTGCGCGCGAGGAGTTCGCCAGCCTGGAGAGGCTGGGCATCGTTCGTAGGTTGAAGAGCCCGTGGGCTTCGCCGCTGCACATGGTACCGAAAGCCGATGGCTCCTGGAGACCGTGCGGGGATTACCGCAGGCTAAACAACGCTACGGCGCACGATCGTTATCCCATCCCGCACATTCAGGATTTTTCGGTGCACCTGGCGGGGGCGCGCATTTTTTCAAAGATTGATCTAGTTCGCGGCTATCACCAAGTCCCGGTCCAACCGGAGGACATTCCTAAAACAGTGGTAATAACCCTGTTCGGACTTTTCGAATTTTTACGCATGCCGTTTGGTCTCAAAGGGGCGGCGCAAACATTTCAGCGGATGATGGATGCCGTGTTACGCGATCTCCCTTTCGTGTTTGTGTACCTCGACGACATTTTGGTCGCGAGTACTTCAGAGGACGAACACGAAACGCACCTCACAGCAGTTTTTAGGAGGCTGGGAGAGCACGGCTTAATAGTTAACCCAGCCAAGTGCCAGTTCGGCGTCGAGCAGATCGATTTTTTGGGTCACCGCGTCTCCCCGGAGGGAGCGGTTCCGTTACCAGAGAAAGTACGCGCGGTAGCGGATTTTCCCCGTCCACAAACGGTCAAATCACTACAGGAATTCTTGGGGATGGTGAATTTTTATAACCGATTCCTGCCCCACGCAGCTCAAATCATGCAACCGTTATATGCCGCGCTCAAAAAACAAAAACCGACCCAGGCGGTCGAATGGTCCCCGGAGCGGGAGCGCGCGTTCACAGAGGTTAAAAAAGCCTTGGCTGACGCTGCGCTCCTGGCCCACCCAGACCCTGCAGCACGTATCGCGCTGACGACAGACGCTTCAGATTTAGCCATAGGGGCCGTTATTGAGCAACAGGTAGCCGGAGTTTGGCAGCCTTTGGCTTTCTTTAGCAATTCTTTAAGCGCGGCTGAACGAAAATACAGCGCGTTTGACAGAGAACTGTTGGCGCTGCATTTGGCTATTCGTCATTTCCAGTTCTGGCTGGAAGGACGGTGCTTCACCGCTTATGTGGACCACAAGCCGCTCACATACGCCATGGCCAAAATTTCAGACCCGTGGTCCGGCAGGCAGCAGAGGCAGCTGGCCGCAATCTCGGAATTTACCACTGACATTAGGCACGTCGCGGGCAAATTCAATGTAGTAGCGGATTGTCTCTCACGCGCGTTCACGACCCCAACACGCGCAGAGGCAGAACGGGCCACCGTGACCGCGCCGCAGGAGAGCGGCACGGTGGCGCGCGCAGCCCCGGTGCACGTGGGTATAGATTACGCAGCCATGGCAGCGGACCAGGGGGCGGACGCAGACGTGCGCGCGCTCCAGTCTGGACCAACAGGGTTGAGGCTGGAGAGCAAGTGTTTACAAACCGGTATGCCCCCCCGATCTGCGACATGTCGACGGGGCGCCCGCGTCCGGTGGTTCCGGCCACGTGGCGCCGCCGTGTTTTTGACTCGGTCCACTCACTGGCGCACCCGGGGGTGCGCGCGTTGGTGAAACTAGTGGCGGAAAAGTTTGTTTGGCCGTGCCTGCGCAAGCACGTGAAGGAATGGGCAAAAACCTGCATTTCCTGTCAACGGGCCAAAATTCACAGGCACACAAGAGCCCCGTTAGAACCGTTCCGCATTCCGGCCAGAAGGTTCGACCATGTGCACGTCGACCTTGTGGGCCCCCTACCGGCATCACAGGGGTTCACGTATCTTTTGACAATGGTGGACCGCACCACACGTTGGCCGGAAGTGGTCCCACTTGCGACGACCACGGCTGCGGAGGTGGCTCGCGTTTTTTTAACGGCTTGGGTGGCGCGTTTCGGGGTTCCGTCGGACATTACATCCGATAGAGGACCGCAATTCATCTCTGAGCTGTGGTCAGTGATGGCCAACGGCTTAGGAGCCAAAATTCACCGCACTACGGCTTACCACCCTCAGGCCAATGGTTTATGCAAGCGTTTTCATAGGTCTTTGAAGGCAGCACTCAGAGCGTCGCTCACGGATGCAGATTGGGTGAATAAACTTCCATGGGTTTTATTAGGGTTGCGTTCTGCGCCTAAAGAGGACTTAGACGCCTCCCCAGCGGAGCTGGTATTCGCACAAACTCTGAGGCTGCCGGGCGAGTTTTTACCAGAGCACCCAGAGCCCCCACCTCTCTCGGCTCTGGGACCGTTAGTCGGCACGGGGGCGGACACGCTCCCGGGTCCGGTTCATCACGCTTTTCCACGAGTTTTCGTCCCCAAGGCTTTGAAAAATGCCGATTTCGTTTTTGTCAGGCGCGAAGCCCTAAAAGCAACGCTCAAACCACCTTACGAAGGGCCATTTCGAGTGCTGGAGGCAGGTGATAAGCAATTTGTGCTAGATTTTGGAGACAGAAAAGAGACAGTCAGTATTGACAGACTAAAACCTGCTTTTGTCATGAAGGACGTGTCTGTACCGGTCGCGGTGGCGCCTCGACGAGGCAGGCCCCCGCAGGGGGCAATTAATCACTCTCTCCCTCAGTCAACAGACCCGAAGCAGAAACGCACCGCAGGCAAGGCGGGGCCAACGCACAGCAGATTCGGCAGACGGCTGAAGCCCAAGCGGCGCACAGACTGAATGTTGGTGTTGATTATTCAGTAGTGAGTAAGGTGCTATTTAATTTTAGGAATTAGTCTGTTCTTCATCGTTTGGGGGGGTTATATGGCTGTGTTGTGAGACATGTATATGTTGGACACTGCATATGTGATTTAACCACGATGAAGGAGAGCCAGCCCCCTGCGGTGCGGAGCCACAGAGCCTGGACCCCCTGCGGAGGACAGGGGACAGAAGACTTCCTGACCACTGAGGCTCGGGAAGAGAGAAGGGGGAGTTATGTAAATAAAAGGCTAATGAATGTGAATAAAGAGATTTTGAGAGAGATGTGTGATTTCCCCCGCGAGGGAAATGGTTTGATGTCAGAATGTTTAAATGAGAGAACTTTGGTGTGTTCACCCTCTTTGTTCGCTGCTCAGGAATGAGAGCAGACTGTGGAATGATTACTTGAATAAATTGGAATGAAAGACAATTCGGTTTCGTTATTCAAGACTCCCCACAAGTGTATTAAATGTGGACTACCGTATTTTCACATCTGTCATGGCAAAGAGACTTGAACAGTGCTTACCAGATCTTATCCATTTCGACCAAACTGGTTTTATTAAGCAGAGACAAACACAAGATAATATGAGGAGAACACTTCAGATACTAAGGCATATAAAAGAAAATAAGGTACAATCAGCCCTGGTTAGCCTGGATGCCCAAAAGGCTTTTGACTCTGTTAATTGGAAATTTTTATATAAGGTTTTGCACAAATTTTGGTTCCATGAGGAATTTATTACAATAATCAAACTACTATAAAAAGAACCAACAGCTAGACTCAAAGTAAACAGGAGTTTATCTGAATCGTTTACACTCCAGCGAGGATGCAGACAGGGATGCTCGATTTCTCAACTTCTCTTTGCTATATGTGTTGAGCCATTAAGTCAATGGATTTGCCAGAACCCAGATTTAAAGGGTGTCTCAACTATGAGGGAGAACATTTGCAGATCCATCCATCCATCTTCTACCGCTTTTCTGGAGGTCCAGGTCGTGGAGGAAGCAGTTCAAGCAGAGAAGCCCAGACTTCCCTCTTCCCAGCCACCTGCTCCAGCTCTTCAGAGAGGATACCAAGGCATTCCCAGACCAGCTGGGAGACATAGTCTCTCCACCGAGTCCTGGGTCTGCCCCAGGGTCTTCTCCCAGTGGGACGTGCCCGAAACAACTCAAGTGGGAGGCGTCCAGGAGGCAACCTGATCAGATGCCCATACCACCTCAACTGGCTCCTTTCAATGTGGAGGAGCAGTGGTTCTACTCTGAGCCTCTCCCGGATGACTGAGCTCCTCACCCTATCTCTGAGGGTGAGCCCAGCGAGCCTACGAAGAAAACTCATTTCAGCCGCTTGTATCCGTGATCTCGTTCTTTTGGTCATTACCCAAAGCTCATGACCATAGGTGAGGGTAGGAACATAGATTGACTCGATTGAATCGACAGCTTTGCCTTAGAGCTCAGCTCCCTCTTCACCACAACAGACCGGTACAACGTCCACATCACTGCAGATGCTGCTCCGATCCGTCTGTCAATCTCTCGCTCCACTCTCCCCTCACTTGTGAATAAGACCCCAAGATACATAAACTCCTCCACTTGGGACAGGAGCCTGTCTCCAACCTGGAGAGGACAATCCACCTTTTTCCTGTGGTCACCAAGCATGACACTCTCCGTTCCCTGGCTGTGCCTAGAAATCCTGTCCATAAAAATTATGAACAGGATCAGTGACAAAGGGCAGCTCTGGCGGAGTCCAACTCTCACTGGGAATGAGTCCGATCGAGTGTTGGCAATACAAACCAAACTCTCACGACTGTTGTACAGAGACCAAATAACTCGTAACAACAAGCCCAATACCCCGAAGCACCCCCCCCCCCAAAAAAAAAAAAACCATGAGGGACGCGGTTGAATGCCTTCTCCGAATCCACAAAACACATGTAAACTGGTTGGGCAAACTCCCACGAACCCTCAAGAATTCTCGAGAGGGTAAAGAGCTGGTCCGATGTGCCACAGCCAGGACGAAAACCACATTGCTCCTCCTGAATCCGAGGTTTGATCAACGGCCGGACTCTCCTCACCAGTACCTTGGCATAGACCTTCCCAGGGAGGCTGAGGAGTGTGATCCCTCTAAAGTTGGAGCACACCCTCCAGTCCCCTTTTTTGAAGAGAGGAACCACCACCCCGGTTTGCCATGCCAAAGGCACTGCCCCCGACCTCCACGCAATGTTGCAGAGGCGTGTCAACCATGACAGCCCTACAACATCCAGGGCCTTGAGGTACTCTCGTCCACCCCCGGGGCTTGGCCACCAAAGAGATTTTTAACCACCTTGGCGACCTCAGCCCCTGTGATAGGCGAGTCGTCCCCCTCATCCACAAGCCCTGCTTTCTCTGTGGAAGGCGTATCAGTGGGATTGAGGAGATCCTCGAAGCATTCCTTCCACCGCCCGACGATATCCCCATTCGAAGTCAACAGCGCCCCATCTGCACCATACACAGTGTGGACAGGGAGCTGCTTCCCCCTCCTGAGCCACTGGACAGTTTGCCAGAATCTCTTTGAGGCCAACTGAAAGTCTTGTTCCATGGCCTCACCAAACTCTTCCCATACCCAAGTTTTTGTTTCAGCAACCATCCGAGCTGCACTCCGCTTGGCCTGCCGGTACACCTCAGCTGCTTTGGGAGTCCCACAAGCCAACCAAGCTTGATAGGACTCCTTCTTCAGCTTAATGGCCCCCCTCACCACTGGTGTCCACCACTTGGTTCGGGGGTTGCCACCACGAGATGCCCCAACGACCTTGCAGCCGCAGCTCTGGGTCACCGGAGGTGGAGAACATGGCCCATTCAGACTCCATGTCTCCAGACTCCCTCGGAATGTGGTTGAAGTTCTTCCGGAGGTGGGAGTTGAAGACCTCCCGGATAGGGGCCTCAGCTAGACGTTCCCAGCACACCCTCACTATACGTTTGGGTCTACTGGGTCTGAATGGCATCCTCCCCTACCATCGGATCCAACTCACCACCAGGTGGTGATCAGTTGACAGTGCTGCACCTTTCTTTACCCGAGTGTCCAAGACATATGGTCACAGGTCTGATGACACGATAACAAAATCGATCATCAACTTGCGACCTAGGGTGTCCTTGTGCCAGGTGCACATATGGACACCCTTTTTCTTGAACATGGTGTTCGTTATGGACAAACTGTGGTTGGCATAGAAGTCCAATAACTGAACACCACTCGGGTTCAGATCGGGCGGGCCGTTCCTCCCAATCACCCCCTTCCAGGTTTCACTGTTGTTGCCCACATGCACATTGAAGTCCCCCAGTAGGACAATGGAGTCTCCAAGAGGAGCACTGTCCAGCACCCCAGTCAGAGACTCCAAAATGGGTGGGTACTCTGAACCATCATTTGGTGCATAGGCACAAATGATGATCAGGACCCGTTTCCCAACCCGAAGGCGCAGGGAAACAACCCTTTCGTCCACCGGGGAAAACTCCAATATAGAGGCAGCAATGTGGGGGGATACAAGAATACTCACCCCTGCTCATTGCCTCTCACCCGGGGCAACTCCAGAGTAGGCCAAGCTCCAGCCCCTCTCCAGGAGACTGGTTGCAGAACTGGAGATATATGTGTTGAGGTGAGGTCAACTATATCTAGCCGTATCTCTCAACCTCATGCACCAGCTCAGGCTCCTTCTCCACCAGAGAGGTGACATTCCACGTCCCAAAAGCCCAGTTTAGGAAGCTTGGGATCAGACCGCCAAGGTCTCCGCCTTTGACTGCCACCTGATCCACATAGCACCAGACCGCCATGATCCCTCCTGCAGATGGTGAGCCCACTGGAGGCTTATTTATATACACCGTCTCTGCGTGGTGGTGCCCGCCGTCTGGAGGAAGGCAGATGTGGCGGTGGGATGCGGTCGGCAGGGGCGGCGGCAACTTTGGATGTGCGCCGGGACCTTCTCATGGATCATCACGGCTGTGGTGCCCATGGCGGTCCCCTCCCTCTGGGGAGGGTACCCCGTGGCGGGTGGCCTTGGCCGGCGCCAAGCAGCTGACTTAGAACTGATGAGGACCAGGGGAATCCGACTGTTTAATTAAAACAAAGCATTGCGAAGGCCCACGGCGGGTGTTGATGCGATGTGATTTCTGCCCAGTGCTCTGAATTTCAAAGTGAAGAAATTCAATGAAGCGCAGGTAAATGGCGGGAGTAACTATGACTTTCTTAAGGTAGCCTTATTTGCAGATGGCATATTAATATATTTGGAGCAACCCTCCAACTCATTACCCACACTTATGACCTGTGTGGAAGAATATGGCTCAGTGTCTGGCTACAAACTCAATGTATCAAAAACACAAATCTTGGCCTTCAGTTATGAACCTAGTAGAGATATTATTCAGAATTATCAGTTAAAATGGGATGCGGACTCTATAAAATATCTAGGTATCTACCTACCAAAGGACTTGACAGATTTATTTAATATTAATTATGGAAAGTTAAATGCTAAGTTAAAGGCAGATGTAGGAAGATGGAGTGTTATCCCATTCCTTAATCTAAGCCAGTGGGGGGCAATGGATCAGCGTTCTCGTCGCGCCCTCCGCCAGTACCCGGGCTTGCCTGGGGAAGCTAATGATCCTACCAGCAGACTAAATTCAAAGAGACGACGCCTCTGTGCCAAGTCAAAGAAGAATCCTAGTCACAGTCCTAAAGCCGAAAGCAAACAGCCCCAAGAGCACTTTGTGGTAGGATCTGCCCTTCGCATATTACAACTAAACGTTGAAGGCCTATCTGCAGCCAAGCGAAGCCTTATCGAAGTCCTCGCCTTCCAACATTCGATTGATGTAATCTGCCTCCAAGAGACTCATATTGGCACAGAGGAAGCTGGCCGCTTCACCATCAAAGGCTTTGACCTCCTGTGCTATGTTCTACATGCTAAACATGGACGTGCCACCTATGTGCGTTCTGACATAGTTGAAGCAAATCACCTGATAACAACACATTTCTCAGACACCATAATCATTGGTGGCTTCCATATTGTCAATGTGTACAAGCCCCCTAATGCCAACTGGGATCTGCAGGTCTTACCCACCCTACCCCACCCTGCCATCTATGTGGGGGACTTTAACAGCCATCACCCTGACTGGGGGTACCCAGCAGTGGACAGTGATGGGGAGGCACTTTCAGACTGGGCATCCAGAAATGACCTCGCTTTGATATACGACCCCAAACAAAGAGGAACCTTCCACTCTGCTAGGTGGAAGAAGGACTATTCTCCTGACCTGTGTTGGGTCAGCTCTTTGAATGGGGAGCCATATCCTACACAGATCCTCATTCTTGATGATTTTCCACACAGCCAACACCGGCCCCTGCTTGTACACATTGGCCTACAACTTCCAGTCATATACAGCCCAAGGAAGATGCGCTGGAACTTCCGCAAAGCCAACTGGAAGAAATTCAGTGAAACTCTGGACCGGAGCATTGTTACCATCCCACTCCACACCATCACTGTAGATGAAGCATACAACCGCTTCTGCAGCGCAATCTTCAAGGCTGCCCATACTGCAATCCCACGAGGCTACCGACCCCTCTATGTCCCATGTTTGGACGGAGAAAGTGCTGCCCTCCTACAATCCTATCAAACATCAGGGGACCCAGAGATAGCAGACCATCTCATTGAATCGCTAAATACAGCCCGGCGAAAGAAATGGCAGGAGACAGTTGCTGACCGGAGCTTTACCCACTCTAGCAGGAAATGTTGGAGCCTCATCCGTCGCCTAGGAGCTGCACAGAAGCCCTCTAGCCAAAGCCGAGCATCCGTCACACCCAACCAAGTTGCATCCCACCTACTGACTATCGCCAAAGCACCCCAAGACAAAGACACCAGAAGAGCAGTTACAACTGAGCTAAAAAAACACCAAAAAATGCCTGTAGAGGAAACGAACCCTGAACCCTTCGAGGCTGCTGAACTGGAGAAAGTCCTACAGGGCCTGAAATGTGGAAAGGCAGCAGGATACAATAACATCTTCCCAGAATTCATGAAGAATCTTGGCCCCCGAGCCCTAACCTGGTTGACACAATTCTACACAAGGATCACACAAACGAACTCGATCCCAAAGAAATGGCGGACAGCAAAGGTCATTGCCATCCAAAACCTGGCAAAGACCACAAACTACCAGCAAGCTACCGCCCAATCTCCCTACTCAGCGTTCCTTACAAAATCATGGAGCGCCTAATACTGCAACGCATTTCCCCAGAAATAGAGGATATTCTAAGTGTGGATCAAGCAGGTTTCCGCAAGGACCGCAGTACAGGAGAACAAGTACTGGCCCTAACCACCTTCATTGAAAATGGCTTCGAGAGCAGACTGAAGACAGGGGCTGTGTTTCTCGATCTTACAGCCGCCTATGATACGGTCTGGCACAAAGGCCTCCTCCTGAAACTTATAAAGGCGATCCCTGCTTGGGCAACAGCAATTATAAAAACCCTGCTGACCAACCGAAGGTTCAGAGTCCACCTCAGTCAGAACACAAGTGCATGGAGAATGCAGAAAAACGGACTCCCACAAGGCTCAGTTCTAGCTCCAACTCTGTTCAACCTCTACATAAACGACCTGCCTACTACAAAATCCCGCAAATTCATCTATGCAGACGACATCTGTTTGGCATTCCAAGCACCAGACTTTGAACCACTGGAACGGGTGCTCACGGAAGATCTTGCTAAACTGGACCAGTTCTGCAAAATCTGGCGCCTAAAACCAAGCCCAGCAAAAACCGTCTCCAGTGTATTTCATCTCCACAATGCAAAAGCTGCCAGAGAACTAAACATCCACCTGAGCGGACTCAAGCTTAAGCATGCCCCAAATCCAACTTATCTTGGAGTGACCCTTGATAGGACCTTATCCTTCAAGGAACATCTAAAGGGGACTGGCTGCTAAGGTGAAAGTACGAAACAACCTGCTCTGCAAGCTCGCTGGTGCAAAATGGGGGGCGGCAGTCTCCACCCCTGCGCACCTCAGCACTGGCCCTTTCATACTCTGTAGCAGAATATTGTGCCCCTGTCTGGTCCAGGTCATCTTACACACACATGTAGACACCCAGCTCAACTCAACCATGAGAACTATAACTGGAAACAATCCGCTCAACACCACTCCCCTGGCTCTCTGTACTGTCAAACATAGCCCCTCCACACATCCGGCGAGCAGCATTAACTCAAAGGATGCTCAAAAAGTTAAAGATTTTCCTCACTTACCAATCCATGCAGATATCTACACCCCACCCACTGCCCGACTTTCATCCAGACGGCCGATTTGGAAAAACCCTCCCCCCAGCTGACTTTACCATCCAGACAGCTTGGCAAGAGGAATGGGAAACCAAGGAGGTCCCAAACAAACAGCTGGTGATAAAACCCCAACCAACAGGTCCCGGGCACCAACCTCCCAAGGAGACAGTGGTCTACACTCAATCGCTTCAGGACTGGACATGGCCCCTGCTTGGCCAGCCTTCACAGATGGGGCAGTAGCCCTAGCCCACTGTGCGCATGTGGAGAGGAGCAAACTATGGAACACATCATAGAGGCTTGCCCGCTCCAAAGACTGGAAGGAGGATTACACACCCTCCATACAGCAAACCAGGAGGCAACTGCTTGGCTTAAGGACTTTGCATTCGCTAAATAAATAATAATAATCTAAGCCAGAGGGTGGAGTCAGTCTAAATGAACATTCTCCCTTGTATACTGTATCTCTTCCAGACACTTTCTGTGGAGGTGCCAATTATACAATTTGGGGAATAGGAAAAACTCATATCTAGATATATTTGGGACAGTAAAAAAAAAAAATGAGAGTCAAATACAAAACTTTACAACTCAAGAAGGAGGATGGAGGAGTGGGTCTCCCATGTCTGATGGAATGTTACTACACTGCTCAACTGAGACCTCTGGTATGTTGGTGCAATCCTGGTTACTTAGCCAGATGGAAAGAATTGGAGTTAGCAACATCTGACAGGATCCCATTACAAGCTATCATCTCTGATGTAGCACGAGTCAGACACCTTTTGGATAGGGCAAATCCCTTTATTAATTTGTCTTTAAAAATTTGGAAGGAAGTCCAAAAACTGTCACATACAAAAGAGTGCAAAACTGTTGAGATGGTGTGCTATTGACAGTGATTGTCCACCCAATTTAACTGATAAGAGTTAACATTTGGGCAAAGGGAGTGACTGCATATTGTACACTACTACACAAGGGGGCACTAAAGTGCTTTCAGGATATTAAAAATAAATATAATTTGCATCAAAACGACTTTTATAGATTTTTACAAATAAGGTATCGCCTGACAACAGTTCTGAAAGAAGTGGATCTATTGATTATTAATGATGGAATAATGAAAATTTTCATATCAGCTTATAACTGTGAATCCAATTCCAAAATTATTTCTAAAATTTATAAATGTCTTCTAAACACAAAATCAAATGAATCTTTAAGCATTAAAGAGAAATGGGACAAAGAAAGTAATTGTGTTACCACGGTGGAAGAATGGTGTACAATCTGTGGAAAAACAATGGAAAACCACAAACTCAGTCATTTGGAGGGAATTTGGTTGGAAGTGTACTGTTCGGTTTTTTGTCACACCCCTGCAAAATAGATACAAAACTGGAAACTCAGACTGTTGGAGACAATGCCAGACCACTAATGCTGATCATTACCATATTTTCTGGTCATGTACTGTATTGAGCACTTTCTGGAAGAACATTCATCAGACTTAAGAAAAAGTATTCAAAATTAACATCCCCTTCACTTTTGAGGCTCTTTATCGGGTCATATGACTAAAGAAATGCACACCAAAGACAAATCTCTCATGGCCATCCTACTTGTGGCATGTAAAAAAGCCATAGCTTGCAAATGGCTGAAACCCCAAGCTCCTTCAGTGGATGAATGGTTCAACATTATCCATCAAATTTACGTAATGGAAAAAGTAACATTCTATTAGAGTACAATTGTACACTCTGCTGAGTGGTGGGCACAGAACCCAAACTGTGCGTGATGCAGGGGGGTGTTTCCATAATTCAGATGTTCACAAATTAGTGTGGCCACCCATTTTTCAATTATTTTGGAGATGACATGTACAGACGTGGACAAAATTGTTGGTACCCCTCTGTTAATGAAAGAAAAACCCACAATGGTCACAGAAATAACTTGAATCTGACAAAAGTGGTAATAAATAAAAATTCTATGAAAATTAACCAATGAAAATCAGACAATGCTTTTGAATTGTGGTTCAACAGAATTATTTTAAAAAACAAACTCATGAAACAGGCCTGGATAAAAATGATGGTACCCCTAGAAAAGATTGAAAATAATGTGACCATAGGGACATGTTCAACCAAGATGTGTCCTCTAATTAACATCACAGGTGTCTACAAACTTGTAATCAGTCAGTTGGCCTATTTAAAGGGTGACTAGTAGTCACTGTGCTGTTTGTTGACATGGTGTGTACCACACTAAACATGGACCAGAGGAAGCAAAGGAAAGAGTTGTCTCAGGAGATCAGAAAGAAAATTATAGACAAGCATGTTAAAGGTAAAGGCTATAAGATCATTTCCAATCAGCTTGATGTTCTTGTAACTACAGTTGCACATATTATTTAGAAATTTAAGATCCACGGGACTGTAGCCAACCTCCCTGGACATGGCCGCAGAAGGAGACGATAATACGAATGGTAACAAAAGAGCCCAGAACAACCTCTAAACACATTCATGGTGAACTCCAAGGTCAAGGTACATCAGTGTCAGATCGCACCATCTGTTGTTGTTTGAGCCAAAGTGGACTTCATGGGAGACAACCAAGGAGGCCACCACTGTTAAAAACAAATCATAAAAAAGCCAGACTGGAATTTGCCAAGCTGCATGTTGACAAGCCACAAAGCTTCTGGGAGAATATTCAATGGACAGACGAGACAAAACTGGAACTTTTTGGCAAGGCACATCAACTCTATGTTCACAGACACAAAAATGAAGCATACCAAGAAAAGAACACTGTCCCTACTGTGAAACATGGAGTAGGTTCTGTTATGCTCTGGGGCTGCTTTGCTGCATGTGGCACAGGGTGTCTTGAATCTGTGCAGGGTACAACGAAATCTCAAGACTATCAAGGTATTCTAGAGAGAAATGTGCTGCCCAGTGTCAGACAGCTTGGTCTCAGTCACAGGTCATGGGTCTTTCAACAGGATAATGACCCAAAACACACAGCTAAAAACACCCAAGAATGGCTAAGAGCGAAACATTGGACTATTCTGAAGTGGCCTTCTATGAGCCCTGATCAAAATCCTATTGAACATCTGTGGAAGGAGCTGAAACATGCCGTCTGGAGAAGGCACCCTTCAAACCTGAGACAACTGGAGCAGTTTGCTCATGAGGAGTGGGCCAAAATACCTGCTGAGAGGTGCAGAAGTCTCATTGACAGTTACAGAAATTGTTTGATTGCAGTGATTGCCTCAAAAGGTTGTGCAACAAAATATTAAGTTAAGGGTACCATCATTTTTGTCCAGGCCTGTTTCATGAGTTTGTTTTTTGAAATAATTCTGTTGAACCACAATTCAAAAGCATTGTCTGATTTTCATTGTTTAATTTTCATAGAGTTTTTATTTATTACCATTTTTGTCAGATTCAAGTTATTTCTGTGACCATTGTGGGTTTTTCTTTCATTAACAGAGGGGTACCAACAATTTTGTCCACGTCTGTAAGATGCTGATTGGTCTGTAGTTGTTTATATCAGTTTTACTCCCCGCTTTGAAAATTGGTCTAACCACTCCTACCTTCCAAGCTGTTGGGATGACAGCATGTTTGACAGATTGATTAAGTGAGTAATTTGACAAATGAGAGATTCTTTATTTTCTTTTAAAAATTTGGTGTTAAGACCATGTTCATCTCTTGCTTTTGAGCTATTCAATAAACTAATGATATTTGCGACTTCCTTTTCAGTTATTTCTAATATATCAAAAACTGGTTGTGAGGAGTTAACAGACCTGGAATTATGATCAGGTGGATTAAATGAGTTGGATATTTCTAGCACAGAGTTTATGAAAAAGTTGTTAAACTCCGTAGCAATGACCGTGGGATTCTGTACCAATTTGTTATTAATATTAAATTCCATATCTCTGTCATCTTTTTTGTTCTGTTTATTGGTCAGTTTGTTAATATTACAATTTTTTTTGCCATCTCCTTTTGCATTTTCAATAATGGTTATAAAAAAGTTTGCTTTCGCCTTCCTCATGTCATGGGTCGTGTACTGACTCCGTCGGGACTCGGGCTGTGCGGTAGTCTCCCTTCTCTCCTCTAGCGCGGTTCTAGACGTTTATTTTGACAGCATCTCAGCAGGGCTTCCTTCATCCGTATTTAAGGGAGCAGCTCTGTTTGCTCAGGGCTGCGACCTACACGTACACATACATTCCTATGTCTTCCTTCCAGTCTGTCTTCCCCAACCCTGAGGTCAGTTCCTACAGCGTCAGGTTCCGCCCTCGCTGTGCATATGTAAGTGTTGTATTTATTTGTGTTTGCCCCACGAGGCTTGTTATTTTGTCATTCTGTGTCTTTATTTAATAAATGTACAAACCCACGGCTGCCTATAGCGTCTCACTGATGGCTCGTGAGAGCCATCCATGTCAGTAGATTGCAGCCCAAAGAGACGCCGGTGGCTGCAGTTTGCTTAATTGGACTTGTCAGTTCCCTTGTTCAGCGTACCAGCGTGCTGGGAGATGGCGTCACCAATGAAGGGCTACGCCACAAGCCTGGGCTACGAGCTAATTATGGCTCTCATCGAGGTCGACAGAATCCTTTCCGACGCTCGTAGCCATTGCTTTCCCAGCAGCTTGCGCTGGCACCTGGACCTTGCTGAGGACACTATTAATCGCCTTCCCCGCTATTCCAACCACCCGGAAGTCACGGCGAGGAAGGCTGAGATCGCTGTGCTGCGGGAGAGGCTCCGTGGGCTGGAGGGAAACTCTGGCAGGAAGCTGAAGAGGAGGTATCCTCGCTCTTCGCTTCAAGATCCCATTCCTGTCCCCGCTCCAGGCCAGGAGTTCACACCGCCCAGGGGTGATCCCCGAGAGAGTGTGTCATCAGTCGGAATTCCTCCGGAGACGCTACGTCTGACAGCTGTTTCCATCAGGGACCGAGTGGCAGCTGCTCGCTCCGCTATTCACCCTACGCAGGTGATAAAGCATGTGACGGCGGCAGTCAGGCTGGTGGAGAGGAATCCAGCGTTAAAGGACCATCTAGAGTTCGCCGACCTGCTCGCTTCTGTTTCCGCACAGGAGCGGCGTTTCCTGAGTCTCTCCTTCGCCTCGCCCTCTGCCGGTAACCGTCGTCACAAAGCTAACAAAAGGCCTCAGCAAGAACCCCGTCCGGATCCTGTGCCGGGTCATCACAAGGACTCTACCTTTCTGACAGCTGCCGCTCCTACGTCTCGTCAAGAGGGAATTCCCGCAGCCTCTCTCCCAGGGTCACCTCCTCCTGCTGTTCCGTCAGCTCCTGGTGCCTGGATCGCTTCGGCTGTCATCCCCTCCTCCTCGACGTCTTCCTCGGCGCCTGTGAGGGTTATGAGTCCTGCGTCGGCGACGCCCGTCGTGGATCCACCGCGGGCAGCTCCTCCTCATCCTCCCAGGGGGCCCTCCGTCACCATCCAGCGGGGCAAGGGAGAAACGAAGTCCACTGCAGCGGGTCCCATCGGGCCTCCACGGGTCAGGCAAGTTACTTTTCACTCTGTTTCCATATTGGATGAATTGTCTTGCTTGATTCCTGGGGGCGGAGTTCGGGGTTCACAGTCCCCTGAACTCCCTCCTCCTGCTGCAATAAATAGTAATGGACCTGCTACCTCTGTGTCTTCTTCCTCTGAGCGTTCCGTGGCGCCAGGCCTACGCCGCCGGATGAGGTGGGAGCCTGCGGCCCTGGATAGCCTGGTTCCAGCCACGTCATGGGCAGAGGAGGAGAGCGGACTGCAGTTCGGAGCCTGCTCCGACGATGATGCGTCCCCGGGTCTCCACGGAAGAGCAGTCCAATATAGCAGGTCGAGGAACCCCTGCCACCACGCCGTGCGGGTCGTCAGTGTGGACATCAGCGTTGGAGGTTCCTCAGGCTGTGAAGAACATCATGCCGGCTGCGGAGCCCGCCACAGCCGAGTGGGAGCCAGGCGACGACCTTCTTCATCCTGAGCTTGGATCGATGAAGTCCTGGACGGCGACAGAACTCGAGTGCAGGCAAGTACTCTATTTTGTCTTCCTTCTCTCAATTCTGGAGCATTTTTGCCTGCCTCTCAGGGAGACGAGCCAGGTGCAGTAGTCCGCTGCATCCGAGCCTGTCTCACTGGGCTCTGTTGCTACCGGTGATCCTGATCCCGGTTCTTTTCCTTCTCCTGAGCCTTCTCCCAGGGTCACCGGTGCGGAGTCATTCCCGGTTGCTGTGCGGGAGGTTCCGAGTCCGGGGTTGGAGGTCGTTTCTGGTGCTGCGCCGACCCAGTCGGGGTCTATCGTGAGTGCTGCTTTGATCCAATCGGGGTCCGGCATGGGTACCGACAAGACCCAATTGGGGTCGATCGGGGTTGCTGCTCCGGCCCAATCAGGGTCCGTTGTGGGTGCTGCGCTGACCCGGTCAGGGTCCAACGGGGGTGCAGCGCCGGTTTGGTCCAAGGTTGGTGAGGGAGCTACAGATCCTCTGCCGCCTGCCGCTAGACTGGCTCATCATCTTCATCATCTTTATCATCATAATCATCACCATACTGCTCTCCTGCGGTCCTGGGGGCTGGGTGATGTGGGTCGGCCACCTGGAGGACTGCCCTGCCTGTTTGGCGTTCTGGGTCGGCCACCCGACAAACTTTCTTGTCCGTTCGGCGATCTGGCCCGGCCGCCAGAGCGATTGTGTTTCCTGGCATGGGACTGGGGTAGGCCGCCTGAACTGTTCCTTTTCCACCTGCCAGTGATATGGACACTAGATGCAGGGCGGCCCCCCGAACTATCGGCTTTCATGCTGTGGTGTTTAGACTGCTTTCATCCCTCAGTTCTATTTGGGTTCTCCGGTAACCATTTGGGATGTGCGGGGGTCTTATGTACGACATTGTATATGTACTAAATCGTATATGGATGAGATTGTTTATGTCACCGCTTCCTAGCGAGTGTTTTTTGTTTTTCCTCTGTTCAAATATCCATTCGTTGCCTGTACAGTTTGTGTGTGGATTTACAACGGCAGGGTTTCAACGTTTGTAGTGGTTTTTTTTCTCTCCCCCCTTTTCTTTGTGGGGGATGATATGTGTTTTTTTTCCTTGGAGCTATGTATCTTGGTTTTTTTTTACCCGAGTTTCTGTTTATGGCCTTATTTGGGTGTAGTTCTCCACCTGTTGGTACATTATAGAGTGTTGCATTGCTTTTTTTTCCTCATACTCTGTAGTGTCTCCTGTTCAGGATCTAGCCCTCCGCGGCCTTTTCTTTCTCCCTCCTCCCTCCCTGGGGTGGTGTTGTTGGCCTTCCAGTTGGGGGGGGGAGCCCGGTGTTACACCGCGCCTAGAATCCACATCGGAAACGGGGGCAACTGTCATGGGTCGTGTGCTGACTTTGTCAGCACTCGGGCTGTGCGGTAGTCTCCCTTCTCTCCTCTAGCGCGGTTCTAGATGTTTATTTTGACAGCGTCTCAGCAGGGCTTCCGGCTGTCAGTGGAGCTCTACTGAGCACCTGTTTCTGATCAGCTGATGACCCTTCATCAGCTGATCAATCTATTCCTCCCTATTTAAGGGAGCAGCTCTGTTTGCTCAGGGCTGCGACCTACACGTACACGGACATTCCTATGTCTTCCTTCCAGTCTGGCTTCCCCAACCCTGAGGTCAGTTCCTACAGCGTCAGGTTCTGCCCTTGCTGTGCATATGTAAGTGTTGTATTTATTTGTGTTTGCCCCACGAGGCTTGTTATTTTGTCATTCTGTGTCTTTATTTAATAAATGTACAAACCCACGGCTGCCTATAGCGTCTCACTGATGGCTCGTGAGAGCCATCCATGTCACCTCATGGTTTGTGTTACCTTATTTCTAGCAGACGTAAATGTTTGTCTGTCTTTTATTAAACCTGTTTTAGAGCTATTTTAAGAAGTTGATGTCTGGTCTTCATTAGCTGTAGACATTCTGAGTTGAGCCATGGTAACTTGATTCTTCTTCTGTTATTTCCTTTTTTTTTGAAAATGCCATTATGTCCTCTTTGACTTTTGTTATAAAAAATTCATTGCTGTGATTCATGTCGTTTGAGGAGGTGATTTCCATCCATTCGATTTCATTTATTGCCATTGTTTTATTTTGTTGTTTTTTTGGGGGGATTATATAATTTACTGTGTTACCTGATGATTTCTTAAATGGATTCAAAAGCTGTTTCTGTGGAAGTTTTCTTGTTGCTACTATTACATTACATTATAGTCAGACAGTCCTGTTAAAAGGTTGTAAGTCTGGGACATTCTTTCAGGTCTATTTGTAAAAAGTAAATCGATTTTGGTGTTTGACTGGCTTGTGATTGGTTGGTTTATCAATTAATTGAGTTAGGTTATAGTAATCCGTAATGTCATCCCAGTTTATATTAAAATCACCCAATAAGATTAATTCATTTTTAGGACTGCATTGATTAAGAAGCGGTTTAAACTGGTCATACAAATTTGCTTTAGAGGAGGGTTTGCAGTATAAACAAATAATAGGGAAAGTCATACTGGCTGACAACTTAAAGTTAACTCCTACACATTCTAGATTTATATCTTTTGACAATTCAATCTGATTACATTTTAAGGTGTCTTTAACATATAGTAGAACTCCTCCTCCTTTTCCTTGTTCCCTGTCTTTCCAATAACAGGTAACAACAGTTTCTGGTGATGAAAATGATAACCAGGTTTCAGACAGACCCATAAAATCAATATTAGAGTTTATCAGCAGATGTTCTAGTTGTTCACGTTTGGAGACCATATTCTGCACATTTAAGTGCCCCCCCAAACAGACCTTTTTTTTTCTTTTTTTTTACTTTGAGGGTCCCAAATTCATTTTGTCTGGTTGAGGGTTTGAAAAACCTTTAGCACTTGTCATGAGTCTGAGCCCAGAGCTCAGACTCTCAATGTATTTTGGAGTATTTTATGTCTGTTATTATTTTCTTGTCAGTTTCTGTTATTTTTGGTTTTGTAACATGAACCTCCTTCCTGCTCTCCCAGACACACCCACAATCCACTCAGTCTGTTCCCCAGTTCCCAGCTGTGAGTGATTGTCTGTTAGGTCACCTGCTCGCTCAGCCTACCCACACCTGCAGCTCATTTGTGTGCCATGTATTTAAGCTCTGTCAATCCATTGTTTCACTGCAACATTATTGAATTGTCTGAAGTTGTTTGGACTTATCCCTCCGTCTTTTTCCTCATCTCCCCCAGAGCTAAGGCGGCTCTGGAGCGCACCTTCCTGTAAGTTATTCTTGTTTTTGCATTTTTGTATTGTCTGCACTGTTTTTGGACTTTATGTTATTTTTGTTAATAAATGTCACAACTATGGTTCAGTGTCTGGGTTTGTTTTGTTGCCCTGTAGGGGCCAATTTATGACAGCGATCTATGTTTTTTAACACAGGATTTCTCTGACGAGTGTTGCACTCACTGCCGGCTGGTTATTGTATTGCCACTGCGGTAGAGTCTGTGTGCTGGGCAGCTGCTGCTGTAGGGACTGACCCAGCAGCAGCGGCCGGCCGTCTGGTAATGTGGGTTCTCCGCTGTGCCATGGTGAGGAGGGTGTGTTGCTGTGCTGCAGGGACAGGGGTTGATTGCCAGTCCATCCCGGCTCTGTTCCACTGCTGGGCCGTGACATCTCCAACAGGTTGTCCCGGCATGGTGGTGTTGGTGGGCTGCAGGGCCGCAGCCGTGTGGGTTGGTGTGGGTCACCTCAGCACAGCCAGTACCAGTAGTGTGCGTGGTATTGATTCTGCTGGTGAAAGCACTTGTGTCCATGCTGGTCCGGTGAACAATTGTGGTCTCGATGTTTCTGCTGTTGACGGCGGCGTTAGCCGTGCTAGTCCTGTTAGCATTGGTGGCGCCGTGGTGAGGAGGGCACATCGTTGTGCTACAGGGACGGGGGTTGATCGCCAGTCCATTCCGGCTCTATTCTTCTGTTGGTCCGTGATGACACCACCCGTCTGCCACACCACAATGGTGTTGGTGGGCTGCAGGGTTGCAGCGGTGCTGGGCTGTCTTAGCGTGGCCAGTACCGGTAATGTGCGCGGCATTAATTCCACTGGTGATTGTGCTGCTCATGTCCAATCTGGTCCAGTACACAATTGAGGTCTCGTTGACTCCGCTGATGATGGAGGCATTAACGGCGCTAGTCCTGTAGACATTAAAGGCGTCTCTCCTGTACACAGGTCCGTGGCCACTGGTCCTGGGTTTATTTCCACGTTACCTGCCAGGAGCAAGATAACACTGAGGTGTAATAATCTCACGAAGCTGTTGACTGTGCAGGATTGCCCGTGTTAAGTTGGCAGTCTGGCCTCCATTTGTTCAGGTTTCTCATCTACAAGAGGTACTGGCCTCCATTACCTCAGGAGTGGAGCTGTTCTTTCCATCTTGTTGTTGACAGCCGATGTCGTACTGTACTTAGAATTAAGTAGAGGAGTAAGGCAGCCATTAACAGGTGGGATTGTAAGAGACGTAGAGGTTTTGCTGTAGTTTTAGCTATTTTTTTAGTTTTGTTTTTTTTTGAGCTTACATGCAGGACCCACCATGCTGTGTGCTCACTCTGTGTCAGCCATCTTGAACATAAAACATCTTTATATAAAACAAAAGAGACATCCATCCCTTATTACTGGCTATATTGGCGGTATTACTACTTCCAGCGCCACACGAGTAGGCTGCCTTTTTGCAACAGCGGATCAATTTCTTCCTATTTCTATTTACTATCTGGCTCTCTTGCTAATCTTTCTGATTTGGCGACACCTTATCCAACACAGACACGTAGATCGCCCAAATGTCTCCTGAGCCAGCGGACGGAGCCACTGTTTATTGCAGGAGGCAGTACAATAGAGACCAGCTGTTAGCATTGTGGGCCGGTTAAGTGCTAACGCAAAAACTCAACATACCGGGAGAAATAAGACGGAAACGGCGTGGATGTCGAGCTGGAGTAAGACGGCGGGCAAGGAATATAAGGTACAGACCCGTCCTCCCATCCGTTATTATGGGGAATGTACGATCGCTACTCAATAAGACTGACGAGCTAGTGGCTATCTCCCGCGACGAGAGCATCTTCAGAGAGATTAGCTTGATGTTGTTTACTGAGATGTGGCTAACAGAACTAGCAACAGATGCTAACATTGAACTGGAGGGTTTCCATGCAATACGGGCAGACCGGACACCAGACAGTGGGAAGGCAAGGGGCGGAGGAGTGATAATGTATGTCAATAACAGCTGGTGCAGACCGGGACATATCACGGTTAAACAACAACACTGTAACAAAGACATTGAGTTGCTAGCTGTTAGCATGCGGCCTACCTATCTCCCGAGGGAATACTCACACGTGATCTGCATTGTTATTTATGCAAAACCGACGGCAAACGCGGGGACAGCGCGTGATGCCATTCACTTAGTAACTGGCAGGCTGCTGACAGAACACCCGGATGCTCTCCTACTCATCTCAGGTGATTTCAACTACATTTCACTGTCCCCCATTTTGCCCACATTCACCCAGTATGTCACATGCCACACTAGAGACAATAAAACACTGGACTTATTCTATGCAAATACTAAGGAGGCGTACACCTCATCACCACTCCCCCCACTCGGGAGATCGGATCACAACTTGATTCATCTCCTGCTGGTGTACAAACCCCTAGTACACAGACAACCTCCAGTCATGCGCACAGTGAAGTTATGGTCTGAGGAGGCAATGGACGCTCTAAAAGACTGTTTTGAAATCACTGCCTGGGAGCAGCTCTGCGATCCACATGGTGAGGACATCGATGGCCTCACTCACACCATCACAGAGTACATCAACTTCTGTGTGGACAACACCGTACCCACCAAGACCATACGGTGTTGCTCGAACAACAAACCCTGGATCAACCCTGAGATAAAAACACTTCTGAGAGAGAAGAAGAGGATCTTCAGGTCGGGGAACAGGGAGATGCTGAAGTCTGTACAAAGGGAGCTGAGGAGGAAGATCAGAGAAGGCAAGGACAGCTTCAGGAAGAAGATGGAGGACAAGCTGCAACACAGCGACATCGGCGGGGTCTGGAGAAACCTTAAAACCATCTCTGGGTTCCAGAATACCTCCTCCCAGGCCACGGGGTGGGGGTGGGGTGAGGGGCAGGGAGTGGGCGAACAATCTGAACCTGTTTTTTAATAAGTTTGACCAACCGCCCTCCCCCCCGACTGCACACCAACCACTGCTGCCTCTAAAGTCATCGAGACCTGCTGTCCACACCCCACTCCACCAACACCCCCCCAACTCCCAGCACACAGCCCCCCAACCTGACCCTCACTAAGACCCAGGTGAGGACGGAGCTGAGGAAGATCAAGACGAGGAAGGCCTCGGGACCGGACGGCATCAGCGCGAAGCTCCTCAAGTCTTGCGCAGACCAGCTGTGTGGGATTGTGGAGCACATCTTCAAGCTGAGCCTGAAGCTGGGGAGGGTACCACAGTTGTGGAAAACATCTTGTGTGGTAGCTGTACCAAAGAATTCCCACCCCAAAGACCTGAACAGCTACAGACCAGTGGCCCTGACGTCTCACATGATGAAGACCCTGGAGAGACTGCTGGTGGGACCAGCGACGGATCCACTCCAGTTCGCCTACCAGCATGGCGTTGGGGTGGAGGATGTCGTGATCTTCCTCCTTCACCGTTCCCTGTCCCACCTGGAGAAGCCCAGGAACGCGGTGAGGATCATGTTCTTTGACTTCTCCAGTGCTTTCAACACCATCCAACCAATGATCCTGAAGGACAAGCTGCTGTGCGCAGGGGTGGACCAGCACCTGTCATCATGGATACAGGACTACCTCACTAACCGGCCTCAGTTTGTGAGAACCCGGGATTGTGTGTCTGACACGATCATCGATAGCACGGGGGGGGGCAGGGAACGGTTTTGGCTCCCTTCCTGTTCACCCTTTATACTGCGGACTTCTCACACAACACAACACACTGCCATCTACAGAAGTTCTCTGACTCTGCGATTGTCGGCCTCATCTCCAACGAAGATGAAGCTGAGTACAGAGGACTTATCCAGGACTTCGTGGACTGGTGCCATCGGAACTACCTCCAGATCAACGCGAGGAAAACTAAGGACCTGGTGGTGGACTGCCGCAGGCAAGGACAACCCCTCACAGCACCAGTAAACATACAGGGAACAGACATTGAGATGGTGACATCCTACAAGTACCTGGGTGTTCATCTGAACAATAAACTAGACTGGTCACACAATACCGACTCACTCTACAAGAAGGGACAGCGCAGGCTGTTCCTACTGAGGAGGCTCAGGTCTTTTGGTGTACAAGGGGCTCTGCTGAAGACATTCTACGACACGGTGGTGGCATCAGCCATCACTTTTGGAGTGGTCTGCTGGGGCAGTGGCATTACAGCAGCCAATAGGAAGAGACTGAACAAACTAATCAAGAAAGCTAGCTCTGTCCTGGGGCAACGCCTTGACCCAGTGGAGGAGATGGGAGAGATAAGGATGGTGGCTAAACTGTCATCTCTGCTGGAGTCCGAGTCCCACCCTATGCAGGACATACTGAACGCACTGAGGAGCTAATTTAGCAGTAGACTACATCATCCTAGGTGCGCGACCGAGAGGTTCCGCAGGTCCTTCCTACCTATGGCTGCCAGACTGTATAACTTAAGCAGGGCTGCTCGCAGAGATAGCAAAAAAACGTGACGACCTAATAGTATTGAATGCAAAAGACGCAACAGACTTGCACAAATGGTCCCCTCCAGCATACAACAAGGACAATATCAGTCGCTACGAAGACAGACAATACAGTGGGGGAAAAAAAAGTATTTAGTCAGCCACCCAATTGTGCAAGTTCTCCCACTTAAAAGATGAGAGAGGACTTCCGGTCTGGACGCCATGGCGACTGCAGCTTAACACTGAAGCTCTCAGACTCAATCCAGGATAACACCTTGAAAATCAAACTTAACGGATTTTTGGAGGAGTGAAAATCAAAAGACAAAATCATCATGTCTAAAGGAAAACAGAAGAAACTGAAATTCTCCAGGCCAGGACACGTATCGGCCGGAGAATCTGAACTGGAAGATCTCCGTTCAGAAGACGAGGAGCTGGTGATAGCTAACAAAAGGGTTAGCCTGAAATCACTATTTGAGGAACTACGACGATTTCGCCGAGATGTTACGGCCGAATTTCGGGAATTCAGAGAAGAATTGAAAAGGACAAACAGCAGAGTGGACCAGGCCGAGAACCGAATCTTGGAAACAGAGGATCGAATAAAAGTGCTCGAAGATTCTGTGCTGGACCTACGCAAAAGACAAGCAGCTATAGAGGCTAAGCTAACCGACCAAGAAGGAAGACAGAGAAGAGACAACATAAGAATTCATGGTCTGATAGAAGGAACCGAAAATGGTTTTAACTCAATGGCAGAATGCGTGGAATCCTTACTAAGAGAGAAATTGGATATTCCACAAACCACCGACTTGAAGATAGAAAAGGCACATCGTTCATTAGCCGCTAGGCCGGCGGCGGAAGCGCCCCCACGTTCGGTGTTGGTAAGATTTTCCAATTTCAAAATAAAACAAGAGGTTGTAAGACTGGCCTGGCAGAAAAAAGGATTTATGCACCAGGAGAGAAAAGTCTACGTGGAACACGATTACGCCCCGGAGGTCCTTAAAAAGCGCAGGGAATACAATGGCGCGAAAAAGGTGTTAAGAGAGAAGAAATTGCGCTTTCAGACACCATTTCCTGCGAAGTTAAGGGTCTTCTACGGCGATGAAACGTGTCTCTATAATTCGGCGGAAGAAGCAACAGCTGACATGGCGAAAAGAGGGCTCCCGGTAACGGTATTTAAACCCGCGGCAGACCCGAGTGTGAAGATCAAAGCGCAAACATGGACAACACAAAGACCCTCAAAATCCACGGACCAGCAGCGGGAAACCCAGCACCAGAGCGTCGCGGACAAACTATCCGTTTTCAGGTTGGAATAGCAACCTTTTTTTTTTTTTTTTTTTTTTCTCTTGAATCAATCTGCACATCCAACCCCCCTCATACAAGGTAACAAACATTAAAGGAGATGCATATTCAGCATGTGGTAAAACATTTCATGGAACAATTATATTATTTGAAACAAATAAGTCTTTGTAATAAAAAAAAAAAAAACTTGTTGAAATAGAAATGTGACAATAATCCACATGTTCTCCTCATACTAACAAATACTGTTTTTGCGTGAATGTTTGATGTGATGGGGGTGGGAGGGTGCACACAATTTCACAGGGTTTAGGCATAAAAGGAAAAAAAAAAAAATCATTACAAGTTTGGATTGGGTTCTGAAACTCACGTTAAAAGCATGGGACTACTTTCAGTGGTAAGAGAGGGCCCTCAACACGTAACAGAGTTTGAGGAATTTCCCTCAGAGCCTTCACTCCATCAAGGCTCTTACAGGGTCTTTAAAAAGACCTCAGCTCAGGAAGTTCTTTTGACAGCTTTTTGTTTTAAAGTTTTTTACACTATGTTCTTAATGTTTTTCTTGTTTTTAATGTTCTTTCAGTTTCTGAGTAGCACAAAAGAGGGCCACCACACAGTTATACTAAACAAAACAACACAATGGAGAAACAGGGTGTAACCAAAATAATTTCATATAATGTAAAAGGAATCCTGAATCCAGTTAAAAGATCCAAGATTCTAGGCAAAATGAAAAAAGACAAAGCAGGAATAATACTTTTACAAGAAACCCACCTAACAGACGTGGAACACAATAAACTCAGTAGACAAGGGTTTAAAATGATCTCTTCATCTTCATATAAATCAGGGAGGAGGAGGGGAGTAGCGACATTGATATCAACCAAAATTACATTTGAAAAAAAATCAGAACACAAAGATAAAGAAGGGAGATACAGTTTGGTAACTGGGCGGCTAGAGGGAGAAGATATCACCCTGCTGAATGTGTATGCTCCCCCAGGGGCTAACTGGAAATTTTATAAAAATGTATTCGACCTAATGATAACTAAAGCTCAAGGTTTAGTGATATGTGGTGGGGACTTCAATCTTAGACTGAATCCATACTGGGATGCTTCTGGTAATTCCCCACATCAAAATAACACCCAAAACAGGAAGACTCGGATGCTACTAAAAGAATTGGGAGTCTGTGACGTGTGGAGGGAACTCAACCCCAGTGTAAAAGACTACACATTTTACTCAACTCCACATTCATCTTACTCAAGGATTGACTATTTTTTTATGTTTAATAGAGACATTGGTAGAGTAAAAACATGTAAAATAGGACTGATGGATCTCTCCGACCACAGTCCGATCTACATGGACTTAAATATCCAAAAATACACAAATAATACATTTTCTTGGAGGTTAAATTCAAATGTCCTGAAAGGACCATTGAAAGATGAATTGGAGTCAGATATTCTCAGATATTTGGAAGATAACGATAATGGAGAAGTATCCCCTTTAATACTGTGGGATGCATGTAAAGCTGTAATAAGAGGAAAGATTATTGCAAAACTGGCAACCCAAAAGAAACTAAGACAAGAAAAACTATCCACATTAGAGTCAGAACTTAGGAACCTAGAAAAAGAACACAAAGGCAACACTCATTCTACTGACTCGCTCAAGATTAAGGAAATTAAAAACCAAATAAATGAGATCTACACAATAGAAATCCAGAAGAAACTTACATTTCTGAAACAAAAATACTATGAAGCAGGCAGTAAATCGGCAAAATTGCTAGCCTATAAATTGAGGAAACATCAAACAGAAAGAGCAATCTACAAAATCAGAGACCCAGTATCAAAGGAAATAAAATTCAGAATTCAGGATATTCTTAAAAACTTCGAGAATTACTATAAGAACTTATACTCCCACAAAAAACATAAAAACGCATCCGAGGCATTCCTAAACACATTAAACCTTCCCCAACTTACGGAGTCACAAAATAAAACACTACTGTCAGAAATACATCCTAAAGAATTGGAAAAAGCAATTATGAAACTTAAAGCTAACAAATCCCCAGGAGCTGATGGCTATACAGCAGAGTGGTACAAAACCTTTAAACAGCAACTATCTCCTCTCCTCCTGAAAACATTTAATTATGTCCTCCACACAGGGGAAATCCCCCCCTCCTGGAGAGAAGGGGTCATTGCAGTTATACCTAAACCTGAAAAGGATAAACTAGAGTGCTCCAACTACAGACCAATCAGTGTACTAAATCAGGACTATAAGCTTTTTACCATTATCCTTGCCAAAAGGTTAGAGAATATACTGACAGACCTAATTCATTTAGACCAAACAGGTTTTATAAGACAAAGACAGACACAAGACAACATTCGACGCACTTTACACATAATTCATCATATAAAAAAATATAACTTAAATGCAGTCATATTAGGATTAGATGCTGAAAAAGCATTCGATTCGGTTGACTGGTCTTTTCTATACAGAATCTTATCCAGTTTCAATTTTCATAACAACTTCATCAGAATCAGAATCAGAATCAGAATCAGCTTTATTGGCCAAGTATGCACAACACATACAAGGAATTTGACTTTGGCTAAAAACTTGCTCTCGTTGTTCAGGTGAAGGATTTAAATAAGGATTCAATGACAACCACAGTATGTACAGTAAATTACAGTCTGTCCACGTTTCTATAAAAGGATGCAAATATATACAGGAATATATGCAGTTATTTACTCGGACTAACCACACTTTGCAGAAATATATGAAAAAATATACAATCACACAGTATTTCAATGTGGACTCAGATTCAGTGATATAATGTGAATGAAGTAAAAAGCAGTGTGAGAGTTATGTGCAATGTAATAATGGATGAAAAGTCATGAGTACAACAACAGGTAGGACTAGGTGAATGTTAGGAGTTCATCAGAGTGATGGCTTGAGGAAAGAAACTGTTCCTGTGACGGGTGGTTTTGACCTTCAGTGATCTGTAACGACGACCAGAAGATAGAAGTTCAAACAGTTTGTGGCCGGGGTATGATGGGTCAGCACAGATGTTTCCCGCCCGTTTCCTGGTTATGGACCGATATAAGTTCTCAATGGAGGGTAGGTCGGTACCAATGATCCTCTCCGCAGACTTAATGATCCGCTGCAGTCTGGTCTTGTCCTGTTTAGTGGCAGATCCAAACCAGACAGTGATGGAAAAGCAGAGGACAGATTGGATGATGGCGGTGTAGAAGACAACCAGCAGCTCCTGAGGCAAATCAAACTTCTTGAGCTGACGCAGAAAAAACAACCTCTGCTGGGCCTTTTTCCGGACAGTGTCAATATGGGAGGACCACTTCAGGTTCCGGGAGATTGTGGTACCCAGAAACTTGAAGGAGTCCACCGTGGACACTGTGCTGTTGAGGATGGTGAGTGGGGGGAATGAAGGGGGGTGTCGCCTGAAATCCACAGTCATCTCCACCGTTTTGGCTGGGTTAAGTTCAAGATGGTTCTGGCTGCACCAGAGGATCAGCTGCTCCACCTCCCGCCTGTATGCAGACTCATCATCATCCCGGATCAAACCGATGACTGTGGTGTCGTCCGCAAACTTCAGGAGCTTCACCGAAGGGTCCTCTGAGGTGCAGTCGTTGGAGTAGAGGGAGAAGAGCAGTGGGGAAAGGACACATCCTTGGGGGGCGCCAGTACTAATTTTTCGGGAGCTGGATGTAAATCTCCCTAGCTTCACCTGTTGCCACCTGTCAGTCAGAAAGCTGGAGATCCACTGGCAGGTGGAGGGGGGCACCTTGAGCTGGAGGAGTTTCTGATGAAGAATGCCTGGGATGATGGTGTTGAACGCTGAGCTGAAGTCGACAAACAGGATCCTGGCGTACGTCCCTGGGGAGTCGAGGTGTTGCAGGATGTAATGTAGTCCCATATTCACTGCATCATCCACTGACCTGTTTGACCGGTAGGCAAACTGCAGCGGGTCCATCAGGGGGCCTGTGATGACCTTCAGGTGGTTCAGCACCAATCTCTCCAAGGATTTCATGACCACAGAGGTCAGGGCAACAGGTCTGTAGTCGTTTAATCCTGTAATAGAGGGTTTCTTGGGAACTGGAATGATGATGGAGCGTTTGAAGCAGGAAGGCACTTCACGCAGCTCCAGTGATCTGTTAAAGATCCGGGTGAAGATGGGGGCCAACTCGTTGGAGCAGACTCTCAGGCAGGACGGAGACACACCATCAGGTCCTGCAGCCTTCTTGATCTTTTGTCTCTGAAAGACCCGGCGCACCTCCTCTTCACAGATCATTAGTGCTGGTGGGAGGTCAGAGTGGAGGAGGGATGGAGTTCCTGGGGCTGCAGATAATCCTTTTGTGTGGGTGGGAGGTGAGAACTGTAGGTTCTTTTCAAACCTGCAGTAAAAGCTGTTTAGGTCGTTAGCCAGCTGGAGGTTTTCCGCAGGGTGGGGGGATGGTCTCCTGTAGTTGGTGATATTCCGTAGGCCTCTCCAGACAGAAGCAGAGTTGTTAGCTGAGAAGTTTTTTTGTAACTTCACACTGTAGCTCCTCTTAGCAAGCCTGGTCTCCTTCGTCAGCATGTTTCTGGCCCGCTTGTACAGAGTCCAGTCACCAGTCCTGTAGGCCTCCTCCTTGGTCTGACGTAGCTGCTTCAGTTTAGGAATGAACCAGGGTTTATTGTTGTTGTATATGCAGAAGGTCTTGGTCTGCACACACATGTCCTCGCAGAAACAGGTGTATGATGTCACAGTGTCAGTGAGTTCATTTAAGTTAATGGCTGCAGCTTCAAAAACACTCCAATCTGTGCAGTCAAAGCAGGCTTGTAACTTCAGCTTTGATTCCTCAGTCCATTTCTTCACAGTCCTTACAACAGGCTTGGAAGTTTTTAGTTTCTGTCTGTATGTTGGAATAAGATGGAGCAGGCAGTGGTCAGAAAAACCCAGAGCTGCACGGGGGACGGCATGATAGGCATTTCTTAAAACTGTGTAACAGTGGTCAAGTGTATTTGTGTCCCTGGTGGGACATTTAATATGCTGTCTGTATTTAGGAAGCTCATTTGTGAGATTAGCTCTATTGAAATCACCCAGAATGATAAGCAGAGAGTCTGCATGTTTTTCCTCCACGTCTGCTATCTGGTCAGCGAGGAGCTGCAGTGCCTCCGTTGTACAAGCAGCAGGCGAGATATAAATTCCGACCAGAATAAATGAGGAGAACTCTCGCGGTGAATAAAAGGGTTTACAGTTTATGAACAGTGACTCTAGT